>OX459023.1:3543810-4750810 GCA_949774965.1 Diarsia brunnea
AGCTAGGCCGTTAAGATGAGGGAATTGAATACCACCCATTCGGTTAATGTATGATATTGCTGTTTTATTGTCTACTCGAAGCAAAATATTAAGATTCTGTTTATGTTTGACAAAAAATTTAAGACCTAAAAATATAGCCAGTAATTCTAAATAGTTTATATGGAATGCTTTTTCCTCTTCTTTCCAAATACCATTAGCTCTATTATTATTACAAAATGCTCCCCAACCTGTCCTGGAGGCATCTGTAAATAATTCCAAATCATATTTTTGATAGGCTATACTTCTATGAGTGGAATTTATATTATTATCCCACCAATTTAAATCTAATTTAATTTCTGGATGTAATTTTACTTTTAAATCATAATTCCCATTACTGTCCACTAAATAACGGTATTTATGGTGTTCTAAGAGTTTAGTATAAAGCCAACCATATGTGGTGGCAGGACATGCTGCCACTAATGTCCCTATTAACTTAGCAAGGTCACGAATGTGGCACCTATCAAGTGTAAGATATCTTTGAACAGACTTCTTAATATAAATCCTTTTGTCTGAAGGTAACTGTAATGTCATGTCTCTAGAGTCAAATACAAACCCCAGAAATTGGCAGACCTGAGAGGGATTTGTTATACTTTTTTCAAAATTTATTACAAATCCCAAGCACTGTAATAGTGCAACTGTTTTTTGAACATTTTCTAAGCAGGATTTATAGTCAGAACCTATGCATAACACATCATCCAAGTATTGAACTGATTTGTAGCCCTTTTCTCTCAGGTGACTTACAACAACTTTCATTATTTTTGTAAAAACATTAGGTGCCGAGCAGAGGCCATAGCAGAGTGCGTTAAATTCGTACAATTTATCAAATTGGAACCTTAAATATTTCCTGTATTGTGGATTTACATTTACTAATAAATATGACTCCTTTATGTCTATTTTTGCCATCCAATCTCCAACTGAAATTAAAGAGATTGCTGTTCTATGGTCTTCCATTTTAAAATGAGAAGTAGATACAAATCGATTTAGTGGTTTTAAATTTAAAATAAATCTTTTACTGCCATTGGGTTTTGGTATAAGAAAGACTTTTGACACAAATTGATCTTTGCAAGGTGTACATGGAGATATTGCTCCTAATGTTAATAAATTATCTATGGCTAAGAACATTTCTGTATCTTCAGTATCAGAATTACCATAAGAAGTTTTTGGTACCAAATGTTGGTATGGTTCAGTGGTAAATGGAATTGAATATCCTCGGATGTATTCTAGTATAGAATCATCATGACAAATGTTTTCCCAACATTTAAAAAAATGTGATAATCTTCCTGCATGACTTACCTCTATGTCCGAGCAGGTTTTGTTTGTGGTGGCAATTTCGGTTTCCTCATTGAGGATTGGTACCGTTGATGTGGAGGCTTGCGAGCATATGTTGTGGATGAGGACTGCATCTTTTTGTTGTGTCCATACCTCGGTGCTGGCCTCTGCTGGTTGTAACGAGGAGGACCATTCAAGTTTCCCTGACGATTATTATTACTGGTATTGAAGTTGTTAGTTGTAGCAGTCTTCTTAATAGATTGTCCACTTTGTTGGCAGGTTTTCAAGACTTTGATCTTCTCAATCAAGTTAGTACCATATAAGTAGTCATCCCTCTCGACATCTTTGATGGTGTCCACAAAAGATTTGTCTAATGCCGGTAATACCAAATTTTTTCTAGACCTTGTTTGTACCTGATGCAGGTCAGCTAGAACTCGACCTGCATCGCTCAGCGTGCTAATTAACTTTAGTCTGTCGACTTGCTCGTTCTGAATTAAGGTGGATATGGCATTACCCAGCATCACTAATCCAATTCCAAGTTGGTTTTGTTCGGTTTCAATTTTCTTATCCCGATTGACAATATTGTCAGTTACAGTGCTTGTTATCTCCTGATTTAGCTTTGGTGCCTGGAGAAGCGGGCAGTTTTCTGGAATCAACTGATCCATTAGTTTTACTTTGTTCTCCTTTTGAAGACCAACTTTTAGAATTGTTGTCCATATACGTGCCACATCGTTGTTCATGGCAGGGCCAAATTTTGGTTTTTCTGGCATGAGGTCACCTAAGGCCAACAGGACGTCTGGGTCAGTAGCAGGCATTGCCTGATTGCTATCCACTGGTAACATGTTCCCTGTATCACCAGGTTCCTCCATCACCGGATTTACCGATGAAAGACTTTTTGGAATAGTCTCCAATTCAATAGCAGTGCAGTCATCGTCGTCAGACTTGTCAGAGTCTGAAAAAACGAGAATACCCATATTGTACAAAAAACTGCATAGTAAGGCCTCACGGACCAAACCAATGAGTAAAGATCTCGTCCACACATCACGTGTATGACCCGAGTCCAATGACCACGTCGGTGTATCTCGTACACCACCCGCGTCTATCGATATTGAGGTTATGAAAAAACTCACACAGCTTTGCCAATCAAAATGATCGGTGCTTTATCGATATTTTGTACAACATTTACCTGGAAAATGTGACACAATCGTGTCTTTTTCATCAGAAGAACTCCGGCGTCGACGTTTGTGTCGTCTTTTCATCCGGCGTTCGATTTTCCTAATTTTTTCCATATAATATTCCAAATTATCTGGTGTATCGCTTCTGGAACGCTTAGGCATCGTTTTAGCGTTAAGTGATAGTCACAATTTTACAGATATTTAATGAAATAAAAAATATTTAAGTTATCCTACAAGAAAATACGTTACGGTTGCCGCGCACAAAAAAAGAATGACACTGACAGATAGAGATCATAGAGTATTGATGTGTGCGTTTAGTTTTTTTTTAGGGCTGAGAATCTAAAGTGCGTTGGTTGCCAGCTACACAAAAGGAAGCTGCATGTTGAATATATCGAGAATAAAGTCTAGTATAATAATATTACCGTGCTAGAAACTACTTGAAAGTAGAAATAAATTTAAATTATGAATAGTGTGATTAACAAAATAATAAAAATATTGTAGAAAATCTTATTAATATGTAGGGAATGGCGGCCCTGGAATCTTGAATCATGTAAGTAGGAAATTCACATCATCATTCTCTTGCCCTTATCTGAAAGAAATAAATAGCTGAACTAGTTCAGCTGTTTCAAAAATTGACAAATATTAATTAGTAGAAACCAAAGTTTTGCTAAAATAGCTGAACTGCTTTTGCTGCACATCCCAAACTAGTTATGCTATTCAGAGTTCAATTGCTGTTAGTTAAAATGTGAACTAATGCTTACTAAATTATGTCAGCTAAACTCGTTTAGCTACACAGATAAAATATTTGATTACTGTTAAGCAAACTATATAACTATTATTAAGTCGTATGTTTATTATTTTTTTACCAATCGAATGTCTAAAAATAGTTCAATGTGTTTGTTAAATCTTTACTGTAAGTTATGTTTATCGGTAGCATTTTTTTTTGGCTACTAATTATGTATTAATATTTAAAGCTACATGTAACAGCATCAAATACATGATGAGTCTAAATACAATTAGACATCTCATTACAAAACTGTTTAGAAATTGTTTATTAAACAAGCTCGGTAATAACTAAACACTCGCTTCCCTCGTCCCTTGTCGCGCTCCTCCGCCGCCGGGTAGCGTTTCGCGAAACTCAATCCAAAAAAACGTGTTCGGTCTTGTTCGTTTTATGCTGCCGTCACGCGCGCTGTTGTAGTGTAGTTGGCTTTGTTGTAATTGTTCTATAATTAATAAAAATTATATTCGTCGTAGCGCATGGTACTATACGTAAAACTATTAAGTGATTTAAAAAGACGAGGGCGAGAACTACCTGGCATGGAGAAGGCGGTGGATCCCATGGCCGATTACCTAAAGTCTCGAAGGTCTCGAAATGTATGTCCAGAAGTTTGCAGGTATGTGCAATATTTTTATACAATTTAAATATAATTAACAATGATTTCGTAAGTGTCTACTTATATACTTCAAGCCTGACGGTTATATTCTGTTCTGGCCAACTTTGATTTTGCGCCTTTCAATTTAAGAATAAAGACCAACGCTGTCTGTCAATCAGTCAGTTTTGAGTGTCCTTATTACATGTAGATTTTTTGATGTAAGTACTTAATTATATTCATGCCAGTTGTCAATAAAAACTAAAATGATGGAATAAAAAAATTATCATGGGTATTATATTTTCTGTACCTACCGTTACATAGATCAAGATAGTTTATGTAGGTAGTTACTACATTTTATCAGATTTTGAGGTGATAACTGTCAATCTTGAGATATCTAAAAGATGGTCGAAGCTAATTATATACATATTACGTAGGCACTTACTATCTACTACTACTCCTAATAAGAGTGATAGGCAAAATATTCGTAAATTTTTGTCATGTTCCATGTGTCAAAGTTTGCGACAAGACTTGTTAATAATTTCTTACCTTTCTTACACCAGAACATGCAATTGATGGCGAAACACTTCAAATGCTATCGGAGGGAGATATAAAGGAGCTTATACCAGTAATAGGACACCTTAAGGCTTATGAATATGGATCTAATATAGTAAATTCATAGAATTTTTATTATTGGACTATGAATGTTTTTAAGATTCGATTATTACTATGAAAAATTTCAGATTGTCCTAACTTTTGTAAAGGTATGTCCTGCTCCTGTTAGTAAGTGCACTTACTTAATAATATTCATTTCAGAGATTGTTATCATATTCGTTTGAATTGGTTTATTGTGAATAATAAAAATACTAAGTTGATTATGTTAAAACTATATATTATTTTAAACTGAATATACCTAAATGTATACCTACTAGATTCTTTTATTTTTTGTTTACCCCATCAGGGCTTCTGCAGGGGTCGATCGGTATCCATTTCAGCTATTCATTATTAGTCTTTGGTAAAAAAAAAATGAGCAACACCAATTCATGGTTGTGTTAGCAAATATGCTGAGCTGAATACCGTTGGACAATCTGCGGGAGCCATAAACCAGCCAGCGAACGCGGTGATTAGGTAGCAAAACAGAACAACAATAAATAGATAAACAGTTTTGTAACTATTAACTAAATCAGTTGCTTACGAGTAATTAAACTGTTTTCTTACAACTAGATAAACTGTTTTCTTACAACTAGATAAACTGTTTTCTTACAACTAGATAAACTGTTTTCTTACAACTAGATAAACTGTTTTCTTACAATTAGATAAACTGTTTTCTTACAACTAGATAAACTGTTTTCTTACAATAAAATAAACTGTTTGTGTGACAATAATATGAAAGTTTAGCTATTTGTAAAAAACTTGTTTAATTTCAGTTAACTGAAACGGTTAAGTAAACAATACCTTAACTTATTTTACCAAACTCGTTTTAGCTATTTGTAGCACTCAGTTTGTTAGTCCCCCTTTTCATGCTACTAGCAGCTAAAATTTGGGCTACAGGTAACAAAACTTTTTTTTCATATCCCAATTCATTTGGGGTCGGCGCAGCATGTCTTCCTCTTCCATACTTCTCTGTTTCTCGTCATCTCATGAGACACCTCCTTTTTTACCATATCATTTTTAACACAGTCCATCCATCGTTTCTTTGGTCTTCCTCTACTCGTATATCCTTCCACATTCATATTTAAAACCTTCCTCACAACATTTTCCTCATTCCTCCGCATCACATGCCCATACCACGACAACCGAAGTAGGAAATTCACAAAATGTAAATGAATCTAGTTAATTATGTAGGTACTATTAATTCATAATTGTTTTTCCTATGGCTATGAGTGTACGGCGAAGCTCTTTGCAAACATACAATCACCAACAAGGAATTTAAAAAAATCTTTTCCTGGTTTGATTGCAACTTTATGTTCTTGCTAACACAGTGTTTTAGTTTTTTAGTACGCAAAAATTTTGCGTAGGGGTACTTAGATTGATGTACAGAATGCTTGGTTGACGGGTGTGTGATGGTTTGATTTACACCCTGTATAACTGACCCGTTTATGCCGGATGCCCCTCAAGTTAAAGGGGAAAATATACAAGTCCGTGATTAGACCTGTTGTACTGTATGGATCAGAGTGCTGGGCTTTGAAAAAGATGGATGAAAAACGATTGCATGTAGCGGAGATGAGAATGTTGAGATGGATGTGCGGAGTGACAAGAATGGATAAAGTGAGGAATGAGTATATTAGAGGAAGTTTGAAAGTAGCACCTGTTACAGAAAAATTGAAAGGAAGTCGTTTATCTTGGTATGGTCATGTAATGAGGAGGGATGAAACGCATGTGACTAAAAAAGTGATGGATATAAATATTGATGGATGGAGAGGGAGAGGAAGGCCAAAGAAAAGATGGATGGATTGTGTGAGGAATGATATGAATGAGAAAGGAATAAATGCCACCTTGACGTGTAACAGGGAAGAATGGAAGAAGAAAACGTGTTGCGCCGACCCCAAATAGAATGGGATAAGGGCAGGAAGATGATGATAACTGACCCGTTTATAATAGTGATCAGTCCCAGGGCCGCCAGATATTACTCTGGGTAACAAAATGTGTGGGATCCGACCTATAAAGCGTCTGGCAGAAATTTCCACCAAGACAGTGACAGTGTTGATTTTTAATCTATAATAATATTCTCTACCATATAATAAGTATGTAGAAATCTGCATTCAGAATTATATTAGAATATTTTTTAAGTTAAGCTGGTAACTAAAAATTACTCGCAAAGGAGCACAGTGTCCTACGCCTTAAAATAACCGACCATATACGCAACACCGCACTGCGCAAAACACAAATTACTGAGGTGACTAAAACAAAAAAAAAATGTTATAAAGCGTGACTAAGTTTTGGCGGCCCTGGAATCTTGAATAATAAGTAGGAATTGCATAAAATATTAATTAATGTAGGTATCAATTAATATAGGTACTAGTTTTCCTATTCTATTAATTAATAAACATAACATCATCACGCCTGTAATCCCCGAAAGGTTAGGCAGAGGTGTACCTAAGAACCTCTCGTCCCAGCCGCCGCGGGAGGCGCTCCGGGCGTCGGGGGCCACGTGATGGCTTCCGGCCACCGTAGACGCGGGCCTGTGGACGGTGAGTGATGGGTAAGCTCGCCGTCCGTCCGTCTTATGACGACGACAGGCCGTGTCGACGGCGCGTTCGTGTTCCACGCGCGCCTCAAAGAGATGTCAGCAACATGGAAGGGGCCCGCAAGGGCCGACGCCTGTCGAGGCTGCGGGTTGTCCGCAAGGGATACCGAGGCCTCGACATGAAGGGCGAAGAAGGAACATGGGTGGTTTTTAGTCAGTAGAAGTCTGACACTCCCTTTCGCTCTGCCCAAGAGCGGGAGGGGTTATTTGATGATTTCCCACCCCCCAAAAAAAAAAAATGGGCCTCTGACTTGAATTACATGCCGTCGAGAAATATCAGCAAGTGGAAGCATGCTGGTTTTATCACGATGTTTTCCTTCACCGAAGTGCATTGAGGCGCCACATTACTGAACATAACATGTTATATAACAAAGTTTTATAACATGTTATGTTATATGATCTGTACGCACCTTAATGGGGTTGTTTGTTAATAAATAACAAAATATTTAGCTAAAATGATTTAATGTTAAGTATTTTTGATCTTCCGGCAATGAAGATTACATTTCCTGCAGACAGAGTCAAAATCTGTGTTCACACAGATGCTTTTGAAAAGACAGAAAATATATTTATTTAGCTCACAATGTCAAGCACAAAACTTAATTCTAAAGTAATCTTAGGATAACTCTTACACATGTAACTATCAACAAGTCATAGTGATTGCCTTGAGTAGAAATTAATAACTTCAGATTCGATTCTTCGTCACTGGTGCTTAAAATGTAAAAAAAAGTTTTAGAATTCAAACTTTTGACAGTTCTTACAACTGTCAAATTCTTAGCAAAGAAAACTTTGACGGTTCTTACTTCATCTATAGTGGTGAAGCGTCAATGCTTTTATCATTATAGAAAAATAAATAATAATATTTTAGGATTCTGCCATAGAATATAGTAGGTTATTATTTACAAATTAAATACTTTAGTTTCTCAATTGATGAATCCCCGCATCAATATTTGTTGCCGCAGCCATGCCCATTTTTCGAAACTTTCTTGAGTTCTCTCAACTTGCCGATAGATGGCATTAGCGGTAGCAAAATTGACTTCGCCTGCCGTCGTTCGCTACATTGTGTGTCCGAGTCGCTCCGACTTTTAAAAATTCCATTTTGGTAAAACCTTGAAGATATTCGTAAAATATATGGACCTGCATCTGTGCTTCATTGAGAACTTATACTGCAGTGTTGATTTTTGGAGTATGAACCATTCTACCGGTGGATTGAACAAGATTTAGCTTGCCGGCCGGCAGCCCATACCTAGAAGCCATCACGCGCATGAACGAGGCATCTTCCCATCTCCCTGGGTCTGAATGGGATTCTCTGGATTGTCGAGTTACGTAGGCAAGTTTTGCTGCTATTAATTATTTGACATTGGTTTATTGAGGATCCATCAATACGGAAATTGGTTTTATTTTGACGTCCGCCATTACATAGATTCTTAATTAAAATTTTGGTTTGTTCCTAAAAACAACCAGTCAATAAGGTGCAGGGTATTTACACGCCTCATCATATAGTTTAATCCACACTTCAAGTGAAATTCTTCTCCCAAAAACACTTCACAAAAATCTCTGCTTCTAACCGTTTTGTGCTGGTTTAGTATATAATTTGACTATGTTTGGTCCCGGCAACCAAAATGGTAAATGCGAGAATGCTCCTAGAACAAAAAATAATACATTAGATTTGCGACTTTTTTTCGGTTATTCGTATTTTATTGCAGATCATGTCTTTCATTTGGTTTAAAAGAATACCACATAAACCCATGCACGTCGAAAAAAAAACATTAAAAAAAAATGAGCAAATACAAGACACAACACGACACAAAACAAGACACAAGACAAGGTAAGGTACAAGACTGAGCTAACATTGGCGGAGTTTCCCAACTATGTTGGGGTCGGCTTCCAGTCAAACCGGATACAAAATCAAAATCAAGCCATTTATTCAAACTAGGCTGATAATCAGCACTTTTCGAACGTCAAAATTTACTTATTTACAAGAGACAGTCCCCCAAAACGCCCATCCTTCGACACTTTCTAGTGTTTTAGCTGGAAAGAAGAAGTGGCGGAACAAACTCCCCAGCAACACATCTGTCTGTTAGGTTAGAAGAACCAGACTCAATATAATAGTAAGGTGTAAATTAATATTACGATTTACTACAGACACAAATCAATAATAAAAAACTTTTTTGCAAAAAAAAACAACCGACTTCAAAAACACCAAAAAGTGAAAAAAGTTTTTTATTTTTTCATTTTCAGTTGTAGTCCTATACAAATATTTACTATAATCCCATCACCAGGTCCCGGTTTCTATATCATAGTGCCAGCCTTGAAATATCTTCTTTATAATAAAAAAAGAATCATCAAAATTGGTTCATAAACGACGAAGTTATTAGCGGACACGGACACACATAAACGAAAAATGTTCATAAATTTTAAAAAAATGTTCGTAAAATGAAAAGTATTACGCATCAAACTAAAAAAGAATCACGTAAATCGGATCATAAATCTTGGCGTAATCGGTGTACATACATAAAAAAAAAAACATACCGATCGAATTGAGAACCTCCTCCTTTTTGGGAAGTCGGTTAAAAAGTATATAATAATAAAACAATATTAAAAAAATACTGCTTAATACCAGTATTTTACATGGAGCGAATGCCTTGCTTGACCTTTACAACCCAGTTATTACGGGGTAATATCCCCTCCGTAAGACGGGTTGTCAGGCTTTCGGGTCACTGACTATCTGTAACGACTGTCCGAGGTCTACAAGGAAGTATGAAAGAAAAAACACTTACCAGCGTCCATCGCTGTTGTTATATTCTGCAGTAATTTGGACAGCAAGAAGCTGTCCTTTGACGCTTGCGTTTGCGCATCAACACACACGAATAAAAACAAAATAAGTAATAGGATCATCATGTTTTTATTTGCATACGTGTTCTCTGCAAGGAATCTTGCTTAATAATGTATCAACGACAGCATTTATCTTCATTATAAATGACGGCTCATTTCTACACGTATAGTCGAACAAAGTAATAAGTATACAGCCACCTACTTGCATTTGCTTTTAAGTTTCTAAATGTATCAGTAATGTTTCGTTTAATGCGAAACGCTTTATAAAACAGAATTTCATTCAATATTTTTAGTGTACTAGAATTAAAAAGATTTCTGCTTGTATAGTTATTCGACTGTATTATACTATTAGAAAAACCAGCTTCTGAAGTCGGTGACATTTGTTTGTTTGATTTCGTTTTCTGTCATTGACTTCAGAAGCTGATTTTTCTTCTAAAGTTTATTTTTCACTTTTTGGTGTTTTTGAAGTCGGTTGTTTTTTTTTGCAAAAAAGTTTTTTAATTTTTAGTTGTCCTATACAAATATTTACTATGCATTTAACGTCCAACCAAGAAACCTAACCCTTAACCTTCCAGATTTCCTTATTATTGCTTTCAACTCCTAACAGTTGAGGAATAGTGCTTTCCATCATCAGCTCATCAACATGAAATGATGACTGCCAGATGCGAATACTTGAATAGAGTCAGAAAAAGCACGAAACAAATGCCTAACGAAACGTGCCTATGAAATTTGAGGGTTGCCCTTGATTTCTCTGGAATCCCATCACCAGGTCCCGGTTTCTATATCATGGTACCACCCTTAAAATATCTCCTTTACAATAAAAAAAGAAACAAAGAAATCATCAAAATTGGTTCATAAACGACAAAGTTATTAGCGGACACACATAAACGAAAAATGTTTATAAATTAAAAAAAAAATGTTCATAAAATGAAAAGTACTGGATCAAACAATGTCAATTTTTTATGGGACCAAATGGAAACTATTACGCATCAAATTAAAAAAGAATCACGTAAATCGAATCATAAATGTCGATAATCGGTGAACGAATATGTCGATAAACGAATGAAGTTGGTGCGAACGACGACGGCTATTACAGTACCTGGCGATAAATATTGCACATCGACCTTTGGAGAAACTATAATACGAAATGACTGTTCGAGACATCTCTTTTCCGCTGTGCTTTTATATATAACTGCAGCAAGCTAGGTCGGTTCGAAAATGTTTCACGTCAAGCTAAATACAAAATAAGAACTTAATTAACGAATAAATTGCATTGATTTTTCCAAAGGTCGATGTGCAATATTTATCGCCGGGTACTGTACGTTTTTTTATAGTATTTTTAACTCGAACCGGTCAAGGATGCAAAATGACAGCTTGTATGTATTTTTAACCCTAGAATAACGTTTATAAATAAATAAAAAAACAACAATATGCCCAGGAGGTAATGCAGCGATCAGATGTGTTTAAGGAAATATTATTTTCTCAATAAAAGTCAGGATTATTCATACACAATCTCTTTATTTGCTATTATTAGGGTATTTCTTTCCTCGAATTTTAACATTATTATTAGTTTGCGTGATTACGAGTTTTTTTTTAATTTAAATTTAATATTTCGCTACGGTTTCACTCCTTTTCTGACTTTTCGTTTCCTTCTACTCTGGATCCTAAGGGTCGTAGCGTGATGTTTCAATAATCCATACCATCCTCAAGAATGATTGTTTCAGAGATTAGCGCGTTCAAACAAACAATCTCGTCGACTTTATGTGATGATGATGATGATGATTGTATTAATATTAGTGTAGAAAGAAGATGAATAGTTAGAAATGTCTTCGAGCTTATGAGCGGATTTAGACTGCACATCAGACACAAATCTTCAAAACTTATTACATATTATATTTCTTAATGATCGTTGTCTCAGGCAGAAACCCTACATTAGGCAATTGTTCTGAAACAAAAACAAAAAAAAAATAGTTTAAGAGCTGCGATCCCACAAACACGCACACACATGTTAAACTTATCATCATCATCCTATACTGTGCCCACTGCTAGGACAAATGCCACCTCTGTATGAGAGTGAATGGGCTATAATTAACCACGCGGGTCTAGTGTGGGTTGGTAGATATTGTCACCAAGTCTTTGAATTTTTGGTTCTAGGACATGTTTGAAATAAATTACACAAAGTAAACTAGTAATGGAGATAATTAAAGTTATAACCTTAAACCAGTATTTAATAAACACAGCTAAAAACACTCCCGACCAACTCACCTTTCAAACAAAAAAAAAAAAACAAAATCAATTCATGCGTTCGGGAGCTACGATGGCGCAGACAGACACACACACACAGACAGACGGACACTTCAAACTTATAACACCCCGTCGTTTTTGCGTCGGGTGTTAAATAAAACTTGTGAAAAATGTGGAACCTCCAGTAACTAGAAAGTTCCTAGGTTTGGTCTAGAACAAAAAAAAAATATCGTAATGACAAAGAGAACAAGCTTTTTGACTTCGTTACGGTTTTTCCGCGCCTTTTATAGGCTAGTAAAAAATATAAACGGTGAAATAATAGTTACCATTTTCATTTTGCGGCACCGGTGCAAGCGTTGGCTCCTGTGGTACAGGTTCTTTTTGTGGCTGCATTTGCGCAGCGGCGAGAACGAACGCGAAACACAATATTAATAGTTTCTTCATGACTTGTATTATACTCACGTCCTCGCTGGAGGCCTTACAGTCACTCAGAGGATAGTCCGGTTAAGCAATCCACAACCTGCTTGGTTGAACTGCGGGATGCACAAAAATATTAAATATATATACTCAGAGAAGAAGAAGATATGCTGCGCCGACCCCAAATGAATAGGGATGTTTACTGACTAAAAAAAAATGATTCTAAGTATTCTATTAGATTATCGAAAAATATTGGATACGTATTTTTTGTTTTATCAAATCATTAAAATTGACGAAGATAAAACGCGTCAAAGCTTTTAGTGGGGGGTCGTGACGTCACTCACCGGTAAAGAATGTCATACTAATGTCTTAGAATATGACGTCACACGAGTTTTCAAAGGACTGTATCGTCTTCATTGTTTGTTTACGTGAAAAAAGAAAAAATACGTGTCCAATATTTTTTGGAAATCTATCTAACGGACTTATTAGATTTTTTTAGTTAACTACCCTATTGGGATAAGGGCAAAAAAAATATGATGAAATATAGTGTTTGAGACATAGCCGGACAAAATGTTAGCTTTGGTTTATTTTTGTCGGTTATTTATTTATCTATACAAATAAGTAAAATTGAAGTATGAGTAATAAAGGGAGAGGGAGAAGAAGATCAAGGAAACGATGAATGGATTGTGTGAGGAATGATATGAAAGAAAAAGGAGTAAATGATAGCGAGGCTGTTGGCAGAGGAAAATGGAAGAAAATACGTCTTGCTCAGACCCCAAGTGATATAAGACAAGGGCAGTAAGACAATGGTATTTCAGAACTACGCTCAATTTGTGGTAACAGTTTGTGTGTCCCAAATGCCCAAGATACACGAGGCCAGTTTTTTTCCAGGATAGCAAGCTAATGTCAGTAAGCTAGTACATTTCTAGCATGTTCCAAGCCAAGGTAGTAAGACAGGCCAGTTTAGCTACTAGTTCGCTGTCCTGGCTTGAAAAACTGGCCTGGTGTAACCCACGGCATTGGGTCAGTTTCCACCACGCGAAAAATATCATAATCGTATTACCTTTTCGTATAAAATTGACCGCTCTCGCATCCTCTAGTACAGGCGAAAACTCTTGATATTTACGTCGAATTTTATACTTAGAGGCAATACGGTTACAGTCGTTTATTCGACAGCAAAAATTTGTATGAGAGGATTTTTCGCACTTGGTTAAAACCACAGAACAGATCTGTTCAGAGATATCTGTTCTGTGGTTAAAACCGACCCTGATACGTGTGATGCACTAGAATTCTCACTTAGGAATGTTCTGGAGAATGCTCGCATTTTGTTTATAAATACCGAACCAGATTCACATACAGCTTGAATGGAAATTTCCACCCGGTCCTGGGAATATAATGTGCTGGTTACACTGGATGTTAAAAGATAAATATAGCCCTACCTAAGAAGGTGTAAGCGCCGTGAAATAATTTTGTTTATGCGTTTTTTCCAATAACCGGTGAGAGTCAGGTTGTACGTACAGTATGTTAGGTTAAAAGAGCGAATAGGGTAGTTAACAAAAAAAATCGAATTAGTCCGTCAGATAGATTTCCAAAAAATATTGGACAGATATTTTTTCTTTTTTCACGTAAACAAACAATGAAGACAATACAGTGCTTTGAAAACTCGTGTGAAATCATATTCTAAGACATTAGTATGACATTTTTTACCGGTGAGTGACGTCACGACCCCCACTCAAATCTTTGACACGTTTTATCTTCGTCAATTTTTATTGATTTGTTAAAACAAAAAATACGTATCCAATATTTTTCGATAATCTAAAAGACGGACTAATTAGAATCACATTTTTTTAGTCTGGAAACATCCCTATTATTGAGGGAAGGTATTCAGTATTTGATTCTCGTCCCAAAATTAAATATGTATTTAAAGAACTATACTTAATCTTAATTTTCGATGCAATTGCCGCACGCTCTCCAGATCTTATTTCATTAGAATATTCTTTTTCGCCATTGTCCTACGCCAGTTTTAAAATATGAAGGGAAAATGGATAATACCTAAAAGTCATTGACCCGGACACATTCTCTGTGATAAGCGCAAGGATTGCGAGGTTTTTCCAAAATATTTGGTATGGTTCTGTATGTTATGTTATTTATCAGTGTTTTTTGTTCATATTTTTATTAGTATCAGGTAAGCATGCACTATTTCAATATGTCCCTCGTTTAAACTAACATACTGTATGTTGATGAAAAAAAAACATACAGACGAATTGAGAACCTCCTCCTTTTTGGAAGTCGGTTAAAAATATGATTCACGATCGAAAGAAATATGACTTTACAGAGTCATAATGATTAAAATCATCAATACAACTAAGTATTCGATTGTGACAAAACGGTTTTTATTTACAATATTTACAAACTACAATTTACAAAACTAAAATTATAATAAAATATATACAAGTATCAAAAAGAGAAGAATTACATGGCGTCAAAAAACTCATCCACACCGCTGTCAACAGGAAAAGTGCCCAGAAGGCTGGCAGCATTCCCACGTTGGATGGCAATGCTGATTCTTTGGCCAAAGAACAGGCCAGCCCTCTGGTCACGTGAAGAGTCGACCAACCGCTTGGCAATTTCTTTAAATATTAGGTGAGCACTCGGACCCCAATAATATATAAATAAATACAATTATAATAATGTCATACCAATAATAATAAACCAATACAACCCTCTAAATTCATTTAACCCCATGAAAGTATGCCCTCCCCATATAATCCCATTGATATATGACTTGTTCATCAAATAGTCATTCTGTGGAATTAAATGAACTATTTATGACAAGAATTAGTGTGGTATACAGGGTGTAAATTAACCCATCACACAGCCGTCCACCAAGCATTCTGTACATCAAACTAAGTACCCCTAATTTTTTGCTGGGAAACGACTTTTTTTTTGCTCCAAAAATCACATTTTACGGTAAAATTCAATGTAGCACTCTTAAAACATTGTGCTAGTGGATGCTTTGAATAGTAAACGGGTCATGGAGATAATTTAAGTAAAGTTATAACCCGAAAAACAAGTATTTACAAAAACAGCTCTTTTTTTTTGGCGGGTGGAAAATCATCAAATAACCCCTCCCGCTCTTGGGCAGAGCGAAAGGGAGTGTCTGACTTCTACTGACTAAAAACCACCCATGTTCCTTCTTAGCCCTTTATGTCGAGGCCGCGGTATCTCTTGCGAACAACCCGCAGCCCCGACGGGGGAACAAATGCCCTTCGTTTGCGTTAAGGGTACTTTTACACCCTATATACCTACTACAACTAAAAAAGGTAAAAAAAAAACAAAAACCAACTTCCAAAAAAAGTCTAAAATAACTTTAATTTCGAAAACTTTATCGATACAGTAAGAAGAAGCACCTCACAACACCATCCAAGCACTAATAGATCCATCAACTATACATAGCCTGCCAAAATCATTACCCTTCCTTTTGGCTTTGCCGCAGTCGGGCAAAAATGATAAGTGATCAGTCAGCTCGAATACCGTCCACTCGCTTTTCTTGCTTCTCGTCCTCATCTTGACCACCGATACCGCGACTCCCATGTTTTACAATAATCCTCGATGGTGGCAGTAGCGATGCTACTAGATCTTCAGGAGAATATGTTTCTGAAAAAAAAATAGGATAGAATCACTGAGCGTTTTGGCATTTTTAAAGTTCTCTGACAGTCTAGCCTTTTCTGGTTGGGGTTTGGCTTCCAGTCTAACCAGATGCAGCTGAATACCAGTATTTTACTTGGAGTCACTGCCTATCTGACCTCCACAACCCAGTTAGTACTGGGTAAGGAACCCTTGGCAGGACTGATTGTCAGACTTTCAGGTCACTGACTACCTGTAACGACTGCTAAAGATCTACAAATGTCAGCCAGGACCAACAGCTTAACGTGCTTTCCGAAGTACGGAGGAAACTTGGTATGTAAATTCCCGTACCATGCTTATCCTGAAGATTGGCCCCGATCAGCTGTTGTTATTATTAGACAAGAGCTCCTCCTTTGCGGTACATGAATAAATAAAAATATATAATAAAGTCCACACTGCGCTCCAGAACACAAATTGCTGACGTAGCTTATAAAGCTGCGAGACTGAAATTGGACTGGGCAGGCCTTGTCTGCCGGATGCCCCCGCAGCTGTGGGCCCGAATAGCGCAAGATTGGAGCCCTGACATAGCTAGACGTGGTCGCGATAGACCGAGGAGAAGATGGCGGGACACCTTTTTTTTTTTTTTTTGGGGGGGTGAGAAATCATCAAATAACCCCTCCCGCTCTTGGGCAGAGCGAAAGGGAGTGTCAGACTTCTACTGACTAAAACCCACCCATGTTCCTTCTTAGCCCTTCATGTCGAGGCCGCGGTATCCCTTGCGAACAACCCGCAGCCTCGACAGGCGTCGGCCCTTGCGGGCCCCTTCCATGTTGCTGACATCTCTTTGAGGCGCGCGTGGAACACGAACGCGCCGTCGACACGGCCTGTCGTCGTCATAAGACGGACGGACGGCGAGCTTACCCATCACTCACCGTCCACAGGCCCGTGTCTACGGTGGCCGGAAGCCGTCACGTGGCCCCCGACGCCCGGATCGCCTCCCACGGCGGCTGGGACGAGAGGTTCTCTCCCTCTCACGTTCCGCCACCTCCTTCGCTAGCATCACTGCTTCGCAGAAGGAGGCGACGGCGTCCCATTCCTCCTCGCCCCGGATCATGGCTTGCACCAGGGCCGGACGCGAGAGGTCGCCGCCGCCGATCGCCGCTACGTGAACACGGCGGGGCTCCGCCCAAGCGGGACACACCTCCACGGTGTGGTCCACCGTGTATGGCGGGACACCTGGGATGGCTTTCTCAACAACTGGCGTGAAGAAGCACACTGTCGTAAGAAGTGGAAGGATTGGGGGAAGGCCTTTGCTCAGGAGTGGGACAATACAGGCTAAAAAAAAAAAAAATATAGTTACCGTTATTCTTCGGCGGCACAATCGCTGGCACCTGCATAACAGGTACATTTTGTGGCTGCGTTTGCGCCGCAACGAACACGAAGACGACACACAATATAAATAACATCTTCATGACTTGAATTAAACTCGATCGACACATCGAAGGGTTAACTGCTAGCATAAATTTTTTTTGTCGGGTAGTGGCAAAAAAAAAACAGCACAGCTGCAGATTTTTTTTCAATAACCACGATTTTTTTCAACTGCGATGTCCAGAACCAGTATCCGTGTCTTTAACTGTCCTCGGTTTGTTGTTTATCTTTGATTTTTCCTTTTAAACGTGTGAACCACTATAGGTCTGACTATGCAATGTGCTTGCAACTCTGCGTGACCTGGTTATAAATAGATACCGGGGCAGTTACCTATGCAGGCTAAATGGGAACATCCACCTGTTCCTTGGAATAAATTATACTGGTTACACGGGTGCTCTATAAACGGTTCTTTTTAAACGACTTCAAAAATGGGAGGAGGTTCTCAATTCGGTTGTATTTTTTTACCTCATAAGTCATTTATAAAACAAAAAAAAGACATTTTTTATGTGAAAGGATGTACATATACTTCCCAAATGGTTGTGTCATAGAAATTTCATCAAAATCGGCTCAGTACTATGGCTTTTTTTTCTTGGGCTATGTTGACATGATGCACTTAAGAACTTCTAATTGCAATGTAAAATTGATTTAGATTTTTTTTGCGGTTTACCAATACTTCATCATCACCATAATTTCAGCCGACAGACATCCACTGCTGGACATAGACCTCCTCCAAGTGTCACCGCATTGATCGGTCCCATGCGTCTCGCATCCGACGGATCCCTCGACCTTCACCAGGTCATCGGTCCACGTAATGGGAAGCCTTCCAACGCAACGCCACTCCAGCAGGGCTATTGCGTATCTTTTTAAATGTCAGTGGCTATCATAGTGTGCATCGATAAACTGTCAAATGGTTATGGTTTGGTACAAAATGGAATAGCCCTGCCGAACTTTTCGGCCCCATCAGTCATCCGACCTGCTCACTGCCACTTAAATTTGGCAATTCTTCGGGCTACGTCGGTAACCTTGGTTCTCTTGCGGATGTCTTCATTTCTGATTCGACTCACAAGGAATCTCCGAACATAGCCCTCTCCATTGCTTTTTGGGTGACTTTGAGCTTTCTGATGAGGCCCATTATGAATAACCACGTTTCGGTGGACAATGAACATTTGACTAAAATAAATTAAAAATATTTCAATTATTGTTTACTAGCTGAACCGCGCAACTTCGTCGTATAGCTTATAACTTTGACGGCACGGTTGGCGCAGTGGCTGAGCGATTGGACTGCTGCGCTGCGTGTCGCGGGTTCGATCCCCGCACGGAACAAATATTTGTATGGCATGCAGATAGTTGTTTCGGGTCTGGGTATTTGTGTATGTGACTTTATATGTTTGTGAATGCACCCACGATACAGGAGAAATTCCTAGTGTGGGGCAACGTTTTAATAAAAATAAAAAAAATAAAAACTCATCATTTGCCTAGCCTTTTCCCAACTATGTTAGGGTTGGCTTCTAGTCTAACCGGATGCAGCTGAATACCAGTATTTTACATGGAGAGACTGCCTATCTGACCTCCACAACCAAGTTAATACTAAGTAGTACGATACTAGTAAATAAAAAAACCTCTTAATATAGCTTATAACTATACTTGATTAATGAACTATACAACTATTACAACCGTGTAGTTCGTGAGATTAGCGCGTTCAACCAAACAAACAAAAAAACTCTTCAGATTTATGATTGAGGAAGTATGTAATTTTATTTTGTGCTATGGATTTGTGGATCTGAAATAAACGTTTAATAATAATAATAATTTATAATATATGCATACTAGATAATATAAGTATACATTGATTTAGCATTTCAGCAGGAGCTCGTGGCTTAATAAGAACTGCCACTCGGGTCGATCTTTAGGTAAAGCTGTGCTTGCCTAGGTCAGTCTGTGGATGGGTGACCGCCCGACATACCGAGTTTCCTCCGTGCCTCGGAAAGCACGTTAAGCTGTTGGTCCCGGCTGCTATATATAGATCTTTGGCAGTCGTTACAGGTAGTCAGTGACCTGAAATTCTGATATCCAGTCTTACCAAAGAGTATCGTATTACCTAGTATTAACTGGGTTGTGGAGGTCAGATAGGCAGTCGCTCTATGTAAAATACTGGTATTCAGCTGCATCCGGTTAGACTGGAAGCCGACCCCAACATAGTTGGGAAAAGGCTAGGCAGATGATGATGATTTAGTATTTCACTGGAGGCGGTGACGTTCCACGTTACTCAAATTTACGTCTATCGTATTTTCGCTCGCTGTCTGGCTGCTCTGTTGTTTTCATATATAACGCATATATCCTTGATTTAGACATAAATCTTCGCTCATAATTTCCTAAAAATAAAAATTGATTAGGTGTATTTTTTTGCTTTTATATTTTGCCTTTGCACGTCGTATGGTAACATTAAGCTTAGCGCCGTCAGGTACCCATGAAATATCACTAGGACATAAATTGTATTGGGTGTAAAAGTACCCTTAACGCAAGCGAAAGGCACTTGTTCTTCCCCCCAACCTCCTAGTTACGCAGACATTGGGGGTCAAAATTCCAAAATTTTCACAGCTGTTTTTGTAAATCCAAATTTTTCAGGTTATAACTTTACTTAAATCACCGTTTCCCAGCAAAAATTTTAGGAGTACTTAGTTTGATGTACAGAATGCTTGGTTGACGGCTATGTGATGGGTTGAATTACACCCTGTATATATATCTCTCGAGCCCCCCCCAAGGAGGGTCGAGGCTCGGGGGCTCATTGTTCAGGAAATCTGAATAAAACGAGGTCATATTACACTGGAAGATATGGGTTGTGTGTAGTATGCCAGGGACGTAGCGTGCCTATAACTCGATTCCCACCGGCTTCCCTTTGGGAAAATTACACTCTACGTAGTGTCTACTTAAGTAAAAATATTTAATACATCATAGAATTAAAAATATTACCAAAATGCCAACACTTTTCATGTCAACAAAGAAAGCAACAGATAGCGCCAAATAAGTCGGTGCTCAGGTGTCAGAATTCAGAACTAAATTAATATGAGCGCGCTCACGTAACCTCTGTTGCTCGCAGAACCGTTTAGTAGGCAAGCCGAATATTATCGGGTTATGACAAGGCGGGCAGGAATCGAGACTATGTAGGGGAGAAACGTTATAACTCTCTCATTTATGAACAGATTTTCAAAATTATTTTTATTCGATAGAATATACTCTCGAGGTGGTCCCATTGCCCCATGTCAGTAAAATTTTTCGACGTGAGTGTCAATTTCGTGGTTTTAGGAGTCGCTAAGGTCGAAAATGAGGTTAAAACAAACAGAAAACAAAACTAAAATATATATTTTAGTTTTTTTTTCTAAATAAGTAATAGATAAAGAAACCCATTTTTTTGCTTCGGCTTGCCCTTTTGTATTATTGACGCTTCGTCACTGATGCGTACCATGTATACCCTATATCACAATCACCCTGCCTAGGATTTTCTCGCCTTGAGTTTATAACCTTTATGATTACAATTATGGAAATATATATTTGTCACGGGACAGGACTTAAATATTTTCAACCTGTATTGCCCAGTACTGGGCACACTTCTCCCCTATAGCTTTTCACTCGTTCCTGCGTGCGTTTTTCTGCGGTGAATCTCCCAGAAATGATTTCCGATGCTCCCCGGTGTCCACCACAAAAATATTTCTAAAAATAATTCTAGGTGTGACAGTAGACAGTGAGAAGTATTTGTCATTGGTGGACAACGAGAATGCTCATATTTAAAATTGAGTCGCTGTCCATCACTAGTGGACAAGCCGGTCGGTGGTAGACACCGGGAAGCATGGAATGGTTTCTAGGCCTCTGTCTGTGACAGGGCTCTTCATCTGGTGCCGACTGGCCATCGGTCCTACTGCATTCTGCAGACATGACCTACAGACAGCCTTACCTTTTTTTAGGGTTCCGTACCACAAAAGAAAAAAACGTAACCCTTAATTTTATTACCCTGTATGGAAGGAATTGGAGGTCTTTGCCAAGCAGTGGGACAGCCACTGCTTGGCAAAGACCTCCAATTCCTTCCAAAAGCTCTTTTTTTGTGCCTCCTCGAACCAGCCTTTGTCCAGCGGTCATCGTGAGTGACTCGCCCAATCCTATTTTAGCCTAGCAGCCTTCTTGCTTAACTTAAATAAAGTTATATTTACCTGGATCCATCCGTGGTAGCTCTCTATTCTCTGACCATTTACCATCTTGCCCGAAGATACCAAATATTTGCCCAAATAGTAATACAAATATTAATAAATTCATTTTTATTTAACACTTGAAACGTCTGGTCAAAGATTTCTTAGTATTGTATGAAAGAAAAATAAAAAAAACAGTGTATACCTATATAATACACTGTTTTTTTAGGGTTCCGTAGTCAATATGGAACCCTTATAGTTTCGTCATGTCCGTCTGTCTGTCTGTACGTCTGTCCGCACTATATCTCAGTGACTCTTAGTACTAGAAAGCTGTAATTTGGCATGAATATACAAATGAGTTACGCCGACAAAGTGATAAAGTAAAATATAGAACTTTTTTTTTAGGGTGGCTCCAGTACACATTAAAGTGGGAATGATTTTTGTTTTCTCGCGAAGTCCATTGTGTGGAATGTTGTTGGATAGGTCTTTAAAAAATATTGTGAGTTTGCTCAAACAGTTTTTCGATTAAAGGATTGTTTGTGAAATATTAAGGTTTAAAGTTCAAATTTTTGTGAGACTCAAGTGTGCCAACCTAAACCATACTATACGGGTTGTGTTTAACGTGTGAAAAAAATCATGGTAGTAGCATATAAAGAAAATAAAAGGAAAACTATTACAGCTAAGTAGGTTTTACAAGTATACGAGTAATAGTCGACCAACTTATAAAATGTACTTGTATGAAATATTTTCCTATACATAATGTATAGGAGCGCAGGTCTCAAAACTGCAAATTAATGTAAGTTTGTTTTTTTTTACAATAAAAATCATCGTTCGGAGGCAGGTAGGTGGTTAATCAGTTTGTAAGTTCACATATTTTGATGGGCAACTACGGAACCCTACATTGTGCGTGGTCCGACATGGACTTGGCCGATTTTACTTTTTATATTTTTCTTTATATAGTTATTTGTATATTTAAATTGATTCAAGAGTTTCGGATTAAAAAGTAATTGATTTTTGTTATCAGTATGGTTGTTTCTTTATGATGAGTGTAAAAGTGCCGTTAACGAAGTCGAAAATTTATTTTTATTTATTTTATTTAATATATTTGGCTCACCAACAATTGGTTTGTTCTCCCCGTCATTACGATCTTTTTATTCAAGAACATACATATTCAAGAACATACCTTTGCCCACCGGTAAGATGACACTGATTTACTATATACATAGGAACCTCCTAGTTAGCCTGCTAGTTGGCCTGATGCTGTAGTTGCCTGTTGACGGCTGTGTGATGGGTTGTGATACCTTAATTGACGCCCTTTTTAACCGACTTCAAAAAAGGAGGAGGTTCTATGTTCGTGTGTATGTATTTTTTTTGTGTACACCCAGATTTGGACAGTAAGATATTATGTAATGTTCCATTTATTGGGGATAAATAAAACCTATTATTTGTTTGGGAACAACTAAAAATGGAAAAATAAAAAACTTTTTTGCAAAAAATAAAACCGACTTCAAAAACACAAAGAAAACGAAAGAAAACGAAATCAAACAAACAAAATGTCACCGACTTCAGAAGCTGCTTTTTCATGTGAAGTTTATTTTTCACTTTTTTGTGTTTTTGAAGTCGGTTTTATTTTTTGCAAAAAAGTTTTTTAAGAATGGAAAGTCATCAATTGAACCCTCCCGCTCTTGACAGGACAGAAAGGAGTCGCAGACTCTTAGTGACTCTAACTCATTCACGTTCTTTCTAATGCCGTTTGCGTTGTTGGTCCGCGGTGACTCTTTTGAACAAATCCACAACCTTGCCAGGCACTTGCCTTAGGGGCTCGTTTGATATACTGGCATCTCTTCAAATAACACCCTACCTGTTTGTCTGTGCATCACCCAAAGGTTGACTGGAAAAGTTACATATTTTAAGTGTTAAATACATAAATTTTAAAATAACGCAGCTAGTTTTGAACAGTGTTTTTATTGTTTAAAATTAAAAAAAAAGTCCATAATTTTTTTTATTATTTATTAATACAAATCTGGCATGAAATATAGGAAAATTTTCAATATCGGAAGGAAGTAAGAAACTGAGAGGGTTGTATTGGTGATTTTAATCATTATTACTCTGTAAAGTCACATTTTGTTACATTTGCGAATCCTATTTTATTTAACATACAACCTGAAACTGACCGGCAAATTGCAAAAAACGTAAAAATACACACTTTTTATTTTGGAGGTTAGGAAATTATCAAATGACTTCTTCTACTGACCAAATACCACCCATGTTCCTCTTTAGCCCTTTGTGTCGAGGCCTCAGTATGTCTTTCAAACAACCCGCAGCGCTGACGGCAGTAAGATGAGTTTCAGAATGATGTACTGAATTCGCGGTAAGCTTCCGTGTGTCGGTGTTCTGTCTAGCCTGCTTCTCAACTATTTAGTTCCGGACTTCTACAATAGTAACTATGCAAAAACAATACTTCATTAATGTTATCGTACTGCAATAAATTCCTGCGTTCATAAAAATTCTTGCTATTACGCACAAATTTCATCCATGAGAATTCACCAGACATAGATTCTACTGGTTTTGCGGTCGCGGGAATACATAAATACTTTTGAGCCATCGAATAAAACTCGTCACACTTATAGATACGATGAAAAGCTTCCCAAAATTGATAAGGGTTTTCGTCTGGATGTAAGTCTGGTACTTTTACATACTGTGACACCAAATATTTCGCCTGAGAACTTTTATTACGCATAGTCCTGTCAAATTCATAGTAATCGATCAAATAACCAAATAAATTGGTGTCCTCTTCTGATTGGTCGGATGATAAAATTTTGTCCGCTTCTGATTGGTCGTTTGAAGTGGAACGAACTGCCCTGTTGTGATTGCTTTTAGTTATACAATTTCCTAATTTGTTTACCATTTGTGCCTGTAATTTTGCTGAGTTAAATGTCTCATAAAACATTTTCCTGAATCTGGTATCCATGAATGTTGCCAATAGGGTATTGTATCTCCCATGTATAAGGAAACCTGTTCCTAATTTCGACTGCAACTTTTTTGCTTGTAGGGTAGATGGAAACCATTGACAATTTCTTTTTTTTATATCAAATAAAAGAGCATACATACATGAAAATGTTACGTATTGCTCACAGGAAATCTTGTCGTTCAATTCTTCAAATGGTTTCAAAAGTTGAAAGCATTCGCGGAGTGCTTTTCTCTCATCTTCAGTAAAGTCGCCTGCGTTGTTTTCACTTATATGCTTTAACACAATGTACTGATCATGCCAACAAAAGGGTTCATCTTTCTTTTTCTTAATCAATGACTCGTGATCACCGTTTAGACACTTTTGTTCTAATTCTTTAAAATCTAAATGACTTAAACCGTTTTGAATGAGTGTGTTTAGTTTATCAGCTTCACACAAAATGTGTTGTTTTTTCAAAGATTTCGTCACTGCTTCTTGGTGATCTTTATTACTGCCGCCACCGGTCATTATAAATTCTACTTTCTTGAAAATATTCCAGTTGTCTAATCCGTCTCTCATCGCTTTGGTAATGGTAGTTGTATCCTCCCACATTTCTACCTCTGTTGTAAACAAGATCTGCGATACGAAAATCGATTGATAAACAAAATGCCCTGTTACAGATAACATATTTCTTTCACCGGTAATTCCCCACTTCCACACTTCGGTTGAGATCGTCACATGGTCGACAGACTCTAAAGCTTTCATTAGGTCTAATCTTGCTCTGTTAAATTCTTCACAGATTATGTCCTTAGACGGCACGGTATAATTAGCTGTACTCTTCATGAATTCTCGGAAGCCATAATCTTCAAGTATATCACAAGGTCTTAAATCTAAGCAAAGCATTCTCACTAACTGTTTATCCTTGTTCACGTGTTCTTGCGATGTTGCAGCTGAAGTCTGATTATCTTCATTATTTAGTGGCATGATGTCGTTTGACCTGGTGAAGATAGCGGGACGCAAGGAACTGGTCAATGTGGCGACACTCGGGGGAGGCCTATGTCCAGCAGTGAATGTCTTTCGGCTGAAATGATGATGATGATGTCGTCCCCAAAAATTTTGATTACAATAGGTAGTGCTTCTTGTGTTCAAGTAATAAAAAAAACTGCGCAAAATATTTCACGACTTCACTGCTATACAACAACGCTGCTATACGAAACAGATATACAGTACCTAGAACGCCCAATGCAATCTTATCAGTACTTAGCAGAAAATAATAAAGATAATGATTGATTATATTGATAGTTGACATTGTTATTTACAAAACATCAGTTGCTAATGGCAGTGAAGTTGTAAATAGTGAAATATTTAGTGTGTGTCAAATAAAAACTTGCAATTTAAATCTTTTTTTTCACGAATCGATGAACTAAAAACCTCGGGGAACGACACAATGCCAGAAACTACTGAATATGCGACTTCTACTAAAACACCTACGGTTAACACAAACACGACTTCAGCCACAACGTTTGAACAAGTAGGCAAGGATAAACAGTTGGTGATAATGTTTTGCATGGATTTAAAACCTTTTTACATACTTGAAGACTATGGCTTCCAAGAATTTATGAAGAATACAGCAAACTATATCGTACCGTCGAAAGACAAATTCTGTGAAGAACTAATGGAGGAATTTATCAGAGCAAGATCAGACTTAGTTAAAACCTTGGATTTGGTCCATTATGTAGCGATCTCAATAGAAAACTGGAAGTGGGTGATGATGACCGGTAAAAGTAATATGTTGACTGCAACAGTACATTTTGTATATCAAGCGAAACTGGTATCTCAGATCTTGTTTACAACAAAGGTAGAATTATGGGAAGAAACCGATATCATCAAAGCGATTAAAGATGGATTAGACGACTGGAATATCTTCAAGAAAGTCGTGTGTATTACTGCAAGTCGAAGAAAAGATGAAATTCTCCTGAGACCTGCTGTGTATTCAATGGGCATACCACACTTTTTTTGTTTAGATGATACAATAACCACTAATGTTCAAGAAAGCTTTGGTATTTTAAACTTAGATCAGAAGTGGATAGACAGTGATTCAGTAGTTAACGAAAATGAAGGTGAACCTTTTTGCTGGCATGAGGAGTACCTTTTGTTAAAGCAGAAAAGTGAAGACAATGCAGGTGCAGAAGACGAACGGACAACTCTCGGTGAATGCTTCCAAATGATGAAAGCATTTGAAGATTTGAACAAGCTGTCCTGTCAGCAATACCTAACATTATCTTGCATATATCCTCTTTTTATTGGAATACATATA
Organism: Diarsia brunnea; assembly: GCA_949774965.1. NCBI lineage: Eukaryota > Metazoa > Arthropoda > Insecta > Lepidoptera > Noctuidae > Diarsia > Diarsia brunnea. Next base: position 3,570,904 of record OX459023.1, read on the forward strand.
AGACTAGGTAAATGCAATGCCTCTACTACACAGGCCAAAGAGATTTTGTCAAAATTAAGAGGTATATTTAATATAACAGAGGTTGACCTCGCACTTAAAGCAGCGTACATTGATCCAAGATTTAAGTCAAACCATTTACAACATGTCAAAATTTCAGATAAAGTGCAAAAACTTGTGGAAAGGGAACTAAATGAGTCTATAAATATAAACAGTCACCGAGAATCTGTTTCATCTTCTTCAAAGAATGGATCATACGAAAATATAAGTTTACATGGCTGTGTGCCCGATGCCGATAAGAATATACCTGTGACGTCACCTAGTGCAAAAATCATGATGTCGCAGTATGCACAAGTAACCGACTTACATCCAGACGACGACCCTTTTCAATTTTGGGAAGACTTTCATCGTATCTATAAGTACAAAGAATTGTATATGATGGCTCAAAAGTATTTATGTATCCCGGCTACTGCAGTTCGTGTAGAATCTTTTTCTGGGGAATTCCCACGGATGTTTGTTCGAAAGAATTTGAATTTTTATGAACGCAGGAATTTATTAGAGTACGAATATATTGATAGAGTATTGTTTTTGCATAGTTACTATTCCAGAAATAAATGATTTAGAAGTGAAATTGCACATGACTTTTACTTATTTTATTTTAAACTAGCCCAGCGACCTCTGTCCACGTGAAATTATTACAAAATGTTACTTCTCTATTTGAAACTGATTTTATAACAATTTCAAGGGTTTAATTATTTTTGCACGGATCTTTAATCCCTTTTTCCATAATAAAATTAGCCTAAGTTACTCCTTATAACATCAGCTATATGCCAGTGGAAGTCCCGTCAACATCGGCCCAGCCGTTTTGGAGATTAAACAAACAGACAGACAGACCGTAAAATTATAAAAATGTATTTTGTTATAAGTACCGCATGTAATTTTATATGCATATTTTTGTATGAATAAGGGCAAGTAAGTGATGATGATACTTCTTTATAAGTTTTGAGTAAAAAGCAGTTATTTGAAATTACAAAAAAAAAAACTTTTTTTTTTTTTGGATGGAGGGAAATCATCAAATAACTCCTCTCGCTCAGGGCAGCGCGGTAGGGAGTGTCAGACTTCTACTGACTAAAAACGACCCATGTTCCTTCTTAGCCCTTTGTGTCGAGGCCGCGGTATCTCTTTTGAACAACACTTCAATTTTATTTATTTGTCCGCAAGTTTCTTTCGACCCGTGTACAAATACTACTCACCACATAGTCGAGGGATATTCCCGATTTAAGGGGATCACAGTAGTGGATGACTTTGACGATTTGACCTCTGTACTGGCTTTTGTTTATTTTTCGGCCCCTACCGGCAAACGTACCAAAGAACAGAAATGTGTCGCAGAGTGGTCATCGTATTTGCCTAACATATTTTGTTTCTCTTGGAGTACCTACATCATAATGTATGAATAAAATATTTAATAATAAATTATACACTTTGACTAATAAAGTAATACCTTGCTTTCATTAGTTATTTCACTGAGCACAGGTACTCCTACGATACATTCTTAAGGTCTGATAAAAACCAGGTAACTGCTTATCGCTTCTCAGTCACGGAAATAGTCAGAATGCTCCAGCTTTCAGCTAACTGAGCACGAATGCTACTACATGATACATTTTGAAGGTCTGACGATGACCACCTACGTGCTTATCGGTTCTCAGTGACTGATGTAGTTAGAATGACCTAGCTTTCAAATTTTATCTATCTGAGCACGTATTCTACTACATGATACATTATGAAGGTCTGATGATGACCAGCTAAGTGATTATCGGTTCTCAGTGACGGATATAGTTAGAATGCTCCAGCTGTCAGCTTTTATCTTATTGAGCACGGGTGCTACTACATGATACATTTTGAAGGTCTGATGATGACCAGCTAAGTGCTTATCGGTTCTCAGTGACGGATGTAGTTAGAATAACCTAGCTTTCAAATTTTATCTGTCTGAGCACGGATGCTACTACATGATACATTTTGAAGGTCTGATGATGACCAGCTAAGTGCTAATTGGTTCTCAGTGACGGATATAGCTAGAATGACCTAGCTTTCAGATTTTATCTTATTGAGCACGGATGCTACTACATGATACATTTTGAAGGTCTGATGATGACCAGCTAAGTGCTTATCGGTTCACAGTGACGAATATAGCTAGAATTACCACCATCTGGTAAATGGCACCATCAGTCTCCAAGGCCTCTTCGAGCTCTTTCAAATGAGTCCACACACGACGGTTCTACGTGGTGCCATCAATGAGATCCTATACTTACCTTCGGAGTCTACCATCAGGTAGCTAGTATCATCAGTCTCCAAGGCCTCCTCGAGCTCTTTCAAATGAGTCCAAACATGATGGTTCTACTCGGTGCTGTCAATGAGATCCTATACCCACCTTCGGAGTCCACCATTAGGTACGAGACATCATCAGTAATCCAGATCTCCATCTTCCATCAAACGAAATTCTCAAGACAAAATAATTAAAACGATAAAACAATTAACACCATTAAAACAATAACATACATTACATAACATCGCGCCTGTAATCCCCAAAGGGTTAGGCAGAGGTGTACCTAATAGTAGGCGTGATGTTATGTTATGTATGTTATTATTTTAATGATTTTAATTGTTTTATCGCTTTTAGCGATAAAACAATTGTAGTCGTTCTTGTAGCACGGATGCTACTACATGATACATTTTGAAGGTCTGATGATAACCAGCTAAGTGCTTATCGGTTCTCAGTGACGAACGTAGTTAGCATGACGTAACTTTAAAATTTTATCGATCTGAGCACGGATGCTACTACATAATACATTCTAAAGATCTGATGATGACCAGCTAAGTGCTAATTGGTTCTCTGTGACGGATATAGCTAGAATGACCTAGCTTTCAAATTTTATCGATCTGAGCACGGATACTACTACATGATACATTTTGAAGGTCTGATGATGATCAGCTAAGTGCTTATCGGTTCTCAGTGACGGGTGTAGTTAGAATGACCTAACTTTCAGATTTTATCTTATTGAGCACGGATGCTACTACATGATACATTTTGAAGGTCTGATGATGACCAGCTAAGTGCTTATCAGTTCACAGTGACGGATATAGCTAGAATGACCATTATCAGGTAAATGGCAGCATCAGTCTCCAAGGCCTCCTCGAGCTCTTTCAAATGAGTCCAAACACGATGGTTCTACGCAGCGCTATCAATAAGATCCTGTACCCACCTTCGAAGTCCACCGTCAAGTAAATGGCATCATCTGTCTCTAAGGCCTCCTCGAGCTCTTTCAAATGAGTCCAAACACGACGATTCTACGCAGTGCCGTCAATGAGATCCTTTACTTACCTTTGGAGTCCACTATCAGGTAAATGACATTATCAGTCTCCAAGGCGTCCTCGAGGTCTCAACACCATTAAAATAATAAGATACATAACATAACATCACGCCTACTATTAGGTACACCTCTGCCTAACCCTTCGGGGATTACAGGCGTGATGTTATGTAATGTATGTTTTTATTTTAATGGTGTTTTTATTTTATTTTATTTTATTTATTAGGCACAAAAAACAGTTACATGCTAAGCTTACCTAAAGATTCTTAAATTAGCACAACTTAGAAATACATTTATACACAATCTCACATATTTATGTTATTACACATGTAACCAACAACATTGTCCACGGATTCACAAGAAAAAAATAGTTAAAGAAAACAGACAAATCGTGTGCATCGTAAAAGAATATTAAAAAGAAAGAAATAAAAGGAAATGAAACTTATGAATTTAGTAATTCTATTGCTCTTGCCTTGAAGCGATCTTTGGAAAGAGTAAATAAGTCAAGCTCCATAAAGTGAGCGTTGTAAGCATCAACAAGGCGCCGAAGAGGCACGCGCTCCCCAGCGTTAGTCCTGCACGAATTCGTGTGGAATAGTCGAGGCACACGTACCCCACGAAGCATGACAGATTTAGGTACTATATAATGTAGACTATTTGACAGAGGAATGCAGTCGAATCTATTATTGCATATTCCATGCAGCGTCATTACTCCCAGAAGAAATCGCCTAGACTCCAAACTAAGAACATTATATCGTTTCAGTAATTGTTCATAGGAGACTTTAGAATGATAACATCTGTAATTCATAGTACGTAAATACTTTTTCTGAACAATTTCTAGCCTATCTTTGTACTTATCATATAGAGGATCCCAAATTTGGACGGCGTATTCTAATTAAGACCGAATTAGTGTTTTATATAATATTAAGAATGTAGAGGGTCGCACAAAGCTACTTGAAAATCTCATCACCATTCCATACATCTGAAAGGCCTTTTTTACTATATTGTCAATATGAGTATCAAAATGCAGACTAGAATCAAGCGTAACACCCAAGTCACGAACAAATGGAACTTCTTTAAGACTTCTATTGTTTACTGTATAATTAAATTTGATCTGATTTTTATTTTTAGTGAAAGAAATTGTGTAGCATTTGGGAAGGCTAAGAAAATTTTTATTTTTGAGACAGTATTCATAAAGTCTATCAAGGTCCTGTTGTAAATAATGACAGTCGCGTATATTTTTACAGGCGGTATAAATTTTCATATCGTCTGCATACATCAAGAAATGTGAGTTGACAAAACAATGTTTAATGTCATTAATAAACAATACAAAGAGAAAAGGACCTAATACTGAACCCTGAGGAACCCCGGATTTAACAACTATAGAGTCAGATTCATGCCCATTAACGATGATCTTTTGAGTCCTATTGAAAATATATGAAGCAAACCATCTGAGTAAATTGCCGCGTATACCATTAAAGGCAATTTTTTCCATTAGAAGGGTGTGGTCCACTTTGTCAAAGGCCTTCTGAAAATCCGTGTAAACAGCGTCAACCTGTACCCGGCGGTCTATGTTTTCAAAGAGATAGTTCACAAAGGTCATGAGGTTAGTGGTGGTAGAACGACGTTTGACAAAACCATGTTGTTCGGGTATGATAAGATGACGGATATGAGGATATATTGCACTGTGCACAAGTCGTTCAAAAACCTTTGACAAAGTGGAAAGAATGGAAATGGGCCGATAATTTTCTACATTATTTTTATCGCCACTCTTATACACAGGGGTAATAGAGGCTCGCTTCCAAACTGCAGGAAAGACTCCCTCCTTCAAACATTTATTAAAGATTAAATGTAAGGCGAAAGACAAGTGGTCAGCTGTACTTATGAAGAATGAGGGTGGTATGCCATCAGGTCCAGCTCCTTTAGAAGAATCCAGTGACTTCAGTGCTGTACGTATTGATTCCTCTGACAAGTAGATGTCAGAGATACATGGTGAATTGTCTTCATAGCAATTAGACGGCTGCCATATATCTGGGTCAAAGGTCGAGGGTTCATATACTGAACTAAAGAAAGTCGAAAACAAATTACATATTTCCTTGGGGTCTTCAGAAGAAACATTTTTATAAAACATATTAGCAGGGTACTTAGCTTTGCCTTTCTTGGAAGAGACATACGACCAAAAATACTTGATAGATTTGGGAATACTGTCTTCAACTGATGTCATGTATCTCTTATAACATTTAGCGGTCTCACTATGAAACAATTTGCGATAATTTGAAAAATGCACATAATCAGAGTGATTACCATATGTCTTCCACTTAATCCAAGCACGTTCTTTAGTTTTAAATGTTTTAATTAGTGAAGGTGAAAACCAGATCGGAAATTTTGAGTTTTTAGTGTTAATTGTTTTATCGCTTTTAAACATTTTGTCTTGAGAATTTCGGTCGATGGAAGATGAAGATCTGGATGACTGTTGATGTCTCGTACCCGATGGTAAACTCCGAAGGTGGGTATAGGATCTCATTGACGGCAATGAGTAGAACCATCGTGTTTGGACTCATTTGAAAGAGCTCGAGGGGGCCTTGGAGACTGATGATACCAGCTACCTGATGGTAGACTCCGAAGGTAAGTATAGGATCTCATTGATGGCACCACGTAGAACCGTCGTGTGTGGACTCATTTGAAAGAGCTCGAAGAGGCCTTGGAGACTGATGGTGCCATTTACCTGGTGGTGGTCATTCTAGCTATATCCGTAACTGTGACCCGATAAGCACTTAGCTGGTCATCATCAGACCTTGAAAATGTATCATGTAGTAGCATCCGTGCTCAATAAGATAAAATCTGAAAGCTAGGACATTCTAACTACATCCGTCACTGAGAACCGATAAGCACTTAGCTGGTCATCATCAGACCTTCAAAATGAATCATGTAGTAGCATCCGTGCTCAATAAGATAAAATGTGAAAGCTAAGTCATTCTATCTACATCCGTCACTGAGAACCGATAAGCACTTAGCTGATCATTATCAGACCTTCAAAATGTATCATGTAGTAGCATCCGTGCTCAATAAGATAAAATCTGAAAGCTAAGTCATTCTAACTACATCCGTCACTGAGAACCGATAAGCACTTAGCTGATCATCATCAGACCTTCAAAATGTATCATGTAGTAGCATCCGTGCTCAGATCGATAAAATTTTAAAGCTAGGTCATTCTAACTACACCCGTCACTGAGAACCGATAAGCACTTAGCTGATCATCATGAGACCTTCAAAATGTATCATGTAGTAGTATCCGTACTCAGATCGATAAAATCTGAAAGCTAAGTCATTCTAACTACATCCGTCACTGAGAACCGATAAGCACTTAGCTGATCATCATCAGACCTTCAAAATATATCATGTAGTAGCATACGTGCTCAATAAGATAAAATCTGAAAGTTAGGTCATTCTAACTACACCCGTCACTGAGAACCGATAAGCACTTAGCTGATCATCATCAGACCTTCAAAATGTATCATGTAGTAGTATCCGTGCTCAGATCGATAAAATTTGAAAGCTAGGTCATTCTAGCTATATCCGTCACTGAGAACCAATTAGCACTTAGCTGGTCATCATCAGACCTTCAGAATGTATTATGTAGTAGCATCCGTGCTCAGATCGATAAAATTTTAAAGCTAGGTCATGCTAACTACGTTCGTCACTGAGAACCGATAAGCACTTAGCTGGTTATCATCAGACCTTCAAAATGTAGTAGCATCCGTGCTACAAGAACAACTACAATTGTTCTTTGCTACAATTGTTTTATCGCAAAAGCGATAAAACAATTAAAATCATTAAAATAATAACATACATAACATAACATCACGCCTACTATTAGGTACACCTCTGCCTAACCCTTTGGGGATTACAGGCGCGATGTTATGTAATGTATGCTATTGTTTTAATGGTGTTAATTGTTTTATCGTTTTAATTATTTTGTCTTGAGAATTTCGTTTGATGGAAGATGGAGATCTGGATTACTGATGATGTCTCGTACCTAATGGTGGACTCCGAAGGTGGGTATAGGATCTCATTGACAGCACCGAGTAGAACCATCATGTTTGGACTCATTTGAAAGAGCTCGAGGAGGCCTTGGAGACTGATGGTGCCATTTACCTGATGGTGGTCATTCTAGCTATATCCGTCACTGAAAACCAATTAGCACTTAGCTGGTCATCATCAGACTTTCAAAATATATCATGTAGTAGCATCCGTGCTCAATAAGATAAAATCTGAAAGCTAGGTCATTCTAACTACATCTGTCACTGAGAACCGATAAGCACTTAGCTGATCATCATCAGACCTTCAAAATGTATCATGTAGTAGCATCCGTGCTCAATGAGATAAAAGCTGAAAGTTGGAGCATTCTGACTATTTCCGTGACTGAGAACCGATAAGCAGTTACCTGGTCTTCATCAGACCTTCAAAATGTATCATGTAGTATGAGAGACCATCATTAGGTACGAGACATCATCAGTCATCTAGATCTCCATCTTCCATCAAACGAAAATCTCAAGACAAAATAGTTAGATAACATAACATCACGCCTGTAATCCCCGAAGGGTTAGGCAGAGGTGTACCTAATAGTACACCCACATTTCGCCAGTTATGTTTAAGTCCCATATAATAGGGGCGAGCCTATTGCCATCAACCGGGCACAAATCTAGACTCCGTGGCTGTTACTTATAATTTCCTGATGGAAAAACCCAATAACACTTTGCCCAACCCGGGAATCGAACCCAGGACCTCATGCTCAGCATCGTGCTTACGACCACTAGACCAACGAGGCAGTCCAAAATTAAAATAATATCATAGATATATCTATATACCAAAATATCTACTAAGAAACGTAGGCAATTTACCAATAGTTTTGGAGAGCTCGGCCTCGCGTCACTTTACGTTTATTAGGCATAGTCAGCTTAGTCTATGATAGGTGCAAACAACAAAACGAAATTACAAACTACTTTAAATATATTTACAAACTTATTTTCTGTTCTTATTTTACGAAATATTGATAACTATACAATTTAAAATATATTTTAATTCAGAAAACATTAAAAACGTGAACTTTTGAATTTTATTTGTGAAGTAATGACATGCGTGCAGTCCACCCGTGACAACAGTCATCGAGACACTGGCGCAGCGCGTTCCAAGTATGCGCGACGGGTCTCGCGCCGAATTTGCCTCAAAATGTCGGGAACTAATTTATTATTTTAAAATTTTATTACAAATTAGAGAAAATAAACAATACGGATTGTTAAATACATCACTACGTATTTTTGGGTATAAAATTCATACCGAACTATTCAGCCGTTACAGAGACAAAATTCGATTTAGGTTAAGACATACTACGATTTTTTATTAAATAATGTGAAGGTTTATTAAAATTTTAAACAATACGAATTATTTGTGATGACTTTAAGTATAACATATATTTTTTATATGGAAATCGTACGGAAGGATTCCTCAACAAATTTCTTTAAACATACGTCGTTTTTGGGATTTTAGCAACGCAACGGCCTTAAGAGGAAAATGATTGAAACAAAACATGTTTTGATTCTAAAATTGTTTAATCTTTACATAGCATAAAAAAAATACATACACACGAATCTTAGACAACCCTTTTTGGAAATCGGTTAAAAATGAAGTCGCTCCTGTTGTTTATACGGTTAGATCTTTTAAACTACGCAACGGATTTTAATGCAGTTTTATTTTATTTTATTTTTTTGGCTCATCAACAATTGAGTACACTACACACGGAAATAAGATACATACAAAAGAGTTACAGACAAGTGTATCAACCTCTTACAGGTAAGCACAACATGCACAACTTATTTGTCGTTGAGGTGGGTACCAACTACTCACCGCACATAACTATAAAAAAAAAAAACTAAACTAAATTTAAACTTACTAGTTTTCAAATAGAGTGATTCAAGAGGAAGGTTTATTTGTCTTCATTCCCATCCGGATACGATACGGAGATGTATGAACTGGATGTCTTCCTTGAGAATCGGATAGAAGTTGCACGAAATCGTGATCGTTCGAAGGAATGGCCACTGGAGGCTTTTGCCCTGCAGTGGGACAGTATGGGCTAGCTATAATAATAATACAGGGTGTAAATCAACCTATCACACAGCCGTCAACCAAGCATTCTGTACATCAAACTAAGTACCCCTACGCAAATTTTTTTGCTAGGAAACTAGTATTTATAAAAACAGCTGTGTAAAATATGGAACTTTGACCCCCAATATCTCCGTAACTAGGAGGTTCCCAGGTATGGTCTAGAACAAAAAAAATATCGCAGTGGTGGGAAGAAAGAGTGCCCTTCGTTTGCGTTAAGGATACTTTTACACCCTATATAATATTAAATACGCTATTAAACCTACACAAATACCAAAAATTGGTCAAAACGTAATAAATACTCGGTTTTGCAATCGATTTTCACTCATCCACGGACCGATTTTGGCAAGCGCGGCATAATCTCAAGGTTGACCCGTGCGGTTGTTCTTCTCCTCAGCGTGTCGATGGCAATACAAATTGTGTCGGCCCAGCAGAACTGAGCTACTAGTGTGGCGCTTTCGGTAGCGTCCAGGGGGCCTAGACAAAATCCCTTTTCTGTAAGCGTTAACGCCAACGGAAAGATCAAATTGTATGGAGTTGACATTAGCTTTAGAGATGTCACGTGACTGATGCTGAATTGGTAGACAAAGTCATTATTCCTTATGCGGAAAGGAACGTCGAAGTAAGCGTGACCACGAAACGCCAAAAATATTCATCAAAACCGATCAAAATGGTAGACAAATGCCACTTTTGACAACCGTAAATGCTATTTTGACGTTTCCGCAACATGCTCAAATAGCGGGAGCTCAGACCCCAGGACACGCAGGACAAAATATTAAGTGCTCCATCGTTTGTGGAACAGCACCACATTTACACTCCAGGGCAGAGTCATCAATGAATCTCCACCTTAGCAGATTTCCTTGTTGTGACCAACCTGGGTCCGGATGTCATTAGAGGTCCTCATCTTTTTCCGACACTTCTTTCTTTACCATGTGGTTAATGTCTTACCCGGTTTGAGAGTTTTTATGGGCCTCAGACTTGGCTGTTCCTGCACGACAGTGATATTAAAGTTGGTTGGTTGGCGTTTGCCTTGTGACCCGGTGGTCGTGCTTTGTAAAGTTGTTTTCAGTTTGGCTAGGACATTGCAGGCTTGAATCACCTGATTGTCTGATAGAAAAGATGATACCGTGCTTCGGAAGGTACGTATAAGCCGGTGCACGGTGGTCCCGGCCGCCAAATGGCGGTCGTCAAACCATGTCAGAGGCACTTAAGGCGGTTTAGAAGCTCTGACACTAGGATGTGTGGGGTTGTTAGACCTTACTGCCCACACGATAGAAGTTATTCTGCTAGACAAGGTTGTGTTCACCGACATGGGTTGGTCGATCACAAGTCTTCTTTCTCTGGTTGTAATGGTGGTGGGGGTGATGTGGTTGCCGGTGTTGACGGCGACGTATAGTCCTTAATGATATCTTTAGCTGGTTTTAAGTAATTGGCTTCTGTCGGTGGTATCCCTGAAACGATAAACATTACTGTTAAGTACCTGGATGAACTCAGTTTTCTTTTTTAGTAAAACGAAATTTTCTAAAAATAGGACTTGGCTAAATCAATTTATCGCCCCCGAAACCCCTTGCATATAAAATTTCATGAAAATCTTTAGAGCCGTTTCCGAGATTCAGATTATACATATACAAGAATTGCTCGTTTATAGGTATTAAATCAAATCAAACATTTATTTTGTAAAACATAGGTATTACAGATAGTCTTTGTTAAAATATGAGCGTTATGTTTTGCCAATACATGGCGTACAAAATTACATTAACATATTTATTATTATAAATTTAAAGTGGCATGTCAACAGATCACAATAAAAAATAATTTAAAATATGTGAAATACATTAAGAAATAAAAATTAAATTTAAAAAATGACAATAAATAGGTCATCACAATTTGAAATAAATAAACAGTCTTACTCGGTCAATAAAATTATAAATGTCTAACTAGCAAGTCGGAATCGTCATACCTCTGTTTATCAGCAGTAAACTGAGTGATGGAGTAATAACATCTGTGGCGACAGCGACATCTATCGCAACACATGCGAACTAAATTGGCAATTCCTACATCGCGCTATCAACATTATCCGCGACATTAGCCTATATAGAAAATCCTTACTTAGACTTACATTATGTCGGGCAGTTAGCCCACCAGACACAACACCCGTCTGGTCGGAGGATCCTCCCTTTTCTATAGGGGATGAGGAACTTTACACCCTGTTCCTCATACCCCCCAAACATCTATCTAATAGAAATTTAAATAAAGACCTCTTCAAAGATCCCAGACACTCTTTATTTCGAATACTAGACAGAAAGATTTGGGGTTGAACTTGAAAATCATTTTAAAGTCCATTTCACGAAAGAAGTCCCGCAGACGCAGCGCTGTATGTCGCGCGACATAATGTTGTTTCACAACTTTTGGCATCGTAAATAAACCTTAAAACGCACTAATCCAATAATAAACTCACAAAATATCTACCACAACAAACGCACCTTGATAACATCGACAAACGACAACATGGCCGATCTGTTAAATTTAGTTCCACAATTGTCCGCGGGACTTCTTTCGTGAAATGGACTTTAAATACAAGTCTGTTATGCATTCACGTGGCAGTTATGCAAATAAACAATCCATGCTTCTTTAAGGCAGTAGCTTCCGTGACCAGTATAAAGTTACACAATTTAATTAATTACTACTAACGGTTAAACAATTAAAAAATACTCGTTTTACATTTAATATCTTCTAAATTTTAAGGATTTATACATTGCATTCAAGTTCTGGAGTGGTGACCGCAAACTTGAAGACGTTGGGTTGGAAGGCAACTAGGCACTAGGTGGACCAATGACCTGCAGGGCTAATTGCGTATCTTTTTAAATGTCAGTGGCTGTCATAGTGTCCATCAATTAACAGTCAAATGGTTATTTATGGTTTGGTATACTAAACTAACCATTTGACAGTTAATTGATGGACACTATGATAGCCACTGACATTTAAAAAGATACACAATAGCCCTGTAGGTCTTCCGTGTGTTTAGAAATTGAATTTACATTTACATCGTTCTGGTGCCTCAAATAGCAAAAAAATAAACATTCAGTTCGAAAATAAATTTAAACAAAACATAAAATAAACTTAGTTAGGACTGCCATATTGTCGTAGTGAGAAGATAAATATTTAGGCAATTAAAAATAACAACTTACATTCTGCATCCATGTTCACAGCTAGTAAAGTAAAAATCAAAACTATAATCCACATAAATTTCATGTTTCACTTTAACCGACTTCTAAAAATCGTAGGAGGTTATGTATTCGTCTGGTCTTTTCGCGTCTGCACTAAAATATGTCAATATGATATTTGTTTTAAATTTGAGGAAACTCTTATACTTATAGGATAAATTATAGGCATTTTAACACGTCATTCAATTTAAAATATCGATTCATTGAAGTTGAATCTAGGGACTTCACCTACTTCACTAGCTTTTACGTAAGTCTTCGCCCGTGTGGAATTCGGAATTACATTAGGAATTTCCTACCCAGGAGCCCGGAGATTTGTTCTGAGCGCGCTTAGTGCCAATAGGCTCGCCCCCTTAAACTTGGAATTTAGAAAGAAAGAAAGAAAAATATTTATTTGGGACAAGCACACTACAAAAAAAAACTGTGCGAGGCAATTTGAAGATAGCTGGCGAAATGTGGGTTAACTATGGCGCACTTTTACCCAACCCTTCGGAAAACACGGTCGTGCAATGGTGTTATTTTAATAAACAACTAGCTTTTGATCTTTTTAGCCTACTGCGGCGAAGCCCAAAATGAGGATTCTTTTTCAATGTTTCAGCGCCATGCGGTCTTATGGTCTTGTTTTGTTTGTTTTTTAAAGTTCACTATTTTGTTTTATAAATAATTTAACCATTTTTTTGTTTGTCCTGTGCGACACTAATAAATACTTTTTCTTTTTTTCAATAGCGCTTATTCGGAAACATGACGCTGTAGAGTATAATTTTTTCCATGTGATGCGAAGGAATGAAGAAAATGTCGTGTGGAAACTTATGTGGATGGGTATATAATATTAAGAGTAAATATATGAAGACCAAATAAACGATGGAGCGGTCAGCACTATATAGGGTGTAAAAGTACCCTTAACGCAAACGAAGGCCACTTGTTCTCCCCACCACTGCGATCATTTTTTTGTTCTAGACCATACTTGAGAACCCCCTAGTTACGGAGATATTAGGGGCCAAAGTTCCAAATTTTTCACAGCTGTCTTTGTAAATACTAGTATTTCAGGTTTTAACTTTACTTAAATTACCTCCATGACCCGTTTACTATCCAAAGCATCCACTAGCACAATGTTTTAAGAGTGCTACAATGAGTTTTACCGTAAAATGTGATTTTTTACCCCAAAAAAAAAGTCGTTTCCCAGCAAAATTTTTTGCGTAGGGGTACTTAGTGTGATGTACAGAATGCTTGGTTGACGGCTGTGTGATGGGTTGATTTACACCCTGTATATCTTCTTCTTCCATACTTCTCTATTACTCGTCATATCATCAGACACCTCTGTTCTAGCCATATCATCCTTCACACAGTCCATCCATCGCTTCTTTGGTCCTTGTGTACTCTTATAAAGACGTTTAAACAATAAAAAAAACAAAAATCAAGGCATTATAACTTATTTTATTTAAAATTTAGGAACTGCTGATTCTTATAATATTGACGCTTTACGCTCCCATCATAGTTTAGTTTTCCCTGAATTGACGACAAAAAAAATGTAATTAGTCCGTCAGATCGATTTCCAAAAAATATTGGACACATATTTTTCTTTTCATGTAAAAAAAAGGAAGACGAAACAGTGCTTCGAAAATCGCTCATTTGTGACGTCACAAGCCCCCACTCATGATCTTTGACGAGTTTTATTTTTGTATTTTTTTATTAATTTGATAAAACAAAAAACACGTATCCAATATTTCTCGATAATTTAACTGACGGACTAAACAGAATCACATTTTCTAGTCAGTCGTCATCCTTATTAAATAGATATTTATCCTCGTTGTAATAAGGTTGGTAATGTTCGTATAGTGTCTCTAGAAGAGCTGTTGTAAATGCTTTTAAATATGTTTTCCTCTTTATATCCTTTTTATTGTTGTCAACCGTTTTTCAAACTCTTTGGTAACTTCTTATAAGTTGTGAATAAGGTTTCATTGCAAATACGTCTGGCCTGCCAATAAGTACTGAAATAAAAAGAGAAAAGGGAATTAGTGAAATGTACATTCAAACAAGCTATTAAGTGTACAGCCAGCTAACGGTACATTCACACGGCGTCGAGTGTTTCTCTCCCGAATCGGTTTTTTGAAGGATTCGGTTTAGTGGCAACAGTATTTCAATGAATGAGTTCACACATGCATTCAGTTTCAAGACACGGCAAAAAAAACGAATCTTGCTGAAGTTGACATCCGATTTTGCGGCTACAAACCTATCCGGCCGTACTGCAAAATGTAAGATCCGGTGCAGTGGTATAGCGCATTCAATACATGCGTTCATAAGATACACGCAGGGTAGATTCGGTTATTCGATACGAGGCCGTCGGATACGGCAAGGCAATGTAATGCAAGATGTGCTGTGTGAATACAACATTCGGTTTTTCCAGATCCGATGAAAATAAGATTCGGCAAAACGTGGCTCCGTGTGAACGTACCGTAACTTGCATTTACTTTTAAGATTATAGAGATACATTTGGAGACTGATTTCAAACGATACAGCGTTTTACATCAGTCGCTTGCCAAACGCTTTATAAAACAAAATTGCAATCAGTATTTTCTAATCTAGTACACAGTACTAGATTAGATTAGATGCATCGGGCTAGTGTCCGCAACTCCACGCCTTGAGCGCGTATTTTGCGTGCGGGTGGGAATCTTATTCGATCCATCCCAGCTCCCCGAGAAAAGCCAGCAACCCCTTGGTGTTACCGGCAATCTCGCGGAGAGTACCTGGGTTACCGAAGTACAGTGATACTAGAATTATAAAGATTTCTACCTGTATACTTATTAGAGGCCGTTTTTTTTTTGCGGGGGTTGGAAATCATCAAATGACTCCTCCCGGTCTGGGCAGAGCGGTAGGGAGTGTAAGACTTCTACTGACTAAAAACCACCCATGTTCTTTCTTAGCCCTTGTGTCGAGGTCGCGGTATCTCTTTCGAACAACCCGCAGCCCCGATAGGACCCGCAGCCCCGACGGGGCCCGCAACCCCGACGGGTTATTAGAGGTCCTTGAAGCGGTTTAGAAAATTTGACACTAGGGTGTGTGGGGTCGTTAGAGCTTACTGCCCACACGATAAGAAGAATTACTGACTTCGCGTCTCCATCAGTGGCCGGGGTAGTGGACACAAAGAAACGACGGTTTTTCCCATTGTCCTCACCACTGGGGACATGACCATGGGGAGTAGGGGACGAAGGGAATATACCTCGGAATGGAGTGTTTTATACAGAGAACTTTCTAAACTACTTCAGCATAGCCTAAGATGATTATTTTCGAAAACCTTCTTATGCTAAATCGTAAGGAATTTTGAGTTTTGAGCTTCTGGCTTAATAATAACAGCCACTCTGGTCAATCTGCCGTTCGTCAATGAAACACTTTTCGCAAAAAACAACCGTCTTTAAAAAAAACACTAAATTAGATAAAAAATCAAAATAATAAAAAATCCCATCACAAGGCGAAGCTTCTTCATCATCATCAGCCTATAATGTTCCCACTGCTGGGACTCAGGTCTCCTCTCTAAGAGAGGAATGGGCTATAATCCACCACGTGAACCCAGTGCGGGTTGGTAGACGCGACATTTATCTTAAAATTTTTGGTTCTAAGACATGCCTGTTTCCTCACGATGTTTTCCTTCACCGTTTTGAGAGCAGCGGTGATGAAATAAATTACACAAATTAATGCACCTGACTGGGTTCGAACCCTCGACTTACTGTCATGTCATGTAAGTCATGTCGACTTGTCTCACATAAAGACATATAGAACAACACAAACTTACCTGGTTTCTTTGATTCTAATTTAATCGTCTTCGAGGCAACCATCGTTACAAACAAAAATATCAACAAAAGCAGTATCTTCATTTTGATAGATTTAACTGTACGTCTAGTCAACTAAAAGATTTTCCTTGCAGTGCTGAATGAAACTTTTGCTTCGTGGTTTTGAAGTGTTTCATATAGTAAAGAGTATTGTGTTATAAGAATACTAATCAGTGTAGCTAGGGATGTGATCTTCTCAGCGTATCGATAACAGTTTAAATTAAATTGCCCCAAAATTTGGCGACGAGTTTCACACATTCAGTAGCGTCTATTAGCTCGTAATAAAAACAGGCAGGACATGCTATCAAGTGTCCCATCGTTTGTGGGGCGGCACCACATTCACACTCCAGTACAGAGTCATCTATGAATCTCTATCTGAACAGGTTTTTCTTGCCTCGACCAACCATTCTTCGGAGCCCTTTCAAAGACGGAAATCTTTCAGGTCAGCCATGGCAACACGTGTCCAGGTGGAAGATTTTCTGCAAGGAACACAAATGGATAGGGTAGGGAAACATTTTGTTGCCATAGCTTGAGTGTTTCTTCAGAGCGTCGCTAGAGAGCGGTGGCACATACTTTGAAAAAACTGTCACGACTTTTCAACCTTTGCGGCACGAAGATGTTGCTATGCAAATGGTGTCTTGCATCAGACATCATTTTAGCTCTATTACTAGAGCTTGCCACCGCTTTACGAGTTTTTGGTGGCCCTAAAAAGTATCGACACTTAGTTTGTGAAAGTTTGCGGGACATGTCGATGTTTTTAAGAATACATAGTTTGAAATTGTGGTGCCCATCATAATCTTCCCGCCCTTCACCCATGTTATTTGTTGTCGGCGCAACACGTTTTCTGCTTATAGTAAAACATTCAGACATCCTCACAAATTATCGCATTTATAATATCATTAGGATTTTGTTATTCTTCGTAGTTTATTTAGCAAATAACGCCTATCCGGGTACTGAATTCAGGTGACACGGGCTATTTTATTATTATACCAATGTTTACCTCATCATTAAATAATTCGGGCAGCGCCCAAAACAAAAAAAAACACACACACACGCGCGCGTGCACACACACACACATTTGATTTGTAAAAATATGAAAAGTATCGATAAGTTACTTATCTTTCGATAGCGCGTCCTTAGGCGATATAGGGGCTTTACCGATGACCCATACATGAACCCTATAGATTAGCACATTTCAAGTAATATAGACCTTATTGCAAGGAAATAATATTGATATTTGCTTACGTTGATAGCGTTTATTTAATAATATTTATACATATTTACCACTTGGACTTCTTGGACACGATTGCTATTTCTGAATTTGATAGATAAAAAATGTGCAAAAGTAAACAAGAAACTTTGTTTATGATATAAAACGTTTGAAGTTTTGAAGTACGTAATCGTTCATTTTCTTCAAAGGTCGCAAACCCGACTGCTGTGTACAAGGTACTGGCTTCGATTCCCAGGTCTCATCATCAGCATATAATGTTCCCACTGCAGGGACTCAGGCCTCCTCTCTAGGAGAGAGACGGGCTATACTTAATCCACCACGCGTGCCTAATGCGGGTTGGTAGATGTCTGTCACATGTCTTCGATTTTTTTGGTTCTAACCGTTTTCAGAGCAGAGGTTTCCAGGTCTGGCAAAGTGTTAGGTTTTTTCCACTGGGAATTTCTCAGTAGCAGCTACGGAGTCTGATCTTGCGCCCGGTTGTTGGCAATAGGCTCGCCCCTGTAACATCGGACTTAAATATCATTGGCGAAATGTGGGTGTACTGATGGGTACACCTCTACCTAATCCTGCAGGAATTACAGGCGTGATGTTATATCATGTAAATTTTGAGTAATCTTCCATCTTGTGCTGCATGCCTTGACACCTGCACACTTGACTCAATGACAGCATCAGCGAATGAACTGGCAACTGGGCTTATCCCAGTTGTATACGTCCCTGTGTGCCTATTGGCCTTGTTCTGTTCTGTCTCCTGCTGATATGGAGGGAAGTGGAAATTATGTTTTTCCTACTCCTCTGCTATTATTTTCTGATTAATTTCGTTGCGGGATCCAAGACAGTTTAATCGTTTCTCTGGGACTTCGTCGGGCTTCATTGTCTCGGCGCTTTTCTTGTGGTCGCCACTGTTGATTCTGGCTTACAGAAGTTACAGTGGTTTGGGAATAGTGTGGCGGGCTAGTTCCAATAAAAAAAAATCAGCGAATGAAGTTTACATAGCTGAATTTTGGGCCAAAATGTTTTAATGGAAAGCCATCGACACACAAAAAGAAGATAATAGTTGGTTATAAAAGCGTTTGTAACTATAAAGCAAGGTTTACTTACCTGTCTAGTTCCAAAACACACACGACACGGTTGGCGCAGTGGCTGAGCAATTGGACTGCTGCGCTGTGTGTCGCGGGTTCGATCCCCGCACGGAACAAATATTTGTATGATCTACAGATAATTGTTTCGGGTCTGGGTGTTTGGTTGTGTATGTGAGTTTAAATGTTTGTGAACGCACCCACGATACAGGAGAAATTCCTAGTGTGGGCCAAAGTTTTTTTAAAAAAAAAAAATTAAAGGAAATAAAAAAAAATACTTTCCAACATTTATTAAATATTTATTTGTAATCTTTATTACTTAAGACTTTATTAACAATACTTAAATAAATTATAACAAATAATGACCACAGAAGAATTATACAGTTCAAAAAAACACACAATGTGAAAAAGATACCGTCACTAAAAACAGGCAAACGACGTGGCAAGGAATCAGGATGTAAACGGCGACTTCATGAAGCCGTCAACCTACCATTATATACCTACATCAAACTAAGTAACCCTACGCTAAAAAATATTATTTACTATTTATTTAAACTTCATGCACAAAAGTGGTACATAGGCGGACTTAATGCCACAAGGCATTCTCTACCAGTCAACCTTAAGGTCAAATAGGACAGCACTGTGATAGAGTACAAAAATAAATAAATCTGGGGAATACTATTTTGTTAACATAAATTAATATATAATTATTAGATAGTTGTTCCGGGTCTGGGTATTTGTGTATGTGGGCTTAAATGTTTGTAAACGCACCCACGATACAGGAGAAATTCCTAGTGTGGGGCAACGTTTAAAAAAAAAATATAAAAATTTTTACAAACTTACTATACATATATATAAAAATATTTACATACTATACATATATATAAAGATAGAATAAAATAAACTAATATATATACATATATTATACATAAAGTTCACGTTTTTACGGTTCTTTGAATAGTAAACGGGCCATGGGAGGTATTAAACTAAAGTACATTTATCCTTATTGGTGAGGTTCCTCAGAAAGGACAGGTGCGTAGTACTTGTAACCGGCGTGCGTACCTAACCAGATGTATGAACGTAGACGAGGCAAAAGGAGTACCTATGTAAATCCTAGCAGGTCCGGGTTTTTCGAAAGAGATATCGCGGCTCTGTACACAAAAGGCTAAGAAGGAACATGGGTGGTTTTTCGTCAGTAGAAGTCTAGGCTGACACTCCCTTCCGCTCCAGAGCGGGAGGAGACACCAATTTGATGATTTCTCACCCTCCAAAAAAAAGGAACGTAGCAGGTGGCGTTCTGTTTACCCCCATGGGAAAAAGGTGTGAGTTTATGTATGTTATAAGTAACTCTTAAGGTTGAACTAGCCGGTCATTCTTCCATACAAACGTAGTATGGTGATTACTCGTCTGTTTCACGGTGAAGATAAAAAGAGAAACTAAAAATTGTATCAACTGGTCTTGTCATTATCTAGCCCTGTATGGAAGCAGAATTGGAAAAAAATCATTGGTTTAGAAGTTATGAGCGTCGAAACTTCCATATTTTAACACTTATTTGAACTCATCTTTCAGCGGAAATAAATAACTTATGTAGTATGAAAATGGAAAAAGTGAAACCATACAGGGACAGATAATTTATTCAAAAGTTCAAATAAATTGTTTTAAGTGGATACATCCAGTAGTTTTTCCATAATATCTATACGCCCAAAGGTCAATTTATGAAATTTCACGCGCTCATTTTCGTTATAAATCGTCGTATAGTTCACTAAATAAATAAATAAATATGTAAATAAAAAGAGAAAAACTAAATAAATGAATATTAAATGAATAAAACTAGATAAATTAAAATCATTATAAAATAACATGCATATTAACCACGCCCGGCAACGAGTTCGAGCCGTCGACTTGTGCAACCTTAATGACCAGCCTACAATGTTCCCACTGCTGGGACAGACTTCCACTCTTTTGTAGAGAGTGGGTAATCCACGAGGCCCGGTCCTTGTTGGTAAACGTCACAATGTTAGAAACTTTTGTTTTTCTAGGACATACCGGTTTCCTTATAATGTTTTCCCTAACAGGGTTTTGGAGCATGTAACGTTGCGCAAACATAAGTCTTTTATTTGCATCTATAGATCAGTTTAGATGGATGATACGCATGTGACTAAAAAGAGATGGATATAAATATTGATGGATGTAGAGGCAGAGGAAAGCCAAAGAAAAGTTGGATGGATTGTGTGAGGAATGTTATGAAAGAGTAAGGAGTAAATGCCACCGTGACGTCTAACAGGGAAGAATGGAAGAAGAAAACGTGTTGTGCCGACCCCAAATAGAATGGGATAAGGGCAGGAAGATGATGATAAGATTAGTTTAGATGTCGCGTGACCCTCCACATAATGAATTTCCTCTATGCTTCGGAAAGGGGGAAAAAATAGCAATGCCGGGCAGAACAAGTGCCTTTAGACTCCGTTAAGTGTTGTTTTACACCCATTAGTTGGATCCTGCAGGAACTTCAGGTTAAACCACGCTTGCCTAGGTTGCTGGTCTGTGGATGGTGGCACCACCCATTACTTAGTTTCCTCCGTGCCTCGGAAAGCACGTTAAGCTGTCAGTCCTGGCTGTCATTAGTAATCTTTGGCAGTCGTCACGGGTTCCTACTCCTCCGATATTCTTTTCTGATTAATTTCGTTGCGGGATCCAAGACAGTTAAATCGTTTCTCTGGGACATCGTCGAGCTTCATTGTCTCGGCGCTTTTCTTGTGGTCGCCACTGTTGATTCTGGCTTACAGGAGTTACAGTGGTTTCACGGGTTCCTACTCCTCCGCTATTATTTTCTGATTAATTTCGTTGCGGAATCCAAGACAGTTAAATCGTTTCTCTGGGACATCGTCGAGCTTCATTGTCTCGGCGCTTTTCTTGTGGTCGCCACTGTTGATTCTGGCTTACAGGAGTTACAGTGGTTTGGAAATAGTGTGGCGGGCTTGTCCCATTATAAAAAAAGTCCTTACGGGTAGTCAGTGGCTTGAAAGTCTGACATCGGTATTACCCAGTGCTAAATGGGTTGTGTAGGTTATATTGTCAGTCGCTCCATGTAAAATACTGGTATTCAGCTGCATCTGGTTAGACTGGAAGCCAACCCCAACATAGTTGAGATAAGGTTATGCAGATGACATTTAGTATTGCGGGCATATGAAGTGTTTCATCATTTCAATTTTCCATCTTTCTTGTATTTCTTAATCATAATAGATTTCACACCATTGTATGTTTCGTGTTTTGCAGCAAGTCAGCTTAACGATTGCAATTTCCTTTATAACTGCAAATAATTTCAGTGGCAGGTTTCATGTGACCGGTCCCGTCGTCCACTGCAAAAGAACATGAAATTAATTTTGTCTTTAATTATGTTTGTAAAAGCCAAGAAACAAAAAACTGGCCAATGCGAGACGGACTCGCTTATGAATTCCGTGCCAAATTGGCATAAAAAAAAATTTATGGAAGCTGCACTTAAATATTTATTTTATTCTGTTTTTGGTATCTATTTGTTGTTATAGCGGCAACAGAAATACATCATCTGTGAAAATTTCAAGTATAAAGCTATCGCGGTTCATGAGATATAGCTTGGTGACAGACAGATAAACAGACGGACGGTGGAGTTCTAGTAATAGGGTCCCGTTTAGGAAAAATACAGGAGAGAAATATATAGTCGGCCTAGTAATCGTATGTCATGTTTTTTTCCGTGCTTGATACGTTCATGGCACGGCATGGTGTAAAAGTATGCACCTAAAAAAAACCCTTTTTCTCCTTTTTAGGGTTCCGTGACTTTTTTTTTTTTTTTTGGGGTTGGGAAATCATCAAATAACCCCTTCCGCTCTTGGGCAGAGCGAAAGGGAGTGTCAGACTTCTACTGACTAAAAACCACCCATGTTCCTTCTTAGTCCTTCATGTCGAGGCCGCGGTATCCCTTGCGAACAACCCGCAGCCTCGACAGGGGCAGCCTCGACAGGATGGTTCCGTACCTCAAAAGGAAAAAACGGAACACTTATAGGATCACTTTGTTGTCCGTCCGTCCGTCTGTCTATCTGTCAAGACCCTTTTCCTCAGGAACGCGTGGAGGTTTCAAACTGAAATTTATATCAAATACTCATGTCTACTGTCCCTTGAAGCCGTGAAAAAATCAAACTTCTAAGCCAACGCAATCAAAAGATACAGCCGTTTATGCCGCAAATTTCCGCAAATAATCGACATTCGCAAGGGAATCACAACCTACTTCCCGTGAACTGAGAATCTTGAAATTTGGTACGAAGTCTCTTATAGCACAGATAAAGAAAAAATTGCGAAAACCGTTGACAAAACAAAAAAGCTGAGATAGATATTGAGAGATTTTCCATGTTATTTTAGCACCATAGACTTCTTATAGGTTTTTCTGTAATCTGCCCGTGTTGAATTAATTTCTGTCATATTTAAAAAAAAAATCAAATGGTCGGACAGACAGACAGACACACGAGTGATCCTATAAGAGTTCCGTTTTTTCCTTTTGAGCTACGGAACCCTAAAAAGTAATCAGTCTATCTTTACAACCTCGTCGTGTCTGTATAATTAAAAAATAATAAACTTGAATAAAATATTAAAAAAATACTACTTACCAATATTTGGGCTAACTTTAAGGACTTTCGGCCGAAATGCTGCGGCTGCAGCGAGAAGCAGAAATAATAAAAAGAAAATCTTCATGGTTGATCTCGACTCGTTTTTCACAATTACACAAGTATTCTTCTCAATTAATTTCCTTATAATAAGTTACGGGCATAAAATACAGCAGTTATAAAGGAAACTAAGGTGAATTCATTCATGATTCATGTAGTGAAAATTTTAAAAACATTCATTCACAACAACGTGAAAATATGTTTTTCCTTCCTACTCCTCCGCTATGCGCGATCCAATCCTTTCTCTGGGACGTCGTCGAGCTTCATTGTCTTGGCCGCTTGTCTGGTGGTTCTGCCACTGTTGATTCCGGCTTTCAGGATTTGCAGTGGTTTGGGAAGTGTGGTGGGAGGACAACGCACCGCTGGATTGTACAACAGTTCGTTATGTGGCCAAAATGAGTAGTTGTTGGATTTTTGAATTGTCAGCCTCTGATGTGAGGAGGTTTACATACAAGCCGCCTCCCAGTTCTGTAGGGCTGCCAGCTACCATACGTCCCGGTCAATAAAGCAGTTCTCTTAGTTAGGTTATTGGCCTATCTGTAGAGAATAGTGAAATTTCACACTCACTCTGCTCATGTTAGTTAAAAAACAGCTACCTGTAACGACTTTCAAATATCTACAAATGACAACCGGAGGAGAGTAAACTGGGTAGGTAATGGAAGGCCACGGACCGAGTTAGGCGTCTTAACCCTAAAGATTAAGTTATTATTTAGCCACTACCTATATTATAGGTCTCAACATACCTACCACCACCTACATACTACATACATACCTATATTATAGGGCTCTGTATAGGTCGTCTTGGCGCTCTACTATTCATAAAAATATAAAATCTTTCGAAAAACAGCGAATCGAAACACTGAACGAAAAGCGCCAAGTACGTAAAGTGAAACCTAAGCCCTCCTACACCTATACGTACAACTCTGCCGGTCAACTCTACTGCTTTAGCTGTGACCGGGTGTTTAAAAGCAAATTCGGTCTGGCCAGTCATTTAAGGGCACACGCTAGGAAATAGGAGGACTATTATTATAGGTATTTAATGAAAGTTCGTCATTTTCGCCCATGGAAATTCCCCTAGGTGCACAGCTTCCAATAACAATAACAAAATAGTTGATACATATTATGTGGTTTGACATGAAAACAACCGGGCAATCCCACTAACCACGTAAGCCCACGTTAGTAAAAACAATGACACCATCGTCTGTATGATATGAAGGTATACAGAGGTGTGTAACACTCCCATTTCGCCATATTATTATGATGTAAGTCTGACGTAATAGGGGACGAACCTAATCCTCTTGACGTGGCACAAATCTAGAAACCGCGGAGATACTAAGATTTTTTAAATTGAAAATAAAATAACTCAACTAAGCTTCTGAATCGGGGATCAAATCTAATCTCCCCCACGCTCAATCCTTTTTTAACCGACTTCCGAAACGGAAGAGGTTATCAATTCGTTTGTATGTTTCTTTTTTTTGCAAAAAAAAACGAAATCAAACAAACAAAATGTCACCGACTTCAGAAGCTGCTTTTTCTTGTGAAGTTTTTTTTTCACTTTTTTGTGTTTTTCGTTTAAGTTTTTTTCACTTTTTTGTGTTTTTGAAGTCGGTTTTTTTTTTGCAAAAAAGTTTTTTTTGTCGGGCTAGAATTAATTGTTGGTGTCGAGTTGTATCAGGGTTATCTTTGGTCTTTACAATTACTATTAAAGCTTACATACGTATTTAAACGCTCCATGTAAAATACTGCTTTTTAGCTGCATCCGGTTAGACTGGAAGCCGATCCCAATATAGTTGGGAAAAGGCTAGGCAGATGATGATGATACGTATTTCAATTTTAAAACTTATGATGAATTCCTTATCGTGCAGGTTGTCCATCGATACCAATAAATTATTTTCGTCATTTAAACTAGTGTTAGGTGTTTCAAATTAGATTTTGAGGTACCTTAGTCGGGGCTGCGGGTTGTTCGGAAGAGATACCGCGGCCACAGACACAAAGGGCTAAGAAGGAACATGGGTGGTTGTTACTTAGTAGAAGTCTGACAATCTTTTCCGATCCGCCCAGAGCGGGAGGAGTCATTTGAAGATTGCCCAAACTCCAAAAAAGAAGGTACCTTCCTTAGTCAAAAAACATGGCATATTTGCATGTGCGTACGTGCGTCAATACACGGTGTTGGAAAATCGGCGCGCTAACTGACATAATTCAGTACGTGACGTACTGAATTCATGTAGCTAAGCCTAGAAAGGGATTAGAATTATTAACCGACTTCCCAAAAGGAGGAGGTTCTCAATACGTTTGGTATGTTTTCTATGTATGTACACCGGTTACGCCGAGATTTATAATCCGATTTACGTGATTCTTTTTTAGTTTGAGGCGGAATAGTTGCCATTTGCTGCTAGTGCTAGTGGAACCGCGTTCTCGGACCAACCTTTTACGGGAGGCGCCGCTGACGCGTGCACTCCGAACGCTCAACCTTATAGCGAGCGAGACGGATTTATTCTGTTGTTCTTTGAGTGAATTCACAAGCAATGCTTTATTTGTTATTAGTTATAAGTAACAATTAAGCTAGAATTAAGTAATTAAAGGCACATTTATCGCATTGGGGTTACCCTATAATGGTAGATGTAAGTTGATAAATAAATAAACCCAGTACTTTTCATTTTATGATTATTTTTTTAAATTTATGAACATTTTCCGTTTATGTGTGTTCGCGAATATATAACTACGTCATTTATGAACCGTCGGCCCTTGCGGGCCCCTCCCATGTTGCTGACATATCTTTGAGGCGCGCGTGGAACACGGACGCGCCATCGACACGGCCTGTCGTCATCATACGGGTTGGACCTCATCTGGCAGCACGGAATCGCCTTTTTCCGCATAATGCGGAATCCTCGAGGCGCGCCGCGTGCTATCGCATTATGCTTTCTGTCTCGGTCTAGCAAATGGCAGTTCTAAGCGACAGAAAGAGCAAGGGCGACGGAAAAAGGCGATTCCGTGCTGCCAGATGAGGTCCAACCCTAAGACGGACGGACGGCGAGCTAGCCCATCACTCACCGTCCACAGGCCCGCGTCTACGGTGGCCGGAAGCCATCACGTGGCCCCCGACGCCCGTAGCGCTTCCCGCGGTGGCTATAATGTTCCCTCTACTGGGACTTCAGACCTCTCTATGAAAGGGAATGGGCTATAATCACGCGGGCCCAGTGCGGGTTGGTAGATGTCACATGTCTTCATGTTCATGTTTTGGGACATGCCGGTTTTCTCACGATGTTTTCCCACGAAACCCCCTCTATGAATAAAAATTCTGTCGGCATTTCAAACAACTCATAATCATATTTCTCTTGTTACAGTGTAATGCTAGCATGGCAGAGTTTCAACGCTCTCTTCGTGATCCGAGCTGTCAGCAAATACTTGGTAGAGATGGTACCTGAGTACGAGCTGTGCCGCCACTTGGATGTCCAAGCTGAAAGGAGGGTCGGGAATGGACCCGTGGAAAGCAGAGATGGATTGGATAATACGGTTAGTGACAATTTTTTGACTTCTAGTGCGAGAATTTCTCATAAATCGATGAACGGCTGCACGTACGAAAAAGTGTCACGTTCCGCGTGCAAACGAGAGTGCGGAACAAGCGATAGGAAGGCACGATCGGCCTAAGGTCGTATACAGAAAGAAAACTGGTAGCCGGCGCCGATCTACCAGCGGTTATCGGCGCTGGTAGATTTCATTCAACTTGTCGGGGACGTTCGGCGCTTGTTCATATAAATGCCTGCGCCGGTTACTTGCATGGACCGGTTCCTATAAGCGCTGGTAGGCTGCCAGCTTACTTTCTGTATACGGCCTAAGCGTTCATCAGCTTGTCACGCCTATTTTTCATCGATGTTTTCTTATGAGGTTGAAATGGTTGTTCGCGGCCCCGGACACAAAGGGCTAAGAAGAAACATGGGTGGTTTTTAATCAGGAGAAGTCTGACATTCATTTCTGCTTCGCCCAGAACGGGAGTAGTCCTTTGACGATTTCCCACCATCCAAAAATAAGACCTCTCCGTTAAACTTTTACTCTCACTCCGCAGCCCTCACAAGAGACATCACCGTCGCCACTGACCTCCCCAGCGACCCCCGACGTCCACGGACCTCCCACGTCCCCCAAACTGACGGGGACCGAGAGTCGAGTGGAGATGCTGATTGATGCCCTGATTGGACTTATCATTGATGTTCCTGTGACGTGAGTATCACAGTTTTTCATAAATAGCACTTTTGGTGAAAAGTTGTGCCGAAATCAGTTGTCATCATCACTAAATAGTATAAAACAAAGTCGCTGTCGCTGTCTGTCCGTCCCTATGTATGCTTAAGTCTTTAAAACTACGCAACGGATTTTGAAGCGATTTTTTTTAATAGATAGAGCGATTCAAGAGGAAGGTTTTAGTATATAATTTGACCGATATTTACGCGGGCAAAGCCGCGGGCATCAGCTAGTAAGACATAAAGTCGAATTAGTAAGTTCCACAAAGAAGCTAGCGACCTCGTTTCACGCTAATATTCATACAATTTCTCTCCTTTACAGAGACAACACATACTACCTCCACCTAGAATGCATCAACACGATGTTGGTGCTAATGTCGGTGTACATGTTCGCTGGAGTACACGGTCAGACCAGACTGGTGGAGACCTCTCTGATATACAGGTAAGATTCATATAAAAATAACATTGGAATTTGAGGCCCTGGGCACTTCAAAATAATGGGAGCCTTGTAGTGTGCAAGAGCGAGCGAAGCGAGCTCGAATTTTTATTGCACCCGCTTGCCGGGTTCAATTTTTTTGGCGGCGGGAGTACTTTAATTTGAAATAAAACACAGAAAAATACATTATGTAACTATTGACTTATACTGAAAAATATACCCAGGATGAAACATGATAACAATAGCTTCTATTAAGCAACATAGGCATTCGCCAATGCCACAAGGGAAATCCAGGTGAAGTTCTGATTCATACGTTGTGTTTCAGAACCCTCTTCCAAGGTCGCTACGGCATGCACGCGCCGCTCCTAGTGAAGACACTGCTGAACAATCTGTCGAGCATGCTCGCCGCGCCACCGAGCATGTTCGTCGCGCAACCCGGCGGCGGCAGTCTACTCATAAACCTAGCTTGTAAGTTATACCACCATACTAACGTACATAATGGTCACACGTTTCATCTCTTTACTCGTCCTAGATTAGTATCAGCTCGTAATGACAACCAGACACAAAATTTCCACTCCTAATAATCTCAACTTAGAGTGTAAAATTCGCATAATATCTTGAATTTCTCGAAATGCCCATTTCTCATAAAGACTAATTAATTAGCATAACGTCAATTTCTCACAGTTTCAATTTCTTGAAATGACAAATTAGCATAATGTTCACTTATTCTTTTTTCTTTTCTTTTATTTAAAAAAAAAAGACGTTGCCCCTCACTAGGAATTTCTCCTGTATCGTGGGTGCGTTCACAGACAAACTCACATACACAAATACCCAGACCCGAAACAACTATCTGTAGGCCATACAAATATTTGTTCCGTGCGGGGATCGAACCCGCGCACGTAGCGCAGCAGTCACCTGCTTGAGCCACTGCGCCAACCGTGCCGTCAAACGTAGTTTCTACTTTAAGAAGGTAATTTTAATACCAGGCAAAAAGCAACCGGTCATAAATCCAGACTGCCACCAAGAAATTCCTGATAGAAAAATCCAACCACACTTTGCCCGATCAGCGAATCGAACCCAGAAACTCATGCGCAGCAGTCGCGCTTACAACCACTACACTAAAAATTATAATTTTCTCCTTTCCAGCCGGCCTATGGAACATGATAACCTTCAACTCCACATCCCGTCAGACGATCTACACGAATCCCCCTCTAGATAGGCAGGAGCTACAGGAGCGCGTCAAAAAGGAGCATCCTGTAGCGAACCAGTCGTGTCTGCTACTGCTGACGTTGGCTAATCATTGTATGAACGATGATAACTTGTATAGGAACGCTTTGTTATGCTGTGAAGATACTGCAGGTAAGGATACTTCTTCATCATCATCAGCCTATAATGTCCCCACTGCAGGGACTCAGGCCTCCTCTCTAGGAGAGGGATGGGCTATAATCCACCACGCGTGCCCAGTGCGGGTTGGTGGATGTCACATGTCTTCGAATTTTTTGGTTCTAAGACATGCCGGTTTCCTCACGATGTTTTCCTTCACCGTTTTGAGAGCAGCGGTGTAAAAATAAATTACACAAAGTCACGTGCCTGCCTGGGTTCGAACCCACGACTTACTGTTCGTAAGTGGGGGCCGCCACCTCTCGGCCACCGCTGCTTAGTGATTGACCGGTCCCGTGTGTCTCGCATCTAGGGGATCCCCGCAACCTTCGCCAGGTGCACACTCCACCTAGTGAGAGGCTGCGCAACGCAAAGTCTTCCAGTTCGCGGTCGCCACTCCAGAACTTTTCAAATGACTCCTCCCGCTCTGGGCCAAGCGGTAGGGAGTGTCAGATTTCTACTGACTAAAAACCACCCATGTTCCTTCTTAGCCCTTTGTGTCGAGGCCGCGGTATCTCTTTCGAACAACCCGCAGACCAGACGGGCGAGCAATGTGCCCTGCTGCATTCTTCGGATTAGAAATTATATTTATTTATTTTATCATATTACGGTGCTTGACAAATAAAATCTAATTAGTCCGTCAGATAGATTTCCAAAAAATATTGGACGCATTTTTTTTTCTTTTTCACGTGAACCAAAAATGAAGACGATACAGTGCTTCGAAAACTCGTGTGACGCCACATTTCAGTATATTTTTTTCCGAAAAGTGACGTCACAAGCAAACGCGTCATACATCACGAGTGGGGTCGTGATGTTTGACGCGTTTTATCTTCGTATTTTTTTATTAATTGTATAACACAAAAAACACGTATCCAATATGGACTAAACAGAATCATATTTTTTTACTTAGACAAGTACCCATTTGTACACACAAGAGAGA
Organism: Diarsia brunnea; assembly: GCA_949774965.1. Lineage (NCBI taxonomy): Eukaryota > Metazoa > Arthropoda > Insecta > Lepidoptera > Noctuidae > Diarsia > Diarsia brunnea. Next base: position 3,601,456 of record OX459023.1, read on the forward strand.
ACATAAAGAAATCGTAACAAAACGTATATTACAAAGGCACAATGTTCTTGTTTGTTCACAGAAACTTCAGCACCTACTCCACACAAAGAGCCAAACGGACCACAGCTAACGCCACCTAGAATTGATATGGCAGCTGTAAGTATAATTAAAATATGAGTACTTTTCATAAAAAAATTTTCGGTAGCAATATTAACAATGAGCAAAAAACTTCTTAAGCCGTAAGTAACAAATATTTCCTTACTCCTAACTCACTTATTTTGCTGTGTCCGATATTATGATCTCATTTATTAGTTTACCACCTAAGAATACTGTGGAATGCAATACAAGTATCGAGTAAGTATAAATAAAAAGAAGTACTTTTCATCCAGTTTAATTCGATAGTGATTTAAATATGTAAAAGAACATTTATACACAAGGAAACTTTTAAAAATTTAAATAAAAGTACATACCTAAATATGTACTTGAAAAATTGACACTTTTTGATAATACATAACATAACATCACGCGTGTAATCCCCGAAGGGTTAGGCAGACGCGTACCTAATAGTACACCCAAATATGAATTATAGTCATGCAAAAAATTGGGGAAAGGATTTGGGTGGTCTTTGCCCGGCAGTGGGGAAAAAAAAGATTACTCGGTTTCGGTTATTTAAAAAAAGTTACATACATTCTGACTATGTAGATCATCATCATAGTTCTCTTGCCCTTATCCCAATTCATTTGTGGTCGGCGCAGCATGTCGTCTTCCATACTTCTCTGTTTCGCGTCCTCTCAAATGAAATCAAATAATTTATTCGCATAATATGGGTAAATATATACATAATGTATCACTACATAGTATAAAACAAAGTCGCTTTCTCTGTCCCTATATCCCTATGTATGCTTAAATCTTTAAAACTACGCAACGGATTTTAAAGCGGTTTTTTTTAATAGATAGAGTAATTCAAGAGGAAGGTTTTAGTATATAATTTGACCGACATACACGCGGGTGAAGCCGCGGGCATCAGCTAGTTACATAATACAACAAAAAGATCCTCATATTAACCATTTCTGGTATGCAAAATTTAAAAAATAATGAATTGGGTACCTATCAAATACATAGGTACACATTTACATTTTGAACTACATACTAAATTAACTGGTTATTATTGCACTGATAGGAACATTGTAAGGCGCTACACTAATTTTCTATTCTTATAACTAAGGTATTCCTGGGTCGTGTAGAAACATTTATTGACTAACGAGGCGTGAGACATCTTTTCTTTTTGCCGTATCATTCTTAACACAGTCACATTCTGACCGTGTAGATATTGCAGTTTTAAAAAGAAACAGCTGTTTTATTTTATAGATACATACATAGTGTGGAAATCGGTTGTCGTGGTATGGGCATGTGATGCGGAGGAATGAGGAAAATGTTGTGAGGAAGGTTTTAAATATGAATGTGGAAGGATATACGAGTAGAGGAAGACCAAAGAAACGATGGATGGACTGTGTTAAAAATGATATGGTAAAAAAGGAGGTGTCTCATGAGATGACGAGAAACAGAGAAGTATGGAAGAGGAAGACATGCTGCGCCGACCCCAAATGAATTGGGATAAGGGCAAGATAATGATGATGATGATACATAAACCCCTTCAGAGATAAAAGAAGTTATGTTATATATATTGTTATTTATTTTATTACAGCTCCACAAAGCCCTATGCGCGACTGCAGGCTGCGAACACTCCACACTACTGCTATACCTGATGCTGCACTCGTGCAACGCGTACAAACGACACATCAGTAACGTCGCACAGATCGATCAGCTGGTCAGTATCTATCTATATACAGGGTGTAAATCAACCCATCACATAGCCGTCAACCAAGCATTCTGTACATCAAACTAAGTAACCCTACGCAAAATTTTTTGCTGGGAAACGACTTTTTTTTTTGGGGCCAAACATCACATTTTACGGTAAAACTCAAAGTAGCAGTCTTAAAACATTGTGCTAGTGGATGCTTTGAATAGTAAACGGGTCATGGAGGTAATTTAAGCAAAATTAAAACCTGAGAAACCAGTATTTACAAAAACAGCTGTGAAAATTTGGTTCTTTGACCCCCAATATCTCCGTAACTAGGAGGTTCCCAGGTATGGTCTAGAACAAAAAAATGATCGCAGTGGTGGGGAGGACAAGTGGCCTTCGTTTGCGTTAAGGGTACTTTTACACCCTATACAGGGTGTAAACGAACCCTTCACGCATCCGTCAACCAAGCATTCTGTACATCAAACTAAGTACCCCTACGCAAAAATTTTTGCTGGGAAATGACTTTTTTTTTTGGGGTCAAAAATCTCATTTTACGGTAAAACTCAAAGTAGCACTCTTAAAACATTGTGCTAGTGGGTGCTTTGAATAGTAAACGGGTCATGGGGGTAATTTAAGTAAAGTTAAAACCTGAAATACTAGTATTTACAAAAACAGCTGTGAAAAATTTGGAACTTTGACCCCCAATATCTCCTTAACTAGGAGGTTCCCAGGTATGGTCTAAAACAAAAAAAATATCGCAGTGGTGGGGAGAACAAATGCCCTTCGTTTGCGTTAAGGGTACTTTTACACCCTATATAGAACAGTGTAATCATTAAAGAAATGCGATTTGAGAACCGTCGCGTTGATATTTGCAAGAACGTCGTGCGTGACCCTGCAAAGGCTCAGCTCATAATTCTACGCTGAATTAACGTAACGTGTATTAATTTCCAGGCAACTTTGGTTCATAGATAAATACTTACATCATTAAATGATTTCATTTGGAAAATGGATTGAATACCTACAAATGCATATTTGCATAAGCATTCGCTAATTGTGTTTGTTTTTTGACAAAAATGCATGTTAATCATCTCTTTTAACTAAAATCAGCATTATTATAGTAAGTAAATGTTTTGGCCATTATTTTTAATTTTAGCCTGAAAAAAAAAGATACTTGATTCAAACAGTGCCCATTTTGGGTTTTTTAAGGGCAAAACAAAATTATATTATTATTATACAATAACGCGTTCAGAATGTTGATGGGGTTGCCACGCTTTTGTAGCGCATCAGGTATGTTTGCAGACGCTCAAGTGGATGGCTTTCAAGCGATACATCGCAAAAGAATAGCTTCTCTGATGCGCCGCATACGGGGCAGCCCCAGCTTTCTGCAGCTCATTGTGGGCCGAATGGATGTAGATTGCACCTTCATGGAGCATTGAACAAGTTTGCATGTACGGCAGTGTGGTCCTTAATTGTTTCCTTTGTATCTGTTTACTTTGTCCATTGTTTTTAATATTATTTTATGTTTACTTTATATTATTATTATTTTAAAAATTGATATATGGATGATTATTATGCATAATTGTGATTTAATCTATCTGAAATAAATTAATTGAATTGAATTATAAACAGAAAACTAACAAAAATACTAAATTGGTCCTGTAAGGGATAGGGTTCTTATGTATTATCTAAAACCTAATGTTTTTGTGTTCTGACTGATTTTTAGAGGACCTACAAAGGACATACTCATTGAAGAAAACCAGTATTGAACAAAATTGTTTATTCCACAGATAGTACCAATCCTGCAAGTGTTATACAACGCGCCGGATAACAACAATCATCACATCTACATGTCGCTGATAGTACTACTTATATTGACTGAGGATGATGCGCTCATCAAAAGTCTGCATTTAATTGTGAGTATACACAAACACAGTTAACCTTTAATAATAATAATAATAAATAATAATAATAAAAATGTTTATTTTCTTCCACAAAAACACTTAAAACTAAAACTTAAAATGGAAAAACAGGAATAATAAAGATTACAATGTATTTGTGGGAGACTGGTGCCTAAACTAAGCCGCAACTTGTATTTCAGGACACCAGGGACTCCCCTCTACAGGCAAAAATGTCTTGAAAATGTATTATATTTGATAAAAAACAAAATTGATTTATAAAAAGAAAACAGTTCATGAAATATAATGTAAAATTACAGTTTTAAGTTACAAAAAAACGGAAAGTTACATTTTTATTAAATAAGTAAAATTATTGAAAGTAAAATTAGTTATAATAATAATTCATTAAAATTTATGTAAAATTACATCTTAATATTACAAAAATGAGTTTATATTTATTTATTTTTTAATAACAATTAAAGGCATGCTGTTTGTTGAAAACCAGGAAAAAATAATAATAACATCTTAAAGAGCGTGTATAATGAGTGTGTGTTTGTTGGTAACATTGCTAGCCGTTGCATGCATCTTAACCATTTTTTAACAATTTTTCTTTTTTTAAAACGATGCCATGTTCACAGAATACATGTAACTAAACTACCAAGTTTCAACTGTGTAGTCTTAAGTTTTCGAATAAAGTGGCTGTGACATACGGACGGACAGGCAGACCGACATGACGAATCTATAAGGGTTCCGTTTTTAGCTATTTCGGCTACGGAACTCTAAAATGATGTTATTTTGAAATTACAAACGTCACTTGCAGCTGCATTCTACGGTCACTTCCGAGGTATATTTCTGCTGAATTTGTTTGTCACTGAAAGGCCAGGTGCGTAGTACTCGTAACCGGCGTGCTTGTATGACCAGATGTATGAATGTGGACGAGGCAAAAGGAGTATGTAAGGATCGTAGCAAGTGGCGTTCTGGTGGTTTCTGGCTAACCCCATGGGAAAAGGGCGTGATTTTATGTAAGTATGTATGTTGTTTGTGGAATTAAATCTTAGTTTGAAAAGTGAAAGGATATGTTCAACAGATGTAGTTAACTTAAACCCTAATAAAACTTTTATCTTTATCCACAGATGCTAAAAAACCTGACGTGGTACACAGAACGCGCCATCTCGGAGATATCGCTTGGAGGTCTGATGGTGCTGGTAATACTGCGCGCGTTACAGTACAACATGGTGCGCGTGAGAGACAAGTATCTGCACACCAACTGTCTGGCCGCCATCGCTAATATGAGCTGTGAGTCGTATCATCATCTGTCTAGGATTTTCCAAACTATGTTGCAGTCGGCTTCTATTCTAACTGGATGCATCTGAATCATCTTCCTGCCCTTGTCTCATCGGATGCAGCTGAATACCAGTATATAATTTACTAGCGGACTTCACGCGGTTTCACCTTCGTAGTTCCCGTTCCCGTGGGAATACAGGGATAAAACGTAGCCTATGTCACCCGGGCTTATGTAGGTTCTTAACGGTGAAAGAATTTTTGAAATCGGTCCAGTAGTTTCGGAGCCTATTCGTTACAAACAAACAAACAAATCTTTCCTCTTTATAATATTAGTTAAAAAAAACTGACAAAAATTGACAATTTACGCCGTACGCCTTGCTAATTGTTCTTGTATTTTAATATAATATCTTTGTTTTAGGTGAATTCAGAAATTTACATCCATACGTAGCGCAGAGGTTAATATCACTATTTGAAACATTGACGAAACGAAGAGCAAGACTATGCAGTGAAATTGAAGGTATTTTTTTAATAATTATAATTAAACTGACTTCGACTCGGCAAGTTTAGCAAAAATAATTCTTTATCTACCTAGCTTTTTCCCAACTATGATGTACATTTTTACACCTCTCTTACCCGTCGTGCACAACTAACTGCACGCTCCAGGACTTGAATCTGCTGCTGTCCAGCATAGCTGTCCAGCTGTCCAGCATAGCTATTCACAAACAATCGAATCGAAGTCGAATCGAACTTGACACTTTTTTGAGTATCAGATTTTTCGATCGACCGATTGGCAAATGCTATTCACAGATTCGATCGACATGGTAGTACATAAACAGTCGTCGTGAAATATTTTATGTAGCCAATATATTATCTTTTCTTTATTAAGTTCTACTATAGACTGTACTGATATGTGTATGACTGTACTAATATGAAATGTGATATATTTAATGTTAGATGAAAACCTAAAATTGCAATAATAAACAAATGTTTTATGAAATTAATGTAACAAAAATTAAATGTTAAACGCATCGCAAAAAGAGATCGAATGTTATAAGTAATGATAATATATTATGTTATAAATATGATCCACTAATATATAAACGTAATGTTGAAGTAAAGGTATTGTTAAATTTAAAGTTTAATGAAATGCTAAAAACATAATGTAAGATAATTATGTAATGTTAAATTAATTAATGCATGCAAATAATGTAAGAAAACAAATTGTAAAGGAAAATAAAGGCTAAATAAATAAATAGACTGTACTGAATATCCGAAGTAACTAAAACTATAATTTAAAAAAATGATTAATTTTAAATGGATACGCAGCGACTCTTACTTATGGTATAGTACAAAATGGCGTCGAAATTCTGATTGGATTTCACTTCCGATAGCAAATAGCTATCGGTAAGATTGATATCTTCAACTCGAATCACAATCGAAGCTTCGGTTTTGTGAAAAACGATTTTCGAGGGTACGATGGATCGATTGGATACGATGGACAATCGAGTGGTTGTGAATAGCTATGCAGGTTGCTACGTACTGGTCGAACAAAATGTGAGTCATCGATTCGAGAAGAAGAAAAAGCGTGATATTTTAGAGTATTAGAGGCACTTTTAAAATAGTAATAATGTATTTCAGGTGGTGACATAAATAGTTTAGAGCTTCCACATCACGCTGAAGAAAAGACAGAAGAAATTGTGAGTAGTATTTTTGTAGTGGTCCCTAAGACCCGGACTCACTCACTAAACCGGACAGCTAAAGTTATTAATGAATACATTAATATTTTTTACATTCCTGAAAGCAGTAAATATAAGTTATTTGTTTTTTCCTACCCAGACACTTAACTTTTTGTTAATTATTTCACTTATTTAACAAACCGTAGAGTAAAAGATTGACAGAAAATCGGCATATCCTAAAACCTAACAATGGCAGTCGATAAAAAAGAAGAAATTACAAAATATTTATTGGTCGCAAGGATGTGACGTGCATATGAAATGACAAAAAAAAGACGTGTGGCACTCGGAGACTGCCGCGGTAAAGCTATTGCATAGCATTTTTTATCAACTTATGCAATACAACCAATGCCACCTAAAGGCGGGTTGCTGAACTAAAGAGACAAGCCTGATATTTCAAAAAGTCATTAAAAGTTCTGGTATTTATCGATAGATGGAAAAACTAAAAAGTATCACCGCTGTGCCGGTCGGAGTGGGGGGTGTTAGGTTTTTTTCGTTACGGAATTTCTGGATTCGGTCCCCACGCTCAAGGCCCGCGATAGAAGCTATGCAATAGCTTAAAACGTACAACGCATCATCATCTGCCTAGCCTTTTCCCAACTATGTTGGGGTCTGCGTATAAAACGTACAACGCATAAGGAATGTTTATAAATAAAGCAGAAATGAACAACTTTGATAGCTTGATGCCGCTCAGCATGCTGGTATGCTTTGGGGGCCTACAGATCCCAAACCCACCAGTGAGTCCATATAGAGAGGAGTTCTGGGTCCCAAGTCTAAGCAGTGGGGACATTTTATAATGTAAATAGCGTGTCTCTACAGACAATGGCCCACTTTGCATCTTGCGCTGCATGCCCTGACCTACACACTTGACGATCTGCATCAGCGAGCGGAGTTCGCATTGCTGAATTTTGGGTCCAATTTATTTTTTGAAAATTTGCCGATAATCATTTTAAGTACATTTCTCTCTCTCCAGATGGACCACATATCAGTCCTAGACGAGGTGCTCCGCATGCTGCTAGAGATCATAAACTCATGCGTCGCGCATCAGCTGAGCAGCAACTGTAACGTCGTGTACGCGTTGTTGCACAAGCGACATCTGTTCACGCAACACACACATCATCCGGTTGCTCAAAACATCGATATGGTAAGTTCACCTTGTTTGTGGACCTTTCAGAGGCTCACGACACAGTCAACCTCAAGCTGCTGTTGTTGAAGGTTGAGACTTTAATCAGCGATCAAAGGTTTTTTCGAATACTCCAGGAACTTCTCCATCATTGCCAGTTCCAGGTCCACCTTCTTTCAGACAAAAGCCGCTGGAGGGCACAAAAGAACGGGCTTCCCCAAGGAAGTGTCTTGGCACCGCTTTTATTTAATATTTTTACTGACCAACCATCAAGCCTGAACACGTACCGCTTCCCGTCGCGCATAACATCGGTATGGTAAGTTGATGATCATCATCATCATCATCATCTGCCTAGCCTTTTCCAAACTATGTTGGGGTCGGCTTCCAGTCTTACCGGATGCAGCTGAATACCAGTATTTTACATGGAGCGACTGCCTATCTGACCTACACTCCTCCTCCTTGGTAAGACTGGTTGTCAGACTTTCGGGCCACTAGCTGACAACGCGGCAGGCCGAGAAGGAGATAGCGGGAAGAGTTGGGATTTTTTCTCTAAGGATTGGCCTACAATCAGCCGTTGCCCTGCAGTGAGACAATATAGGCCAATAAGAAAACTATTATTATTTTCTTTTCTAGGTGATAGGCTACTTCTCAACTCGTCTGCAACGAGTACAAGAAGGAGCGGGCGGTGATCTAGGCGTCACCGAGGTGTTGCAGTGTATCAAGAAAGGCGCTGAGCAGTGGTCTAGCGATAGGTTAAAGGTATGTTCGATATTAGACAAGGCTTTTTAAAGATCATATCAGTGCATCAATCTCGATGAGGAGCTCGTGGCTTAATAAGAACTGCCACTCGGGTCGATCTTTAGGCCTAAAGCCTAGGTCGGTCTGTGGATGGGTGACCGCCCGACATACCGAGTTTCCTCCGTGCCTCGGAAAGCACGTCAAGCTGTTGGTCCCGGCTGCCATATATAGATCTTTGGCAGTCGTTACAGGTAGCATCAATCTCAGCGGAGACCATAGAAAAAAAATAGTGACTGCCTCGTTGGTCCAGTGGTCGCAAGCGCGGCTGCTGTGCATGAGGTCCTGGGTTCGATTCCCGGGTCATTGGGATTTTTCATCTGGAATTTCTCAGTAGCAACCACGGTGCCTGACACAGTTGACTGTCACATGAAGATAGCATATGGGAATAAAGACCTCTATTGACAGCGATTTGCGATTTTGAAGATTTTGTAACGGTTCTAGTGCTTTTAAAGATTATGTACCATAACAACGGAAAACATAATAATATTACAATTATTTTTTTAAGTAACATGACTCATAGTGTTAGTAACAATTTCCCTTATATCTATGTTAGTAAACTAAATTAATCTCAAATGAAAACAAACAGAACAAAACATAAAACCAACAAAATAACAGAACACATCGCTACTAGTAAACAGGTCCAGCAGAGACCTTGCAACACCGGTTGACGATCGCGCAATCCAGTCGACCAGAAATTATTTTTAGGATGCTGTTGTCGGGGCTGCGGGTTGTTCGCAAGAGATACCGCTGCCTCGACATGAAGGGCTAAGAAGGAACATGGGTGGTTTTTAGTCAGTAGAAGTCTGACACTCCCTTCCGCTCTGCCCAAGAGCGGGAGGGGTTTTGATGATTTCCCACGCCCAAAAAAAAAAAAGGATGTTGTTGGAGCTACCCCGCACCCTGCGTACGAGGGATGCACATTACTGTATAAAAGCAATCTACGCGGGCTTCTGCAAACATCCCTGAAGCACTACAGAAACGCGGCAACCCCATTAGCACCCGTAACGCGTTGTTATGCTGGACTCGAAGGGCGCTGTATGCCTTTAGCGTAAAATGACCGCGTAGAATGAAGTACAATAAAATAATGATCATAGAAACAGGTTGATATTTATTATACTGCAAAAACAAAAATGGCTTAAAACTCATAAAACAGAAAGAAAACAGACGAGAGCGTTTTTATGGAACACTTAATCTTAAGAAGTCAGATTTTACAACACCTTAATTAACTTTTCCAGAAATTCCCCGACTTAAAATTCCGCTACGTCGAAGAGGAGCGACCTGAAGAGTTCTTCACCCCCTACGTGTGGAGCCTGGTGAACTCGTGTGGGGGGGTGTACTGGGCTAGCGAGGGGGGGGCGAGGGCGTTGGGAGACCTGCTCGCCTGCTGATCTACTGTCACGGGGGGGCGCAGTTGTGTAGATATTGTGGTACGGACGTTCATGTGTCGGTGGTATTATTGATGTGGAAGGAGCTGGCGGTTTTGTGTTGGATTTTAAACTTGTAATATTGTAATGGTACTTGCAGTGGCTTAATAATAACTGCCGATAGGGTTGATCTTTAGGTAAAGCTGTGCTTGCCTAGATCGGTCTGTGGATGGGTGACCGCCCGACATACCAAGTTTCCTCCGTGCCTCGGAAAGCACGTAAAGCTGTTGGTCCGGCTGCCATATAATAGAATTTTGGCAGTCGTTACAGGTAGTCAGTGACCTGAAATTCTGACATCCAGTCTTACCAAAGAGTATCGTATTACCTAGTTTTAACTGGGTTGTGGAGGTCAGATAGGCAGTCGCTCCATGTAAAATTAATAATATTCAGCTGCATCCGGTTAGACTGGAAGCCGACCCCAATATAGTTGGGAAAAGGCTGGGCAAATGAAATGACTTGCAGTGGCTTAATAATAACTGCCGATAGAGCTGATCTTTAGATTAAACCATGCTGGCCTAGGTTGAGCGGGTTGAGCCTTGAATGGGTGACAAATTGACAATAGGGTAGTTGACTGACTAAAAAAATATGATTCTGTTTAGTCCGTCTGTTAGATTATCGAAAAAATATTGGAAACGTGTTTTTTGTTTTATCAAATTAATAAAAATTGACGAAAATAAAACGTGTCAAAGATCGTGAGTGGGGGCTAGAGACGTCACTTTCTGGTAAAAAGTTACCAAACTATGACTTTGCGCGACTTTTCGAAGCACTGTACGAGTATCTTCTTCGAAAGAAGAAAAAATACGTGTCCAATATTTTTTGGAAGTCTATCTGACGGACTAATTAGATTTTTTTGCCAACTACCCTATGGCCGAGTTTTCTCCGTGCCTCAGAAAGCACGTTAAACTGTTGGTCCCGGCTGCAATTTTTGGGTCTTTGACAGTCTGAAAAGGTTAGGCAGATGATGATGACTAGCGGATCCGCAGATGTTTTTCAGAAACAAAAAAAATGTTCATCACCCTTTTAGGTTGATGAAATCTAACATCACCCATTATTCTACTGCTGGACATATCTCTCTTTCTTAAACTTTTGACCTCCCAATACTAAGTGAAGTTCTCTTCAAAATCTCTTCACTTTCAACAGAAATTATTGTTATCGAGAGGAGCTAATGACAGCCGGTCGGGCTGATCTTAAAGTTGCGTTTGTCTAGGTTAAGTTTTCTTTTTTTTTTTTTGTAACCGACTTCCCAAAAGGAGGAGGTTCTCAATTTTATCGGTAGGTTTTTTTTTTTTAACTTAGCCTCACACTAGGAATTTGTCCTGTATGGTGCGTTTACAAACATTTAAACTCACATATACACAAAAACCGTAGTTCGTGGATGGGCGACCACCCATTAAATGCCGACTTTCCTCCGTACCCCATAAAGTTCGTTTTGTTTAAAATCCAACACAATCCCTTCGTTTCTCTCGCACTAAAGTGACGACTAATGATAAAAATATAATTATGATATTCACAATAAGTGTGACGCATAAATGCGACGGTCTATTAAAATAGGTAGATTATCTTTATAGAATATATTGGTTTCTTTTCGAATCTTTTCTAATGATAAGAATGATATTGTCATCTATAAAAATAGAGGTGTCTATGGACAACTGGTTGGGACGGAGTTCCTTGCATTTACAGTAGAATCCCGATTATCCGGATATCCGATTATCCGGACTAATTGTTCACGGCTCTAATTACTGTATTTTTATATCCTATTGTCTAAATGACATACAAAATACTATCTATATTAAAAGTTATTAATATTGTTTGATTATACTTTGAAATTGATTATCCGGAACTTGGTTTTAATTCATCCGAATGATCGGGATTCTACTGTATTTTTATTTATTTTAATAAAAAAGGGTATTTAAACGCTAAAATTGTTAAACGTTTTTGCATATTCTTAAAATTGATGAATGTTTTAATTTCCTAGGTGATCGGGAATTGCCTCAAAAATCAGTCCAAAAATATGTCGATTTTTCATTGTTACACATTTTTCGGTCTAGCCCCTCACCCCGCAAACAAATCCGAACGTTAACGTGCGAAAAGGAATTCCGTTCTAAATATTTGTAAACTGACAATATTCTTACAAAACAATGTATTTAAAAATATATTGTAGTAGTTTTTGATAATGTAGTTTGTTACGAGTGTACCATTATTTATTTCATCCTTCATGTGAAACTTTTTATATTAATAAATATCTCAAAAAACTTTCTCAAATATACGCTTTTTGAATCTTTTAGCGAGCGATTATTGTCATTTGAGTCCAAGGCGAAGAATAGTCCGATCAGATGCAAAAATCTCACAAACTTAGTGACGCTAGCGGACTCTTCCTGTCAAGTACGAGTCTCGGCTTAGTCGGGCCTGTGGACGGTGAGTAATGGGCTAGCTCATCGTCCGTCCGTCTTATGACGACGACAGGCCGTGTCGACGGCGCGTTCGTGTTCCACGCGCGCCTCAAAGAGATGTCAGCAACATGGAAGTGGCCCGCAAGTGCAGATGCACGTCGGGGCTGCGGGTTGTTCGCAAGAGATACCGCGGCCTCAACATGAAGGGCTAAGAAGGAACATGGGTGGTTTTTAGTCAGTAGCAGTCTGACACTCCCTACCGCTCTGCCCAGAGCGGGAGAAGTCATTTGATGATTTCCCACCCCCCCAAAAAAAAAAGTCGTCGCTGGGGGAAGACAGCAAGAGACAGGCTGGATCGGAACTAACGCTTCCATTATGTTTATTTTTTACAAACAGCGCTCCCTATCGGACACATCCAGACGCTAAAAGATTCATCAAGCACTTTTATATTTTTATCCTCATGCTAAATGACCCTCAACATGATATTTTCTGGATTTTAGTCTATTTAGTCGTTAGAATAGTTAGTTGAGTTCCAAACATCATGTAATTTTTAATTAAACTCTATGCAAAAATATACCATTGTGGATTTTAGTAAATCTATTTTATATAGGTAATTAATTATTCCTTGTTCATCTACTGTTTAATTTAATATTATATTGTGTGATATAACTAATTTATTTATTTAAAAATATTCTTCTTGAGTGTCGAGACTTAGATATAATTTGTACAGACGACAGCAAATCAAGCTACTCAAAACGGTAAAATGTTCCCAAAGAAACTTGAACCTAATACTTTAGCGATAAAATTGAAAATCTATTAAAGTTGTCACATTGAGTTCGCTTGACGTGCTGCCATCTGTACAGTCAGCATCAGAACTAGATTAACACTACTAGTTTAAAAGCAGTTTTTTTTTTTTCAATAAAAACTTGTTAATTATTACTTGTTACTAACAAGTTATTGAAGAGTAAGGAATATATTAAAGAGTACTCTTCTGGAAGATTAAAAATAATAGCTGGAGTCCTGTACATCAAATAATTAAAATTCCGAAATGTTAATCTAGTTATGTTGCTGACCGTACGAGAGTCTGCTTCACAACCACTATGTTGGGTATCTAATATTTTATAAAGTTTTAATATATTATTGTATAGTATGTAAGCTATTCTATTCTCAGCTGAAACGAAAGAAGAGTGGATCATATTCGTTATAATATTTATTCTTCATTTTAGTTCTTAGTAGATATTTTGTCTATAGAAGACATTGGAGGGTTTATTTTAATTGTATGTGTTATTAAATATTTATGCATTGGTTAAAATGCTCTGTCAACAATTTAAATCGTTAGAATAAATCTGTAGGTGAAAGCTAAAGGACCTTAAGTCCATTTCTTGTTATTTTCAATGATTCTTATTCAGTATACCCGTATTAATCAAATGGTAAAAGACATTAAGTCCTACAGTCACTAATTTCGTGGTAAAACATGTAAAATGTATACACGGTCGATTTTAATATTTAATTTCGGGTATAGATAGACGTCTTTAATGAGCTCTATTGAATAATTTATAAAACGTGACTTAAGGTCCTTTAGCTTTGACCTACAGATATAATCAGCCAAATATTTTTGATTTGCTAGATTGGCCCACACTTTACTGACAGCGATGCACTAACGGTAATCTCGTTCTGCAGGCTCTTTACCTAAGAAGCTGATACTAGCCGCTTCCCTTCGAGAACAAGGCACTCTACGTAGTGTCTAACTGTTCAATTCAAAGGTTTTTTTTGTTACCGCCGCCGGACATTTTTTACCTAAGTGGCGGGGTTCACAGAATAATTTACTGAACACGTGTTAACCGTGCGTCGACCGTGTCCCTTCCTTGAGACGAGTGAGCTTACACATCCTATGATCTTCCATGACAGCATTGTGTGTGCGAGTAGTGTCTAACACTTTTATCGCGAAGCGGCGAATCTTACGATGTAAATTATTTTATCATTACCAAATTAATATTTAGACATTCCCTTCTCGTTAGTGCCTTTATATAAGGATCAATTGTATGCTATCTAAAGTAAACTTAATAATTATAATATTGACTTGTTTTAGTACTTTTCCTATGTACTACATGGATCTTTAGGCGCGTGGCGATAATCGGAACTAACAACATCATTTTGTTTTATCAATACATCACACATTATGTACTAACAGCGCCCCCTAACAATGTCATCCGCCAAAAGATTCTTGTTGAAATTTGAATTGAATTCATAGCTGAATTCGGATATTGTTAAAGTGTTACCAATATGTTTATTTATATCTTGAACATCAAATATATAAGGAGGTTCTTAATTCAATTATTATTTATTTTTTGACATTAAAACATTTAGATGGGATTGTAATTGAATCTATCCGTCTACCTGGACTTTTCTCAGCTATTTAACTATGTGTAGCTCAATACTAGTATTTTACACGATTTACAGAAATGGCAATGCTGTTTGTCTCAGCATCACCCAAAGATTGGCTATGGCTTTAAATCCGTGAACAACCCGTTCACGTCACACCACTGTACTGAACACCGACACTACTGTAGCACTCACATTAGCAACAAGGATGAAGATACAGTAAAACGATTAAATATACTTCCACTTGTGTATTAAGAGATCAATATAGCCTAACATTATATGAGCGACCTTATTAAAGGCCGGAGAATCATAACATCGCGATTCAAACTAGTGACGTAATTGAACAACGCCATCTATTGGCACAAATTAACACTAATATTATGACTTTTGTCAAACATACCGCCCACCAAGGACAATTTTTAAAAAATTGGCCTTCCTTAGTTACTAAACACGTACTTGAGATATAATTCCGCCCACCATGAAATATCGTAACTAGCAATACAGCGTTAAAATAAAACCTTAAAATTAATTACACAAAATCATACCATTCTAAATAATACAAAACATTTAGCTACGTAGACATCACAGGTAAGCTACAAATTTTAGCAATAGACCTTTTTATTACGGCTTGTTTTGTACGTATAGATACGACTCGCGTTATGCCATCGGCCCCAGGGTGTGTTGCAACCACACGACCAAGCAGCCAGCGAGAGGGTGGCAAATCATCCTCTTTAATTAAAACCAAATCTCCGATGGTTGGTTCCGGAGTTTGCTGATTCCATTTGTATCTATTTAAAAACATAGTTAAATATTCCTGCGACCAGCGCCGCCAGAAGTTCTGAGTCATCTTTTGCATGAGCTGCCATCGACGTAATGAGGATACATTAGAAGACTCAAAATTGTACTCGGGAACGGCGACCAAGGACTCACCAATAAGGAAGTGACTCGGAGTCAAAGCATCCAATCCATCCAAACCGTCATCTAATCTGGATAGTGGTCGCGAGTTGAGACAGGCCTCAATTTGCGCCAAGACTGTCGACAACTCCTCGTATGTCAACGTTGAGTCGCCAATGACTCGCCGAAGGTGAAATTTGATTGACTTAATTCCGGCTTCCCATAGACCACCGAAATTTGGCGAGTACGGAGGAATAAAGTGCCACTTCGTTCCTTGAGACGCCAAACATTCAGCCAATTCTTTTGGCAACTGCGATTTCTCCGCTGAAAATAACCTTGATAGCTCTTTTGACGCTCCCACAAAGTTGGTTCCATTGTCTGACCAGATGTCAGAACAACAGCCTCTTCGCGATACAAACCTTCTATATGCCGCCAAAAAGCCTTGAGTAGTAAGATCACTAACAGCTTCAATATGTACGGCTTTTGTGGCCATACATATAAACAAACAAATGTAGCCTTTATAGGCATGATGACCACGACCCTTGGAGGTCCTGATGTTTATAGGACCCGCATAATCTATCCCAGTACATTTGAAGGGTCTGGAAGGTGTTACTCTTGCTGCAGGTAATTGCCCCATCAACTGTTTTGATGGAGTTGCCGAATGCCTCGCACATGTAACGCATTTATGCACATGTGATTTTACTATTTCTTTGACTCCAAGAATCCAGAACTTTGACCTTAGATACGTTAGCATGAGTTGAGGCCCCCCGTGCAAAGTTTTATAATGCGAGTCAACCACAATCAACTCAGTTAAGTTGGACTTTTTTGGTAACAATACGGGATGTTTTCGACTATCACTTAATTCCGACCTTTGTAATCTCCCCCCTACTCTTAAAATTCCATTTCCGTCTATAAAAGGGTTTAAATATTTCAAAGATCCTTTCAATTTGACTAAGTTTCCGTCTTTGGCTATCTTAGCCATTTCTTCACCAAAACTCTCTGCTTGACACTTCTTGATACAGACATCTTGAGCTTCTTTCAACTCTTGAGCTGTTAAAAATCCTGCTGCTTCACCGTTATCCTGGTTTCTTTTTATCCACATGCTTCGACAGTAAGCCACTACCCGTATTAATCTAGTTAAGTTTGAAAACCGATTCCATATATCAGTTTCCGTACACGAGAAATGCACTTTGATCATTTCTAAATTGGTCTCCATATCTTTAGGTTTGTTGTAAGCTATTTCCGTTGAATGTAAAAACGCTGGCCCATCAAACCAAGACGTTTGTTTATTTAGTTCTGAAGGAAGGAGACCCCTAGACGCACAATCAGCTGGATTCACGCCCGTCCGAACATGAGACCACCGTTGTGCATCTAAATTGGTTAAAATCTCAGATACCCTGTTGGCTACAAACGTTTGCCATCTATTTGGATGGCTATTCAACCAGGCCAACACGACAGTAGAATCAGTCCAGGCATGAATATTCTGCTTCTTTATGTCAAATATCTGAGCTACCTCAACCAACAATCTGCTGAGAAGAACTGCTCCACAGAGTTCCAATCTGGGAATCGATATTTGCTTGATAGGTGCTACTTTCGTCTTTGCTGTCACCAAATTCACAAACACATGACCCTTATCATCGATTACCCGGATATAGACAACAGCGGCGTAAGCTGCCTTTGATGCATCGCAAAAACCATGAATTTCAACTAGTGCATCGTTGCGTTTGGTGTTAATCCAGCGAGGTATTTGTATTTCAGATAATTGACACAAATCATCCCGGTAAGTACGCCATTCTTTTAATATATTGCTAGGAACTTCATCATCCCAGCCTATGCCTGATAACCATAGCTTTTGAATTATGATTTTTGCTACTATGACACTCGGTGAAACCCATCCGAGTGGATCAAACAAACGTGATATGTCTGATATAATTATTCTTTTAGTTACAGGTTCCTTCGTCGGCGGAAGTGTCACCGTGTAGCGGAACGCATCAATCATTCGATCCCAGGTAAGTCCAAGTAACTTCATAACTTCGTCTAATTTAAATTTTCTTCCTTCTGATTTATTTTCTTCATCGCTTTCGTTTATACTTTTCAATAATTCCCCACTGTTGCTTGACCACTTTTGTAACGAAAACCCTCCCTTTTCTACTAACTTGTTAAATTCATGATACAAATTAATACCTTCTTCAACTGTTTCGACGCCTGTAAGCAGGTCATCCATGTAAAAGACTTCCTTTACCTTATTAGCAGCTTTAGGATAGTTATGTTTTTCGTCTATGGCCACTTGCTGAAGAACCTTAACTGCAAGATACGGAGCACATGCCGTACCAAAAGTTACCCTTAATAAACGATATTCATTAATGGGATGATTAGGAATTTCTTTCCACAAAATTCTTTGAAAGTCAATGTCTTGATCGTCAACTTTGATTTGCCGGTACATTTTAACAATGTCCGCAGATAAACAGATTGGATACAATCTCCATTTCATCAAAATATTCCTTAAAGTTGGCTGTAAAGTAGGGCCTATCATTAAAAGATCATTCAATGAAACCCCGTTTTCACCTTTACAGGATGCATCAAACACTATTCTCACTTGCGTGGTATCTTTGTCTTCCCTAACAACCGCAAAATGAGGTAAATAAACTCCATTCTTGTTATTTATTTCTTTTTCAGGAACCTTCTCCATATGTTCCAACTGTATGTATTCATCTAACACATTTTGATATTTTAGTTTCATGTCTTCACTTTTTCCCAACCTAGTGACTAATGACAAAAGTCTCTTTTCAGCTATCTTTTTGGAATTCTTTACTTTAAATTCTGGATTTGTGGTTTTAAACGGCAATCGTACGATATACCGCCCACCCTTGTCTCTTTTTGTTGTTTCGGCAAAGAAACGTTCGCATTGTTGTTCCTCCTCAGTAAGAGTATTGTTGTTGACTACTGTCTCCGCCTCTAATTCCCAGAACTTTTTCAAAAAGTCGTTTTCCTCCACATAAGAATGCATCACTACTACATTCTTATGAGGTTGATGTGATTTTTCTACCACACCCGAAAGAATCCACCCAAATAAAGTAGCTTGTGCTACTAAACTTCCCTGAGGTCCCTTTTTCATTCCCTCTTGAATTACTTGACCGTAAACCTCGGCACCAAGCAAAATATCGATCTTGTTTGGTGTGTTATATTGTGGATCAGCTAAAGGTAAGTCACATACCCAATCCATTGATACTATTTTCTTGCAAGGAAGAAACGTGGTTATGGTTTTCAATACATAAGCGGCAACTGAGACTTTTACGCTTGGATCATGAATAGACGTAAGCGTTATTTCTACCATAAACTTTGAAACAATATGTGTATTTCCTTCCAGCCCTGAAATGTGTCCCTTTATTGGCATCTTTTTAAGACCCAAGTACTGAGCAGTTGCTTCTGTCACAAAGGATGCTTGAGACCCTTGATCAAGCAACGCCCTGATAGTATGACTCATTCCATTCCTGGCTGTAGCGTTTACTAGAGCCGTAGCTAGCAACACCTGATTTTCCCTCTTAATTTTACTAGACGAGAAAAATGTAGAGACTGTGTCAGAGTTTGACGATTTGGATGATGTAGCCTTTTGTTGAACAGATGTTTGTCCGTCATCGTTCCGAGGTACGTTACAATTTTTTGTAATGTCTGCATCGCTCTTTACCTGACCATCGGAATGGAGCAAAGAATGATGTTTACGTTTGCAAACTCGACATACGGCT
Source organism: Diarsia brunnea (assembly GCA_949774965.1). Lineage (NCBI taxonomy): Eukaryota > Metazoa > Arthropoda > Insecta > Lepidoptera > Noctuidae > Diarsia > Diarsia brunnea. The sequence goes on from OX459023.1 coordinate 3,620,905, forward strand.
GAACTCAAACACTGCTTGGCCGAATGGTTGTGCCCTAGGCAGTTGAAACATAAACCGTTTTGTCCTACAAACTCCCGTCTGGCATTTACATCAGTTTTTATAAAATGTTTACAACTAATTATTTTATGATTTTCCTTACAGAATTTACACTGCATAGTAGAAGCATGAAACACTTTTGGCTTCTCTATTTGTTTAGTTTTTGCTGTGTTAGATCCTGATTCCAAAAATTCAAACGCTCGGTAACGACTTGTTAGAAAATTATTAAATTGTTCGTAAGTTGGTATATCATCGGAAGAAGTGTCGCTCGTTACGCTTAACTCCCACTGCCGTCGGGTTTCAGGATCCAACTTTAAAGTAAGTAAATGAGTCACTATGAGGTCCCAGTCAGCAGTATTGATACCAAGGTTAGTTAACGCATGTAAACAATCATTTGACGTGTCCATTAATTCCTTGAGACCCACAGCTGATTCATAACTTAAATTCTTTTGACTGAGTAACCTTTTTAAGATAAAATGTGATAAATATCTTTTATTGTTATAACGCGCATTGAGCTGTTTCCAGCACCGTTCATAATTTGTATCCGATATGGGTATTTGTCTTAGTAGCTGTTCGGCTTCCCCAGACAAATATCCTTTCAAATATTGCATCCGTTGCACGTTATCTAATGAATTGTTATTATGTATAAGCGATACAAATAAATCTCGAAAGGTAACCCAGTCCGTATATTTTCCAGAAAACACGGGAATAACAATTTTAGGTAGTTGGACTTGACACTGTTTAAAATTACTTTTAACATCTATAGGATTTTCATCTTTAACCTCAAATGATTCCAGAATAGTTTCTAGTTCAGTCTTATACTGAATGTAGACTTCTTGAGTTACATCATAAATATCTTTTTTAACATATGAAGTTTGTTTTAATTCCTCTGGATCATATTCCTCGTATAGTTTGCTATGACTATCAGATAACTGATCCCACATTTTCTCTAAACTTTCCAATCTAACTTTAACATAAGGACGAGTTATTCTTTCCTTTGGTGACTTTTTAAAATTAGTATAAGCTTTATTTATTCTGGTACAAGCATCTTCTACTTTATGAATCAATGACCCCATTTTATAAAATACCAGCGAATATTTAAACACAGAAACTAAATATTAACAAACCTTCAAATAACTAAGAAGTAAATAACCAATGAGTTTTAAATAAATTACAAGTCTTTAGAAAATAACATTTTTTTGAAAAATTTGGCATAGGTTCCCCGTCATAAACAATTTTTCTTAAAACTAAACTAAGTCTAAAAACACTGCAAATTATTCTAAGTCCAAAGTTATTTCTCGATAATTTTTTTAAGTTCCGATCTTCAAGGCAATAAGGTTGAAATTATAGTATTTAAGTTCACTCACAGTTGTTCCTCTTGATTGATACCACCTGATGAATAAAATTGTCCACTGATTGATATGTGTGACAGTGCACCCTCGCACGTCACACCTCCTGGTCACCCAAGTTGCTGATTCCTGACGATGACGGCACCGTCTGCAGTAGCTCGCTGCCTGCACAGCTACTGCTGCTCTGTTGAGATGCTGCTGCGCCTGCTGCTGCTCAGCTCCTTGGCCAGTTTGCGCAAGTGATCCACTTCCACTTGCCCGGCCAAGACGTGGTAGACACAAAAAACCCTCGGACTGTGTTATCCGGCTCGAAGAACCATATGAACAACCCGTTCACGTCACACCACTGTACTGAACACCGACACTACTGTAGCACTCACATTAGCAACAAGGATGAAGATACAGTAAAACGATTAAATATACTTCCACTTGTGTATTAAGATCAATATAGCCTAACATTATATGAGCGACCTTATTAAAGGCCGGAGAATCATAACATCGCGATTCAAACTAGTGACGTAATTGAACAACGCCATCTATTGGCACAAATTAACACTAATATTATGACTTTTGTCAAACAATCCGCCTCTGTACTTTGATTGCCGGAAGTGTTGAATAAATAAATAAATCGAAAGATATACTGGTAACATTTTAATTAATACTTTTTTTTCTCATTAGCTAAAACTTAGATATTTATTTTTATGTATTTCTTAACTTAAACTTGGTTAGATTGTACATAGGCGTTTTCAAAGTAAAGTGGACGAAAGTAATATATATTATAAACGGTAGGTACAATCCGTTACTGTTTGTCAACATAAACGTAGATGGTACAAAACGCAATATAGGCTAGTGAACAATCAATAAAAATGATATTTAATTACATTTCAAACGTGTTTTAATATATTTTCACCCTGTTCCTAAAATTACCTGAAATTTCATCAGCAACTTGCTCTAAAATACAGCCTTCTGGAATCGGAAGTGCCGTACCATAGGTATGTACCCTACCCAGTTCTCGAAACTGGCAATATCACATTGTACTGGGGTCAATCCGTCATCACTGACAGAAAAAACCTGATAATAATATAGTGGTGGTGGATCTATCAGAGCGGCGCGCAATGATATGAATGTTGAGAAAGCGGTAGTCCAGGGCCCCGAGTCTGCTATTTAATAGTGTCAGAATGGTCTATCAGTGATCTCATAATTGTTGATTTTGACAACACCAAACTTGACACGGCTCGAATTGTTCGGAGGTTCCTTGCTCTGGAGCCCTGACTGCCTAACTTGCCCTAGCTGGGACCCTGGTGGGTTACAATTTTTTATACTTTTTGTTGTTTTGTATTGTTTTTTTTGTCTTCTTTTCTGTACTTTTGGGGGGGGGGGGTTGGGGACGTAGAGCTACGTCCTCAACTGGTATGAATCCTTACCAGTGGTGCAGCAGAAGGGAATTTTAAAGACCTGTGAACACGTTAAGTTCAGGAGAAAAATAAGATAAAATTAAAACATCAAAAACTCTGTTTGATTCAAACAAAAATGTTTGAATTTACCGCTATTTTATCCAGTCACATAGACAATACCACTTGTCGACTACGCATGCGAATTTGATTTTCGATACATTTTTCCTTGTGTTCGTTCGTCCTTCAGACAAACCATATCAAAAAGAGACATTTATCCCTTTTTTCTAATATATAAAAAAATGTGAGGACATAAATAAAGTATAGACAACAGTTTTTACTTCCTTTCGATTTCAAATCAAATCAATCAATCGACAATCAAGAATGTGGTGTGAATGTGAACGAAGTGCGTAAACAAGACTTGTTTTACAAAAAAATAAATATCTTCGTTGAGTTATGATTTCGTACTTTATACGAACTAATAGAGAAACCTATATTCGTTTGTGTATTTATTTGTGTCTCTGAAAATTAAATTAGAGCAAGACTTATTTGATCCTCGGCTAAGGTAAGTGCAATGTTGTTTTCCAAAATATTTCGTGTTTTTATTGTTTTCTTTCGTATTGTCGTATTTCTACTGCGTTTTTGAAGTATTTTGTCTGTTGTTGAAGCTTACTTTGTATTTCTTCTAATTATCTCGTGTAAAGAGCGCGTCGCTTGTTTTTATTGATATTTCTATAATACTTTGAAATATTACCATTTGTCTTATGTTTTTCGTACTTCTCTTGTTATTTTCTACAGGTAGCTCTTTTGTTTTATTTGTAACTTATTCCTTACCTTCTATAGGGTAGATGGCATTGATTTTAGCATTAAAACTTTTTCATTTTATTAATTAAATTACTAGGTAGGTACCTCTTTCATTAGATTCAAAGAATCTTTATTTATAAAGTAGCTCTTGATCAAATTTTTAAAAACTCATACATACAATCATTATTTCTACAGAAAAGTAAAAAGAAACATTACTTTGGATGGCATGGACGTTGAAAATCCTGGTAGAATTTTATTTTGCTAAATTATTAATTTGTAAATTGAAAACAAACAGTAGTTTATACTTAGAATCTTTTAAAATAAATGAATTATTAATCTTGTTCTTGATTTAATTTATATTATGTTTACACTATTATCGTCAATCATCCAGGTAGCAAACTGGAAATGCTATAATCAATTGCATTTAAGGAAATATTGTGACATAATAACTACTCAAAAACTGATACACCAAGCTCACTTTAAGGATATTAACTAATTCTAACTACCTATTCATCCGAACATTAAAAATAAGTTGGAATTTATTTCAATGTCTCGGGTAATTTCACAGGTAAGTAATACCAGAACAATATTCTATAATAAGATATTACAAACCGGTCTGATTATGGTTAAGCAGTCAAAAACCTCCTAGTTTGAACTCCATGACGTCATTCACAAAAAATAAAAACAAATACTTAAAAAGCATGGAACTTCTTTTACCAAGGAGTTGGAACATTTATCAAGACTATTGCGTTAAAAAAAAACAGAGTTTCTTTAAAAAATTGAAATACTTATTCGGTCAAGATGTACTGAAGAATAGAACATAATTCTTTTAGTAACCAAAACTAAAAGTTTCTATTTTTAACCGACTTCCGAAAAGGAGGAGGTTATTATTAATCTAGAACCATCTGCTGCCTTCAATGTAAAAGCATTTTGTCCAAAAAAAGCAGATTTTGGTTTACAACTCTTTATTTTGACTAAAGTATTTGTCAATTTATCTTGATAATGCCCGTATTGTACATGACAATACATAACAATTCAATCGCAATTAGTGGTTGCATACATCAATCTTCATGCAACTGTCGATAGGAATGTGTTATGTGACCCAAATACCCCTCAATTATATAGAGTTATGTTCCATGCATGTAATTAAAACAATTAGCTAATAGTTTCATACCCAAAGGTTTTGTGCATTGGGATTATAAATTAGGACTACCTAACTAATTGTAATATGATCTATGGCACAAATTACTTAAATAAGTTATGGAATCTATGTACAAAACATAAATTAACAGTTAAACCTATATGGCCAAAAATATGGCCTGTTAAAAGTCATTACATAGAGAAGAGTGAAATGAAACGGAAGCAAGGAATTCCTATCAGATCTCATATTCAATCCCAGTCTAAGATAAGTATAACAGCTGAAAACAGAACTTTATTTTTGTAAAGAATATTGAAATAAATGAAGGATAAACAGAAAACACAACAGAAGGTAAAAACGGGCAAGCTCACTCAGTCATCAAAGAAAAAATATACCTACGTACTCTGTTTGACATTTAAAAGCTTTTGATGTAATTATTGGTGGAGGCTAATACTCCTGCCTCAAAACAATTTCTTCAGAATATAATTTGGTGTCATCTACAAAATAATTTTAAATCTTATTCGAACATCAGTTACCAACTGCCAAGAATGGTATCATCCCCTGCCCCAAAAGTTGAAACTGTAACTCAATAAGGGTGTTACCTGACAGATGTCACTAATGAGAATGACACATGATATTATCATACTACCCTCATCGACAGACTGACGAAGAAAACACCTGTCGTCACATCCGGGATCACAAATAATGATCTATTGGCTTCAGAATACTGTAAAGTGATCATTAAAACAGGTCAAGAGCCAGCTAATCTAACAAAGATAATATAAGAATGCAATTTTATCTTTAAAATTCCATCGGTATTGTTTACTCAATTAACGCCTGGGCATAGGTGGGTACAATAATTATGTAGGTACTTACCTAGATGTCCAATCACGAGCACTGATCATACAGAAGAGACGATTTTTAGAAACCTGCCATCGTAAATTTCATAAAAATTGTTGAGATTGCACCCAAAATAAACACTTGTAAGTCATTTTCCCCAACGTATTTGGGGAAAACCATTTATTTTTTGTAGAAGTAGCGCACCATCGCAAGAAGTGGAAGAAATGGATGGGAATAGGTCTTTGCCTAGGAGTGGGACATATATTTTTGGGGGTTGGCGCAATATGGGCAAAGCAAGAAAGAAAATTGTTTGTGCACATTCTTAGAAAATAAATTAGGAATGCAGAATTGCAGACTAGTGAATGAAAAGGTCCCCTTTACGTTCGCATGTCGACCACGTTGGTTGGTTACCTAGTCCAGATGCGGCTAGATTGATTGATCACTTATTTATGCGGAGAGACGAGCTGTCTCGCATCTGTATCAGAAGAGGGATAGATACACAGGAACACCTTGATGTAGACATTGCAAAATTCATTCCCATTTTCGCTTGAACGTATGAAAACCAAAATAAATGCATAAAAATATTGCAACGTTGGATTTTTTACCATCGGCGCAGAACGTTGGTGAAAACTAGTTAACGCATTGAGTCAAGTGTGCTTAGTGCTAGGAAATACGTGTTATGCGTAGTACAAGACAAGACTTTCGGGAGCGTGCCTGCGAGCAGTGACTTATACAGCGAAAGCTGCGAAAGGACTGTTACTGTCTTGCACAAAGGGTTAAAAATCACCCATGTTCCTTAACATGGGTGATTTTTAGTCTGTAGAAGTCTGACACTCCCTACCGCTTTGCCCAGCGAGAGGATGTTTTCCCACCCACCAAAAAAATAAGGACTGTTACTGTGTAATATCCAGATTCTGATTATAGGTTCTCCTTTGTCTAAAAAAAACTTCAGCTTCTAAAAAAACCTACAATGGCAGTCGCTCTCGAATTAACCTAAAATTTCTCTAAATGTCTCTTACTACTGATTCTTTACGATACAAACACCAGCGAAATAAACCTTATAATTAACAATAAACTGGACTCCTATGCTCAAAGGTATATCTGTTTAGCGCCACATTCAAAACGGATGGACCATTTGTGGTACAAAGAGTATTGTTTCGTCTCTTGCGTATAACCTTGAGTGTGCCAGTCATGTCAGTAAGAGTTAACGAAGGGAAGTGGGTAATAATGGCGGCGAAGGGAACAAATGAAATGCAGAAATGGAGGGATATCATCTCAGGAACGTGCCCCGTTTACGGTTTTCAAGATAACAACTGCCGACTTGCGACAAGCGCGTGCTTCTGCTGTTTCCATTCCGCCGATCGTTTGATCCAATCAATGTTTTTTTCACATCTTTTCTCCGCATTCGTTGTCTCGAAACGCCTGTATTACGTGGCCAATAGTTTAAGCATGTAATGCCTAACCTGGTGTCAGGATTTTTATGCCGCCCATAAGCCTCTAACTTAGCTTTACATGCCGTCGAGAAATAACTTTCAGGCTTGCCGCATGCCGGCTTCCTTACAATGCTTGCCTTCACCGGAGCAAGTGATATTTATAAGTACAACTAGCTGATGCCCGCGGCTTCACCCGCGTGGATGTCGGTCAAATTATATACTAAAACCTTCCTTTTGAATCACTCTATCTATTAAAAAAAAACCGCATCAAAATCCGTTGCGTAGTTTTAAAGATTTAAGCATACATAGGGATATAGGGACAGAGAAAGCGACTTTGTTTTATACTATGTAGTGATAGTGATAAGCACATGAATCCAAAAAATCAGACGTCTTAGGTCACACCACTAGACCAATATAAGTAAGTCTTATGACGTTGCCCTATCAGTATCAGTAGTTTTTAGGGGATTGGTACTTCATAGCTGTCACGGTTTATTTGAATTATTATTTTATTTTTAAATCGTCGTTCTTGACTTGAACACTTTTATCGTGCACGTCTTGCTACATTGTTCTCACATAATATACCTACCATCTCAACATGAATGCTCTAACCAATTTTTTTTTTTTGTTTTTGTTTGTTTTATTCAAAAGAGCATCAAAAAGCATCAAAAAATGAAAAAAAAAAAACATAAAAGCAAGCAAGCAAGCAAAAAAAAAAGCAAGCATTAAAGCATCTTGCCCGTTCTTCTCCATAGAGATCTACGGTACCTAGGCAATGGGCAACTACAGTACACTTAGGGTGGGTTGCACCATATTACTATAACGATAACCAAACCGTAACAAGCCATAAAAGCATAAAAAAGCATAATTTGATGGCTTGTTACGGTTTGGTTATCGTTATAGTAATATGGTGCAACCCACCCTTACAGTTATTATGCCTTGTGTGTGACTGGGACTGTAGCTTATTTTTATTTTGTATTTGTATCGACTATTCAAAAGTGCCTGTAACTGGTCCACTTGAAATAAATGCTTTGATTGTTTTTTGATACGTGTCCCAATCAAATATGCAGCAGTTTGATACCTACAACCGAATTCCTTTCAGATATGAATATTTATGCAGAGAGTTTGCAGCAAAAGATAAATTATCTACAGACTATCGTTTTACTGGTGAGCTCCATCGCATCGCATAAAATCAATACGCCGGGATTAAGATAACTATTCCTATCATATTGACAGTGCGGTTAGCTCGGTAGCTGATTGGCTAACTGGGCTTCCACTCGAGGGACCGATTTTGGCACAGCTAGTAGAGCATATAATAATTTGTTTACCCTAATTTTGCGAAGCAAGCTATTATTTGGAGCTTGAGATACATCTATCCGGGATTTTATACTCCACAATTATTTGTATCTTCATTCATCAGTAAACAACGAAGGTTCTCAAAAAATCCCGAGGAAACCGGCATCATAAATCCAAGACATGTGACATCTAGCAAACCCGCACTTGAGCTTCGTGGTGGTTTACAGCCCATTCCCGCTGAAAGAGAGTAGGCCTGTGTCCCAGGTCCCAGCAATGGAAAAATTACAGGCTGATGATCATGCTTATGCAGTAAACAATCAAAATCATAATTTTGGCAATACCCACACCAAACTGCACAATGCGCACTGCTCTCAGTGGTTAAGTGATCAAAGCGATACTGTGAAATGGGTGATCAGAATAGGCTCTACCCCAATTACATTGGGACTAGTTACCGAAACGTCATCTTGGGGGAGGGCCTATGTGCAGTGGACGCCTTTCGGCTGAAATGATGATGATGGCGAAACGTGGATATTTTATTGATGACCCAAACCCTTTTTTTTTCGGAGTGTGGGAAATCATCAAATGACTCCTCCCGCTCTGGACGGAGGGAACCCATGTTCCTTCTTAGCCCTTTGTGTCCGGGGCGCAGTATCTCTTTCGAACAACCCTTGTTGTAAAACAGGCGTACCTAAAGCTAAATGAACAACATGAAAATGATCATTCCCGTGTTTTCCCGCTTTACCAAATAAATTTTCGTAAACTGATTCTGGACTTTGAACCTGTCAAAACAAAGGATTGAGCATTCCTTCTGGACATTTGAAAAATACAGCCATCTTAGACGTTGATGCATGGGCCGCTACATTCAGCTTATTTACGAGGAGACAAGTCGACAAGCAAGTTGATGACTTTATTGGAGATCAGGTTGAACGAATTTATTTTTATTTTATTATGCTGAGGTGACTAACAAACTTATAATACAAAACAAAAATATTAAAGCAATACACGACAAGCCATTTACAAGCTTCCACAGTTGACAGTTGGTTTTTAGTATTGGTAACGTGTCACTGACTCTGGCAGAGCCACCATCAGGGATTTTCATTTTGAAAACACAAAAAAATTGTCGCTAATTAGTCGAAATTTGTCGCCAAATATCAGAATTTGTCGGTCACTGGTTCAAAAGATATAAGGGTTTATAGGTGGCCGATCTGGAGAGAGTCTCCCCAGCAGGGCCACATTTATATCTCAAAAACTAGGGCACCTAGCAAATATCTCTTTTCTCCCATAATTTGTCGCCAATTAGTCGGAATCAGTCGCCAAATATCAGAGTTTGTCGGTCACTGGTTCAAAAGATACAAGAGTTTATAGGTGGCCGATCTGGAGAGAGTCTCCCCAGCAGGGCCACATTTATATCTCAAAAACTAGGACACCTAGCGAAGATGTGTTTTCTCCCATATTTTGTCGCCAATTAGTCCCAATTTGTCGCAAAGTTACAGATTTAGTCGGTGTGTAATTAAAAAGATATTAAAGAATTCAATTTCCCCATACAGTGGTACAAGCGAGTACAAAATACTTTATGTAGTTTCTAGACAGTATCTATGACGTCTTATGGAGGAATGTTTGTTTGGAATTAAATAAATGTAAAAAAAAAAAAAGTGAAAAAAATTTCAAAATCGGATCAGTTTTACCGGAGATTACCCCTAACATCCAAAGTCACAAACTGTATCTGTTAATAATATTGAATAAGTACCTACTTATAAATGTTACAAATACCTATTTGTAACATTTTCTGAAAGTACAATAATTTTAAGGTAATAAATCATTTTATATTTCGACAACAGAAGTTTTATTATTCTAACCTCAATTAAGATAAAATAAAAACTCAACCCGTCCATACCCACAACACAACACTCGCAATCACCTCAAAATACACACCAACACAACACACATCAAACGAACTTTATGGAAATTCATTTTTATATAATAAAATTTGATTACAATTGACAATACTTTTTCAACGTTTAAGTATTTTAAACATTTTACTAAAGGTACGACATTTATTTATTATTCTAAAGTTAATTAGAGCTTAACATTGTAAAGTGGTAAAACAGTTGCATGCGACTGTACATCTTTCACCAAATAGACCAAGAGCAAGGTTTAATGTTTTCAAAGAAGTTTAAGCCACTCTAACCTAGTAATTTAAAACATAAAAACATGAATTAAATTGAGAATTTATCTCTCTCGGACATTTCTAAAGACTTTAGACCGATAAAACTAGAAGTATATTACACATATTAATAGAAATATTTTTTTCTTGGTATTTTTCGTGAACTCTTCGACCTAGCTCTTGGACTATACCTTACTAATTGAACTCATTAAATCTCCTAAACTAAGATCCGATTAAATCTGTGACTTGGCGACAAATTGCGACTAATTGGCGACAAAATATGGGAGAAAACACATCTTCGCTAGGTGTCCTAGTTTTTGAGATATAAATGTGGCCCTGCTGGGGAGACTCTCTCCAGATCGGCCACCTATAAACCCTTGTATCTTTTGAACCAGTGACCGACAAACTCTGATATTTGGCGACTGATTCCGACTAATTGGCGACAAATTATGGGAGAAAAGAGATATTTGCTAGGTGCCCTAGTTTTTGAGATATAAATGTGGCCCTGCTGGGGAGACTCTCTCCAGATCGGCCACCTATAAACCCTTATATCTTTTGAACCAGTGACCGACAAATTCTGATATTTGGCGACAAATTTCGACTAATTAGCGACAATTTTTTTGTGTTTTCAAAATGAAAATCCCTGATGGTGGCTCTGCCAGAGTCAGTGACACATTGGTAACTTTAGCGGCACGTGGCGTTTTTTTAAATCCCCCAATTTATTGTCAGTGCTCCTCTGTCAATGGAGCGTCAAAAGATCCTATCACTGTAGCTACTTCTCCCATTGCTGGGCATAGGCCTCTCTCATTTGAGTTCCAACATAAGTATGTCCATGTTGATGGAAATAATGCTATTGAAATCGCGTCCATGGTCAGCCTCACAAATTCCCTAACAAGTCATCATTAGTCAACACCAAAGCATTCGCCAATTGAGTAGATGAACTCATTAGGTCGACAAACGTGAAGCGATTCGATTCGAACCTCTTGACGAAATTGGAGAGCTTCTTTCATCGATGAACGATTAAACTTTTATTTACTTCCTTGTTTCCAAGTAAGCACCTACTACTTCCCAAATGTGACGATACCCGTTCGACAATCCGAGTTATTTACCGTCCACGAATGAACGCTAGGTGCCATAATCGACTACTCAATTATTTATCCATTGACCCGCTTCCGACGACGCTTCATAAATTCTTCCGACACTACCACTTCTTATTTGGACGGGAACACAACATGAATCCTAATTGATACCATTTATCACATTACCATTTTAGTTTGTCATCGTTTCCCGCCATATTTTCGTGCAGTGAGTGGCGCGAAATGGAACACGCGAACCGTGCGTTCGATTTTTTTTTAACTTTTCGGTTTTTTTTTGTGACCGTGTTTAATAATGAAATGAGTTTTTTAGAATGTAGGTTGAATTCGATTGTAAAAGTTTATGATTTTTAGTCTTGAACTTGTTTTTTTAATACTGTGTTATTGACCATGCAAACTGATTTTATGCAAAGTATATTTGATAGTGAAGTGCAACGTTGTTGTAAGTGGACTATCATGGACTGTGTCTAGTGGTTTCTGGCCGATACTTTTTCTAGTTTTAAGTTTGTCTTCGTTGTCTATAACTTTAAATACTGACAATTAGTAGTTAAGAAATATGGAGGACGTAGTGACTAGACCCCTAACTGTTAATTAATATTAATGGTACTTTATACCGTATGTTTTTGAAAGGAGTAACAATCATTTACAAAGAACGGTTAGTTTTGGTTGGTTTGTCTTTCCGACATTTGAAAGTTAGGTATGTGCATCCAGAATAATTATCTTGGTGGGCGGCGTAACAGAGAAGTAAATAATTGTAATGTTCTGCATGTGACATATGGGAGAGATTGGATTTAGGGTGCGAGCTTGCGATACACCATGATCACCATGATAAGCCAAAAAATATTGGAAGCTGTGGCTTATGTATAAATTAAAATTGTAAAAAAAATAACTTTTCAACAGTTAGCAACTAAATTGATTTTTAATACCTACCTACTTGTACATTTATTGTCAATGTTAAATGTACCTAGGTATATTTAACATAATAATTATTTGCAGTAGATTTTCAACTCACATCATTCATACCACAATATTGTTTCCTAGTACACACAACATCCACAAAGTACCATCAACAATAATAACAAAAACCGTAAACGCAGCAAATAAAACGTACAACTAATTACATATTTCCATTATTTTCCGTTGGCCGCCATTCGATCAGCTGATACGTTTGTCAACGCTCCTCGGTCGGCTACAGCCTTCCCAACCGTGGCAAACATGGCTTCCTGTCATTGTGAATGTGGCAGAAAATTATATGTTTCGTACAGTTCTCCGGGAATTGTAGAAAACGTGTGGAGAGGCTAGCGTCAACCAGTTTCGTCGGTCATTCATTAGGTACTAGGTACTTGCTTAGTGATTACTTTTCGGAAAAACGTAGTTTATGGTGAGTTCTCCAGCAAGTTGATTACTTACATAATAATCAAGGACAGATCTCTTTTAGTACATAAAAACAGCAATCTATGTCGTAAGGGGTGAAATCGATGCTGTTGGGCGCCAATAGAAAATGCCAGCTAATATCAGTTCAGTTATGTCAGATAATCTACTGAAAGGCAGTTTCTAAGAGGCTGTAATGCCTGCATTCCTGAAAGTTGTCCACAGTTGCTGCCACGACAAAATAAATGACTTATTTTATATGTCACGTTGGCAAACACTGTATGCAAAGAGCGTATGTCACGTTAGCAACCACTGTAATGCAAAGAGCGTGTAGGTTTTTTAGTTCACTTATAAAGATATTGTTACGAGCTGGGTATGGGATAAATAAAAACACTACCAATTAAACACACGAAATAACTTTATTAAACACAAAACACTAATTACACAATCACTTCAACACTACTGAACCCTTTATCGCACTAGATAACTCTTCGAACCTTTCGTAGTCTCGCTTTAAAAGTAGACTGCCTGCTCCGACCTCTGTTGGTCCTTTTATACTCAAACACACAAAATAAGTTCGAGAAAATTCCCTATTATTAACTAAAAATGAATGCAATATTCACAAAGAAAAATAACTAAAAAATAAACTTAAAGATAAAAGAACCAACATGGAAGAAGTTACGTTACGCACTCGGCATACGGTCGAAATTACAATGGCAATTATGTCGCTGACGCCCGCCGTGCTGACCTTGTAAACATAATGGAACTATACCTACAGAATGTACTGAAGTGTTTTAGGCACTACACAATTATAAGCGAGGTTTCTTGAAGATTCTAGATGACCGACGTAATAATATTTTAGGCATGATAAATTCTCAATGGCTTCGAGGCAAATATAATTAATAATTTAATAAATCAGACCCGTTATTAAATATGTTTGTCAACGTTGTGGCCTTGCGAGTCGCGGTTTCAGCGTAATGTATCCTGCGGTCGTATTTCGCGTAGCTTTGGCATATTATTTATTATACTCTAAAAATCAGAGCATTGGTGGCCCAGTGGTTGCGGACTTGCGGCCCCAACTTACGAACAGTGAGTCGTGGGTTCGAACCCAGGCAGGCACATTAGTTTGTGTAATTTATTTCATCACCACTGCTCTCAAAACGGTGAATTAAAACATCGTGAGGAAACCGGTATGTCTTAGAACCAAAACATTCGAAGACATGTATTGTGACATCTACCAACCCGCACTGGGCACGCGTGGTGAATTATAGCCCATCCCTCTCCTAGAGAGGAGGCCTGAGTCCCTACAGTGGGAACATTATAGGCTGATGATGATGATGATAATAATGACTCTAAAAATAAAAAAATTGGTGTTTTATAAGTTTTTATTTAACTTGGCGTGTTATTTAAAGTTGATGGTACCTGCTTCATTTCACGTTAATTACAATAAAACAAATACATTTGACGCTCATAATCAAGCAACTAACTTACATTAGAGTAGAGAAAAGTACAAGAAGAGGGATCTAAATTAAGCTTTTAAAACAAATCAAAGAAAAATTAGACCATTTCCTTCTCCGATTCCAGAAACGCCTTTACCCAATTTCAATTCATAAATAAATCCCTACATCAAAACTTCTTATTAACAAAAAACTGCAATCATCATACATCAAGCTATCTTCTAACCCAAATATTTATAAACTTATCCTCCTATTACGTGTCTATCTTGAATTCTCAGACATGAAAAAAGAAATACACGAGGGGGGTCGACGGACCCGTTTTGGCGGACAGCCAGCGATGCACTGTATGCAAACTCAAATGCTCAAACTGCATGATGCTGTAGCAAGTCTAGCCGTAGACAATAAACATCGGACGTTATTTGCGTCTTCTAATTTTGAATCTCGGTATTTTTTATTGGGCTTCAGTAACTCATTGAAACTTTCGATTTTGGCGTTGTAAATGTTAATCATTGTTTCAATCATACTTTCAGTTTAAGGGTCCTCTCTCGAAAAAGCTTAAAAACAGCGTGCAGATGAAGCGGTTTTTCACCGGCACTTACAGAGAAATTACATCTGAGAATTTTTTTTAGTAATCTACATGATATGACACGTAATTTGGTTTAGCCACAATTTTTGTATCGGTATCACATAATAAGAAAAAAAATCCACAAAATCACCTCCAAATCGTTGAATGGAACCATTTTACTCCTTCATTTTTTAACAAAATAATATAAAAAAAATATCTACTGCTTTGAAATACAAAGGAAAATAATTTGGTTTTGTTACTTTTTAAAAACATGTATTATTTTAATTATAATAAATGAAAAACGCGTCCGTTTAGAGTCCGTATCTACGACCGAGAGAGGTAGTTTGTATGCACAAGGTCATTGGCGTGAATACAAGCCTTAAACCTTGTTGTCTGTGACTTGTAATGACTTTGGAGCAGGTACAACAAATTCTAGCTAAATTGATAAACATAACTTGATTAAGTATTGTTAAAAATATTCATTATAATCTGTCCTTGAGGCAAATAATAAAATCGATATGGCATTGTGTATCCCACAAATGCAGCTATTGTTTTACTTAAGTACACCTTGACACGCCCGGATCAGTGTTACATTTACTTATTTAGCTCTGATTTCAATGCGTTATGTTTTATAAGATATCTCAAATATCAATTAAAACCGATTCTATTGAAAAATGGCGACAACACAAAATCAACCTCGCGTATTATGTCAAATCAAAGTAGTTTCTGTATTTAAATTCATTAGTTCCTGACCTACTTTTCACCGATTTTTTCATCTAACTCCATTATAGTGCTTAGTTCTTTTGGCGCGAAATCTTAATTACAAATATAGCCGCCATCTTGTTTTTTCAAAACTACTTAGTTCCTCTGTTTATTTCTACTAACAGTTTTGTCCTGAAAGTTGCTTCCATGCTCCAAAAGAATTATGTTGTCCTCACGGTAACTCGACTGACTTATTGACTGTCACCTTCTAGGGTGTGACAGGAAATGTTACTCGACGTAAATTAATTTTAGTTCATCAAATCGTTGATTTCATTACCCAATAATTTTACTCGGAACATAAAATGAGCAAACACAATAAACAGTTTACAATTTTCAATTAAATTAATAAGCCAATTAAGTAATAAATATAACGCCTAATAGACTTTAGTAAGTGCAATATTAATTTCTAATTTAATACGTGTTTTGACAGTTATTAATAGAAAATGGCGCCCGGTGCAGAGATGTAGAACATTTGGTTGAGTGTAACGTGATACCTATGACTCTATGTTGTTTATGGTTTTAATATGAAGACATTGAACTTGTTTCTCTGGAAAAGGGAAGAAGTAAATGTTTTGTCAGCTGTTTGTCATATTGAGTTAATAAAAGCACTGAAGTTGATAGACGTATAGTGTTATTAGCCAGATTTTTTTTTAATTTTGTGTCAGTAAGATTCTTATGCATTCTTGATCTACAGCCTGTAGCGTTTCATGTGTGTGGACTTCAGTTTTTTTCAGTGAGAGATATGTAGTTCCATCTTTATCATACTTTTGTACTTAGTTTAATAGTTGCGAGAAGCCACAGGAATAACGCTTAGTCAAAGTATATGATTTGCTAAGTAATGTAAAAGATTAAAAACCTTGGCTTTGAGTCCTTTATTGTTACGGTTTACGTCTTATCGATATGCTTTTTAATTAAATATCTATGCAATTAAATGAATATTTCTTAATAATGCATCAGCAAATGAGATCAAAACTGCTGCAACAGATTCAGCACCCCTGTCAACGAGAATAGATAGCCTAAGCCCTTGTAGGAGAGAAATAAAGTGTCTACTAACATTTCCAGCAAGTTATTTATGTTAAAACAACTTTATTCCCGATGTTCGCCATATTTCATTAGTATTAGCAGTTTGACTTGAGTTATCATTTGTTTGGATTAGCAGGAATGGTTTAACACTTTGTTTAGTTTTAAAATATTTTGTTAGAATACATCATCAGATGTCTCTTAGATGGCTAGATACTAAATCAAAGTGATTTAGGAAGTTTTTCTTAATTATATAATTATATAATTATTTCTTGTTTTGCTTATTCTAGTTTTTAAGCAAATTGAACCAGAATTTAACTCTGCAAAAGTAATAATGGACAATTTAAAAAAAAACGTAAAAGAAAGAACGATTATAGTGAAGTTGAAAGGACAATTTTAGAAGTATAACTATGTAAAAACACAGAATACAACTAAAACAGAATACATGTTCTGCGATTTCGGCGGTCTCTCCAGCCCTGAACTCATAGCGCTAGATGGCGCGTTTCTTCCGGTCTGCTCCGACTTTCGGTATCTCGGTTCACTCTTGCAAAGCGACGGTGAAATAGACCGTAGTGTTAAGCACAGAATTAACACGGGATGGATGAAATGGCGGCAGGTCACGGGAACAATCTGCGACTCCCGCTTTCCCCTTAAACTAAAGGGGAAGATTTATAAAACAATGGTTAGACCTGCTGTCTTGTATGGATCAGAATGTTGGGCCACAAAAGGGATGAATGAAAGGCATTTGCATGTGGCTGAGATGAGAATGCTTAGGGGGATGTGCGGTGTTACGCGAATGGATAAAATAAGGAATGAGTACATAAGAGGAAGTCTGAAAGTGGCGCCGGTGACTGAAAAGTTGTGTGGAAATCGGTTGTCGTGGTATGGGCATGTGATGCGGAGGAATGAGGAAAATCTTGTGAGGAAGGTTTTAAATATGAATGTGGAAGGATACACGAGTAGAGGAAGACCAAAGAAACGATGGATGGACTGTGTTAAAAATGATATGGTAAAAAAGGAGGTGTCTCATGAGATGACGAGAAACAGAGAAGTATGGAAGAGAAAGACATGCTGCGCCGACCCCAAATGAATTGGGATAAGGGCAAGAGAATGATGATGATGAATTATGTAAAAAAAAAAGTTTGTTTATGTTTTAAAATACCATAAATATCCAAATCGTGTTTTATCGGCTGCTAACTGACCTAATGTCGTTTTGACGACCTATACCTGAAAATTATTGACAAAATGTGATTGTTTGTTACACTGTTACTTTCGGCAGTAATTTGAAAACCAAACAGGCCGCTCGCTCTTATAATAGGAATTAGCTGTCGCAAGGTGCTAGTGAAAACGTGCAAAAGATTCGCAGTCTCTCTGTTTCAGTCTAATAAAGCTAACAAGTGCACTCCTCAGTCGTTACGAGTCACACTTGCCACTAACTAACGATTCCTCTGAAGTATTTATATGCAGCGGAGTCGTAAAAGTCTGAAATATTAACCGGAGATTTTACGACGAATTTTCATTGATGTGCCCTATTTTGTGCGAGTTTTAGAACGAATATTGCGGTATACTGTACACTGTGCTCTGTAGGGTTTGACGGTATATCCACAAAAGTTATTAAATTTGTGATTGAGCTCGTAGCTCCTGTGCTTGCACACATTATTAACATCTGCATTACGGATGGCGTGTATCCAGAAAACTTAAAAAAAGTAATTATAAAACCGCTTCATAAAAAGGAAGATAAAACGGATATGAAAAACTACCGACCCATAGCAAAAATACCAGTTTTTTCTAAAATCTTCGAGAAACTTATATACAATTCGATATACCAATATCTGAGCAAATTTAATATCTTATGCAAAGAACAAAATGGTTTCCGAAAAAATAAAACAATTAATATGGCAATTTTTGATCTTATAGATACTGTTATGTCTGCAGTTGACAGAAAGACTCCCATCTGCGCTATTTATACTGACATGACAAAAGCCTTTGACTACGTGGATCACAAAATTCTTATAGACAAATTATATAGCTATGGCATCAGGGGGAACATTTTGAAACTGTTAGAATCATATCTATGTAACAGATTACAATGTACTGAAATCACAAGAGTGTGCTCAAAAACAAAACTAGAACAAAGATATCTGTCTAAATTCAGACCTATAAAATATGGAGTGCCGCAAGGTAGCGTGCTCGGGCCTCCTTTATTTCTCATTTACATAAATGATTTGCCAAAAGAGACACAACAACAGATGATTTTGTTTGCAGATGACAGTACTGCCATAGTAAAATGCAAGAATGTAAATAATTATCAATTTGACATAAACAATACACTTACTGACATAATTAATTGGCTTAATATGAATAATTTATTAATTAACCTAAAGAAAACCAAAGTAATGCATTTTCACCAAAGAATTGAACCACAAAAAACTTATATCAATTACAATAATATTGAAATCGAAGAGGTAAAAGTAACTGTATTTCTGGGTATCCATATTGACAACCACCTTAATTGGAAAGCGCATATAGAGCAACTAAGTATAAAAATAAATAAATCTGCATATGCACTTTATCAACTGTCAAAAAAAGTTAATATAGATGCGTTACTAGTTGCTTATCATGGTATGGTTGCTTCTATTCTGCGATACGGAATTATTTTTTGGGGCAACTCCACAGATAAGGAATTAATATTTAAATCACAGAAAAGATGTATAAGAGCCATGTGTGGTCTGAAAACAGATGATAGCTGTGCACCTTATTTTAAATCGCTTAATATACTTACACTACCCGCAATATACATTTTAGAAACAAGTATTTTCGTCAAAACAAATCCGAACCTTTTTGAAAAGATTACTACGGTACGAGATGTTCCAATTCGTAGTCAGTACAGAAATTGTCTGTGTAATCATAAATGTAAAACTGCTTTAGCTAAAAAAAGTGTTTTGGGGATGGCTCCACGTATTTTTAATAAAATCCCAGACGCCATAAAAATATTAAATGTCGCACAATTTAAAAAACGAATGAAATCATTTCTAATTGATAAATGTTATTACACCGTTGACCAATATTTAAATGACGAATTAATTTGATTTACTGTTTTATTACATGACTTGGCGTTTATAATTAATTAATTTTGATAATTCTTATTTGCTGACATTTATAATTTTTTTTCATGACTTTTTGTACTACGTATTTAAATTAATTTTAGTTTGACAATGATTGTAATATTGCTGACATATTATTTCTTTTTCGTGCGACTTTTTGTAGTATTTCATTTCAAATTCGACAAATTGTATTGTATTTTATGAGTTTTTGAATTTTTATAATTAATTTGAATGAATTGGATAATGTGGACTTTAGCGACACTTTATTAAGAGCACTATTTTGTATGCCTTGGGGCGGAGCATAGGCTGGACTAAACATTGTTTTTTTATTTGAACATCATATTTTGTACCCTGTGTTCACAAAATCAATAAATGAATTTGAAATTTGAAATGAATACTCCGGTTTTTGGGGCTGTTATTATTTTGTTGTTGTTACTTGTGTGTGCCTCAGTTGTGGAAAAGTGCTTTTTATTCAACATAAAAATATATTTCTTCTTTGTCTATAGTCTTGTAAATGATATTGACAGAAGGGCGCTGTTAGTAAACATTTGCAAAATTATTGTATCATAACCATAACATAACGTATCTAACATCACGTTAGTAATCCCGGAAAAGTTAGGCAGAGGTGTTTCACGTGGTGGGTGAGCCTATAAAATGGCTGTGGAAATAGAATTGGACAACTATAGCGGCGTTAGTTCCAGTAAATGCCGCGCGCCAAAAGATTACTGTACAGCGAAAGTTTGATGTCAAAAAAGCTTGTACACACGGCTGCACATCAAGCTATATGTACCGATAAATAACCAGTATAACCTAACCTCGTTTTGTAAGAGCTTCCCACACGATCAAAGATCAGCTTAATTTGGTTTTATAGCTTGATTAATCGTTTTGCGTACGATATGTAGTCAAACGAAAAATATTTACGTGACAGTCACACCAAAAATTCCCGTCTCGTCTCTTTCTGACATTCTCAACATACAACACAGATGATCTCTTAACCCTCAAAGAGGCCGATTAGTCATAAGTTTGAGCTTTTATACTAAAGTATATAAGTTTATATACCTGTCCTTGGACCAATTTCAGCAGTACGGGTGTATGTATTATCATAATACAGTGTTTCTTGGCAGTCGTTGCGATTTAGATCTTACGATTTGTCGTCGGCACTTCATTGCGATTGTGACATGAGTACATGACGTGTACTTTCTAGGAGGTTGCTACTTCTTCTCCATACAGCTCTAAAGCTCTAGGAAGTGATGCAAAATTGAAAATACATAGATAATTTAGAACTCATCATAATTTTGTCAAAAATTACTTCAGGTTATCGAATATTTTAAAGATTGAATTGTTTGTAGGTTTGTTTTGTTGGGTTTGTATCTTAGAAAATAATGAATCAATAAAAAAAAAATCACTGATAGAAAAATACATTATTTCTGGTTGTTATAGGCTATAAAATTGCGGGCGACGAACCGCGGGCGAAGTGCTAGTCTTCGAATAAAAGTGTTCACAATGTTCACATTGACTCGTAGGAAGGAGTAATTGCATAAACATAATAATAGCGTATTTTCTCTGGTCTCGTTTCTATTGCCAATGCGGTTTTGTTAAAGTAAATAATTGATTAAAGTCTGGCACACTAAAAGTGCTTCGTATTTATTTTGCAGCCATTGCCAAAATCTCCGGAAAGTGGCGACGACATATTGAATTATTGTAGTATATTTAAAAACTTCGGAGAAAATACTTTTTACAAGGGTTTTGAATTAAGTGGAGCTTTCAACTTCAGGAACTGAATAATTGTTTTTATTGAAGGAATTAACATTTTTCCATTTTTTTTTAATTAGGTCAAGAATAAAAACAAATTTCAAGGCAAATTATGAACTTCCGTAAAACAAGAAAAAAAATATCCTTACCCAGTTTCTATAATAATAGTTTATCCCAACTTATACTTTATCAACCAACTATACTGCATCATTTAAGGCTTATCCAAACAACCTTACGTAGAAAGAAAAGGCAAACAAAAAGATTTATTACGAATTAAACAATTGGGAGAATCAAACTTTTTCATTAAGAAAGTGAACTTTGCTGACGGATAGTGTCCGGGTTTAAGTCTAAGGGCTATTTTAACATAATTACTACTCAGAAAAATAATTATACAAACTACATTGACTAAGTCACCATAACCGATGCTGAATTAGAATTTTTGACAACTCGTCATCTAAAAATTCCCTGTACAGAAACTCAACTCTTTGAATAGATTCCAAGGTTTCTATAAAAACAATTGCACATTATTAGTCACTGCCATTCAAAAGCTATAAATCGATGCTAACTCTTTGAAGGTTGATTCACAATAAGACTTCAATGGCAGTCGGAAACCACGGGTACCAAGGATGTTTGTGCTATTGTTTTAGTTTTGTACGATATGTATCGTTGGCTATATATTGGTGAGGTGCAGGAAACTCGTACAGTGGTTAATGAGTATTTAATGTTATTTATTGTTAATGACTCATAATTATCCATTTATCTTGACAATGCTGACCTTATTGGTGATGATCTTCAGAAAGGACAGGTGCGTAGTCATTAGTCATTTATTCATAAACACTAAATTGTATTTGAAATTGCATATAGTAATTACCTATACATAGTAGGCGGCGTGCGTGTGTGACCAGATGTATGAATGTGGACGAGCCAAAAGAAGTATGTAAGGATCGTAGCAGGTGGCGTTATGTGGTTTCTGCCTACCCTCATGGGAAAAGGGCTTGAGTTTATTTATGTGTATGTATGCTAACCATTTGAGAGCACATGAAAGAGCAGCACACCAAAGCCCTCGACAACCACCAAAAAAAGCTATAGAATGCAGTCGTTGTGGCCGAAACCCGCTACATGGCATCATCATTTATTGAAGACAGTTTGTTGGTTTAAGATTAATAGAAGACATCAATACTGGATGATCAGGTTAGATTAACCCTGCAACTTTTTTCCTATAAAAATCCTCATGAAATGTTGCCCAAAGGCAGTTTGATTCTTAGTAAGTAATTAAAGGTTAAGAGGTTTATTTCTCCTCTTCTCTCTAGGCGCCATTTAATTTCGACGATAAAAAAACTTCTTGAAGAGTACGCTCGGCCGCTCGCTCATTCAAATATCCAATTATGAACTATTTGTCAAAAAAGTGCGGAACAGGCGCAGTGACCAGAAAGTCTATCAATGACAACCAGTCTTACCAAGATGTTTCGTATTACCCTGTAGCTCCATGTCAAATACTGGTATTCAGCTGCATTCGTGAACTGGAAGCTGACCCCAACATAGTTGGCAAACTAAAAAGGCTAGACAGGTAATGATTAATTACTCGACAATTAACGTTGTGTTATTTAAAGCTTTAACATTTTTATAAAACAGATCAGAAAGAAACAGGCAGACAGAAATTAACGACGCCATCACTATTTTCTCGGTCTGCTCTTTCATAAATCAATTTTATCTCCGAACCGCGCTCATACTGTATCAAACATTTCATAGCGTACTATAATTAAACTTATGACTTCCCTGAAAAGCACGTATTTTCTAACATCCCGCAGGTCAGTCGCCGCGGATTTCTTGCGATAGACTGACGTTTACAGGACTCTTGACAAGCGCTCGAGTACAATACGGTTACTTTCCTTTTTCAAAATTTAATTCGAAATTTTCGAACGCTGCCATATTTATAGAGACGGCGGAGTGCTATTTTTGGCGCGGTTTACGGTTTTTGTATCTATGGTGGTAAATGATGAAAAAATTACAGTGATTTTTGTTTTGTTTATGTTGTGAATGTGGCAATGTTTGTTTCTATTTGCGTCCGAGTTAGTGTCTAATAAAGTGCGAAACGTTGAAGTTTCATTTGATTTAGCCATCTACCTACGACTTGAAAATGGAGTAATCAGTTCAAGGATCCAAAAAGTGCGAAAATAAACTTGCGAAGCGTCTTCTTTGTTCTAAATAAAGATTAAAAATGAAACACTTTGACCGCGCTTATTCGGAAATGCTAATTTTAAAGTTGTCACTAACAAATGGCCTCCAAGATTTATGTATCATGAGAAGAATGTTTCAGAATACCGAGAAATCTGGATACTGCATAAAAAAAGTATGGGCCGATCTTACAACTTTTCAAGCCATACTTTACGTGAATTTACGTCGCTCAAAGTGAGTCGTTCGCAAAATGGTTAATAGTGCAAACTTCATGCCACATATAGCATGAAACTAGTTCGCGTCCCTGTACCTATTTGTTTAGAAACATATTAATCAGAAGCAGACGAAAAATTAAAAAAAAAAAAAACACCTACATTTCGAAACAAAAAATCGGAACGGAAAAAGCTTTCATAAAATGGAACGCATGTCATTTCGTCTGCGCGCGAAAGTTCGTCTAATAGACAATGACCTCTTCAACCAACAAAATTAACTCCAATGGGAGGCCTGACCACGTTGGTAACTTTGAAGTCTACAGAGAATGAATGCATTTTATTTATTTTATGCTTGTTTGGAGTCAGTGGCATGACTAAAGAAGTTTACAACGGACATGCTAAACTAAGGTTTTATTTGTAAAATGTTCTGGAGATCAAAGAGCACTAATATTAGTTTATACTGCCTATTTTCATATGCAGTACTATATATCCTCGGTATTATTTCTGAAGTTACGCTCAAAAAAGGAGTTTTTTTTGAAAATGCCAAGTCTACTTCAGTTTTTACTTTCCCTGTGTGCTCTCAGTCTTACCAAGGGGTATCGTGTCCCCCAGTAACTGGATTTTGGGGGTCATACAAACAATCGCTTTATGTAAAACACTGGTATGCAGCTGTATCGGGTTCGACTAAAAACCGATCCCAACATAGTTGGAAAAAAATCCCTGTGAGTTTTGTTTTAGTTTTCACAGAACTGCCAAGTTTACTTCTGGTCGTGCTAATGGCTCTTAATTCTACTAGCATAGAACTGAATTGTTATTGCATCAACAAAGAACTAACTAAAAGGCAATGTCTATTAGTACCTTCATCATCATCATCTTCCTGCCCTGGTCCCATGTTATTTGGAGTCGACCCATCACGACATTTTCTTCAGTTCTCCTCTGTCAACCGTCACGCTATCGTTTACCTACTTCTTTTTCTTTTAAATCATTCCTCACACATTCCATCCATCGTTTCCTTGCTCTTCCTCTCCCTCTCCCTCTCCATCCATCAACATTCATCATCACTCTTTTAGTCAAATGCGATTCGTCTCTTCTCATACCATGTCCATACCAAGAGTACCGTAGTTTCTTAAATGCTAGGCGGCTAGCATTACCAACAAAGTTCAAACAGCCTATTCAGACAATTAATCTTCTCAATTAACAGTTTTTTGACCAGCCTCATTTAAGCCATTACCAAAAGAGTGCGAAGACCCCAATTACTGAACGGTATATCACGAAACTCAAGTATTTTATCAAGAACCCATTTAGTTGATTGAACGAGGTGGGTAGGCTTATCTTCGTGGAATCCACTATGGTTTATCGAAAATATAGCACCTAATAGGCAACGTAATCTTTATTGTTTTGGTGGTGATCAGAGTTTGCTTCTTTAGCTTTATTTTGGGGATTGTCTACTTTCAGGTAGGTTCACAGCCATAATTTACTAAAATGTCTTGGATTTCACTTGCGACCCACGGATGCCCCTCAAGTTAAAGGGGAAAATATACAAGTCCGTGATTAGACCTGTCGTACTGTATGGATCAGAGTGCTGGGCTTTGAAAAAGATGGATGAAAAACGATTGCATGTAGCAGAGATGAGAATGTTGAGATGGATGTGCGGAGTGACAAGAATGGATAAAGTGAGGAATGAGTATATTAGAGGAAGTTTGAAAGTAGCACCTGTTACAGAATAATTGAAAGGAAGTCGTTTATCTTGGTATGGTCATGTAATGAGGAGGGATGAAACGCATGTGACTAAAAAAGTGATGGATATACGAGTAAATATTGATGGATGGAGAGGGAGACGGAGGCCAAAAAAAAGATGTATGGATTGTGTGAGGAATGATATGAATGAGAAAGGAATAAATGCCACCTTGACGTGTAACAGGGAAGAATGGAAAAAGAAAACGTGTTGCGCCGACCCCAAATAGAATGGGATAAGGGCAGGAAGATGATGTCTTGGATTTCACTCAACGTAGTACAAAAAATCTGGGACGTTTTTCAACATAGAAGAACTTAAGAATTTCCAATGACTTTTTCTAACGTGCCTCCCAAGTCTCTTTTTATGCTTATGAAAAAACCCGCCAACTCTTGACTTGACGAACAGAGGAAGAAAGTGAACCGGTCAGTTCCACCATTAAGAATGCACGACTTCTCCAAGAATTTAAGCGCGAAAATTGTGACTGCCCAATTTTTGTCGACGCAGCATGATTGTCTTGAACACCTCCTTTCTTGCCACATCATCCTTTACACAGTCCATTAATCGTTTCTTTGGTCCTCCTCTACTCTTATACCCCTCCACATTCATACTCAAAACTTTTTTGCCCAAACTACGACAAACTATTACCACACAACTTTTCAGTCACCGGCGAAAATATTCGTAATCAAAGAATATTTACAAATAGACGATTGGTTTGAATTAGCCGCGTCCACTGGCTTACTATTTCAGTCGTTTCCTCATTCTTATCTAAGAGTTGGACGCTACCCAAACGAGGTTGCATCACGGTGACGTTATTATGTTTACTTTTTTGTTATATTTTGTTGGTAGCTGACACATAGCATTTAGTGCGTGGAGTCCCCGCATAGTTGTGGGAAACAAAACCACGTGAGAAGAACGGTTTGTCCCAGAAATAAAAATTCGAAGACATGCGGCTTCTGCCAACCCGCACTGGACTTGCGTTGCGTACTACCTTGCCTCACTGAGTCTCCCAGCTGTGGAAACATTATAGGCCTGATGATGACCTTTTAGTTTGCCGAGAGGCGTTGAGAAATAGATTGTAGATGATATGGAAGGATTAGACTACAATGAAACACCCAAAGCTTTAAGCTCTTTAGCTTGAAACTCCGCTTAAATCAAAATCTTCTGCTTATCTTAGGCGTTAAGAGGTTACCAAGAAACCATCCCATTTCGAATTTCACCAGATTTAAAAAGCTGTGATTCTAGAAATATCATGGCATATATGCGTTCTGTCTTAAATAGATGACATTTTGTAATTTTTCGTGGCTTTCAGCAATTTAAGTCTACCGATGAAGATCACAAAGCCAGTAACAAAGTCGCTTTACAACAAAACCCTGCCATAAATTCAAAGATGTCTTGCCAAGTCGTTGACAAGAGTTCCCTTGTACAACCAATTCTTTGCTTCGCCAATTACAAGTTTGACACAAATATTGCCTGGTTTTCGTTATTTTCTTACTGCATCAAAGCGTGCAGAAGACAGTTGGAAGCTTCCCAAATAGTGTTCCATTCTGTCTGATGCAATCGTACGTTTCTTTTCTGTAGATTTTCTTTATGCTACCATTATTGAAGATTGAAATGCGTGATTTAGAAAAAGCAAAAAACGGTAATTCTTTCAGAACTGGCTGATTTTACTTTAACTGTTTGTAAAAAGACTATAAAAGAAAAAACGTAATCTGTTTCTTCCGTATGTGTGTTTTATCTCTATATCCCAAGAAACTCATCGTCATCCTGCCCCCTTGTCCCATGTTACTTGAGGTCGACGCAAAACGCTTTTATTCTTCCATTCTCGTCTGTCAATCAGAAAGTCACACAATCCATCCATCGGTTCTAGGTCTTCCTCTCCCTCTCCATCCATCAACATTTATTTTCATCACACTTTTAGTCACATGCGATTCTTCCCTCCTCATTAAATGTCCATACTAAGGCAGTCCTTTTCAACTTTTAAACTTCCTTTAATATACTTTTTACTTAGTTTATCCATTCTTGTCACACCAGACATCCCTCTCAAATTCTCATCTCAGCTACATGTAATCTTTTTTTCATCAAGAAACTGCTAAACATTTTATAATTAACGCAAATATCCTACTTTTGCTGCTAAATTCTTCACAGTAATTCCCTTCATTTCAACCAGCCAATAACTCTTTCAAAATTTGAAAGAGTTATACAATCCCTCTATGACTCATAGACCAAACAAATCTTATAAAAACGTACTGTTTACTCTACACGTTTCTTTCTCAATTTTAACATAATTTTCATTAGTAGCCATCATGGGTTTGCCACATCAAATCATGTAGAATATCTTGACTCCACTTATAGATCTTTGTGACTCACTACGGCGTATCTAAATATATTTCCATTTGCCCTTTTATATCTACTTTTTGGAATTATTCGTCTTGACAGGGATGTTAGACGTTATGAATCGATGTACTATTAATATGAATTGGTCCATATATCAGAAAACGTAGCTATTTCTGTACCTAATCATCGTTTTTATTCCTTTGAAGCTTCTTTCCTAGAAAATGCCTAACAATGTCTTCCTCCGGTTCATGTCTATGATGTATATAAATCTTTAAACTATGAGACTAGAATGATAAAAATGACGACATTTAAACTTGAAAACGATCTTATTTAATAGTATTTTTGTCGTTTCAGTTTACCTTAATGTGACAGAGACAACGTAAGACCTAACTGCGAGTTAAAATTGCATTGCATTTAAGAATTCGCTGTTTCATATATTTTGTCATAAGAAGAGTGTGGCAAAAACGCCGTACTTTTCATCTCGGGAATAAAATCTTTAGTCCGACAGAAAAAACAAATAAATATCAGAGAGAGAGAGATATTTGTTTGGCAATACAACCGCGAGACGAAAAATTTGCGCCATGTGTGGACGAAATTATTTGCGTTTGTTTTGTAAATATTACTTGGTCAATACGTTTCGCGTCTTAGAGTAAGCATATTGTGCAAGATCTTCAATGGTTAAAAGATGGATTCTTAAATGTAAAAAAACAATATGGGTATCATATTGAATAATATCGATATCCACACTTAAATGTAACTACACGCCGAAAGGGCACACAGTCTACAGGAATCGTAATAATCTCTTCAGTAGTCAGTACCAAAATAAAATCATCGCTGCATTTCTCGAGATGTGCATCTATAGTTTTTTTTTGGCGTCTAATTTCGTCGACGGCACAAGCCAGTGTGTGCGAGCACGGGCCAACGCGCGCTACTAAACTTTCAATTTAAATCATAGATTATAAACTTCAGCCTCCTTGGTAAATATTTTTAAGAATAACCGTTGTTTTTGTAAATAAACGCTTTTGTTAATAACTGATTTTGGGGTTCAAGTACTAATTTTAGTGTCTAATACTGTATTTTCTATCCTAAGAGCCTCTAAGGGTCCTGTATCGGTCAGAAACGTTCGAGACAAAGTGTACCTAGTGGTTTTTGCGTTGAAACTGAAAGTGAAATAAATACTTTTTGAAAGACAGTGAATAAAAGTGTTTGTGCTCTATGGTAATTCTAGAACAAAATGGGGAAAAAGAAGAAAAATAATGGGAAGAAAGGGGGAAATCGATTCTTCAGGTGGATGAAAAGGTAATTTTTATTTAAAAACCGTATTTTGTGTGTGATTACTGATTAACATCAATAAATGTACTAAACAAAGAAATAATGTGTGTTTTTTTTATTAATTTTCCGTGTGGCATGGCATCCATGTTGGCTAATTTTGGCGCACTTTTGACGTCCTAACTAGTGCTGAAATGTGACTGTGTGACTAACAAACTGTAGTTTCTAGTATGATAATAATAGAATCACTGTAATGCATGAAAAATCTACGATGGATCCTGGAAGTTCCTGACAGAAAGATGGTTTAGACGAGGAACAAAGTGCATTTTTTTAATTATAATTTTTTTTTTCACGTTTTTAATTAAAGACAAGCCGAAATTCAGTAGCAGCTTAAAATGGCGCTAGGTGGACGCGTCTAGGTCGATACCCGACCTCGGCAAAGGCTAAAACAAGGGTTATGTGTTTGACCTGTATGTCCGTTTCTTTGTTACCTCGTACCTCCTAAGCGGGTGAATTTATTTCGATTATTTGTACGTCGTTAGATTCGTCTTCCCAGTATTCCGAGTCCCACAATATGGCGCCCAAAACCCCCCTCCAAACCCGCTCTCCTTTTAGTACCTACATAGGACTTACACATGACAGACGAAATGTGGGCATCTAGGACTTGTCATAATGCTTCAGGGATTAAAGGTGTGACGTTATGATGGCCGAAGTGGATTGATAAGTTAGTACATTCTTAGAAAGCGGCGCGTACGTTATATATTTGTATTGGAAATAAGTATTACAACACACAGGAACTGACGGACTGTTATCTGTAACTCGTTTGATAATAACGACAACAAAGCTTTGAACTTTAAGTTATTTTACTGGCAGACATTACTTATGTAATTATTTATATCGATTACTGATACGGAATTAACAACAATCTGAACAGACTTCAGACTTCTGCGACTTCCATCATCATGATTAATGCGTTCAGCAGTACATTGCTGGGCATGAATGAATTGGACTGTGAGATGACGAGTGATAGAGAAGTATGGAAGAAGCGCGTGACCTGCCTGATAAAGATCATCCTCATCTGTCTCTTGCACTTATCCCAATTCATTTGGGGGAGTCTTTCTTCTTCCATACATTCCATCCATCGTTTTATTGATCTTTTGTCTACTCTTATGCCCCTCCATATTCATACCCAAAACTTTCCTCACGACATTTTCCTCTTTCAAAATAAATAAAACTTTCAGACAGCCTTAAGATGGACTATCGTAGAAACTAATACTGATTACTTAACCAGGCTTCAAAACCAGGTTTTACTTCGTCACAAAAAATGGACTTAAATCAAAAAATTCTTACTAACGCCAAAACCGCGCAATAAAACTTCAAAACCTCACAGTAAATAACGTGAAACACACTGGAAATAACGGATTTTCAGTCATTTTCGTTGCAGCAAAACTATTAACTGTACTTTTGTGGCTACCTTCCAAGTAGGAATCAGTTTCAGCTGAATTTACGACAACATTTCCTAGTTTCGGCAATTTTCAGTGCAGTTTGACCTAATTTTAAATAAGTTTTAAAAACTGTTTCGTGGCAATATGGCCTTTGAAGAGTAACCCGTTGGTAACTTTGCCCGCTTGGCGTAGAGCTTGGCTGTCGTAGATTTTTTACGGCTATTAAGTTGGCCAAACTGATTTATGTAAAAACACTACAGGGTAATCTTTAAGTCCTCAAGTTAATCTAAAGTTTATCACGCCTGTATGTAATCCCCAAAGACTTAGATAGAGGCGGTCATGTTTCAGTCCCATATAAAAGGGGGCGAGCCTATTTCCATCAACCGTACACGACTTCGACTCCATGACTGATATTGAGAAGTTCATGATGAAAATACCGAGTCGAGAATCCAACACAGGACCTCATGCTCGTTAGTCGTGCTTGCGACCACGAGACCAGTTTCCCAGCAATATATTTTGTGTAGAGTTACTTAGTTTATTGTATTGAATGTTTGGTTGACGGCCTCGTGAGGGGTCCTTTTACACCTTGTTTAGGACTGCTAGAAATCTCTGCTGGTCCGTTTAGGAAATTAAAAATAATAAAAACATTCACAGATCGCATACTGCCTGACTTAAGTTACTGAGTAAAGTTGGCTTTTGAATATTTACCCTACATGTCAAAAAAAAGTTACGAGAATATGAACCTTATTTTTGAAAGAATAATGTTGATTCGCATGACACAATGTTCTTACAGGGAAGTCCAAGTTAAGTCTGAACTAACCTTAACAATCAGATCAGACATACCCGCAGGCTACTTTGTACATTTAATAAGTAATAACTATAACAGAATCCAATTATGGACTTTTAAATAGCAGCCAAACAATTTATCTTTGAGAATAATTTTGATCTGTCATGTGGGCGACCTGGCTTATTGTGGGTCAGGTTGCTAAACCGGCGGATTAGACTACCCACACAAGATTTAGACGCTATATTTTAGGATATTGCCCAAAGGACCGGTCCTTTTTTTTTTGTGATTTGTGCCAAAGGGTTTGCTTTTTTTCTCACTAGATGGCGTTGTATCAAAATGGCTATCAATAATAATTAAGACTGTGACGAAATAAATGCTCGCCATGTTTTAAGACGTTGTCTATAGCAGCACAGCTTGTTGTTCGTGAGACTTTTTTTGTGATTTATATGATCTCGTTTTTGTCGCTAGCTGTGGCGTTGCATCAAAATGGCTATCAATAATTAAAACTTTGTGTAGAAATAAATGCGTTTTGTTCAGTTTAAATTATTTATTTCTAATAAAAACTTACGATTCATACGAATAGCATCTTCGATATAGACCTTGGGAGTAAAATTATTGCGAAACAGGTCTACAGCTCTACACTGCTTGCGTCAAGTTGTGTCGTTATGAAAACAATCCAAAACGTCAAATATCTGTCAAAAATACGCGCCATCTTGCTTGCCAAAGTGCCAGTTCGTTGTGCGTAGCTGATGTCAAAAGGTTACGAATGCGGTGGACATTACTAATATTGCAGTTAACCCGTCAACTCAGCAGAATGTGTTCATTAGAGGCTGAATGGATCTGTTTTAGAATATGCATGAGCTATTGAGTGTGGTAATTAAATGCGAACTACACAGTCAACATGCAGTCTTCAATGTTGTGCAGTATCTAAGTAGTATGCAAATGGTATTTCTGGACTTCTCAATGGCCAATGTGTTGAGAAATGAAGTATCTAAGAAGGTTTTATAGTCACGTAATTTCGTTTTCTGACCTGGTGAAGGTTGCAGGAATCCGCTGGATGCGAGCTGCACGAGATCGGTCAATGTAGCGACACTTCATCGAAGCCTATGTCCAACTATGGGCGTCTTTCGGCTGATATGATGATGAATTTCGATGCCAGTTTTCTTTAAGGCAATATACTAAGGGTATAAAGCAGTGACAATAGCTATCAAAGTGTTTCATATTTCTAAAATAGGTCTCAGGTTCAACAAAGACACGCACCTCTGATTTTTCAAATGTATAATCATCACTTGCTCAGTGAAGGAATACATCGAGAGGAAAGCAGCATGCCCGAGAGATGTTTCTTGATGGCAGCCCTGGGGTCGAACTCGAGACCGGTGATGAGTTAACAGTTCTAGGTCACACTACTAGGCTACCACTGCTATCAATAGAATCAAACAGTTATTTACTCATACATAGATCCTTCGAGATTCACAAATGCTCTGGTATTCAGAAATTAAACTGAGGGTAGCTCATAAAACGTCAAGTTAACTGTTACACTCTACCTACTAACTAAACAGTTATCCAAACCGTGCCCATCGCCACAACATACAATCTCCAGACTATGTAGACCTCAACAGACTAACAGCATACTACGGACATGTATGATTATCTTCGCTTCCTTGGTTAAAAAGTTAGCAATTTACTGCTTCACTAATCGCCGTTTAGCGGTAGGAAAATTGTAACGTTTGATTAATGAGCTGCTTGCGTTATTTTGAATTATTAATCACTTTACCTATTCGATTTATGTGTTCCGTATTTCGGGTATCATAAAAAGCGATGAATTATTGTAGGGTTATTTTTATTTTCTAAGAGGTCAGTCCTTTTCTGCTATAAATATATGTACTTTTTTATAAACCTTTCCCCACACTAGGAATTTCTCCTGTATCGTGGGTGCGTTTAACAAACATTCAAACTCACATACACGAACACACCCAGACCCGAAACAACTATTATAGGCCATACAAATATTTGTTCCGGGCGGGGATCGAACGCGCGACACGCAGCGCAGCAGTCCAATCGCTCAGCCACTGCGCCAACCGTGCCGTTTAACCTTTCAACATTGAACAACCACATCCACAGTCCATGGGAAAGAAGAGATCTAGTTTTTAGAAAGAGAATGACTTTTTCAAAGACACATAAACTTGACTTCTAAGCCCGAATGGTGAAAGGTGTACCTAAGGGTACACCCACATTTCTCCAGCTATGTTTAAAACATAACAGGCGGCTCCCAAAGATACATAATTCCACAAACCTATATTCCTCCAAGTTTCTCGTTCGTCCTTTTGCTCCGCCATATTCAAATGAGCGTCTCAGCAGGGCGATAAAACAATGGTATGACATAAGACAAATAATTGACTATTGTGATGTACATATTTCAACTCGTGCGCATGCGAGTTATTTCGTCATTAGGGGCGGCAACACAGCTTCCTGAATTTTTGTTCTTATAGTACAGATTTCGTGTTGAAAATACCATGGAATTATTAAGAACTTGAAGTAGGTCTTTAAGAAGGACATCTTCCTTCAAAGCAAGGGTGAATAGGCATCTTCTGGGCACGCTCGTTTCATCATAGAACTCATCCATCACTCAGGCGTGATCGAGGTGCAGTGCAGGCCCATTCTGATTGAAGGTTGATTGGGAAAAACCACCAACCTTAGCCCTTTCTGCCGAGGCCGCGGTATCTCTTCCGAACAACCCGCAGCCCCGACGGAAAAAGAAAAGAAAAACCTGACACTGACCTGCAAATTGCAAAAAGCGTAAGAAAATTTGAAGTTCGCTGACTACCTTAGCGCATAGAATCTCCCAGGCGATCCCGTTCATAAAAATCTTTGAAACCAAGGGACAACCCTATTACTTCATTGTTAATTAGTGTAAGGATTGGTTAGATATCGTTACGCTATATTAACGTTACGGCATGGGCATAATGACATCTTGAGCAGCTATTGTCAGTACAAACCTTTATGTCATGTTTGTAAACGAAAAATACTTTGTTTAAAGACGAGAGCGTTTTGTCGTGTCGTGTTGGCACGGAGGTATGATCAACATAAATAACTTGAGATGCGGTGAGCTCGGACAAATCTTCTGGTTAAGCTGTGCTTGTCTAGGTTAGTTTGTGAATGGGTGGCCTCGCTGTTATTTCTAGATCTTTGTCAGTCGCTACAAGGAGTCCGTGAGCCGAAAATCTAACATCTACTCATACCGACGATATCGTATTGCCCAGTATTAACTGGGTTGCGTAAGTCAGATAGGCAAAATACTGGTATTCAGCAGTTCTGCAGCCGATTAGACTGGGAGTCGATCTCAACATTGCTGGGTAAAGGCTAGGCAGATGATGAAATTGCTTTGCAGTGCAAATACTTCTAACCTACTTTACATTCTACTCGATAATCACATCGCACTAATATTAAAAAAGGCGAAAGTTTGTGTGTTACTCTTTCACGCAAAAACTACTGAACGGATTTGGATAAAATTTGGTACACAGACAGTTTATAACCTGGATTAACACATAGGATAGTTTTTTTATCCCAATTTTATCTTGCCGTGGGATTATTTTCGAGTTGTAGCAGGCGAAGCCGCTGGCAACGGCTAGTGTACTATATATTGATAATTAAATGGAACTACATAATAGCCATACAAACGGTGGTGACCTATAAAACTAATTGACCCTTTCAACCCAAACGGGAAATGAGTCAGTTCTTAACGGATTTTTTCTTCCGGACTACGAGGCTAGGCTAGCAATAGGCTAATAGCGTCGCGTATGGACGTACTAGTAATGCCAGTTAAAGTTGGCTACGGTTATTTTTTACCGACTTCTATAAAAGAAGGATACAGACTGTAAACGGACCCTACACAAAACCGTCAACCAAGCATTCTGTACTTCCAATCCATGTTATATACTAAGTGCTAAATATCATCAATATCTGTTTAGTAGTTTTTGCGTGAAAGAGTAATAAACATCCATCCATCATCATTCTCTTGCCCTTAATCCCGTATCCCAATTAATTTGGGGTCTGCGCAGCATGTCTTCCTCTTCCATACCTGTCTGTTTCTCGTCATCTCATGAGTCACCTCAAACATCCCTCCATCTTCTTTTAAATACTCCTTAGTTCTTGCATTACTCCTGCTAATATTCTAACCTTCATCAGCTTCATCATCATTATGAAGTCAATCAGTCATCAGTTCATCGCTCACGATGATTACAACGGCATTATCGCTCCCATTCATTATTAACTAGCAAATGAACAGTTTCCTGCCCTAACGATCGCTTTATTAAATCCGCTGCGGAGTTTATCCAAGTCATTGTATTACACCTATATTGTTTCGTGTTAATCTACGTTGTAGACTGATAGCTGTTGGTTTTAATAGAGGTGCAGTAGAATCCCGATTATCCTAACTTCGATTATACGGACTCATTGTTCAATTTGGCTCTAATTACCGTATTTTTATATCCTATTTGTCTAAATGACGTATGTGTAACACTATCTAATAAAAAGTTATTTGCTAGTTATTTCATTGATTTTGCTTTGAAATCGATTATCAGGATTTTCGATTATCCGGAATACCCCTGGTTCTAATGATCCGGATAATCAGGATTCTACCGTAGTAATTGTTATATATGTGTGCGTGCGGCACACACCCGCCATGTTATTTTATGAATATACGTCAGTACGCAAACAGCAAGCAGTGGTTTCACTTGTCCCCATCCCACGTATCTATCAGTAATATTTTATTACATTCGGGTATCAGAGGTATTAGCATAATCTGCATATCAGTGCTGGTATACAGGTTTCCTCTCTATGAGAGGGAATGGGCCATACTCCACCACGTGGGCCCAGTGCGGGTTGATAGATGTTACATGTCTTCGAATTCTGGTTTTTATACTGAACTAGCACTTCGCCCGCGACTTCGTCCGCGTGTAAATTGTATCCTAAAACCTTCCTCGAGAACCACTCTATCCATTGGTGAAAACAGCATGAAAATCGGTGCAGTAGTTTTTGAGTTTATCGCGAACAGACAGACAGACGCGGCACAGGACTTTGTTTTATAATAATATATTATTATGTAGTGATACTCTTCTTAAGTGAAGCGATGATGCGACCTAGGCTGGAGCACGCTTGCCTAGAAGAAACTTATTCATTCGAACTTTGAAAATGTCTAGGTGATAAAGATCGGAAAACTTACAATCCAACAGTGAATTCCATAGGCACGATATTTTCGTAATAGAGGTTTGATGCAGCTCCCGAAAGCCAGAATCAACAGTGGTGACCAGAAAAGCGCCGAGACAATGAAGCTCGACGAAGTCCCAGATAATCAAATATTATAAAAAATAGCGAAGGAGTAGGAATAACAATCATTCAAATGTACAGTAATAGATGTTTATTATCGACAAAATAAAATAGTACTTATGTTTCTCGAAAGGGTAGCGGCACATTGTTAATCCAGATTTCGCCAGTTATTTAGTCATCACCACCGGGCACAAATCCAGACTCTCAGCTGCTGCTACTGTGGAATTCCTAGCGGAATATCCCAATGACACAGTCCGTACTGGGAATCGATGAAAGGAGTTCTATGAGTCAGTAAATGACAACACTCAGCATGTATCAATAAAGATAGAAGCGTTCCAGAAATATGAATAAAAAGAAAGAAAGAAAAACGTATTTATTTGGCACATGCCACAAGTGCACACAACAAAATCACTACATAGTATAAAACAAAGTCGCTTTCTCTTTCCCTATATCCCTGTATGCTTAAATCTTTAAAACTACGCAACGGATTTTGAAGCAATTTTTTTTAATAGATAGAGGGATTTAATAGGGAGATTTTAGTATATAATTTGACCGACATCCACGCGGGTGAAGCCGAAAAAATAAACTAAACAGGAAAAAGAGTGAGAATAACATATTATATTTTATTAACATAACAACACGTCTGTAATCCCCGAAAGGTTAGCCAGACGAAAACTCTATCAGGACTATAGTTGTAAATAAACCGTTTTAAACCAAAATCCGTGGTTTAAAACACATTTTAAACGTGTGCTTCAAGCTGTAATCCTCATATTTGAAATCTTAATGAAAACGAATTTTGACAACGCAAAAAAATAGTCCTGAAATAGTCATAAATAGTCAGACATATCAGATAAATAGTCGCATTATAGTTTCGGCGTTATAGCTATAGGTCAATGAGGATTATGGCTTGAACATCAAGCTGTAATCCTCATCTCTAGTGCAAGCAAACGGTAAAGTCTATCGAACTGGTTTAGGTTCCAAAAAATAGTCATGAAATAGTCATAACGATATGCCAAATCTCAAAAATAGTCAATAAAAGAATCCAGAGATATAAAGGTACCCTGATGAGGATTATGGCTTGAACATTTGAAAACTTCAAATTTCTCCGGAAC
Organism: Diarsia brunnea; assembly: GCA_949774965.1. NCBI lineage: Eukaryota > Metazoa > Arthropoda > Insecta > Lepidoptera > Noctuidae > Diarsia > Diarsia brunnea. The sequence continues at coordinate 3,658,872 of OX459023.1, forward strand.
GCCTGCGATTTTTGGTTTGAAGTTGGTGCCAAAAAATAGTCATGAAATAGTCCTATGAAGTGAAAATAAATTTGAGCTGATTTATTTTAAAAATAAAAAGTTTTTATTTTCCCTACATTTCTATGGATGTACAGTCGTGTACAACATTTATAAAGCTTGTATGGAGTACTACACACAAATATATTTATTGGTGAAAAAAGTTCTATAGATGTTACAGGTTTAGTTCTGTCATTGACTATACAGGAACCGCTGGCAGTATAGGACACTACACGTGTAAAGGCTATCGCGCAACTACAAAAGTATGGAACTGTTTTGATGATTTAAAATCCAAAAATACTAGTTTTAATTCCTCTAATATTTTACCTCATTGCCTTATTTACACAAAGATATAGTTGGACTAGCTGCTGTTACCCGTGATCCGCGTACCCGTAATTACCCGTAACCCGCGTAATTTTTGGATCGGGATAAAAAGTAGCCCATGTCCTTCTTCAGGGTTCCATCTATCTATATACCAAAATTCATTAAAATCGATTGAGCAGTTTAGGAGTGAAACATAACAGACAGATAGTTAGTTTCGCATTTATAATATTAGTAAGCATTAGCGATCTTAACAATAATACAAAATTTGTTTTTTTTTTGTACTTTAGGATAAGTTCATTACTTTTGGAGTACATTGTACAGACCTATTAGGAAGGCGCCAATAATTGTTAGATATATTTTTTTTTATTTAGGGTAATCTGCATCTGTATAGAATATGACAGTACTAGTCCATAAGAGTTTCTAACAATGACAATATTGTATTTATTACCAATAATTGTTACTTGCTCATTATCTAAAAAGTGCTATTTTTATACCTATATAATAATAGAACATGGCTGTGATTATACCAATGAAACAACTGTGATTATTATGATTAAAACTTGTTTTAGTAGTAGTAAGTTTTTAAGACTGACAGATATTATGATTGTTTACACTTTAATTAGTATTTGCTTTTATTCGATGTAAGTAATTAAAAGTTGTTGATATTCTAGGTGTCTGATTAGTTTATTGAATTTGTGATTTTAGAAAATGCACTCAATCTACCAGCGCCATCTATTGAAATTTTCTAGAAACAAACTGAATGGACTAATCCAACACCAATAGATATTGAACTGTGATAATTGTGATTAAAACAAATTGCTGTGATACATGTACTGAGATTTAAACAGTTTTGTACATATTTGCAAGCCTTCGATTGTAATAAATAATATATACAAATTGTAATGTTTGTTTTTTTTTTAATTATAACAGCTGGCATGTAAAACACTAATTGGAAGTAATTTATAATATATAAAGCGGAATATTTCAGAATAATATTATATGAAGTTACAAATTTTGTACACGACTGTACATCCATAGAAATGTAGGGAAAATAAAAACTTTTTATTTTTAAAATAAATCAGCTCAAATTTATTTTCACTTCATAGGACTATTTCATGACTATTTTTTGGCACCAACTTCAAACCAAAAATCGCAGGCGTTCCGGAGAAATTTGAAGTTTTCAAATGTTCAAGCCATAATCCTCATCAGGGTACCTTTATATCTCTGGATTCTTTTATTGACTATTTTTGAGATTTGGCATATCGTTATGACTATTTCATGACTATTTTTTGGAACCTAAACCAGTTCGATAGACTTTACCGTTTGCTTGCACTAGAGATGAGGATTACAGCTTGATGTTCAAGCCATAATCCTCATTGACCTATAGCTATAACGCCGAAACTATAATGCGACTATTTATCTGATATGTATGACTATTTATGACTATTTCAGGACTATTTTTTTGCGTTGTCAAAATTCGTTTTCATTAAGATTTCAAATATGAGGATTACAGCTTGAAGCACACTTTTAAACGGTTAAAACCCTGAGAAATTCCTGAAAGAGAACCAATAACAGTATGCCCGACCTGGAAATTAAAGCCAGGACCTTGTGCTTGCAACCGGTTAAATTAGAAGCCGGTTTCAACACAGTTGGGAAAAAGCTAGTCAAGTTTATCACTGGTAGAACGTCACTTTGTCTAGCCCTTGTTCTATTGTTACTCAGAATCTACGTCGTGGACGGACGGGTGTCAATCAGTCATACATAATGGAGTGGACATATTTAATGCACATACTTTATGTAAATAAACATACATATTAATATGCGTCGTGCGATCTGGGTTAAGAATGTGTAACATAAGTCAGAACGGATGTGCATGTATAAGCAGCCAAAGGGATTTCTTTTCGGATGTAGAAAACATAAAAACATCGTAAATTAGAAACTAGACTTTCTATGATATAGCAATCCATACTTACTAACTAAGAAGTGATAGCTTAGTGATGTGACCATCGCGTCGGACTACCAAGGTCACATCGAGTTCGCACAATCGAGTTCAAACCCAAGACGCACGCTGATTTTTCGAATTCATGTGCGTATCGTATAATTATCACTTGTTTTGGTGTCGAAAAACATCGTAATGAATCCATCATACCTGAGAGATATTCCTTAACATCATGTAAAGCTAAGTCAGAGGCCCATGTGGAAACCAAACTCTGACGTTAAGCGCCCAACACGATCAAAAATAAGAACCACGGAGAAGTCTTAAATGTCACTTATAGTTATGACACTCGCGGATAATGTAGCTTCCCTTTTTTATTAGCCTGTAATGTCCCACTGCTGGCCAAAGGTCTGCCTCAATTCCTTCCATGGGCTCCGAAGATTACCCCCTACATACAAACTTGCAAACATTGACCTCTACATAATATTAGTAATAGATATCGTAAATGCGAAAGTGGCTCCGACTTTCTGCTAATTAATTGCCTTTACTCTCATAATGACTGGACGGATTTCAATAAAATCACATCAGTACATGACTTGGCTTAGACTATCATAGGATACTTTTTATCTCCGTAGCATACTATTGGAACGAGATAGTTTCCCACTTAAACGGGGTGAAGAAAATTAATTTACAAATGGTTTAAAAAAAATACACTTTTTCTTATTATAAATTAATTTATCTGTCAATAAAGAAAGAAACTGATTTCTTTCTTTATACCACCACTTCCCGTAGTAGTTTTAACGCTTTAGAAAACAATAATGGTTAAAAAACCTTCCTAGTTACCCTAAAATAAACAAAACAACTAAAATTAACACTTCGAACCCAAGTTCAAAAGTCCCTAAGAAAAATAAAGAGATTCTCCTCTACCATCTGTTACGGGATACTCATCACAGACATGGGGCACGTGCCATAGGTACCAACAAACATAAACATATATACCGTTCAGTCTCCGATCCCCCTCTTTTACTCCACTACCACTTCACACCCAATTTAAACCAATAACAAAAACTTTCAATTCCAACAAAACCATCTCTCGTTTTCTTCTACCGAAATATGTAGGTTTGGATTCCGAACAAGCGTTGGATACGGTACGCATCGATGAAACCGGTTGGTTTAACAGGTCGAGCGTGCTATGATACGTCAATTTCGAATACGCGTCATACGGTCGTACCGCCCACGGTAAACGGACGTTGCGCTGGCGCATTTGTTTCTAAACTCGAAGAGAAATTGTTGCGAGTTCCCCAGGGTATTAAACTAGAGCCTTAAGTTTTTGAGTAAAAGTGTGAGTGTCATTTGTTTTTATTGGCTATTTGTGCGTAATAATATCTCTTTGATACACTTTCTCAAGTGAAATTAGATTCCCACGGGTTTCAAGTGTTTGCTACAGTGGGAACTGTGTAAGAAATGGTTTGATTGTCACTCAAAACGAATGAAATGTGTAAGTACTAGTAATAAGATTTGATGTTTTTTTGTGATTCTGTGTGTGAGTTTTAAAAGTTTGTTGGGATTCGTATCGAGGTGTATTGAACTCTGTATTCTCGTCATTAAGATTGCAATTAACTTACTCTCGATTCTGATGAATCATTGGCTTCGGTCGACTTAGTGAAATTTCTTTCATTAATACCGTTCAAGGTTGTAAAGATATATTTTAAGGTCAAGATTGTTATCCTATAAGTTTTTCTAAAACATTCTACTGATTATTAATTCATATTTTAAAAGATCTAAGGTTTAAATTGCTTACTTATTTTTTTTTCTATACCAGAGTTTTTTTAGATATGCTGTTTTATTTTATGCTCTCAATCAGTAATCTTGATAAGCATTTAATGTCTACATTCACACCGTACACCTACCATTACCGCACAATACCTTATTTTATGACTTGATCTTGCATAAATATGAGGTAGTTTACTCATTTAAATAACGCACCAAAGAGCAATGCTAAAGATAAAATCTCTCTTATGTTCTAATAAAATTCACGCTAGTTTTTCCATTTTAAAAAGCTGAATTGATTGTTATTAGCTGTATCATTCTCTTGCCCTTATCCGAATTCATTTGAGGTCGGCACAGCATGTCTTCTTCATCCATATTTCTCAGCAGTCACCTCCTAAGCAACGAACTATTTTGATCCATACAAATAAATACAATTTAAATGTCTTTTTGTAACAAAGTAACAACTTATAAGCTTTTGAATGCATAAAATGAAAGTTGTATACGGTCCTTAAAACACTCTTTGTTTTGTCTTTCTGATTCTGTATGTTCAGGCTAATCTCTGGAACGTAGGATACGTTTATTTGTAAAAAAGGATTAAGGATCCGTGCAATAAAATTATTACCCAAGAAGTTGTTCACAAATTCCGATTCAAACAGGGAGAAGTCATATTTTTATAACATTTTCTAAAGATCGTGTGCAACAGCTGGTACCTATGTATCTATCTACATAACAAACAATAAACCGAAGGATCAAAATTACTGTCAACACCACAAATCTCATGTTTTTAAATACCGATTCGTTGTTTTCATTTGTTTCCCAAGCAAAATTAAACAATTGAACGAGTCAATCCACGTTAGAAATACCTTTATATCGCGCAGAGGATTGAAATAAATAACAAGATATCGTACTTAATAAATCTTAGATCTAAACGGTCTACAAATAGAGGGATAATGTAATAGAGACAATGATGCAAAAACTTCAAAAAAATATATTTAATTCACAGAAGCTACCGAAGAAAAGGGGTTCGTGGCTCCCCTTTAAGCCACGCTTGCCAAGGCCAGTATTTGGACCATCCATTACACACCGAGTTTCCTCTGTGCCTCGGAAAACACGCTAAGCCGTTGGTACCGGGTGTCATTCGTAGATCATTGACAGTCGTAACCAAGTAGTCAGTGGCCCGAAAGACTCGCAACCAAGCAGTGCAGCGCAGTGTCAAGGGATACTGTATTACCCAGTACTAGCTGGCGGTGCGGCGTTGCCACGTTGTATATCAACGCCTAGCCTCTGGCCAAGGTAAAAGCCAACCCACGGGAAGTGTCAAATGCGTCCGTTTTGAAATTTCCGTAAAAAGGCTGTGAGCACTCGAACCCCACGGTCCTAGAGTTTCAACCCCAAACGGCTAGAAAAAATAGTTACCAATAAAGTAATATTTACGCCGCTTTTGTTCTTATTTTCCAATCCGTAGGTTAAAGTTAACAAACCGTCTCTAAAATAACCTTTTCTTGCAACAACCTGCATGTTTTGTATGTCCTAATTCCTAATGTAAGCTTGAGTAAGCATTGCATCAATGTCTGAGAGTTAGGATTGAGGTGACACTAATATCTTTGTGTGCATATTCTAATGCAATAAGCTGGCAGACTTGGCAGGGAAACGAATTTACAATTTCTAGTTATAGGTCTACATGCAGGGCAGATTTTTGAGACGGTGAAAGACCTTCCTACCGTTATAACTCGAGGAATACGTTCTTAGAAAGGAAAAAAAAAGTATTAGTCTCACACGGGAACGGGACAAAGCAAAATGATAAAAAAATAATAATAAACCATCATCAGCCCATAATGTTCCCACTGCAGGGACTCGGCCTCCTCTCTAGGAGAGGGATGGGCTATAATCCAACACGCGGCCAGTGCGGGTTGATAGATGTCACATGTCTTCGAATAATAAACCAAAAAATATAAAAAAGTAAACATAGCAAAAGCTTAAAAATAAGACATAAGTCCCGTATCTCAGCATGGTGAAAGACCACCCTTAACTTTTAAGATAATTGCTACAGATTTGAGATATTGGGATAGTCAGTTTTATTAAACATGGCATCGTTTGCCATTGTCTTTTCTCGCAAACACCTTATTCACTTACATCTGATATTCAAGTCGGTATTAATATGTATTTATTAAGATTGCAAGGAAATCCCGGTATCAAAGAATTTTTCAGTAAGATGCTAGCGAGGAAAGCACACCTACCGTGTTCTCTAGGTCATCAGCAGCATTGATGGTTTCTGATGGAGTTTCTTTTTGGATTTTGAGGATCAGTATAATTACTGCCTAATGAAGCATTTCAGCTATCTCTGGAAATGCAACCTAACAAATTACCTTCGATGGCTCTGGTTAATAAACCTTCTTCTTCTTTACGTGTTGATGAAGTCAAATTGCACAGCTCTAAAATTTGCTTCGCTTAAATCCTGAAAGGTGCATGCAAGAGGTTTTTTTTTTGGGACAAGCCCGCCACACTATTCCCAAACCACTGTAACTCCTGTTAGCCAGAATCAACACAAGAAAAGCGCCGAGACAATGAAACTCGACGTGAAAGTCCCAGAGAAACGATTTAAAACTGTCTTTGATCGTTGGATCCCGCAACGAAATTAATCAGAAAATAATAGCGGAGGAGTAGGAAAAACATATTTTCCACTTCAAGTTGCAAGTGGTTGTGCAAGATAGGCAGGACAAGAGCATATCCTGTAGACGGGCTCCACACTGGCAATTGGTTTGGGATGAATCGAGGATACCCCAATTTGCCAGATTATATCTACAGCGGCCAACCTGAAACCACCTGTTTGCCACCCAATAACGCAAAACATTAATCAGTTTATCATTCAAAATTAACATATCGAGCACCACAATTAAATAATAAACGTCATTATGACGTATTATAGTCTGTGGGTAAACCTGTTCTTAACAACAAAGAACTGGTTTTTTATTATTTTGTGATACGGATCGTCCGAATTTGTCCAATATTACGTTTTGTTAATCCTATCATCTTTCTGATTTAAGTTTCCTTTTATGTGGATTTTAATTGGGCTTAGTTGATTGCTAGCTAAATCATTTAGATAGAGAAGGTCTTTGAACCCCAAATTGATCTACAGTTTATCCATGGGCCCCGCGCCATGTTTGATTTTAGAAGGGATGCATCTTAAACTCTTCATGAGTAGTTTGGCAGTCCCTTTTTTTTTGGAGGGTGAAAATCATCAAATGGCTCCTCCCGCTCTAGGCAGAGCGGTAGGGAGTTTGAGACTTCTACTGACTAAAAACCACCCATGTTCCTTCTTAGCCCAATTGTGTCGAGGTCGCGGTATCTCTTTTGAACAACCCGCAGTCCCACCGGGATTTTGGTAGTCCCTCCACGTTGAATTGGTATTCAGCTGTATCTTAAACTCCTCAAAACGACCCATACAATTTTGGGCTCCACCTCAGAAGTATTAATTAACCATAGTAATTATCCTCATTGTCATCCTCTTGCCATTATCCCAATGTATTCGAGATCGGCGCAGTATTCTCTATTTCGGCATCTCCATAACCACCAGTTTTTAGCTATATCAGCTTTCACACAATCCATCCATCGAAGCTTTTATCGGCCATTCCCATTACCGTCGTCTATTTCTAATTAGTCTTATGTTTTTAACTGGTATATTGCTTAAAAATTCATCCATGCAAATATGTACTTAACACCTGTATGTTCTCTATTGCACAAAAATATTTCTGTTGTAACATACTCAACCTTGCATCAGAAGATATAACATCATTCCTATGAGAAAGACTCTTCTTCGTAATATTTCCCAAAAGTAGGCTATTGAGGTAAAACAAGCGACATTCTCACTTATTGTTTCACCCACTGAGTTAAAAGTTCAAGCAAATAGTTATTTCTAAATGTGCTAGTATTTGCAGAAAATATTAGCTCTACTAAACATTTACACAATTTGTTCACACGTGCATTTTTTCTCTTTGTTTAAGGTTTTAAATAAATCCTTGAGATTAGTTTTGTGTGTTTATTTTTTGTGTCTGAGAGCGTTGCTTCATCGTATTTAGTTGTTTGTTTTTCTAAATGATGACTTGTCTGTCTGAGATTTTCATCTCGTTAAAGAGTGTTTTGTTCTTCAGATACTTAATTCTGTCCATCGTCTTTCAAGAGAAGTCCAAGCAGTGTTTATTTCCCTTATAACCATGTGTCCTTTCACACAGTCCAATAAATAAGTAGCTGTATGTAAGTGCATTTCAGTTTTTTTTTTTCATAAGTATCCTTCACACTATCCTTCCATCGTTTATTAATTGGTTCACTATTCTTACAATCATATTCTTATAAACATTTATTTATTTCTGCTTGTTAGTTTATTTGTTGTCAAATCTTGCAACTGAATTTCAAACTAGTTCAATGTTGCACGCACCTTTATTTTCTGGTGACAATACTCTTTTTTTGGAATGTGATTTCCTGTTAATTTGTCAAAAAGACACCTTCCGCCACGCAATTGTGAAGTTTCTCTCAACACAGTTAATATAAAACTTTTTCCAGCTTAACTTTTAAAGTCTTGTCTCATAAGGAAACACTAGTATGACAGCATTAACAACTGCAGAAACATATAAAACAAGATATCAACATATAAACGTATGTGACTTTCTACTTTCATTCGCTTTTCTCATACGGGTGCGGTAAATCTTGGCAGCCAGGTAGACTTACTTTAGATCGCAGGTTTTGTCATGGATTGTGACTTTTCTAATGTCATTTTCGTACTTTGAAAGATACTACTTTATGGTGAATATCGCAAGAGTTATGGATAAAATGAAGAGAGCAAGCGTGGAAACCGTGAATCGTGCTTACTGTTTACTTATTCCCTAAGTTCTTTATTGTGCCCAATAACAGAAGAGAATTTTACAAATACCTGAAGAGTCATAGTCTGTTCTGCCTATTTGTTCAACTTAACCCTATTGTAGTATCTTCTTTAGCAGAGCTAATAGGTTAATAACACAATTTACCAGTCCGGGGTACGCTTCACCTTCCAACTTCCCGCCATTCGTGATGACTGACAGTTGACATTAGTGACAGACAGCTACCTGTCTACTGGTGGCTGTGAGACAGTGTTTACATAATCAAAATAAAATAGTAGGTACTATTTAAAAAGTTTGGTCGAAATGTCCCATTAAAACTTTAAGATCAACCTTAATTTTAAAAAGTCCAGTTTTTGTAAGAGTAAAGCCAATCAAATCTGTCAAAAGCACAACAGTAACGCTGTAAGCATAATCATCCTTTACAAATGAAACTTTCTTCTCTTCATAATACCGTTGATATATGTATGTGTAAAAGTATTGTGTAAAAGTTATGTGAATAACTAAAGTATTGTGTAAAAATATTGTAATGTGTAACTGTTTTTTGTCCCAAATAAATAAAATAAAATACATGGGAACCTCCTAGTTACGGAGATATTGGGGGTCAAAGTTCCAAATTTTTCACAGCTGTTTTTCATGTTCTAACTTTACTTAAATTACCTCCATGACCCGTTTACTATTCAAAGCATCCACTAGCACAATGTTTTAAGAGTGCTACATTGAGTTTTACCGTAAAATGTGATTTTTACGCCCAAAAAAAAAATCGTTTCCCAACAAAATTTTTGCGTAGGGTTCCTTGGTTAACGGCTGTGTGATGGGTTGATTTACACCCTGTATACGCTCGTAAGTTATACCAACTTAAGTTTGATTTCTTCATTAAAATAAATACTTAAGTATCTAACAACATATTGTCAGTGATTGCGTGTGTGCCCAGTTGCCTACATGCATAACTCTTACACAAAATTACCTCACATTCGTATCTTATTTTTTAAAAGCCGTAATTCGAAGTCAATTGGCCTAATCGTTTCACAATTGGCTGTTAGTTGTTATATTGAATTAGCGCCATCTTGGTTGAAAGTAGTAACAAATTGTAGGTCACCACCAAAATGTGTGTGTGTGCGGTAATCTCCGGAATTACTTGACTGGTGCTTTATTATGGGGTTTTCTTAATAGAGGCCAAAGAAATAATGGCTTGTAGTTAAAGGGTTTCCTTTCTTTAGACAATATATTTTATGACTACATTTAATAATATAATAACACTACTTAATAGTAGTTTTAATAACATAACATCACGCCTATAATTCCTGATGGGTTGGGCGGAGGTGTACATAGTAGTAAACCCACATTTCGCCAGTTATGTCTGCTACTGAGAAATTCCTGATGGAAAACCCCAACCTAAGTATAGCTACCTACATAAGTTGTTCTAATATTTTGCTTTTTTTAATGTTGCCTCACATATTATTTTTTTCTGAATTGTGGTCATTGACTTATATACAGGGTGTAAACGAACCCTTCACGCATCCGTCAACCAAGCATTCTGTACATCAAACTAAGTACCCCTATGCAAAAATTTTTGCTGGGAAATGACTTTTTTTTTTGGAGTCAAAAATCACATTTTACGGTAAAACTCAATGTAGCACTGTTAAAACATTGTGCTAGTGGATGCTTTGATTAGTAAACGGGTCATGGAGGGAATTTAAGTAAAGTTAAAACCTGAAAAACTAGTATTTACAAAAACAGCTGTACAAAATTTGGAAATTTGACCCCCCATATCTCCGTAACTAGGAGGTTCCCAGGTATGGTCTAGAACAAAAAAATGTTCGCAGTGGTAGGGAGAACAAGTGCCCTTCGTTTGCGTTAAGGGTACTTTTACACCCTTTATTACTGCGTAAGGACTGGGTGGACCGCATGTTAAAATGACGCCTCGAACTTGGTCCTACAACGGTCTTTCCTAAGCCGAAGTGAACTAGTCCACGATCGGCTCTCTTCGGGTGCGGTCGTAAATTTTATTAAAAGCTTTATTTATGTTCTTTATTTATACCTCGAAAATACCACGCCGCTTATACAAGGTTACGTTAACGAGCAGACTACACCGATTCTCTCATGGCGAACGCGTCGAGCAAATGTTCGGACGACCGTATCTTTAGTTTTTATGTCAATGATTGTGGTTGCGTTTACAGACATTTAAACTCACATAGGAACGCAAACAGCATTTGCTTATGAGTCTATGACCAGTCTATCTACAGATAACAGTCAACAATAATTGCAGTCGCAGACAAAGTCGAGTTTAGTCTGAATTACAGAAGATTTGATACGATTTACAGTTGTTTCCGCAAAGTCTAGCAATTTGAGCGAGTGGGCAGTTACTAGCGGGAATTAATGGCGCGGAAAATCTATGGTCACCTGATGACTTCTTTAAAAAAGTACATTGTCTTTGGTTTTTGTATTTCATAATAAGCGTCTAATCGCTTCATTGGATTAAAGTTCTAAAAAAAGCTAAGAATGATCATGTAAGTAATTTGTTACGCGCAGTTAATCGTTTTACATAATTATATTATAACGAAAGTCTGATATACCTATAATAAAAATGTCGTGTATCTATAGATAAATGTAAACACTGTCTCACAGACATAAGTAGTCCGGTAGCTGTCAACTGTCAGTCACCAAGAATGGCGGGAAGTTGGAAGTTTAAGCGTACCCCGGACTGGTAAATTGTGTTATGTATGAACCTATTAGATCTGTTAAAATGGAGACTACACTACCATTTTACAGTTTTATTCAATTGTAGTTTATAAAAAATTATCTAATGTTAAAAAATAACGGAACTTTATTCTGTAAGTACAGATCTCAGTTTTCTTCATTGAGGTATAATGTACTACGTACAGTCGAACAAGCTAATAAGTATACAGCCAGCTAACTTGAATTTACTTTTAAGATTATACAGATACATTTAGAGACTGATGCCAAACGATACAGCGTTTGACATCAGTCGCTTAATGCGAAACGCTTTATAAAATAAAATTGCCATCAATATTTTCAGTGTACTAGAATTATAAAAAAACTCTACCTGTATACTTATTAGCTTGTTCGACTGTACTACCTCAATGGTTTTCTTCAAGAAATTTTCGACTGAAGTTAAAAATAAATAGGACTAACTTCAAGCGCATTATTAATTAAATTTCTTAAAACAAAATAATTCCATAAAATGCTACACATGTCAAAAATACATTTACTCCAAACTAAACTCTTGATCCATTCGTAAATTAACTAGTTATACCGTTTTATGATTTAAGATCAAAAAACGAACACGGCAAGTTAAATAAAAGCTTATAAAAAGACACAACCATACAATTTTATTATAAAGAGTCGTTCACCTGACGCACATGAGTAATTAACAAATGGAGACCTAACATTGTACAATTGTTGTCAGATAAGAATACAATAAAGAATGAAGGGGATATAAATATCCCACCTCTTGATAGCAAATGGTTTACAGCCATTTAGGGACTATCTACATGTTCAGAAACATCATAATATCATCCAGCGTTCTAGAGACAGAGTACCTATAATCAGGCTATGGATTCCCATAACTGGGACATAGGCCTACATTGTGTGAGAGGGAGATGGCCGTGATCACATGGACAAAATGCGAGGTGATAGATTCGAATTTTGGGTTGGTTAAGGACAATTATGACACTTTCTTAACGATGTATTTCTTGAACATTTTGAAAGCAGTGATGATAAATACTTTACATTACGTATGGGCCACCGCTACTCTCTAAAGTGCAAAACGAGACAAGAAAAGCAACTCAAAATTAACGTTAATAACACCTTTTTAAGCTACAAAATCGGCCCACCACGATTGAAACTCGGCCTCTCTACAATTATCTACTCATGTACCTGCATTGTAAAGTCTGTACATAATGTAAACGTCATGAAATTACCTCACAATGGGTTCGTTGACCCCGGTAATAAAACTTACATTGTTTTACGTAAGTTTTAAGACAGATTTAGAAATAAACGAAAGGGTCGTGGGAGACTGTGATTGGACTATCTGTGATAATTTTTTATTGCTTTTCTTTTTTGTGTGTATCATCATTATTTTCTCGTACAGCGAGCTCATACGGCGAAAGTCGTATCGTGGTTAAAAATCATTTGGTGGATAGATTGGGCGCGTTCTCGTTTCTTGTAGTACTACATGGATCTTTATGCGCGTGGCCAAAATCAGAACCAACGCTACCGACTTATTTTTTCAATGTGATTTCACAAATGTTTACCAACAGCGCCTCCTTCCATAATTGTTCATTCATGAAATCTTGGTATCATTGTAGTTTACTAGAATCAGGTTGCGCAAAACCATAATATTCCTAAACGCTTTTGAACGTAATCTGTTTGGTCCATGTTCTTTGTGGTTCCTTGAAAAACTTAAGCCCTGTTCACCACCCTGGGCAATGCGACTCCGTCAAACCAAAGGCTCGAACGTCATTTGTTACCTTTGCGTCACTCCCGTCGCCCTGCAAGTGGCATTTTCATGACTCGCAGCTTCTGTCATTCTGTCATGTTTTTTTTTCTTACACGTGCCGTCTGGTCTTGTAGCTCATGACAAGAGGTTAGGCCATTGTATCTAGCTGTTATTTGGAGAGTGTGGGTCTTACCACTTAAATCTGGCCCTAGCCTTGGAAGATTTTAGTGAACACCGTTACTTAATAAATTAACTTGCATCTGCCTAGCATTTTACCAAGTATACTTTGCGGTCGGCCTCTAATCCAACCAGATGCGGCTGAATATTAGAATTTTACATTGAGCTTCTGCACATCTGACTTTCTGAACCCAGTGAGTAAGTACTGGGTAATACACTAGCAATACCACAGGGTAATACTGGTTATCAGACTTTCAAGTCACTGCATGTAACGACTGTCAAAGATCCACAAAAGACAGCCGGAATCAACGGCATAACGTGCTTTCCGAGGCTCGGAAGAAACTCGGTATGTTATGGGTGGTCCCATCCATGGGCCAACCTAGGGAAGCGCGGCTCAACCTAAAGATCGATCCGACGAACTGTTATCATTTAGCCACGAATTAACTATGCTTTATATAGTTGTGTGACTGCAGTTTTTATTGCCTACTTTTTTACCTGTTTATTTTCAACCGGGGACAATCACATTAAATTACTTTAATTTACCATTCAAGGTACATGGGATAATCAATTAGCTATTTATTAGTAGAATAAAATGCATAGACAATGACGAAGCGCTCTTTGGTGGGAACTTATTTGAACAAAGAAATTAGGTATTATAAAACACGCTTTCAAAGATTCTAGAAAAAAGATTACATGTTTTGATAATTAAACTATCAATATTAATGACTCATTTTGAAAGTCTCACGGTTTGTGAGATAAAAAAACGTTAGTACCATCAGCCTATGAAGTTCCCAGTGCTGGGATACAAGCTTGTCAGGTAGGCAGTCGCCCCATGTAAAATACTGTTATTCAGTTGCATCCGGTTAGACTGGAAGCCGACCCCAACGTAGTTGGAAGAAGGCTAGGGAGATGATGACCATGCATTAAAAAAGAAGCACCATAAATGTCAACGGAGCAATAGACAACAATCTACCATTTTACGCACCTTGTGCTGCACAAAAATCGTGTTACACTTTCATAAAAAAGAACTAGAAAGCAGCGATAACATTTCAATGTAACGGTCAATTAGAACAATCGATGGCTGATCGTATGCAATGAGGAATCGATAGATATCGCTAGATTACGTAAAATATTTTGTTTTTATCGCTTCCTATATTGCGCAAGTATTGAATAGCTAATACATAGCTAATATGGCGATTTTTTTAATGTTTAAATGAATTGTTTTGTGGTTTTGGTAATATAATAACTCGTAAATATGTAGTTATAGCGCTGTACTGTATGAGTTGTGGCATGTGGCCATAGTCGGAACTCTCGAGGCTCCGCCATCTTCTCTTTTCCACAGACTATTTCATGAGTTGTTTCTATGAAAAGGAAAGCTTTAGAAAGAAGGAAAAACTGGTAGTAAAATAGTATTGCTTTAATTTCATAATAATTAATAATACTATAAATAAATAGACTACATAGAAAGTACACTTTAATTTTAGTCTAGTTTGTAATCAAGCGTAAAAATAACAGTGAAAGTGTTGGGACATTCTTTTTATTTTTTTATCGATGTTTTATCGTTTAGATTGAGTTGTAATCGATTATTATTAATTTAAAATTATGGTGAGTTGAATCGCATTTTAATAAAATATTAACTATAGATCGCGTGGATAAAAGAACAAGGAAACGATGCACGATGGATGGATTGTGTGAAGGGTGATTTGTAAGAAAAGGAGTTAATGACAGCGTGACGGTTGACAGGGAAGAATGGAAGAAAAAAACGTGTTGCACCGACCCCAAGTAAAATGGGACAAGGGCAGGAAGATTATGAAAGTTGCTTATTGAAGAGAAAGCTTTTTTATGTTTTTTTGTCTAGTGTGTATTATATCTAAGGCAAAATGTACCGGTACTCGCTTTATCGTGTGGTTAGCGGCTAACTTTGTGTCAGAGTTTTAATGCCGTCCACGAGTCTCTGAAAAAATAAGTTCTATTACTACTTCGAGTTGCCTTATAGGCACGCTCAGCCTCCATCCATTCTGTCATCATAACCATTGCAACCATAAAACCACAACCGCTGTAAAATGGTTCAATTTATAATCGCAAAAGAATTCCTATAAGTCGCGATACCCATCAAAGGAGTTAGTAACAGGAACTGAATCATTATAAATATCAATAAAGCTAAAGCTACAGTCAATAGGTAGATACATCGATGCATATTTTCACGCACATGTCCTAATGTGCGAAGCATTATAAACCGTAACGCCGGATGAAAATTACAGTTATTTTAATTGGAATTTATTATCCGTTACTGATTTGACAGTTTGGGATATTATCAGTATTGGATAACTCGGCAGTCGCTCCATGTAAAACACTGGTGTTCAGCTTTTAGGTTAGGTTAGCTCAACGGAGTTTGAATTTAGCAATTTTTGGCAATAGGCAATGATCAGTATCAAAATATTTTTTTTTTTAACCCTTCGAGGATGTGGAGGGGTCATTCTGACCCTGTCAATTTTTAATCGTGTGTAGTTTTATATTCTGCGATCGAAGAGTTTTGAACGTCACAATAGCTATTGCTAAGGGACCGGCGCGCGCGCCCTGCACCCCTGTTCAGTTGGCCGCCGCCTGCGACGGGAGCAACACGTGCGTGCAGTCAAATAGGGTAAATATGACCCCGCGACAACCGCGATGTAACATTTTTATGTAAGGTTTCAATTATATTTTTTACTTAATATTATTATAATTTTAGGTTTTTTCGTACACAATGAATAGCCAGGAGCTTGAGGATGATCGCATACGTCTTGTTTTAATGCAGTCTGACAGTGAAGATGACTTCTTGTTATCCATTCTGCCAGGGTTGTGCTGCAATCACAGACAATAATGATTTGTAATTCATAATTTGATGATAAGACTGTAAGTGCAACTAATTGACCTCTACGAACGAGTATGTACCAAATTAATAGTTAATCGTCTAAGAAGTTAGTTATTTTTTGTTGTTTTTAGTGTAAGTTTAGAAAGTTTATGCAAAAGTTGAGTATTTTGTAGTACTTTGTTAAAAGTGATTTAATTATATTATTTTGTACTCTTATCTGCGTTTTATTTCGATAAAACCGTAAAAATAACATGTAATATAAATAATATTGATTAATATTTGGTACATTTATATAAATTTAGGTATTTTAAACCCAATTATATACAGGGTCAATAAGACCCTCCACAACCTCCACGTTACTATTTTCACCACATCCTCGCCGGGTTAAAAACGTTGCCCCACACTAGGAATTTCTCCTGTATCGTGGGTGCGTTTACAAACATTTAAACTCACATACACAAACACACCCAGACCCGAAAGAACTATCTGTAGGCCATACAAATATTTGTTCCGTGCGGGGATCGAACCCGCGACACACAGCGGAGCAGTCCAATCTCTCAGCCACTGCACCAACCGTGCGGTGCCGTGTTATCACTTCGAACCTTCCCTTTAAGTATGGTTACGGCCTACGCTCCAACTTTAACCCACAACCATGCACTCAATGCGTTTTGGTGTTTGTCAAATATATTTTTCGGCTCTAGGACATGCCCTTTTCCTCACAATGCCGTCTCCGCATTCCCCAGCCGTTTTGGTAGTTTTATTCCTTGTCTGTTGACTTACCTCTGGGCATCTTTTCTACAACTTCAATGTTCCCGTAATTATCTAATCTATTTAATAGACGTGACGACTCGACCCGAGAATCGCATCCAGCTCAACAGTCGTGCTTCAAGTAGACTACGAGACCAACGGGGCAATTGCGTTTTATAGTTGTTCATATTCAATCTCAACACTTTTGTTACAGTTACTACGACTGTATGTATGTATCTGTGTAAGAAGTCAATCCGTTTGACCGTCTGTAATCAGCTTTTGCGTGCAATAGAGCAATTTGTGGTTGATGGGCCAACGGGACTGGTAGTGATGTTACTTGTGTCGATATGTCGATACATTGCAGTACTTGCATTGTCTCTACTAACGCATCATCTTCCGACCCTTATCCCATTCTACTTTGGGTCTGCGCATCACGTTTTCTTCTTCGATGATTCTCCTTTGTCGGACGTAACAGTTATATACTCCTTTATCTTTAAACAAATGTTCCAAATATTAAAGTATTTTATTGCCGGTTCTTACTCCATAAGAATCATCCAACCCGAATCGTACACCTTTTCTCGACTTTTATAAATACCCAAGTAGCTTCGACCATTGACAACTATAGTAAGCACCTACTGAACATATCATGAGGGCCATGGCCTATACCCGAAGGTGGAAGGTTTTAGGGGTAGTATTAATAAAGGATTTTCCAAAAAAAATCACAAGAAGAGACTCACGTTTTACTATCTTTTTACTAGATGGAGACATGATTTGGTGGTCGGTAGTCGTTAAATGAAACAACAACCCACATTCCATCGATACCATATCGTCTACACGATGTCCCGTCCCGTCCCTACTGTATCGTCAACTCATCGCGTTCGGTACGCTTCATCGGCGTTACTGTTATCTGTTCCAACGTTAGCTGCGACGATGGCGTGCCATATTGTCTGGTGGACCACCGGCACGGAAAGAATATGTTGCGTTTCAGTATCGTACAGTTTCTACCTATACAGTTACGAAAGTTAGGATGGAAGTCGCCGAGCAAACTATTTTATTTGAAACACGAGTAATTTTTTAAAGGTCTACAGTAGATCGTTTATCAAGCTCTCTGGCACAATACGAATTATTCACTTTTATTAGTTATCCTTATCATCATCAGCCTATATTTGCCTAGCCTTTTCCTAATCACGTTGGGGTCTGCTTCCAGTCGAATGCAGCCCAGTATTTTACATGTAAAAGCGCCAAGCAAGCTAGCGCGCGATATACAATTTTTCTTACTTTTTTAGTTCAGTGTAAGATTGATATTAAACAAAATATGATTCGTAGTTTCCGCTTTCCGTATTTCTCAAGCCTCAATTCACAACATTTGCTTAGAAAAGTCGTTTCCTTCCATATCGTGTATTGCTGAATTACCTATACAAAAAAGTCGCGTGCTATTACGAATAAAGGGTGTAGCTAAGGGCGTGCCATTCCGTGCCTTATACCGAAACTATGCCTTGACATAAAAATGTAGCTTGCTAAGTTTACCTTATTTGATTTTATTTTATCAAAACAAACAAGAAATGATTAGGTAGGTACAACATCTACTGTGTGGATGTCATTTCGTCAAGCTCCTACTGAATTTGGTTAATTTTTTAAATATATTTTCAACATTATCGCTAATTTATTAGGTTCAAGTTTGATTAGCAAAAAAATTTTACAGTTTCGGGTAACTTAATGTGCATGCTTCTGTACCATCCTGGCTCTTGCTCACACCTTTCCTCGCGTAGAGATTGGAAATATCCCACGGGAACGTACTGACTACCGTGGTAAAACGTACCCTTTATCTTACCTCCGGTTATTGCAAATCCTTGTGTCAACGGGATTTCAGAAGTCATAATATCGGTATGGATAGGTAGTAACAAAAAATATTGTCCCATAAATATTTTGGGTTTAGTTTTAAATTGATAATTTTATATACAGGGTGTAAATCAACCCATCACACAGCCGTCAACCAAGCATTCTGTACATCAAACTAAGTACCCCTATGCAAAAAATTTTGCTGGGAAACGATTTTTTTGGGTCATAACCTAACCTAACCGTATGCACTTGAATATCAGTATTTTACCCTATACATTCTTATTTTTTTTTTATAATAATTAGCAACCGTCTTTCGAATCCATCTTTCTACTACTTATTCTACTATTTCAGAAAAAAAAATGCAATTTGTATCTGTATTTCTTTTTTTACGCGTAAGTAAGTTTTTGTGTTTTTTATGTGCTTTGTTATGCTTTCAGTTTTTGTTGTTTTTTTTACTAATCTTATTTTATAAAACTGATATCGATGTTTTTGCCAGCATTTGACAGGCATCACTATTTTTTTAAATTTTGGTAATGCAACATCCCTAAGCTTAAAAGCAGTGTACCCAGTGTATCTGATGTGACATCTTATGATAGAAGCACCAAGATAGTCTGCGAAATTCGAATTTTCTTATGAATATTTCATGAAAAATTCATTTAAATTAACTTGATTAATGATTAAAACTCAGCAAAGCCATATTTGTTAGGATCGGGAATCTTATACAATATAATTATAAGATTCAGGTCAGTCAGGTCGCCCGTCGGCGCTGCGGGTTGCTCGCAAGAGATACCGCGGCCTCGACTGAAGGACTAAAAAGGAACATGGGTGGTTTTTAGTCAGTAGAAGTCTGACACTTCCTTTCGCTCTCCCCAAGAGCGGGAGGAGTTATTTGATGATTTTCCACCCGCCAAAAAAAAAAAACAAAAAGGTCAGTGTGTTGTATTATTCCAACGTACAACCTGACACTGACCTGCAAACGTCAAAAAACGTAAGAAAATTTAAATTTCGCGGGCTACCCTGGCACTTCTTAAAGTTCGTTCCCATTTTAGTTACCGCTAACTATTCTGTTGGCCAACAACCCGAGGTTTCCATGAGTCCCTCGTAGAACAATTTTTTATACCAACCTCAGGTTATTGAAAGGATAGTAGGTTAGGTTTTGTTATCTTAATATTTACTTTTAAGATACCATGGACACTGCATGCTTGCAAAGAAATAACACTCTGGATGGCCCATGCGATAACAACAATTCATGCCTAAAAAACGTCCATTACTCATAAGCTTTTTCATGACAAATGTTCCAAAAAAAGTAACCATTGTTTAAGACTTTCGCCAAATGTTTTTTTAACATTATTTCCCACTTAGTAATTAAAGTTGTTACAAAGATCTTTTGGGGCATGGCTAAAATCGAAACTAACGCTGAAATTTTGTTTAAAAAAACAATTTCAATCACACCTTTCTGGCAATGTCATTCAATCGCCAAAATACCTTTGTAGAAATGCATTCTTTTATCTACCCACGAAAATAAACAATATAGAAAGAATGTAGTTTCTTAGTAACATCAATTTGGAACATTCGTCACTACACAATACCTAGTTGACAACCACAATTTGACCAGCACCTTTTCTTTCCAGCGACCTCCCAGACGACGAAGACAAGAAATCACCTGTCCTACTCCTTGGCGTGAACAAGATCTCAGACTCACCATCCTTCATCAGAAGACGGTCCATTGAACCTCACACTTCAGGCTCCATACGGTTCTTTCGACCACTAAAGTCGAAATACACAAGGGGACTCCATGGAGATGAGAGACTTGAGAAAATACGGCAAGATCTGCTAGTCCATAAAAGCAAACCAGATACATACATTCCCAATGATCATGAAGTGTCTTTAGAACCTGAAGAAAGATGCATGAAACTGAGTTGCGTTGGCAGTTGCATCTGTGACAGGAAGGAGAGCTCCACTAGAGGTTCATTCTCCTTTCAAAGACCAGAACCTGGTACACATCATTACGAAGAACCAAAAGACTTTTCGGAAAACGACATCGAATTCAAATATACAGAACACATTCCTCATTCTCAACCTTCGAGTAGCAAGCAGAGTTATAATGTCACCCCGAAATCGACGGAAAGGAGACATTTCTTACTAGCTAACCTGAATGAAAGATTCCGAAAAACTTTAAGTTTAGATTCTAGAAAGGTAGAAACTAATCGTGTAGTCAGCCTCCCTAAAGAAACAAGACCCAAGTCTTTGGTAAATACCAGCAATATTTGTGTGCAACAGTATAAAGCAGACCCTTTCGTGGCCCCAAATTTTAATAAAACTACCCAACCAAAGAAGAAAAGAAAATCATTCTTCTCTCTTGATACTTTTTTTGACTCAAAAAAATCTGACACCTCTTCCATAGACGATTACTGCTCATCGAAATACAAACGTTTTGAGCTCGAAAGTGATGATTCTCCTCTTTTCAAACGTGATAACAATGGGCAAAAGACTCCAGACCTCCTCAATTTACCAGTGATCATAGACTCTGTAAGGAAAAAGCAGTCGGATACGCGGCGACAGTTAGAAAAGTTAGAAAATCATTACTATAAGAATATTCATAAGCCGCAGACTGTTATTGATGCTGTCCCCAAAGACGCGACGAACGTGCAAGGTCCTAGCGGACATACAAATCATCTTTTCTTTGACGAAGACGTTGAATACATTGAACCTATTCGCAGCACGTTTACAAGTCAAAGCACACTGATTTTAGACAAAAATGGTACTGAAGAATTGAAACCTGATTCTATTCTGACCATAAACACAGATGAAACGGATATAAGACTGCCTAGTTCTACAGTGTCTCCGAAATCGAATATAGATGATTTTGACAGCATAGGAGCTTACGAAATTGAAGTGAAGGAGTCGGATTTAGTAAAGGTGGCCAAGAATTTGACAGTCAAAGTGATGGATAAGTCAGTGGATTCTATAGGAAGCTGTTCCCTTGATGTCGACGCAAGTACAGATTTTTCAGGTAAATAGAGTGTTGTCAATGTGCGCTTGGCTTTTTCTATTTTTGTTGTTGTTGTAGTTACTGAGATTCAGAAAAAAAAGTTTTTAATTTTTTTATCAATACAATTTTATTTTTTAAAGCCTATTCTTTTTATTATTTATTAGCATGCGTGATTGTGATTATCTTCGTTTAATTTTCATCGTTATGTTATATCGTTCTTGAATGAGTTTATTCTAAAAATTAGAGTCACCATTTTCAGTTCGCTAAAGTTCATTTCATTGATTGCATTGGTTTCCTTAACTTTTTAAATAAACTCAGTAGCTCTTATTATAGTATAATTATTATTTTCATATTAATAAAATAAATGTCTTTACTATTTTATCTGTAATCTGTGTTTTCTTTTTTTTTTTCCTTTTCTGTAGCGTGACTGTACTGATTGTGGTGTTTTCTATCGTTAATCTCACTCTTTCTTTCTTTATTCATTTGTTTCTAATTTTCTAGATCTTTCTGTTGCATTTACAACATAAATCGACCGTAATTTCGGGGAATTCAGGAATAAATCGTGCTCCTTATATATTTTCGTGTCTGTTTTCGCTCCTCCACGACATCTTCTGATTGCTTTATGTTTAAGTATAGACGTCTTCGGCTCGTAAATCACCGAGAAGAGCGCTTTTATTTTTAGCTTGTTTGGGTTTGTTTTCGGTTTTCACAAGTACGTGTAAATGTGTTAAAAGTTTTGTGTAAAACCGAACGTAAAAGGAGACAGCGCGCGAAATTGATTTTTATAATTAAAGGGAAATATATTTTTTATTATAAAACTATTATGGTCGCATAATCTAACCGACGCGACGCGGCGTAGTTAGTTAATAATGCTACTATGATACGTAGATGAAGATAATATAGCATGGTAAGTAGGTAATCATAATCAAGTAAAATGACCTCAATCATAATAAAACATTCCTCATTCCTAGCGGAAGCTATGAATATTTATTACTACGTTGGATCGATCGATTAATACAGAAACTAAAACTCCTTGTTTATAAAATTCCATCAATCTATATAGGTCGTGCATAGAAATTGCGAACAATACTGATTGCAAAATGCAACTCACAAACAAAAAAACAAAGAGTACAGTCGTACACATATGGATAATCTATGTATCGACTATCGACCTCGTTTTCTGCCCACGCAAGCCTTATAGCTCGGTCATTGCCGTCATATTGCTTATGAATACGCACCTAAACACACCTGAGATGAAATTATTTCGCAAAATTTTAACAACCTCACTATCTATAAACAGTCTGTGAATAACCAGCCCGAAACTTACCGACCGTGAAACGGAACGGTGCGGACTGGCCGCAAACGGGTGTGCGTCGTCGACTCGAGGAAAAAAAATAAAAACGTTGACATTTCATTTCTTTGTGAACTGATGTCATAGTGTCATAAAATAGTTCAGTGAAATGTGAGGTGTTTATAAATAATAATTAAAAATTGATTATTTTAACGTTATATTTGTTGTGTAGTTCAGTTTGTGTGTGTTAAAAGCGATCGGTAAGTTTTTGGAGCCGGTTTTCAATGTCAAAATGGATTTAAAAAGATTGAGTTTTACCGTACTTTCGTTGAAGCAATTTATTTTATCGAGATTTTGTAATTAATATACAACTATGATGAAATTGGCTAAAACAGCATGACGTAGATATTTTTTACAATTGGCTTAAACGGACATGACTAATACGATTATTTCAATAGTTCACAGAATAACGAATCACCTTTTTATTTCTTTTTCTTCGCATGATTATCGTTCTATATTTTTAATTTTCTAAGTTTTAGACTTGTTTATAATCTTGAGAATGATCCATTTTGTGATATACATCCTGGAGCATACCTTTAGCATTGAAAATACATAAATAGACAATTCAATAAATTACTCTATTGTTGTTCATTAAGTAATTAATAACCATTATATTTTGTTGTAGTTTTTGTATACTTATTTACATTTTATAAGCTACATAAATGCAACTATGGCATGATCTTCAAGTACATATATCAAAAAAGTTTAAAACTAATCCTTAACAAGAGGTTACTTGAGTGATGCAATTTACATAGGTACCTCAATATTGTAGGATTATTATCTATCTTAACTAATTATTTAACTAATCACTTAAATGACACTAAGGGAAATGCAATTAAATGATTAAAGGTTATCTTCACTTAGTAAGTTTGTTGTTGGTACTGCTATTTCTTGTCAAAATTAATGTTTTGTCGAACTTTCCCAATCAGAAATTGCCAACATGAGCTGTGACATATTCTCATACTTTCTCTGTATGAAAAGAGACCTTTGACCTTCACTGTGTTAAAGGCATGTTGATATTGATGAATAGACATTTCATCAAACACTAGATTAGATCTTGGAACAATGTAGGGAAAATTAAATTAATTGCATGACATGCGCTTATCATGTATAATGCATAGAAGACATTAATAAAACCTAAAATAGAATGAAAATTAAAATTGTTACGACTGTTTTGTGTTGAAACCTCTTTAGAGTTTTTGAAAAAGTTTTGTATTGTTGAGTATGGTCTCTGTTATTCATCATAGGAAGCCTTGTTCCACCTACTGCCCAGTTAAGGCCTCCTCCCTTAGTGACATTCTATCCTGGTCTGTGTGGGCCTCATCCATGTCTTACCTACAATCTCCTGTGACAAAAATTCCATAAACTTATGTCCGATTTTATGTTAGGAATTTGGTCTCCGTACTTAGTCCTTAAAGTGGACCATTCTATGTGAGCCATGGTGGCTGTAATCCATGAGTCATATCTGTACTAATATTTTAAAGAGATAAGGTTGAATTTAGGGGCTAAACTTTGGAACTACTGATCCGATTATGATAATTATTTAAAGATTTCCATGCTACAATTTCCAGAAAAAAGGCAAACAAACCCTGATGCAAAGTCTAGTACTGTTACAAATACATACACACTGTCCCTTGATTTTTACTGTAAATAAAATTATGCAATTGTTCACCTGCAACATGCATGTTTTATACAATACATTCCCTCGGCATTCTCTTTTCAAAGTCAGATTGTTAACTTACTTTTTTATTACTTTGACATTAATACCTTTTAATTCCAGTTTTATTGTCATACAAAGTTAATCTTATAGCAACATTATGTAATTTTTTTCAATGTCTAACTACAAATTAACACCCCTTATACAATACACACTTGAATCCAAAATATCAGAGTTGTGTTCCTTGGGTTCATACGCGAGACCTATGGCTTGACAGTCCAACCGTCACTCCACTAGGCCATCACGGTTTTTTCCCATAGGGCCAAAAACTAGAGAATGCCAAGAGCTATGATCTTTTCACACTCCTTATCCACATGTCAACATCTGGCAATCTCTTTATAACATTTTTTTCATTTAACTCTTACGGTGAATTACTCCACACTACCTTTTATAGAAAGTTAACTTATGTCCCAGCAGTGGGAACAAATTGCAGTGAGACAAGGCTTGGCCACAAGGCTAACTGTCATCACCTGTGTAATTTACGCAGGACATACATTTATTTACTGAAGAGACTATGTCAATAATGCCTCGAAGTACTATTGAAGCCTCAGCACACATTACATGAAAAAAAGATTACAAATCAGAATTGCAAATGTAAATGCAATGCCTTAAGAAATAAACAAACGGACAAAGAAATAGTTGACATACATGCACATTGACATATGACTCATATTGTATGTAGGCGTAAGTTGGAGTGGTCAACTTCTTATTTAGTTGTTGAATTAGCATATCGGTTTTACTTGCACTTTTATCTTGCTTCATATCATTAACATAACACCACGATCACGCCTGTAATACCCGAAGGGTTAGGCAGTGGTGTAACTAATAGTACACCCACATTTAAGTGCCAGTCAAGTTTCATGTAGTACGGGGCGAGCCTATTGCCATCAACCGGGCTTAAAACCAGACCCTGTGGCTGCTACCAAGAAATTCTCGATTGAACACTGAATAACACTGCCTGACCTGGGAATGTAACCCAGGAACTCATGCTCAGCAGTCATGCTGGGGAGCCTATTGCCATCAACCAGGCACAAATCTAGACTCAATGGCTGCTTCCGAGAGCCAAGGTCAAAATTTTCTGAACTGAACTTTATTTCTATAAAAATATGGAGACCTATTCACAGGCTATTTATTTATATTCAGAAGGACTCTGCCTTAGATTTTAGACACAGTTAATAAATATATGTAATAATATCTCATTTCATTTTCAGAATAAATTATGAGTTCTGTCATACCTTAATATTCTCCATGCTCTAAGTAAACTTTACCCCCAAACAATTCAATGACAACACACACACACATTCAAACTTTATCAATCCTTACATCATAATAGCAATCCCACGCACATTCTAATCTCATATCTCTGTGATAAGATACAGAAAACATGCTGTGCGGTAATTATTATAATTTTCTTCTTTTTTATTTAGTTCTTTAATTGTCTATTCAATGTTTCGTAATTTGAAAATGTGTGATTATTATCTTCTTTTTCATGCTTGTGAGTGTTCAAAAAGTTTTTAAAATATGTGGTGTTCCAACCTCTTTGGTCCGTTGTTAGTTTTGTGTGATTGTGTGGCTAATCTATGGATTATCATTGTGGTAGATAGTTGGATTTCTGCTTTGTTTTTGTTATATGTGTGTCATCTATGTTTGCTTTGATATCCACATTCTATTGATTATATACTGTTTATATCTTTTAGTTCATGAAATGCTGTTGTTTGAGATATTTTATGTTAACTTTTTTTATTATAAGTATATTATTATTCACTATTGTGTGATGTAAGTTATTGCTATTAATAACATACATCAAATTCAAAAGAGTCGTGATAACTTATTTTGGGTCTTGACCTAACTTTTGAAACTGACTTTTTGCCTGAGAGATATTTAAATTCCAGATCATTTTATTAATAACCGTGTATGTATGTTATGTATGTAAAACATTAAGCCCATTATTGAATTATTTCTAAATGTAAAATAAATCCTGATTTAGTTATCTGTGGATTATTTGCATTTCTTAGTAATGTTTTTAATTTAGGTACTTACACTATCTAAATCTGCAGGGTCATGGTGAACAATAGTAAATTCAAAATGTCTGTCTAAGTAGGTATATTACTTATGTTATATAGGTTTATTTGCTAAGGTTGTTGGCTTCAGTTAGAATAAACATTTAAATATGTGACATGAATACTTTAGTTTTCTTATAGGAATAAAATCATGTTAATTGTTCTTAATAATTTTAGTAGTTCAAAACTTCATACACTTTGTAGCATCATGAGTAGCATCAAAAATGTACTTTATCTGCAAAGGTACATAGGACTGGATTGTTTGGTAGTATCTTTTGTGGAATCAATACAATCAATAAAATTCATATTTCGTACAACTTTAATTAGGTATTTTTTTATTTAATAATATAGATCAAAACAGTGTACTTTGTGACTTTTAATAAATATCTCAAACATAAACTTCTCCTTATTCCAGATACCACATCGGGAAGCTTGAATCTCCTCACACCATCTTCCACCACCAGCCGTATCAGAGACTTCACGTCTCGGCTGCAAGAACGGGCAGGCTCCAACCTTCAACCTAACTACTTAGCCAGCCCGACCCCTGTGGCTACACCAGTCCGGACCCCTGATGATACCACACCAACCCCAAGAAAGTCTGAGAATCTCCTGAAACCACCCTCAAAAGTGTATGTAGACACTTCGAGTCACAGATCCAGGGGGCACCATAAAAAAAGAGACGAGCTTCTTCCCCATAAAAAGCCTAGCTATCTAAACCTCGCTTGCTCTGTCAATGGGTACACGAATCTTACTACCTACGATTCGAAGTTGAGGCAAGATATCAACAAAAGTCGGGAAGCATCCCCCATAAGACCAATAACACATACCTATCAATACAGAAGCGAAAATAACTCGTTATTGGTACCTGTTCCAGTCGGTGCCAATAAACTGCTGGTCCCTACATTCGGTCCTCATGATACGCGTGCCGATTTGACACAGAAAGCGCCTACTAAGGCGCACACAGATCCTTACTTAGCCACGTCACCTTTTAATGTCTACATGGCTGCCGAAAATAAACAGTTGAAGAACGACTTTCTAGGCAACATGACGACTACCAGCCGTCCTTACATATCAAGCGAAAGTAAGAACTTCGCTACTTCAATGCTTCATAAGAGCGATGAAGTGGATAACGCGAAAGAGGTCACCTTCAAGTCCAGTTATTCGGAGACGAATTTCAGGAAAACTGTCACCTCGAATGGCAAGGAGACTCGGTTCAGCTCCGAGTCTTACACCATTTCTTCAAATGGGGTTTCTAAACGAGTTGAAATTACGAAGGAGAATGGAGAACAGCTTACGAGTCCTATGAAGAGTTTTATTCAGCAGCGGGTGGAGAGGCTTTACGGACCCGGCGCTTTGGCTCAAGGTTTCTTCAACCAGAAGCGCCACAAACACAAAAGCTCTTGCGAAGACGACGAACCAAAAGTCTTAACGGAAAAGTCTTTGAACACCCCAGAGAGAGTCCCCAAAAAGTACGAAGAAACGGACATAGACCAAGTTTGCACGAGTCCAAACGGAGAAATGGACTCCAGTGTCTCCCTGCCAGTCCTTAGGCATTTAAGGCCTGAGTTTCGAGCTCAGCTGCCTATCCTATCGCCAAAGAAGTGTATGAAAAGTGATCTGTCTCCCCAAAAGATTGATGAAGACATTCCTAAAGTGGAAAAGACTGAGAAAGCTGATGATAGTGCAGTGGTGTCGGTGACAAATGGTGTTTCTGTGATAAAACTAGATGGTGAACGTGATGAGCCGGTAATAGTTAGTGTAAATGGTGGAACGAATGGTGTCGAAGCGGTGAGGGACGCGTATTACTTCTTGAATTTGGAGAAGAAGGAGACTGAGAGGCTGTTGGCGCTTTCCGCCTCTGCTGAGAAGGAGTTGGAGGATTTACAGGTGAGTTTTCTTCAGAATAATACTATACCATATCCAACTTCGTGGCCAAATAGTAACAGCCACACGGCGTTGCTTCCTTCGATCAAAGACGGTAAAGCAACGCCTGCTGAGGTCGGTCCATGGACCTTCTTTTTCTTCTTTGCCTCAATTCTGAGGATCGACCACGTATTACACGTTTCCAAGCCATGCAGTCTCCTGCAGTGTGAAGTGCTCGGTACAGGTTGGCTCCAACAGTCTTCTTAATCGCGTCTGACCATCTTGCGGTCCATCCAACATTTATAGAATTCCACATCAAATTATGATTTTCCCACGAAGTGTTCTCATAGAACTTCATAATTCTTACCCGAGGGCCACGAAATATGACGCTCCAAGCGAATTTCCCCTTGTGCTGCAAGCGTCAAAAACAAATGTGTCTCGGCCACGAAAATAACACTACGCTTGTGGCGTCAATTCGCTACAACTTGTGGCCTTGTAGATAATAGACATACATTTGTTTTTGACGCTGACGCGTATAGCACAAGGCGAATTCGCTTGGAGCGTTGCATTTCGTGGCCCTCGGGTAAGGGTGGTAGGCACGTAAGAGCCCAAAAAATTATATCGTAGTGCCTTTTTTGTTTTTGGATGGTGAGAAATCATCAAATGACCCCTCCCGCTCTTGGGCAGAGCGGAAGGGAGTGTCAGACTTCTACTGACTAAAAACCATGTTCCTTCTAACACCTTGCGCCGAGGCCGCGGTATCTCTTTCGAACTACCCGCAGCCCCGACGGGATATCGTAGTGCCTTATAATGAGATTTGATTGACAGAAGTTTTCCACCTGCCTCTAATATATGAGGGGTTTTTCAAACTATCATATTATGATAGTTTGAAAAACCCCTCATCGATTTCCCAAGAACACATAAGGGTATACACACCCACATCACGCCCGTAATCCTAGAGGGATTAGGCAAATGCTTACCGTGTACACCCAAAAAATATTTGGATCCCAGTATCCCTATTTGAAAAAATATGCCCAAGAGTCTAGATATAGCGTCTGACAATGTGGCAGGCATGTTCTTAAAATACCAAAAGACCTTGAAATAAAAAATACCACAGTTTGTCTACCGGATCTACCCACAAAAATATCCTTACAGAGCAAATACATGTAATAACTTTGATCTTAATCCTTGAATGGCCGAACAAATCTGAATGACCTCTCCATATAATTGTTTTAAAGACCTTGGACGTTAAAGGCGGATCAAATTGTTATAGTTTTGTTTCTTCAATTAAATTCGGTCTACCGAACCGGTTCGTGGTTGATTAGGGTTGTCTAATTTCATTTGATTTGGTTGATTTTGTATGCCTTTGGAAGCTGACTGAATACTATGTCTGTATTCTTTGAGAGAAGCCTGTGGCAAAATAATAACATCCATACCCTTCCTTTAAATCCTTCTAGGTTGAGGAATGTTTGTCGAGGATGGGTCTACCATTCATTACATACCACCTGGAATGGAATGGAATGGGACCACTGGAAAGCGCGTTAAGGGTCCCGGTTGAGATTTGATTTTTGTCAGTTAGTTACAGACTTAACCAGCCAGTGGCCCCAAAAGTCTGACAAGTCTTATAACCAAGGGTAGAAATAGTGCGATCTTTTTTTTTTTGGATTGTGGGAAATCTTCAAATGACTTCTTCCGCAGAGCGGTAGGGAATGTCATACTTCTACTGACTAAAAACCACCCATGTTTCTTCTTAGCCCTTTGTGCCGAGGCCGCGGTATCTGTTTCGAACAACCCGCAGCCCGACGGGCGTCGGCCCTTGCCCCTTCAATGTATATAGTGCAACCTACTTTCTGGTTTGTCCGACAAACACAAGAATTGGCAGCCCTACATAAGCAAGAGAATTTGTTAAATACCCATAGAATAGTTTTGCAACCAAACCTAGTAATTATATCATTTTTATGACCCATGACTGCACTTCTTTATTTTTGTTTTGCAAGAATACTCAAATTTATTTATAGCACTAGTGTTCCTAAAAAAACCTGTCTGAAATTTGGATTTTATCTGGACAAAATTAGCAGTGATCTTAAAGTCGCATTAGCATTTCTGAATTATTTATTTCTTAATTTTATTTCTATTAGCATAATATGAGATTTATGAGCAGAAATAGTCGATAAACAAGAAATATAGGAAACACCTGTGCTATGGATTATTTAGTTTGACGTGGTCCTGTGTTATTTTTTTTAATAAAAAAAAAACTAGCCTAGTGCCAGCGACCGGGCACAAGTTCATACTCTGTGGCTGCTACTGAGAAATTCCTGATGGACAATAGGGTAGTTAACTAAAAAAAAATAATTAGTCCGTCAGATAGATTTCCAAAAAATATTGGACACGTATTTTTCCTTTTTTCACGTAAACAAACAATGAAGACGACACAGTGCTTTGAAAACTCGTGTGACGTCATATTCTAAGACTTTAGTGTGACATTTTATACCGGTGAGTGACGTCACGACCTCCCACTCAAATCTTTGACGCGTTTTATCTTCGTCAATTTTTAATGATTTGATAAAACAAAAAATACGTATTCAATATTTTTCGATAATCTAACAGACGGACTAATTAGAATCATATTTTTTTTAGTCAGTGAACATCCCTATGTACCCAACATGAGAATTGAACCCAGGATTTCATTCTCAGTATTGCATTACCCCTATTACAAAGGACTTACACATAACTCGCGAAATGTGGGTGAACTATTCACCTCACCTTTCGGCTTTACAGGCGTAATGTTGTGGTGGTATTTAAGTATGCATTTTAACTGGTAGACATTGGCCAATCCATTTATGTAGTTGACATTAAAATTCAAGATGAGATAATAAATTAATAATAAAACACAGAAAAAGTCAACAAATATGTCCTCTTTCAATAAAATTTGACATTGGACATAGACACTCAAGGATGGTATTTATAATATGACCTTATACCGTATCAAATTAGTTAATACCTAATTATAATATTTTATTATGCCGTCTTCACTAGATCAAGAAAAACACTCTTGTCGGATTATGAACGCTCAACTCTGTGATCAAAGTTGAAAATCCAACGGCATGCTTGTATCTAGAATTTCGGTTAGGTATGACCTAGTGTTTGTGAGAACAGATAGTAGTCTAAAATGTTGTATTGTCATATTGGGGCAGGTGTTTCCAATTTCATGGTTAGATCTTTTGTTTTGGCGAGACAGCATTGCTAATTTTATGAACTACTAGCGGACGTCACGCGGTTTCACCCGCGTAGTTCCCGTTCCCGTGGGAATACAGGGATAAAAAGTAGCCTATGTCACCCGGGGATAGTGTAGCTTCCCAACGGTGAAAGAATTTTTGAAATCGGTTCAGTAGATCCCGAGATTACCCCTTACAATTTAACAAACACACAAACTTTACTTCTTTATAATATTAGTATAGATGCTATTTATATTATAATTTAAAAGCAATAGGTCTGTTTTAGTCTTTCCTTAATGTGTTTAAAACTCGTTGTTGTGTGTAAATCTAGTGGCCTGATCTTGTTTTTTTATTTCTGTAGATATTTGTTCTTTGCTCATATAATTTGGTCTATGCTAAGAGAGCTAGATATAGTAGACAGTCCTCAGAGTCCTGTAGGTCACACAAATATTTGTTCCGTGCGGGGATCGAACCCGTGACACGCAGCGCAGCAGTCCAATCGCTCAGCCACTGCGCCAACCGTGCCGTCAGAAATGACATACCTACTGACATAATCTTTGTGAATTCATTTTCTTAATTACTGGAACATTATCATCTACCCTGTTGTTGATGATGATAAAAAATCTAGGTATCGGGTTTCGTGTCAATAATTAACTCACCTAATGTTTCCAGAATCGTGAGGATGTGAGTGAGGAGATCCTTGGTTTCCTGCGCGCCGCGGCCGGCAAGGCGAGGCTGTTGGCTACGCAGAAAATGCAGCAGTTTGAAGGTAACATTAAAATTCTACTTAAGGCTGACGCAAGTATTGTATTGAAAAAATGTATTATTATTTATTAATATTACCTGATGTGTCCCACTGCAGGGCAAAGGCCTCTCTTCCCTCTTTCCATTTTAACTTGTCTTTGGTGGTTTGGACACAATCCTTTTAATGAGAGCCCAGCTCTTCATGCCATCTCCTTCTGGGCGTACGGCGTCCCCTGGTTCTGATGGTCGGAACTCAATCTGTGGCCAATTTGGCCCAAGTTTGATGCGATATGCGGCAGATGTCCCAGTTCCATTAATTTGACGGCTGTGTTGTTGCAAACGTCTGCGATTTTGATCTTGAATCGAAGTAAACTATTCCTACGGTCAGAAATTTCGCTCCATGGCTCGCCGGCAGACCCCTAAAAAACAGTTATTGAAATGCGATGTGCTATGTTAATATATCGCGATAATTTTGTGGACATTGGGCTCCTCCAAGAGCCACATCGACCGGTCCAGCAGATTCCAAGGGCCTTCACAAGCACACCAGTCCACAACATATTACTTATCTATATTTCTAAAAAAATTCCAGGTCTATGCTATAACAACATCAACGAACGCCTGGACGAGCCTTTCCCAACCACAGTTGAAGACCTGCAAGGCTTCTGGGACATGGTCTGTCTCCAGGTCACCAATGTGGACGCTATCTACCAGGAAATAGTGGAACTGAAGGCTAATAACTGGCAAGAGGTAAGATAGACTAAGTCAGTCGTACATACATAAAGACATAAACTAACGTCTTTTTCCCATGTGGGAAAATGTCAATAATATTGAATGAAAAGCGCCCATTCTGCAACAAAACACTTCAGGCCATCTAGTGCTAAAGATTTCAGCAAAAATAAATCCTTGCCAGTTGAATTAAAGTAACACTACTACCATCTACGCAGAACTACATCATTATCTGCCAAGCCTTTTCCCAACTAGGTCGGGGTTGGTTTCCAGTCTTACCGGATGCAGCTGAATATCTGTATTTTACATGGAGCGACTGCCTATCTGACCTCCACAACCCAGTGTACACTTGATATTCCAATACCCTTTGGTAAGACTGGTTGTCAGACTTTGTGGTCACTGACTACTTGTAACTACTGCCAAAGATCTATACATGGCAGCCAGGATGTGCTTTTCGAGGCATAGAGGAAACTGGGTTTGGAGGGTATGAGGAACACTGTGTAAAGTTCCTCATCCCATAGAAAAGGGAGGATCTTCTGACCAGACAGGTGTTGTGTCTGGTGGGCTAACTGTCCACCAGACACAACACCCGTTGCAGAACTACATATTTTGTCTATTTATTTTTTCAGTCAGTAAGTATCCTGCTATGCTTATCCTGGATAAAACTAATTTTCCCTCTTCACATTTCCAGATCGCAGCCCCAGTGAAGACCGTCCCCTCGACCCCAGTGAGCTCGACCCCGCGCCGCGCCCGCGCGTCTCCTGTCATCAAGAACGAGAAGGCAAGACTGGCCGCTGAGAAGAGAGAGGCTGATCGGAAGGCTATGTTGGAGCTGAGGAGGTGAGAACCATATATTTCAGTACCCTATATTGTGGGAAGAAGAAACTGCAGCCCACGTGCTCCTGCACTGTCCGGGGGTTGCCCATACAGGGCCAAGTACTTCGGTAACCCAGGTACTCTCAGCGAGATTGCTGGTAACACCAAGGGGTTGCTGGCGTTTCTCGGGGAGCTGGGGTGGATTGAATAATATTCCATGTAAAATACTTGTAGTCAGCTGCATCTAGGTAGTCTGGAAGCCGACCCCAACATACTTAAGAAAAGGCTAGGCTGATGATGATGATAGCGTCACAGTTGACGGGCGAACGGAAGACAGTGTGTTGCGCCGACCTGGAGTAACTTGGGACGAGGCCAGAGGAAGATTCCTGTTGGAGCTGCGAGTCTTGTCGGGGTTGCGGGTTGTTCGAAAGAGGTGCCGCGGCCTCGGACACAAAAGGGCTAAGAAGGAACATGGGTGGTTTTTAGCCAGTAGAAGTACCGCTCCGCCCAGAGCGGGAGGAGTCATTTGATGATTTCCCACTATACAAAAAAAGGGTAGAAGAAGATGAGATAATATAAATAGTGAAATTTTAATCTACTTTTTTTTTGTTTCTCACAATAATCCCCTCGCTCCCTATTACATGGACAAAGTACATGGTACTTAAACATAACAGGCGAAATTTAAGCGTACTATTGAGTATACCTCTGCCTAACCCTTGGGGAATACAGGCTTGATGTTATGTAATTTAATATATTTGTTGTTATTTACAGACGCGTCGCCCGTGAGCGGCAGATGGCGCAACGCGCGGCTGCGCCCGGCACTAGCAGTGAGGAACACAAGGATATGGGCATTGAGGGCAGTCAGGTATGTACTGAGACATCCTTTTTTAACGTAGATAGCGGTCGGTCCATGAAAGTTACAATGTAATATTTATTTACCTAAGACTGACATAGAGGGCGAGGGGTTCCACGCGCGCTTCAAAGAGATGTCAGCAACATTGAAAGGCCCGTCGGGGCTGCGGGTTGTTCGAAAGAGATACCGCGACCTCGACACAAAGGGCTAAGAAAGAACATGGGTGGTTTTAGATAATAGAAGTCTGACACTCCCTACCGTTCTGCCCAGAGCGACAGGAGTCATTTGATGATTTTCCAGTCTCCAAAAAATAAAGACTTACATAGAGAGCAGTGATGGCGGCCCCGACTTACGAGCAGTCGTGGGTTCGAACCCAGGCATGGTAATTTATTTCATTACCACTGCTCTCCAAAACGGTGAAGGAAAACATCGTGGAAAACCGTCTTAGAATCAAAAAATCATAATGCTGCAGTGGCCCATTCCAAAGCGTGAATCTCTATGGAGAAGAATGGCCAAGAATGGACACTATTTTCAATCAATATATTGTTAAAAAGTCTATTATTGCAGGGTTGACCGGTTGTTTCCTACCCAATAGCATGAAACAAAACTAATTTTACTTGTTCTCTCATTTACAGGAGGTAGAAATCTTCGTAGGCAAGACAGCAAAGCCGTCAAAGGTGGCCCCGAAGGGAGACTGCATGAGTACAGAGCGATCTGATGACTCTATGGTCGATGAGAGCTGATTACACTACCCTTAAATTTATCTTACTATAGAAAATATCTACTGAACTGTGTGTGTGTGCTTTTGCTTACACACTAAGAGGAATGGCGTGAAGATTGGCTAATAAATCTGCCCATAGTTGGTGCCAGTTAAGATGTCAATAGCGGTCATTGACCCACCTACATTTATTAAAGTTATGTTCTTAACTTTGAAATCCAAAAATAAGCCTGTTCATGTTTTGAATCGTCATCTATCGTGATTTTCAACATTTTTTTGTAATGAAAAACGAGACATGCTTCTTTTGTTTTGGTTTGTTCGATGAGATATTAGGGAAAGGGTAATGACTGCAATTGACATCTTAACTGGCAGCTTAGCTGTTCATGTTGGGGTCGGCTTCCAGTCTAACCGGATGCAGCTGAATGCTGTAATATTACATGGAGCAACTGCCTATCTGACCTCCACAACCCAGTAACTGGGATATTAAAATAATCGTACAGTAAGCGAACGTTAAAATGGTATATCGAGTTTTGGAAATAGTCGCCTTTTTAGAACGTCGTCAGACATACTATTATGAATTTATGACAGACTTTCGAAATCTCGGTGTATCATATAAATGTTCGAATATTGTATGTATGCTTCTGTTTACACCCCTAAGTCGTGATGCAGGTAAAAGTTGAAATATTACAGGTTATAAAAAAAACACAAATTTTGGTTGATAAGAGCAACAAAATGGTATTTTTTTAATGAAAAGTGAATTCTCACGTGTTTTTTCTTTGTGTGTAAGCAAAGTCCAAAATAAACAACATCTGAAAGTACTGTACAAATAAACACATAATAAAAAGTTTGGAAGATAATTTTGTTACAAAAAAAGTCCTATGAAAAAATGTTTTGTATGAAAATGTGTATGTAATTTAAAAAAAAATAATGAAATTATGATACTCAACGCTGTAGGAATATGGAATCGTATTAATTCCCAATAAATTATTGTTTTTAATTTTTTTCTCATTTATTTTGTTGTTTACAATTTTAATTGATTTGAAATATTGTTTGTTTTTTTTTATTTAATTTGCTATGAATTTTTAGTTGCAGTCAAATTGAGGAAAATGATGAAATACTGTGTTTTTTTCTTTTCTTTTAATTTTGTTTTTATTGAATTGATAAACATATCGATTGAAATTGTAAATGATTAAAAGAAATCATAAAAAAGCATTCATTAATTACTAAGGCCTTAACACATGATCGAGAAAATCTTTAAAAAAATATATATTATACTACCCTACTTACTTTTTACGCCTACTTATTTTCTTTACGATAACAAATCGATCGTGTGTAAAAAATATAACTAAAAATATGAAATACGATTTTACACATTCCTTTAAAATTAATAATTATTTATTTTTAATCATGTTTTGTACAACATTTATCGCATTTTCACTATACATTGTAAATATTATTGCGCCTAAAATTGTATGTACTGTTAGACAGATATATCAAAATTATCAAGTATAAAATTTATTTTTCTATTGTGAAGGAAAAGTATCAAGATTACACACATGACATTATCACATGACATTATCATCTGTCATTAAAAAAATCAGTCTGAATGGTAGATACTTTACTGTGAAACTACTAAACTAATTTTGATAAAATCAGGCTAATATCTTGCTTAACAATATAATGTGATAGGATAATAAGAATATTTTCACACTGATGGCGAACAAGTCTTGAGATACTTTTGCTTTATAAAGAACTCATTTTTACCGAATTATGTAATAAATTAAATAATATAGAAAGTTTACTAAGCTGTTGGCATTTTTCTTCACATTAAAAAATAATATGGTTGGTTTTATTTGATCTTTCTAATAATGTGGACACATAAAATCAATGAAGTTGTCTGTAACAAGTACGAAGGGAAAACGAAGTCGAAAGGTACTTGATCTCCCCGTCATGTCATCGTTTATTCTAGACCATACCTGGGAACTTTCTAGTAATGTAGACATTAAAGGACAAAGTTTCAACCTTTCCACACGCTTTTTTAATGCTAGTTTTAAATGCCACAACTTGATTCCTCCATGTCCTCTGTACTAGTCAATCAATAGATCCATCATCACTATGTTTTGAGTGCGGGCAAAAAAAATACATATTTTAGACAAAAAAAAAAATAGTTTTTATGTTTGGTTGACGACTTGGTAACGTGTCCTTTTACACCCTGTATTTTTAGCCGACTACAGCGAATCGGAGGGTTGTGATTTTTTCTGCCTGAGGTTGAATATAACCCAGTAAATTCCTGTGTCATACGCACTATTGAAAGATCAAATAAAAGTACCTATAAATATTAACTTTAAAAGTCGTTTTGAAGCGGCAGGCACGCTTGAATAAAGCTTCAAATAGCATAATATTAAAATATGTACGAATACACGTCAAAATGCTAAGGTAACTGCTCAATGTATTACTTATTTTGTCTGACATGTCCGAAAAACATAATTTTATTCAGAAAAATAAACATTTTACCTTTTTTTTTAAAAGAATAGGTTGTTCCACAAAGTTTTGATTGGAGTTTTAAAATAAATAAGACAGAACTAATACTACACAAACGTGTGACTAATACAGAAAATTAATTTGCAAGGTGTAACTCAAAAAACGCAATAATTTCAGATGGATTCCGACTATCAAACTGGTCAACTTTCCCTATGCAACATGGGTCAAAGTGAAAATAAATGTTTGTTCTAATTGAGACGGCCGATGCGATATGTATAAATACTTATCGTTTAATATATTTTATTTCTCCGAAAGAAATTATTAAAATTAAAAAGAATTAAATTTGATTGATTTGATTTTTTTTGTTTGATTTTTTTTAAATTGAATTATTATTATTAGTTTTTTTTTTTTTTCGTTTGATACACGTGGGCATTTGTTAGTGCAGTTTTCGGCTCTGTTGTGAATTCCCTCTCGAACGGAATATCAAAGTTTCCCCACATATTAAAATGTACTATGTATTTAAAAAGACCACATTTTTTTTTCGTCTTATGTTCCTTAGAATAGTTTTCGAGTTTGGTTTGAATCACAATCTAAAAGGTATTACGATTTTTGCATTACACTTTGTATTAGTAACAGTCAAATCAAATACCTTATTCTATTACAAATTACTTCTTTACTTCTCGCTCACACACATAGAGAGTAAACGAGACAAAGTTTGAAATCATACCTAAAAATAATTAAAAGGCCCTGAATGAAACGATACTAAAGATAAGACTCGTTTAACGAATGTTTATAAAGTAGGTGTGAAAATGATACTAATTCCTGATTTAGCTAACAGCGCGAACTAAAAAAAGTGGTTAGTTGGATTTTAACACTAAGCTCAACGTCAAAGGTTTAAATTCTAACGGCACGCTTTGATTTAGTGTTAGTTAAAAAAGGGATAAGTTTTGTCCTATCCTAATAACTGTGAAATGGTTAATAGAACCAGAATAGAAACCTGTGTTTATACAGGTTTAGGTATGTGTTTTAGAAAAGCATAGTAAAGGGAAAGACTAAATCACTATTTTGATATGGAAATGACGTTAAATTGTTTTTTATCAGTCGTTTTTGTATTATATTGGGAGAAAAACTTATTTTTTTTATCTGTGGTCACTTATGTCAAAATTAATTACCACATAGGGCAGATTTTGGTAATTATCATGGTTTTTATTTTGACCTCGCTTGTATCAGAGGTCAAAATAAAGACTATATTATTTACCAAAAATCTGTCCTAACTGTTTAGCAGTGATAACTTAACAAACACAGAACTGTTAATATAAAAACGACTAAAAAAATAATTGAAACACTGGGTTTCTGAAAGCCTGAATAAGAAAAATCTGCTGTAAATATCTTGGAACTGGTTTTGCCATTTTAATCAACCAATCATAATGGATATAACTGACATCTACTTTCACTGAAAACGTAAGAAAGTGACGTCACCAGTTTTACAATGCGAAAAAGAGATAGAGCTATCAGTTCTGTATATCTTCATCTCTTTCTATCACATCAAGACAGATGACTTTTATAAAGGCTTTCAGAAATTTGTGTGTACATTCTCTAACATTTTTGGTACACTATTTTAAACTCTACGTACAACTATTTTACGGTTGAAATTCACTGTGTTCATGGTTATACCAAGGGTGTTACAGAAAAAATAAATTGATAAAGAAAAACGCACTGAGTGGAAAATACTATAAATAATGTTAAATTAGTATGTTTTGTTATGTTATGGTTGTATGTTAGTGTGATTTGTTAATTTGTGAATGTTAAGATATAGTTAACAATGGAGGTAGTATGCGAGAGATATGAATTTAGAAAGAGATGTAATATTATGGTTGAAATACATGCACACGCAACTCGTTAAAGAGTTTCTCTGCCAAGTCCAAAATATTTCTTTTTATATGCACGAAATTACCAAGTCTTCTTCTTATCGTGTGGGCAGTAAGGTCTAACGACCCCACACATCCTAGTGTCAGAGTTTCTAAACCGCCTCAAAGGCCTCTGACATGGTTTGACGACCGCCATTTGGCGACCGGGACCACCGGCTTATACGTACCTTCCGAAGCAGTGAATCATCTTTTTATCAGACAATCAGGTGATTCAAGCCTGCAATGTCCTAGCCAAACTGGAAACAACTTAACAAAGTATGCTTCCCGAATCGAACCCATGACCACCGGGTCACAAGGTAAATGCCTAAACCACTCGACGACGGAGGTACCAAGTCATCTATAGAGCAGCTGCGTATAGCGACGACTCAGGGGGGCTACTCTCAAAGTCTCAATTAGATTTTTTTTGTTGAAATTCCCTATTCTGATGAAGTGATAACATGACCCGAGTTACACCCATAAGGTTTATGTGGTATGGCTGTCCACAAAGTGTTTGACAATATTCAGAAGAAAATAATGTAAAGTTTTAACACTCTCGCATACTGCATTTGAATTTTATGCATATTACTAGTTAAGGTACCTAATTGAAATATTAATTTGTACAAAATCTACGGTTTTTTTTTATACTCTGATTTACGTGTTTTTATTCTTTTTTTTTTACATGGCAACACGCATTTTTGGAATTGCAATGGTGAAAATTATGAAATCATTTTTGCTTTAGTTAGGGTACCGAAATTGTATGTAAAAACAAAAAATATTGTAACAAAGAGATCTTAGAAAATTATTTACTGCAGTTTTTGGTAATGTTGCCATGCTTAGAATATCAAACTTTTTTTAAATATTAAAAGGAAATTGTCTTATGCTTTTACAAATATCAGAATGTTAATTTATTTTATTTTGTAACCGATCAAAATATACATTTAATTCTATGTGGACACTACTTTTAAGCGAATTTACTAAATTTTAAGTCACTATATTTATTGCACACACTGAAATGATATATGTTTTTCACTGTATTTTGATTGGTGAAAATTGCACTGTAAAATAAATCAATTCGTAATAATATGACCATATCCATTAAAAAGTTTATCTTCTATGCGTCTCCCTAATTCAGACATATTTTGACTAAAAAGTAACATAAGTCACAACTAATGGGCAGATCCTAATACCCGTTTTCACTTTAAGCGATGCCTAAAGCGCATTGTTAAGCTGAGGGTTAAAACTCGAACAGCATCCTTTTACTTTTCGCTTTCTGTTACTAAAAATGGCGTTTCATGTTTAATTCGCCTATGCCTAACTTTTCGTGGAAAATATATGAGTGTGTATTTTACAGTGCAATTATTACCAGTTGAAAAAATAGTCCTAGCAAAATGTACTAAGTATAGAAATCACTATAGTAAAAACAACTTGTTTGAGTATAAAAGCGTATTAGAATAAATTCGCCTGTATTTAATGAACGTTAAATTATCCGCTGTATTATAATTTATACAATAAAGATCATGACATTGGTTATTTTTTCGTTTTATTTTTACGTGCAACATTTATCTTAATTTTAAACTGGCAACTGACCTTAAAACAAAGAAAGAGATAAAGATCTATATATAGCGAACTACTGTAGCGCTACATCCGAAAATAAACCTTGTTCCTATTAATTTTAAGTCCATTCTTCCAAGCGACTGTCAGCATCCGTAACATTCATCATTATCATTCCCACTAAGGCCATTTTTGTATGAAACGCTACTGCATTTGACCAGATGCAGTCATATGTGGGCTATGTGGCGTAAATAAAAGCGTGTCCATGGAATTTCCTGCCCATTCTTCTCCATTTAAATCTACGCTTTGGATTGGACAACTACGAAACCGGCATGTCTTAGAACAACAAAAAAATTAAGACATGTCGCCGT
Organism: Diarsia brunnea; assembly: GCA_949774965.1. Lineage (NCBI taxonomy): Eukaryota > Metazoa > Arthropoda > Insecta > Lepidoptera > Noctuidae > Diarsia > Diarsia brunnea. The sequence continues at coordinate 3,701,247 of OX459023.1, forward strand.
CTCCGGAGAATAAAATGATAACTGCCATTACCATAGTTTTATTGTTATGCCATATTTGAAACCTACGGAGCCTAATACATCTGCTCAATTTTTTTTGTGATTTTTCTCCTCTAATCCACAAAGTTATAAGATAATACAATAATATTCACTACTTTTTCCCAGAACAGATGCGTAGGTACTAGAAAAAAAAGATAGTGTTATGATAGTGAAATAGTTTCTTTACAAATATGTATGTGACAATAACTTTTGCAATAATATTCTCGGAAAAACTAATCGGCGAAATATTGACGAACGCCATTATCATTTTATAAATACCCCAGAATAAAAGTTCAATTCCAATATTAACGAGAATAAAATTGTAACGGATTATGTTTTCCGTATATTAGACCTACATTATTCGTTGAATATTGTTGTAATGCACTATAGCAATACTTACAGTCTTTCAAAAGTAACGAGAATAAAATGATAAGTGTATATTAGTGAATTAAGACAGCAGTCAAATGCTACTATCTTTTTAAATTTTAAATATCTTCAGTTTGTGTAACTTAATTAAAACTATTATTAAACATTTTATAAGGTTAAAAAATTAGCTAATATAGAGCCTTTTTTTAATCTCTCTACGTCTATTGCTTGGCAAGTTATAGTCAAAAATCAGTTTTTTATTTTTCCTGAAAAGTTGTGTTTTTGCAGTTATCATTTTATTCTCCGGGGACGGCAATGTGATTCACCATTCTACCAACCCGCACTGATGGGCTCGCGTGGCATCCCTCTCCTAGAGAGAAGGACTGAGACCCTGCAGTGGGAACATTATAGGCTGATGATGATGAGATGTCTATGGAAAATTGGAAATGACATGGAGGCCTACCGTGACGTCTTAAAGCAGGATTGTTTTAACACCTTTGCTGCAAAGTTCAAATTATCCATTAATATACATTATTATTTGTATGGCCAAAATTGTTTGAGAACTACAGCTATGTAAACTGTCGACTCGGAGGCGGGTTGCGAGCACATAAATCAATTCTTGTTCGACCTTTATGCTGGGTGCATAAGACCGAAAGTGTCTTATCCCAGTAGGAAAGAGATGGCGCCTAGCGAGATACCCTGTATAAATCTGATGTTTTCCCACACTGGAATAAGAATAAAACAATACTGCTTTAAGGCTGAACCTTGGGTTACTATTTCTGAAAAATAATTAAAAAATTAAAAAAACAAATAATTAAAAAATTAAACAACCCAAATAAAAAGTGAACTAAAAAATAAAAAACAAGTCAAACGATTTCAGTGATGAAATGAGAACAAGGGTCCCGTAATTGTATCCGAAAATGGAAAACTGAATACTAAAATTTTAATTTCAGCCGGGGGACAGTTAGGTGGATCATTTATTTACAGGTGAAGCTGAGCCCAAGTCAGCTTCCAGTCGGATGCAGCTGAATATCAGTATTTCACATGAAGCCACTGTTTATCTGACGTCCACAAGCCAGTAAGTAGGTACGTACTGGATCAAGCTGACTTAGGTACTGACCGGGTAGTCCGGGTACGGTTGCTTTGGTGTACTCACCAAAGCAACCGTACGGCCTGAATAAGATTGGGCGAGAGGCCACGGCTAATTGCCATAATTGCGAAGTTGGCCAGGACTCAGCACAGCACACGCTTGAGGAGTGTTCTGCGTGGGCCTATGAGCGGCAAGTCCTGGTAGCCAGGATCGACCGAGACCAGTCTCTGCCAGCAGTAGTTGAATCTATGCCAGCGGATTCTGACAACTAGACAGAGGTGACCTCGTTCTTTGAGACCGTGATGGTAAAGAAGAAGGTTGCCGAACGGGATGGGTGGAAGGGCCGAACCTGACAGGAGAAGAAATCGTCGAGGAGGCAACCGCCTCAACGGTAACATGCTGAAACCCTGCCTGCATTATTAATTAAAAGCAGATGGGACTTTGAGATTACGGGCGTTTAGAGTAGGAACTCTGTGCTCTCACCGAGTGACCTCAGAAATTAAGTAATATAAAATAGATAAACATATTATGACAGCCGGGACCAACGGCTTAACGCGCACTACCCATCAACAGATGAACCCATGAACCTAAGCAGGCTCATATTAATCTGAAAATTTCTCCCATCGCATTGTCTGCACCGTAGGATACAAATTTCTTTTTTCTACAACTACCTTTTGGCTTTTAAACTACAAAAGGTTAGAGGCAATTTACTTGGTCATTCTTTCACGAATCCTGGATTCAGAAAATGGCGTGAAATGAACAATCACCATCTATCGCGTACGAAAAGAAACTGCTAAAATATAATTCATGGAAAGGGATCAGGGATTTAGGATCAGGGTGTAAATCAACCCATCACACAACCAAGCATTTTGTACATCAAAAAAAGTCGTTTCACGTCGTGCGTAGACTAATTTAGACTACCTTTTGCTAAGTTTTTGAAAAACTTAGCTTATTTTAATTAGTAGATTGCATGCATCTTGTGTTGCATGTATCTTCTGTAATATGGATATACTTACTTATATCTTTTTACTTACGCACAATATTGGTGATTCAATGTAACATTAGCTTTATAATTTACAGGTGATTCTATAATAAACAAACGTTAAAACGTCCCTACTTTTTTTTTTCTAACATCTTCAATGTAGGTACAGAAACGCCATGTTTACAAAATTATATTCTTATAAGACTACTTTTTATTTTATCTTCCAGCTTTTCAAACATCTCAGGGTGAGATTCGGTAAATTTACATATTTCTTCCAGTATTCCAAGTTTCTTAAAGAGTAGTCTAAAGGATGTAAGTGGGTCTACATTACAAATCGCACGTACACACCTCTTTTGTGCGACGAAAGCTCTTCCGAGATGCACCAAGTTTCCCCACACCAGTATACCAAAACGCAGTACTGAACCAACATAATAATATGCATGATAAGCCTGTATTGTGGCTTGTCTGCTTATTAGGTTAGATATACGCCACAGAACATAAGCAGACTTACTCTTGTCTTTTCCTCAAAACGGCAATAATTCGTTTAGGTTTACCTACTTGGAGCTGCAGCGGCTGTACTCGAGTTATAAATTCAATATCTTCCCTGGTCAAGTCTAGGTTGATGCCTATTTTAAGTAACAACTGTGGCAGATCTTCATCAGGTTTTTCTATTATCCCTACAATTTCGATGTTGAGGAATCAATCAATCAATCATTGGCTACGATTGTACTCTCTTTCTATATTAAGACGCTGGTTTTGTTATTTTGCAGTTTTTTAATTATCCCCTCTCTGTTCTTAATTCTTTTTTCTAAACTAGACAAGCGTTCTACATGTTTATTCCATTTTATTGGAAGAAGAAGGCTGCCTTAAAGGTCTCGACAATTTCCAATTTCGGTTCAATCTGCTCGAATCTCGTGAACTATTTGTGTATTTATGCCGGGCGCCAAGTTACTTAGATCAGCAACGGAATTGCTCAACCTGATCGGGTAACTTAATGTCTGAAGTATGGCATCGATTTTCTGAAGAGGTGAAACACTGGCAGAAGGGTCCTCATGCATAGTTGGTTTCTCCGGTATTTGAGATCTAGGGGAGTTTAATTGTACGATGTTTTTGTTGTAGAATGGAACGCTATCTGAACTCATCTATTGTATTGCCTTTGATTTTTATTCTCTGTAAAAGTAGCGGTATGCGTTGTGTAGAAGATGTCATGTGATGAGCAGTTATTGTAAATTAATAAAACTAAACTTAAGCTTATTAAATACATTTATTTCCTTCCCTGGCTATACACCTCCAATAGTTTTTGCACTCCGGGCAGATCCAAGTTTCCTGTCTGTTCGATCCCAATCTTCTCCAGCAAACCTCAGACACTGACAACTCAGAACCTCGACAACTCAGAACCTCGACAACTTGAAAAGAGGGCGCCATCCGACACAATATGTGAATAATTTTACAAGTGGAATTCATATCGTGAGGTTGGTCACCGCTGACTGGTCGGAAGTTGGGGTGATGTCGCCACACTGCGATGCTAGAATGTCTCGAAATGACGACGTTCAACCGTTACGTAAACGTATAAGCGCATAGCATCTTCTTTTGTTTTTATCAGCTCCGGTATGTTGGATCAAGTTAGAGACGGTAAGATGTTACGGTACGTTCACACGGCGTCGAGTGTTTCTCTACCGAATCGGTTTTTTGCAGGAATCGGTTTAGTGGCAACAGTATTTCAACGAATTAGTTCACACATGCATTCAGTTTCAAGACATGGCAGGGTCATTTCACGCAGGTACAATTTTTTGCTAATTTCGGTGGTATTTTTTATTTGTAGGTTTTTGGATAAAAAAATAAACTTGTTTTATTCTAGAACACATTAGTATTCTAGGTATTTTTCTAGGAAATAAATAACCGTAGTTGTTTTGAAAATATGACGGCCACCGAAATTACCAACCCACCGAAATTGAAAATTTAACACCGAAATTGCCAATCTTACACCGAAATTGATGTTTTATAATGCACCATGTTTCGTATGGTGTCGGACGTAAAGAATAGCACCATCCCATATCTTCCCGTGGGTGTCGTAAGAGGCGACTAATGGACTTACCAGAGAATGGGCAGCAGCGTTCTCTGTGCCTTGGTAACAACCATACTGCGATCGCCAACCCACCTGCCAAGCGTGGCGATTAAGTCAAACCCCTCCCTTAAAAATGAGCGCAATACAAAACAGACCCCGAGTACCCGGCAGCCCGTCTACCGTCAACTATGGTAGCGGTGTGGCAAGGGGTGAAAAGAATCTCCGGAAGGGATCCGGCCACCCAAACCGAAGACTTGACCTGGCAACTTACAACACGCGCACACTCCGGACTGATGAGAAGATTACGGAACTCGAAGAGGAATTGAGCAGGTTGCGATGGAGTATCGTGGGGTTCTTAGAAGTCCGAAGAGAGGGGGAGGACATGATAATCCTGAAATCCAGCAACCTGCTCTATTTCCGAGAGGGCGACCGGCAGTCACAGGGTGGTGTTGGGTTTATCGTCCACAAGTCCCTCGTGAATAACGTGGTGAAGATCGAGAGTGTGTCGAACAAGGTGGCGTACCTTATACTCAGAATATCTGCAAGATATTCGCTGAAGGTCATACAGGTCTACGCCCTGACCTCTGCACACCCCGATGATGAAGTAAAAACCATGTATGAGGATACTTCTAAAGCCATGGATGGTTTCAGAACTTACCTCACCGTTGTCAAGGGGGACTTCAACGCGAAACTGGGCAAACGAAGCGAGGATGAGCTGCAAGTGGGGCAATTTGGGGTTGGACATCGGAACCACCTGGGTCACCAACTGGCTAGTTTTATGGAGAAGGAGGGCCTCTTTATGATGAACTCCTTCTTCAAAAAACGTGAGCGCAGGAAGTGGACCTGGCAGAGCCCCGATGGTGCGACTAAAAATGAGATCGTCTTCATCATAACGTCTTCTTCTTCTTAGTCGGTTCACTCTTGCCAGAGCGGTCGTGGTTTTCATGTTCCAGAAGGTTGGGCAGCAGACAGCACCCGCCGTACGACGTCCCGCCACCCCTGCCTGCTGGCCGTCATCCGGGCACATTCGTGCACGGGAGCGCCCACAAAAACCACCCATGTTCCTTCTTCGCCCTTCATGTCGAATCCGCAGCCTCGACAGGCGTCGGCCCTTGCGGGCCCCTTCCATGTTGCTGACATCTCTTTGAGGCGCGCGTGGAACACGAACGCGCCGTCGACACGGCCTGTCGTCGTCATAAGACGGACGGACGGCGAGCTTACCCATCACTCACCGTCCACAGGCTCGCGTCTACGGTGGCCGGAAGCCATCACGTGGCCCCCGACGCCCGGAGCGCCTCCCGCGGCGGCTGGGACGAGAGGTTCTCTCCCTCTCACGTTCCGCCACCTCCTTCGCTAGCATCACTGCTTCGCAGAAGGAGGCGACGGCGTCCCATTCCTCCTCGCCCCGGACCATGGCTTGCACCAGGGCCGGGCGCGAGAGGTCGCTGCCGCCGATCGCCGCTAGGAGAACACGGCGGGGCTCCGCCCAAGCGGGACACACCTCCACAGTGTGCTCCACCGTGTCCTCCGGCCGATCCTCACAATGGTGGCATCCGGGCGTTTCCTCCCGCCTGATTCGGTGCAGGTACCTCCCGAAACAACCGTGTCCGGTGAGTACCTGCGTCAGACGGAAGGTGAGGGCGCCGTGGCGCCTCTCCAGCCACTCCGTGGCGTGCCCAATTTTGTTAACCCTCTGAGTTAAATATCTTACCAAAGTCACATGAACTCACAGCCACTTTAGTATTAATGCAATATCGGTGGCAAACTTACCACCGAAACCACCGAATTTCGTATTCCCTCTTATATTCAAAAAGTACTTACGTATTGGCGCGAAAACTCAGCAGAATCGGACACGTCAATACTGCGAGAACGCAAGAGCACAACTGGGCCTCCGTGTGCGTAAGGAGATAGTTCGTTAAAATAGACTTGTTTACGTTATAGATCGATTTTAATAAAACGCACCGATATTGCACTTTTGGCGCGGACGTTCCTTATCACAATGGTCCTGATGTTTACATGATTCCTGAAGTAAAGGAAGTGTTAAATATGGTTGCTTTATGTATTGACCAACATAATAATGTTTAATTTAAGTACAAAATTTTCCATCGCAACGTATTTAAAGAGGTAAATGCGCTTAAAAGTTGATCACGGACATACCACCGTTATTGAGAAACAGACATATTTCTTTTTTTTTGTTATTTATATTTAAGAGAAATATATTTATACTAGTGCCTTCATATGAGCCAGTTTTCTTGTTACACGAAAAAATATAGAATGGTCATAGATAAACATGTTACATAGTGATTTCACGCGAAGAACCTCTAAAAACGCTGTCGGTGAAACCACCCGGCAAACAAATAGAATCTTACTGAAGTTGACACCCGATTTTGCAGCTACAAACCGATCCGGCCGTACTGCAAAATGTAAGATCCGGTGCAGTGGTATAGCGCATTCAATACTGCGTTCATAAGATATGTACGCAGGGGTAGATTCCGTTATTCGATACGAGGCCGTCGGATACGGCAATGCAAGATGCTGTGTGAATACAACATTCGGTTTTTCCAGATCCGATGAAAATAAGATTCGGCAAAACGTGGCTCCGTGTGAACGTACCGTTAGATCCGCAATACGATGACCCTGACCGAATCTCGTCGGTGACCACGCTTTTCTTATTTTTAAAGACTTTTATGGTAATTGTTGGAAATGTGCCTGTGAACTGTGGTAAATGTGGTTGACGTACGCTCGCAAGCACCACTGCTGAATATGAGGTCTTGGGTTTGAACCCCAGGTCGGGCAAAGTGGTATTCAGGTTTTCTATCTGGATTTTATCAGAAGCAGCCTAGATTGATATGGTAGTAGGCTGGCCCGTTGTTACTTAGAACTAAACCATAACTATAACCCCTCTGCCTATCCTTTAAGTAATTACCGGGGTGGTATGCCCAAGTTCACACAGGATGGAGCTATGAAATAATACAAATATTTAATTATCAACCATTTTTTAATAATATGTAATAAAAATTCATTAAAATGAAGGTATGACAAGAAATGATATTTCTATTATATTTGTGTTCTTATAATAAAAACGTATAACCGAAATATGACGTCAGAGCTCCACACAACAAATAAAATAAAATCTTTATTTTAAGAAAACCGTAAGAACCTACAACCTATACTTTTAACTACATCATCATCATCATCGTCATCAGCCTATATAATGCTCCCACTGCTGAGACACAGGCCTCCTTTCTGCGAGACGGAATGGAAATAAAATGGAAAAGTATAATAATAATAAAAAAAATCCCCATCTCATACCACCAAATAGGCCGATAAATCGCATAATGCGCAGCTTGACCGCCAGCGTTCTTTTTACGTGGTATCTAGCCACCTCAAATATTTTTATTACAAGAATCATGGTGCTTAAATCTATATCTATATTCTATATATATATATATAAAACAAAGACGGGTTTGTTACAACACTTATAACTCGAGATCTGCTGAACCGATTTGGCTGAAAATTGGTAGGGAGGTAGCTAAGAACCAGGAGAAGCACATTGATTTTGACTTTTTATCCCGTTCCCGTCGTTCCCGTGGGACGTGACATAAAACGTGGTATAACAAAACGCAACTGACAGAATAACAAAACACAACTCAGTACGTAGGATAGTAGACTAGGTAGAGTAGTAGGTAACGGTAGGTAGGTAGGGTAGTAGGTAGGTAGGTAGGGTAGTAGGTACGTAGGGTAGTAGGTACGTAGGTAGGGTAGTAGGTAGGTAGGGTAGTAGGTAGGTAGGTAGGGTAGTAGGTAGGTAGGTAGGTAGGGTAGTAAGTAGGTAGGTAGGGTAGTAGGTAGGTAGGATAGGAGGTAGTAGGTAGGTAAGTAGTAGGTATGTAGCAGGTAGGTAGGTAGGATAGGAGGTAGTAGGTAGGTAAGTAGTAGGTATGTAGCAGGTAGGTAGGTAAGTAGTAGGTGTGTAGCAGGTAGGTAGGCAGGTATTATGTAGGAAAAAGGGCATAGCAACGCATGCGGGTACAGCTAGTGCATGATAAATGGCATTCGTAATATCTTGGTACAGATTTTGTATGTTGTCTGATTGCTGCAGATTTTGTAAGTCATTTTAACCGACTTCAAAAATGAGGAGGGTCTCAATTCGTCGGATCTTTTTTTTTCTATTTTTTTTTTATGTACCTAAGTTCCCCGATTACTCGAAGATGAATGGACCGATTTCGTTTTTTTTTGCTTTGTTTGAAAAGGTATACTTCCCAGGTGGTCCCAAAATCATCAAGTCAGGATCTGATGATGGGATCCTGGAGAAATAGGGAAAACTCTTCAAATTTTATAGGCACACTTGAAGTGATTTGAGTAGTTTTTGGAAGAGTACTTTTTTGGAGTGATCCCATTTCAATTTGGTGAAGATCTGATGAAGAACTTCGGAGATAGGCAATTTTCGGGAGTTTCGTTTTTTTGGGGAATATGAAATTAAAGCAATATTATTCATTTTATTACTACCCACAATTGTTTTTATTTTCACATAATGTGAAACCGGTTTGGTTTTTGAGTTTTTGTCGGTAAACTTTAATAATAACTGGGGAGATTTTGATTTAGGTAGGTGTTAGGTGGTAGGTAGGTGGTAGGTAGGTGGTAGTTAGGTGGTAGGTAGGTGGTAGGTAGGTGGTAGGTAGGTGGTAGGTAGGTGGTAGGTAGGTGGTAGGTAGGTGGTAGGTAGGTGGTAGGTAGGTGGTAGGTAGGTGGTAGGTAGGTGGTAGGTAGGTGGTAGGTAGGTGGTAGGTAGGTGGTAGGTAGGTGGTAGGTAGGTGGTAGGTAGGTGGTAGGTAGGTGGTAGGTAGGTGGTAGGTAGGTGGTAGGTAGGTGGTAGGTAGGTGGTAGGTAGGTGGTAGGTAGGTGGTAGGTAGGTGGTAGGTAGGTGGTAGGTAGGTGGTAGGTAGGTGGTAGGTAGGTGGTAGGTAGGTGGTAGGTAGGTGGTAGGTAGGTGGTAGGTAGGTGGTGAAATCGTATTCTATCATACTATTGAATCAAATCTTTTCATTTAATACCCCACTCGGATATGTGCGCTGAATTCAATAAATTCATCCCTTTCCCCAAAACTATCTACACCCATCATTTTGTGGCGACGGCCATCTTGGACCGATTTTCATCAACATAGCTAACGCTAAGTACATTCCCGACTAATTCACCTTTCAAACAAAAAAAAACAAAATCAAAATCGGTTCATCCGTTCGAGAGCTACGACGAAGAAAACTACATATTAGATCAAGGTAGATAATTTTTGGAACCAAACAAAATTATAGTAGAATGAAACCTATTGGAAAAGGAAGAGAATAAATAATCAAAAACTTGGTTATTTGAATTTTTCACATATATTTTGAGGTTATGTGAAAAATCCAACGGTTGGCGCAGTGGTTCAAGCAGTTGCCTGCTGCGATACGTGTCGCAGGTTCGATTCCCGCACGAAACAAATATTTATATGGCCTACAGACTCTTGTTTCGGGTCCACCTACCTACCACCTGTAATTATTATTATGGATACATTTTTTATTTTAAATAATCATTTGCAACTAGGAGTAGGTATGTTTCCAAAAAAAAATTTTTATTATCTTATAAACAACGCAGTTGTTTAAAATGAAATTAAACAACAAGCAATAAAAGTTTTTCAATAATTAATTATTCAAGCTTAATTCTTTACCTATGTAAATTGTTGACAACTTTTTTTTTTCCTTTAATATCTTTTGAGACCTTTCAAAAATAGCACCAAAAAATAAAAACAAGCTCTGATTTACATGTAATTTTCTTGCAATTTTCATGTTCAAGTAGGAAAAGATAACTAATGCATAATTCATTGAAAAATCGCGATTATAAATTTTAGACCGCGGATTCATTCATTCACCACACATTCATTTTTTTTTCAACTCATAACTTTCGTATTTAATCAGTTTAAATAGTATTCATTCAAGAAAGGTCAGGAGTGAGCGCAATTAACTTACGTAAGCCAGTCTCCGCTTCCAGTCGTACCAAAAAAATATCCAAAAAGCACTCGTTGACTAGACTACATGACTGTGCTCCTCAAACCCAGAAAAAAAATCGTATTCGAGCCAGAAACAGTTTCACTCATGTTATTTTAGAGAGCCCTTTTTATTTTTTTGGGGTGGGAATCATCAAATAACCCCTCCAGCTCTTGGGCAGAGCGAAAGGGAGTGTCGGATTTCTACTGACTAAAAACCACCCATGTTCCTTCTTAGCCCTTTATGTCGTGGCCGCGGTATCTCTTACGAACAACCCACAGCCCCAACGGGACAACCCGCAGCCCTGACGGGCAGAAGAGAGCCCTCTGGTGGCATTTCGAAGCATTCAAATTCGAAACGCCCTCTGGATTTCTTTCCCCGAAACTAAAGTTCTCTAAGTAGCTATATAATACGTATAAAAATGTATGTAGGTATAGGTATGCCTTCTTATGTATATATGTATCTAATATGTCAATATTTGTTTACTTTTATATAATTTTTTTTTTTTATTTGCAATGGGCTTGCTCTTGACCTCAATCTTACCCTAAGGGCAAAGATGAGGTCGACGATGGAACGAGCTTACATTAATTATTTAAATTTTCTTGAATTTTGAAAACTGTTTACATCGTATATTGATCATAAATAATGATGATACATTTAATAAATTACGATCCTTATAGGGGATAGAACCGATGTGGCATATCAACCTGCCCGCCATTTTGATTTGTTTTCGAAATCGCGGCCCAGGATGAAAGTGTTATGTATGAATAGAGGACATTTACACGAAAAAAAATGTCCAGTAACACGGTACCCCAGGTTAAGCGTCAGGTGTCACGTTACCAAGATATTTGAAGGTAAAGATCGACAAATGGGTACAACAACAATCATTAAAAATAGACTTTTTACGTGTAAGGCGCTAAATTGTATTCAAATAACCGTTCCTAGAGGTTAATTATTATTATGCGCACGAGAAAATCGCATTGCATCGAATGCAACGCTATATTATGTCAAAGAATAGTTTTCTCGTGCTCCTAGTAGTATGTAATGAACCTACTCTCTTTCAATAAACAGTAATAATAAAATCAGCGCTTAGACACGTAAAAGTTCATTTTTTATGTGGTCATTGTACTCGTATCATCTTTACCTTCAATTATCTCGATAACGTGACACTTTGGGGTGCCACCATGTTACATGTAATTTTTTGTTCGTCTAGGTGTCCTAGACCCATACATACCAATATTAACGTATGCTGTGATTTCTAAAAAAATCAAAATGGCGGTGGGTCGATATGCCAGCACAAAAAAGTTCAAACCCCTTTATTAATTGAAGGAGGTATACATCGAACGAAATATTGAACTGCATTTTGATCAACTTACGATGTAAACAGCTTCTATTAGCAAAAAACAAGAAAGAAATAATATCTTAAAACTACCTTTAAATATATTTAACACGTAGCGGGACGGTACTGTCTTTTTCAAATGATGCAGTAAGACAGTGAAATATTGCAACGGGTGCGTGTGTACACCTATATCTTCAATAAGTGATTTTGTACATCCAAATGCTACTATAAATTATGAGGAACATAATGTAATACGATGGTAAAAAGATTTTCCTTATTCCTCTAAACGAAATTTCACTGTACTAAACGTAGTTGTGGAATCGAAAAGAAGACCTCAGTTTAAAAGATGAATACTTTTACGGGGGTGGTACTGTCATTTTGCAACATTGAAAAACAATATAAACAAAATCAGAATCGGTTCATGCGTTCGGGAGTTACGATGTCACAGACAGGCACATACACACAGACAGACACGTCAAACTTATAACATCCCATCGTTTTTGCGTGGACGGTTAAAAATCTACTGCTAATGCAATATGTACGTCCCGAGCTGACATTATAGTAATTTCACTTCACTTTTATGCAGCGGTTCATGATGGTTCATAGAAGACACGTGCTCTTCAAATTTTCAACTGTGTGGCGTCAACAGTCTCTGATTTGCGTGTTGAGTGTGGACCACATGCGACGATACAATGCGCGATACCGAAGGTAGTTTCACAAAGAATATTCATATTCAGAAATGGCGCGTGGCGGCTGCGCTGACACGAAGTTACCAGAACTAAATTTAAAACATTCATAATTTTTTGGAGAAACCCATTTTAATACTTATATTTCAACAATTGTAGCCAATTCAATGAAATAAGCAATAAGTTTTGTTTTCCATCGTAATGGAAAATTTTAGGACTTACGGAAAAAAATCCATTGCTACAAAAATACTGTCTATGGTTTGCGGTTTTAAGTAATATAATCCTTATTACTGATAAATATTTTAAATAGAACCATAAGTTGAAAAAGAATTAATTAATTATTTTAATTCACAAAATATTATTTTTTTAAATACATACATGTGATAAAATTGCACAATCCAAATCGGTATTGATGATACAGCGTAGAAAGAAACGTAACTTATAGAACGGTATAGTCTATGATTTGACAAGTAACCTCCAGCGTCATTTCTGTACTTTTACAATAAATTTGTTAAAATATCGGTTTAAATACAGTATTTTACATTAAATATTATATATTTTATTTTATTTTATTTTTTTGCGATAAATAATGTCAATATTTGTAAAAATATTATAAGAGTACAAAAATTGGTGGAATCGGTCCCGCGTGTTTCCTTCCCGCGCATGTCGTACAAGGTGGAAGTTGGTCATGGTCGTCCGCCAAACGGAAAGCCGCCATGATGGCTTTCTGTAAAGTACGCTCAATATGTAAAGTTTCGTTATTGTTTTTCATTAATTGTGACTGAGTGCGTGCAAAAATTAATCATGGGAACGAACTAGAGTGTGCAAAGTTTAGTTTACGGTCCCCTAGGACCTCCTAGTGGAGCTATAAAGTGTTTTATAAGTGCATTTTTGTGTCGACGCTAGCGTGTTTTGTTCTGTCAACAAAATGTCGAAGCTCTCGTTTAGGGCGAGGGCCCTGGATGCGTCGAAACCAATGCCCATATACCTCGCCGAGGAACTTCCGGATTTACCGGACTACTCGGCGATTAACCGTGCAGTACCTCAGATGCCTTCTGGAATGGAAAAAGAGGAGGAAAGCGTAAGTATTTTGCGCATTTAGATGTTAAGTCATCGGAAACTACTGTGTGTCGGCCATTACGTTATGTTTCTTATTCTCGCCGCTAGGGGCGGTACAATTTCGCAGGAAATTCTATAATTTTGAAAACTATTTGATATTTGGCTTCTACCTGCTCTTACGAATTATGAGAATTCTTTTTCTGGAGGTAATAATTACGTGACAAAAAAATATCGTCCATAGCTTGAATGCAAAAGTTATTGTCAAATTTTGGCGCGATAATCACCACATGGTGATTTTAACTTACTTACTGTCTTCGTAGGATACAAGTACGAATTTCTCGGTTATTTCTCAATGGATTTTGATGGATATTTTATATATTCGTGGCGAAAATATGTAGATTTTATGGTAAAAATTGATAGTAAACCGGCTGGGTCATATGTTATTTGTTTACAAACAATGGGTGCCGGGCAAGAGCAACGTTTTAATTTATTAACGACACTTCTTCATCTTAATTTAAATGAATACATCAATATTTATTGAAGACTAACCATCATTTTAAACGACCATGGTATAGTTATCGATAATTATTTGAAAACTTCCCGAAATTCTTAGAACTTGACAGACGACAATATTTATTTATTTTAATTGACTTATTTGATCATCCATCAAGACTTTAAACACATTTACGAATGAAATTACTTAAATATTTGTGATTTCATGATTATTCTATTCCTTTCAAATTACTTTAACTGCACTTTAATGAGGAAAATACTCAAACATGACTTTTTCAAATCTGACTATTTTAGACCTTAGCTTTGGTGTGAAATTAAAGAAGAATTAAAAATCTAACACATACTACTCTGATACTACTGAGGTGTACTTATTATAGTAGATTGAAGTTCTCTATATTACACTTATGAGATTTAGTAAATCAACTCAATCAATAGGGCTTCACAAAACACATCTGATTTATTTCAATAGTGTACATTTAGACAGAATTTGATTGATTCGAACAACTGAATTTAATAGGGAATTGTTTGTCAGTGTGGGCCATGTGACATGAAATAAAACATTATGACTAAAAGAGTCAATTAAAGTTTTGGGGATAGAAGAGGTCATGATCAGCTGCATCTGGTAAGACTGGAAGCTTACCCCAACGTAATTGGGAAAAGGCTAGACAGATGATGACAATGGATGCAAAGGCCAAAGACGAGATGAATGGGTTATACGAGGAATGTTTTGAAAAAAAAAGTTGTGAATCCTAGGTTGACTAGAGCGAATGTAAGTCACAAATATGGGTTGTGAAGAAACATGGGACGAGGTTGGGAACAACGTAAGGTGCGGTGATGTTATTTCTACGCAAATGCAACCTGCACTAGGTCTGCATCGTGGATTACCTGCCCATTTTCACTAATACAGAGAAGGCCCGTATTTCAGTAGTGGAAGCATAATATAGTAGGCGTATAATCCCAACCGATGACCTGGTGACGGTTGCGGGGATCCGCTGGATTGGTTGGACTGGGACAGGAGCGGTCAATGTGGCAACACTTGGGGAACGCCTTTGTCCAATATTGGACATCTTTCATGTGAAATGATGATGGTTATGCTTCTGGGGCACCACATTGTTTCTTATGAGAAAGAAGATTTCAGCAGCAGAGATTTCAACATGTTTCATGTGAATGTTATGTTATGTGCTTTATCATAATTTTATGTGACAATGTTTCACTAGTGGTTACACAGAGTGGATCTAACTCAGGCATTTTCTGCATTATTGTCAGTAACATGGTAAAGCTGGGGCGAATCATATTATCAATTCTTCCAGCCTTTCACAAAATACGTGCTTTGAATTTGGAGTTCAAGACACTAGCCAATTATACAATACAGACCAACCAACTCAGGTTGAGATGAGACTTCTTATTGGCACATAAAGACACCGGTTTTCCATTAAGGGTTAGACCGAGGTGACCTGTAGACTGTAGTATGCACACCAATCAAGATATACAAAACCAGTTTATGAGGATCTCCCATTGTACAGGAAATCTATACAAAGTCTGGCCATGTTATACTGGAAATGTACAGCTTGATGTGGACAACTAGCTATTTTATAAGGTCCCATGTGATAGGCTAAAATTACTATTATTTAGATTCTATAACATGCTGTTGTAATAATAAAAAAAAGAGTGTGAGAGATGAGAGGAATGAAATTAAACTGTGTGGTGTGCTCCAAATAAAAATAAGTAAAAGTGAAAATTCGGGCGCCTGGAGTACACACAAAACTATGCCAAGGATAGACTTACCTGCGGGAGCTTGAGACTTTTAATCTTCAAGCGGGAAGGCATCAATAAAAATCAATCATGAAAAGTAAGAACGACTTTATTACCCGAAGGCTGCTGGTTTGAAAATTCCTTTCTAATTCTAAAGCTAACAGCTCTAATGTGTAAAATTAAGATGACATCGCTGTTATTCTAAGACCTGTCATTATTGCACTTTTTTAAAATAAATTGAAGTTATGTATCATAAACCATACCAAACTCCGTCGACTAAATTAGGAACCTGATGGATTATCCAAGAGCATCTTGGTGATATTCGCCGAGATTGCCAACGGCGGTCCAAGATTTTGCATTTTGGTAGGGGCGTGCGTTCAAAAATTTAAGTAATATGAAAAAAAAACGCCTTGTGGCGTTTCTTCCAAAAATCAAAATGTGGTCATCAGTAGATGAATTAATCCAAGCAAATAATTATCAAATGAAGATAAAAGATCCTTAAAAAATAAAGGCTATCCAATTAGGATCATGACAAGGGCAATCGGCTACCACATAATTAGGGACTAGATGCCGCCCATCTCAAGTTATATTTTGAGATTTTATTGGAGCGCTCAAAAATCACTCCATTGATTCCAGGCTGTAGGTCGAAAAGCAAGAAATGTCAAAGTCAATTTGACAGCATCGAAAATAAAAATCAGTGTGACCACTTCACGAATCCAAGTCAACAAAAAATGAATTTTCATAAGGCAACACCACCATTAGAGCCTACAAATCAAAGCAAAGAATTCAATAGTATGTAACAGGCTTAAAAGACTCGTTACATTACATCCCTCCCCGAAAATAAAAGAAAGGAACTTTCTTTTATTAGAAAGAAATCTTCAACACAATAGACCAGTCTTAACAACTTTCTAAATCCAAAAAAAGAAAAGAATCATAAAAGATTCAAAGTGTAAATGAATTCTGAAAATGTCAAACGACAAGGTCTCAAGAATTTAATAAAAGTAAAAACATGCAAATGACAAAAAGTCAAAAATGAAATATGTGAAAAACAGAAAAAATTATAAGTTATAAAAACTTGTTAAATGAAACGAAGAGAGAAATCTCTTAGCGCTTCTAAACTAAAAAACAGTGCAGTTAGGCACCATCGCCACTGACTACAAATTTCAAACGAATTCGAACAATTTACCAATACAAACTACAATTTTTAGTGCAGTTAGGCACCATCGCCACTGACTAAAAATTTCAAACCACTTGGAACAGTACAACTTTGAGTGCAGTTAGGCTCTATTGCCACTGACTACTATGTCAACTGCTTCCAACTCTACCATCTCTATGAGTGCAGTTAGGCTCTATTGCCACTGACTAACTCCGTATCCAACAATCCAAAAAAATTTGAAACTCCAAACAAAAGTTTTTAAATAAAGCTGAAAGACCTTATTTAAAATATTGTTACAGGCACAACCTGCAACGAAACAAAGGAAAGCGTACTGTGATCGGCTCATCACCACCGAATTCCCGAGCACAATAGCTGTAAAAGAATGTTGCTGTGACTGGCTCAACACTACCAATCTCCCAAACACAGACAAACACAAAAAATCATTGAGATCTCCAATGAGAAATCTCAATAACGAAAAGGCGAAAGCCAAGATTTCACAATGCGATCGGCACATCACCACCGAACTTCCGAACGCAAAGAAAAAAAAATGACGAAAGTCAAAAAAAAATCCCGCATTGTGATTGGAACAACAATGTCCAACACAATGGAAAAAGGAAAACAATATGGCCGGGGCCGAAATCCCACATTGTGATCGGCACAACACCACCGACTTTCCGAGCACAATGGAAAAAAGAGTCGAAATCAAGGTCAAAAGTTACACCAAGATTCAAAAAATAATAAGGCATTTTGTAACAAAGGTTACAGAATGACCCTAAAAAGTAAAGTCCAGGATGAACGCGTTACTCTTAAAAAAATAAGATCTTATACAATCCAACAAAAACGAACAAAACATAAAATAAGATCCTTCGGTGTGAAAAACATTTAGTGTGGAAAAAAATAGTATTTAATTAACAAGAATGGCCTAAGTTTTATTTTTAGAATGTTAAGAATTCAAATTCAATAAATTTATAAGAAGTTACCTAACATACATCTTTCAAATCGTTGATAACCTATCATCCATCCCCTCGTACATCACACTGTCAAAAACGACCTTCAAACAGAATTTATCAAAATCAAGACTAACACTTGGAAACCAAATTAAAATTTAATAATATCTTTAACATGATAACGTCCCACTGAACCTTTATTTAAATCTTTCAAAACATAAACGTTATCCGAAACCTTTTCAGTTATTTTACACTTTACAAACTTAGGTGCAAGCTTAGCTGAAAAATATGCAGGAGCATGAGATTGAACAAAACTTCTTCTCCACACCATATCACCCACACCAAAAGAAATGACTTTCCGACCTTTATTATAATAAGCGGCATTTCGCTTATACCCCTTTAACAAGTAAGCTTGAACTTTAACAAAAATATCACTAAGTGAATTAAGAGAAACTGCATAAGCATTCCTATTTGAAATTTCTAGTTGAGATAAGTTATCAACAGAACTACTAAAGTGATGTAATGACGCATCAAGAATAAGCTCCCTACCAAACATCAGAAAGTTAGGAGTAAACTCAGTAGCAAGGTTTACACTATTATTTAAAGCTAATTGAACATTGGGCAAAAAACTTGACCAAGTTCTATGATCATCTTTAACAAAACACGATATGCAGGTTTCGACCGTTTTATTATATCTCTCAACAGGGTTATTTTGAGGTGTATACAAAGTATTATAAAATATTTTGGTTATATTAAAACCTTTCAAAAAATCTACAAAATGTTTTGAAGTAAATTGAGTTCCATTGTCACAAACTACTATTTTTGGACAACCAAATTTGAGAAATATTTCCCCCTCAAAATGTTTACAAATTACTCTAGTGGTAGCATTGATCATTGGAAAGAACCAGCAATATTTAGTAAAAACGTCTACAACCGAAAGTATGTATCTATGACCAGAACAAGTTTTAGGTAGAACTCCTATGATATCAACTGAGAGCATAAGCATCAACAGCAGTACAGGTATCGACATCACCCGAATCCTGAAGCGGCGGAGACTGAACTCCCTTGTCCATGACTAACAAACAGCAAGGCGAATAGCAAACGAAAAGCAAAAACTAAATTTCAAAAAGTTAAAAGTTTGAAAATAAATTTTCAAGTTTGAGGTTAAGTATTGAAGTCAATGTGGTATTCCCATGAAAAATTACTAAGTTAATTTTATCGTTTTAAAAGTGCAATAATCACTTACAAGCAGCTTAAATCTAGATAAATTAAATGTACAATATTGTACTTACAATTAGATTAAATTATTTTCTTTAAAAGTTAAACTTAGTTTTTAAAATAACTTTACTGTTGAGAACAACAAAACACGGTCAATGCTATACATTTCTGTTGGTTTTGCTAAGGAAAAAACATGTTTTTAAAACAAACAGGTCAATAAACAAAATTATCAATAAGTAAACACCAAATATTGTTTACAAAGATTCACCAAATTAAGTTAAGTACTACTTAAGAGTCAAAAATTAAAATAAACACAAAGTTATTGAAGTAACAATGTAGAACAAACTAATGCAAACAATAGACTCATAAGTTATTTAATAATTGTGCAATAATGACAGTATATAGGTACCAGACAAACCTACTTCAAGTCCCTGTTCGCTGAGCGACAATTGTAATAATAAAAAAAAGAGTGTGAGAGATGAGAGGAATGAAATTAAACTGTGTGGTGTGCTCCAAATAAAAATAAGTAAAAGTGAAAATTCGGGCGCCTGGAGTACACACAAAACTATGCCAAGGATAGACTTACCTGCGGGAGCTTGAGACTTTTAATCTTCAAGCGGGAAGGCATCAATAAAAATCAATCATGAAAAGTAAGAACGACTTTATTACCCGAAGGCTGCTGGTTTGAAAATTCCTTTCTAATTCTAAAGCTAACAGCTCTAATGTGTAAAATTAAGATGACATCGCTGTTATTCTAAGACCTGTCATTATTGCACTTTTTTAAAATAAATTGAAGTTATGTATCATAAACCATACCAAACTCCGTCGACTAAATTAGGAACCTGATGGATTATCCAAGAGCATCTTGGTGATATTCGCCGAGATTGCCAACGGCGGTCCAAGATTTTGCATTTTGGTAGGGGCGTGCGTTCAAAAATTTAAGTAATATGAAAAAAAAACGCCTTGTGGCGTTTCTTCCAAAAATCAAAATGTGGTCATCAGTAGATGAATTAATCCAAGCAAATAATTATCAAATGAAGATAAAAGATCCTTAAAAAATAAAGGCTATCCAATTAGGATCATGACAAGGGCAATCGGCTACCACATAATTAGGGACTAGATGCCGCCCATCTCAAGTTATATTTTGAGATTTTATTGGAGCGCTCAAAAATCACTCCATTGATTCCAGGCTGTAGGTCGAAAAGCAAGAAATGTCAAAGTCAATTTGACAGCATCGAAAATAAAAATCAGTGTGACCACTTCACGAATCCAAGTCAACAAAAAATGAATTTTCATAAGGCAACACCACCATTAGAGCCTACAAATCAAAGCAAAGAATTCAATAGTATGTAACAGGCTTAAAAGACTCGTTACACTGTATATATTTATTTCATGTTCATGTTTACATAATTTAGTTAAATAGGGTAATAAATTATAGTTTTTTTTTATTGTCTTTTTTTATTTTATTTTATTTCTGATATGCATGTTTATTTTCATTATTTTATTTGTTATCTGTGTAATTACACATCTATGAATACTTTCATTTACACCCATCTTTTATCTATGAGGATAGGCAGAAACTTTAGAATGTAACATACTAAGATCCTTACTTAAGTGACATAACAAAACAAAACATGGTTTAATACCATAGCTATCTTATAACCAGTCTACTAAGGTCCATGACTCTTAGCGATCATGTCTACTGATTAGCATGATGAACGATGTTCTGCAGCTGAAAAATCCTCTTTGTCGCATTCACCTGTTCGAAAGAATGGGCTCCTAAATTAGATACTCCCTTAACTTAGTTCACATTCATGACAACAGGGGAACTAAAATGGCCACTAAAACAGATCATAACAGGCGTCTGACCATTTTACAAATTTTAACACAATATTATTTTTCTATTATGATAATAGGTGTATTGGTGGGTACCGACAAATATAAATAACTATGTATTTTTTTGAACAATTTCCTTGAAATAGAACTAAACTTGGATTTATAATAATTCTACTTTTACACATAGGTGACTAACATTCCACATTCAAACTATAACGAATTAAGTCCAGTACTTACCTTGTTTTATAACTACCTACTCGCCACATATTTGAGGTCATACATGTGTTAGTTATTTTTGTTATGATGACCTCATAGCAGTTACCACAATATATATTGTATGTACAGAAATCATTAAATGTGTTGCTGTCAAATATAGTTGAAGAGTTTGTGAAATAACAATTAAATAGGTTTACCCATGAGGCTATGGCTTTATAATAGGGATGTTTACTGACTAAAAAAAATATGATTCTAATTAGTCCGTCTGTTAGATTATCGAAAAATATTGGATTACGTATTTTTTGTTTTATCAAATCTATAAAAATTGACGAAGATAAAACGCGTCAAAGATTGAGTCCTGGCTTGTGACGTCATTCACCGGTAAAAAATGACATATAAATAAATAAAAAATAAATGATATAAAATGACATAATTATGTCTTACAATATGAGGTCACACGAGTTTTCAAAGCACTGTATCGTGTTCATTGTTTGTTTATGTGAAAAAAGAAAAAATATGTGTCCAATATTTTTTGGAAATCTATCTGACTGACTAATTATATTTTTTATTCAACTACCCTATTATTAGCCTTAACATTAAGCCTACCTATATTTTTTTAATTAAACAGGTTTGCGTTTGACCGCAATTCATCTGATGTGAAGCGATGTCTCAGCCTAGGGTGGAGCACGCTTGCCTAGACAATATTGATTCACTCAATTTGAATAGATCCAGATTAAAATAATCAGGGTACAGAGAAGCTGGCAGGTAACCATGCGGATGCAGTGCTGTTTGGTGGAAGTCACATTTGGAGTAGGTTTACAGCTTATGGGATCTCACAGTGGAGTGGCCTATGTCCAGCACTGGGAATATTATAGAATGATATTGATGACAAACAGCGGAACAGCGGTGGCACTGTCGGGGCGGCCCGACTTACGAACAGTAAGTCGTGGGTTCGAACCCAGGCAGTCGCATTACTTTGTGTAATTAATATCATCACCGCTGCTCTCAAAACGGTGAAGGAAACCAGCTTGTCTTGGAACCAAAAAATTCGAAGACATGTGACGTCTACCAACCCGCACTGGGCTCGTGTGGTGGATTATAGTCCATCCCTCACCTAGATAGGAGGCCTGAGTCCCTGCAGTGGGAACATAATAGGCTGATGATGATGATAATGATTGATGACAAAGATAATTTTATTACTTGAATAAAACAGATTTCCTTTGATATTTTAATTAGTACTTTTAAAGTTATTGCCTCAATGATTTACGACTGCATAAACATGCATTCACTTTTTGTTGTTAATGCTTTTAAGGGTCAACTGAATTTGTAATCGTTGTAGTTTATACTGTATTTCAAGCTCCTAAAGTTGGTTTTGCAATTTTCAATGTCGATGCAATCGATTCGCCGTCACTTTGATGGCATTGAACCTAAGATATCATGTTGCTATCTTCGATCCGCCCACTGACTGTGGCTATGGTTTTATCTCCCCATGTAAAATACTTTTTGCAACCCATCAACGTACTAACTGGGTTGTGGAGGTCAGATAGGCTAATCGCTTCATGTAAAATACTGGTATTCAGCTGCATCCAGTTAGACTGGAAGTCGACCCTAACATAGTTAGGAAAGGCTTTGGCTGATGATAAAGACATCGACGTACACCTACCTATTATACATATGTATAGAGTATAATTATGCTCTAATGGACGAAGAGTCGTGTTTTCATGCAACCTCGAAGTGTCAGCGTATGTATAAGAGAGATTTCCTGTTAGTTCATCGAAGTCTTAAATCTAATTTTAAGTTCGTACGGTTCTGCAAATCCTGCTTGTATAAATGTCTGTAACTCTGTAATCTCTGAAATTTTACGCAGAGATGTCATTGGTAATTCACCCATAGTACGCCAGCTATTTTGAAGTCCCATGTAATAAGGGGCGAGCCTATTGCCATCAACCGCACACTAACACCTACATAATATAAGTAGTTGATAAACGTTGCCCCACACTAGGAATTTCTGCTGCATCGTGGGTGCGTTTACAAACATTTAAACTCACAAACACACCCAGACCCGAAACAACTATCTGTAGGCCATACAAATATTTGTTCCGTGCGAGGATTGAACCCGCGACACGCAGCGCAGCAGTCGAATCACTCAGTCACTGCGCCAACCGTGCCGTCAAAAGTTAGAACTCTCAATTCACCGAAAAATTTTCCTCAATCGTCTCTCCGGATTACGGCAAACGGAGATATGCACACTACGCTGTTTGTCCTCGTTGACTCACACACAATCTACAGTCACTATTGTCAGTCGGTTTGTTAATGTGTACGTCTGTGAAATGCAAATATTTACGATGAAAAACTAATGAATCTTGCTGAGATGTGATGATTGAGTCTGGCGGTAGTCGAGACAATTGAATACTTATAATAGAATAAGTCTTTTTATTTGTACACCATTAAAAATACAGGTAATGGTAAAAAGGTAGACATTATACACACCTACCTGGGTGATTCAAAAGGTGGTCTTCTTTTATAGATCCTAGGAGCTGCATACTGCTGCATACAGCAATAAAGGGTGTAAGAGTACCCTTAACGAAGTCGAAAAGCTCTTGTTCTCGTCGTCCCTGCGATATTTTTTTTGTTGTAGACCATACCTGGGAACCCAATAGTTACGGAGATATAGGGGGTCAAAGTTCCAAATTTTTGACAGCTGTTTTTTATACTAGTTTTTCATTCAGATTATAACTTGACTTAAATTAACTCCTTGACCCGTTTACTATTCTAACTGCGGTACTCAGAGATATTTAATGATTACTTAAGCCGTCACTTAGTAAAGATTTGACATACTTTTGTATGACAAAACTGTTAAAACCTTTACTAAGTGATGGCCTAAGTAATCATTAAAGATCTCTGAGTACGGCAGTAAGCATCCACTAGCACAATGTTTTAAGAGTACTACAATGAGTTTTATCGTAAAATGTGTTTTTTTACCCCAAAAAAAAAGTCGTTTCCCAGCAAAAATATTTGCGTAGGCCAGGGGTGGTAAATGCTTGGTTGACGGCTTTACAACCACATCTAATCGTCATAGCAATGGTCTATCTGACTCATCATCTGCG
The DNA here is from genome assembly GCA_949774965.1 of Diarsia brunnea. Lineage (NCBI taxonomy): Eukaryota > Metazoa > Arthropoda > Insecta > Lepidoptera > Noctuidae > Diarsia > Diarsia brunnea. The sequence goes on from OX459023.1 coordinate 3,725,635, forward strand.
TAACCTATTCGGAACTAGGTTGGACGACTTGCAGTCCAACCGTATGCAGCTTTATACTAGTATATTACATGGAGCGATGGCCTATCTGATTTCCTAAGCCAGGTACTGGATAACATGATACTCATCGGTAAGATTGGTTGTCAGATTTTCTGGCTTCTGACAACTACCAGAGATCTACAAACGACAGCAAAGGCTGAAGTTGTATTTCCGAGGCACGGAGGAGTCTGTAATACTTGTAATAGATAGTCACCCATCCGCAGACTAACCTTGGCGAGAGTAATTTATCCGTCGATCTTTCCGTGCTGTGGCTGTTTTTGTTGAGCCACGAGTGACGTGTTCCATGACAAACTGCCGTACTCAGAGATATTTAATGATTACTTAAGCCGTCAGTTAGTAAAGATTTGACATACTTTTGTATGACAAAACTGTCAAAACCTTTACTAAGTGATGGCCTAAGTAATCATTTAAGCTCTCTGAGTGCGGCAGTAAGTGTAAAGATCTTTCTGATTAGTCTAACTGTGAAATGTCTTAAAATTTAGTATACAACTTTACTGCTCACTGAAATACTTACCTGCCATAAAATATTAGTCATCTATTCCATAGCAATAACAAATACCATTTTATGATGTCAACTTTTGGTTAAGAGATAAGCGATATAAATAGGAAACGAATAACAATCGTTACTAAAGTGAATGAAGATAAAAACTTCTTGTTTATGCCTTAGTCACTCAAATAGTATGAATATTTGAAGAATATCGTCATTATTATTCTTTTATCCAATTCTACGAATGTCCAAACATAATTTGTATTAGCGTAATGTCGAAAAAGTACTTATAATCACTACCCAAGGTCGGGTTGATGACCTCGCAATGGGTACTTGGTATTAGTACGCTCAACTCAACCCATCATCCGGCCACTATGCCGTGAATTGACAAAATTATGGGGCTTCGACACGATGGGTCTTTGTAGCGTTACGAAAAGGGTTAAATTCTTAAAAGTAACTTAGTTTTTGGGTGTTTTGCGTCTCTGCCATTTTGAAGTGTGTTCTAGTGATAGGAATAGATATCTAAAAATTCGTGTCGCTTTTTATGAATTTATTTAAGAAAACATAAGCCCTATTTCATTCTCTAAAGATAATAATAAGAGATAACAACAGAAAACTGCTTTCACCAATCCATATCTTTGATAACCTTTGAGGAGGAGTTCAAGTTGGAGACAGTATTTAAAAACCTTTTACGAATGGCAATACGAGCCCTAGACAGTCAGTCCCACTACCAATTAACTAACCAATATTTCTACCATGCCATGAGCAATTCTCTTAAGTTCAAACCAATGCGAAGGAAAAACAACCAGTAGAAGTTTGCGTTCCTGCCAAGATAAAGCTGTTATTGTAACTCAGGTTATACAATAAAACTACAAGGATATCTTCTATATATAAAAATGAATTGATGTTCGTTAGTCTCGCTAAAACTCAAGAACGGCTGGACCGATTTGGCTAATTTTAGTATTGAAATATTCGTGGAATTCCAGGGAAGGTTTAAAAGGTGAGAAAGTGGTAGGTAGGTAGGGTAGTAGGTAGGTAGGGTAGTAGGTAGATAGGAAAGTAGGTAGGTAGGGTAGTAGGTAGATAGGAAAGTAGGTAGGTAGAGTAGTAGGTAGGTAGGTACGGTAGTAGGTAGGTAGGGTAGGAAATAGTAGGTAGGTAGGGTAGGAAGTAGTAGGTTGGTAGGTAGTTGGTAAGAAAAAGAGCATTGCAACGCATGCCGGGTACAGCTAGTAAAATATAAAAAGATTGCTACGCTCAAAGTCCGTCTCGAACCATTTATTTCCACAACTGACTCATACCTAAGTGTACCTGGTTACTGGTACGATAAACAGCTGACGGCATTTTTCCACTTGTAAACATACTCGTAATTGTTAATATTATGTTTTTAATTCTCAACGTTTAATCATGCGTTTAACGCCACTTCGTTGCGAATAATTGTAGGCGTATATTTGAGAAGGCATTTCCATCGATCATCATCTGCTTAGCCTTTTCTAAACTACCTTGGGGTCGGCTAGCAGTCTTAACTGGATGCAGCTGAAAACCAGTATTTTACATAGAACGACGGTCTGACAGCCACAACCCAATTAGTGTTGGGTAATACCGATACCATTTAGTAAGACTGGTTGTCCGACTTTCGGACAACTGACTGACTACCTGTAACGACTGTCAGAAATCTTTTAATGACAGCTGAGACCAACGGCTATACGGGAAACTCGGCACATAATGGGTTGTCCTCCAAAACGAACCAAGGCATATGCATCGATACGAATTTAAAAAAAAAAATTGTACTTGACTATTAGGGATTATTAGATCGAAGTAATTTAATTCCTTTCCATTGATATTAAAGAAGTTACGTTTACTTTTCTTGTAAAGATGTAGTAGGTCTAGTAGTCGCAAATGCGTCTCGTGAACACCCTGAACGGTCCTGGATGGGGTCGTCAGCTCGGGCGCAATGTTATTGAATTTAGCCGTTAGCGTAAGTAGTTAATTGATTTTGACTCGTTCGCCGCTCCGCCTCTCTGTGAGGGAAAGGGCCTTGTTCCACAACGCGGAATCAGTGCAACAGGGCATGCCATTTAGCTGATATAATAAAAGAAGACCACAAACTAGCAAGAAATAATCTCATAAAATCGTCGAAAAATTTGTGCAAATAGGAGATTTTTACTAAATAAATGGCGACTATTTTAGAAAGATCCACAAACGATGCAACACTTGATTTCGTGTCCTGCCTGTCGTGTTACTTGTACATCACAGGAGCGTATGGACGCTACTGAAAGCCCAAACGCGTCGCCAAATTTTGGGCCGACACAATTTCAAGTGTCAAATCTTATACTAATGCACAGAACAAAGCACAGGTGCGTTATAGAACCTTAATAAAGACCCAATGTAATTTCTCTTTATAAAAGACTATCATCGACACGCTAAGAAAATTATAAAATTATAGAAGAAGAAAACATGCTACGCCGAATCCAAATAAATTGGGATAAGTGCAGGAAAATGAAGGGCTCGTTAAACGGCTTCAAATCTAAAAGTATACTTGCAAAATCTAGATTAATGATCAAGCATCAAATAACGAAATAAACAACATAATCATGTAATCCTAATTACAAGCGATCCTAACAACCATAATTAATGACGTCATTAGGTGTTTCCTTGATGAATGATACGGCAGTTTCATCTGATATATTAATGAGTTTGTGCTTAATAGCTGTCAAGTGACTATATCGATGTTATTAGCATTTCTAGGGGTTGAGTAACGGTAGAAATTCTAATTATGTAGCTGGTTTGATAATTTTGCATATCAGTTAAAGATAAAGAATCTTTGTTGATCATCATTCTATTTTGGGGTCGGCACCCCACATCTTTTGCTTCTGTACGCCATCTTTCGTCATGTCAGAAGTCTGCTTCTTTCTAGTATTACAATATTTCACACAAGCCAAAAACTGTTTCATCCTCCCTCAATTTAAGATCACGCCAAGGTATTATCAATATCTATCTAATAGCGTCCATTTAAGATCACTTAGCATCCAATTTGGACCGTCAGATTTTTCCCAACGTTCTCACGATGAAGTCTGCTTTAAATTGACAGCCTGCTGAATCATGGGTTTTACCAATGAATCCATTCGATCGATAAATGAGGGGTCTTCTCGTTCTTTGCTCTTAATGAATTCTTTATGCCAAGTGTATAATTGCGTGTATTTTATTCGGTATCGTATAATTTGAAAAACGTTTGTTAGGTTTTATTCTACGGGAACGTGGCTGTGCTATTAGGTACACCTCTACCTAACCTTTCGGGGATTACAGGCATGATGTTATGTTACTTTATTACGCGACCCGAATCTCATCTCGGTGAACATTTTTGTTTAGACCATTAGGCGACTATCTAGAATTGAGTACGTAGAAACTGGAGTATGTATTTCCTCGAGCTAAATGGGTTTAGAGTGGTACTAAGAAATGTTATATTACCTGATCTTTTATTCCAATAGGTTATTGCTGCATATGTTATAGATGCGTTAAACTTGAGAACTTTGTAGGTTGCAAGATTGTTTGTTTGCTGTAGTGGTTCACTTGTCTAGAATCTGTATTCGTATTTTAGGAATCTCTAGCCTATGGCAAGTTTAGCAGTCTCACCCCAAATGCCCGTCTCTTTTCCTGGATCTGGAAACCCATTACATGATACTTGAACATGACTGGCGTAATGCGGATGACAGGCGTGATGATATTACGTTTACTCTCTGAACAACCATGATTCTTTACAAAATTGAATAACTGCTCATACTTACTATAAATAAATTAACTTATTAATAAATGAACTCTTTTAAAACGTGTTTTTTACGTTTGAAGCATACTATAAAATTACTTTTTGCATAATAAAAAACGGGTAGCTGCTCATAAAAATGAGTTCAACATTCTCCGCTGACATTCAATTAATAAATCATTATACCTGCAAGCGAGCACAAAGACCGGTACACAGCTTTAAACATTATTAAAATACGTTCGCTGGTAAAATTAAGCTGGGGTCTGACCACTCAAATCTGTGTGGTGCTTTCTTCAAAAGACCACCTCAGACACTAATCTCCATAGTGTTCATGTATGTAGGACCTATACCAAGATTATGTCTGGACCTTAAAAGAAAATATGACCTCTGAGTTTGTTTCGGATGTTTCTTCTCAGAGTAGTCAGTTACGAAACACCGGCCCCATCTAGTTTTAAAAAAAGTGACTTGTAAAAGTTTTTGTAAAAACCTATTGCAAAATAAACATCATTTACCTACTGCTGTATCAATTCTTGTTCTTAGCGTGTCGATGAGAAGTCTTCTTTAAATAAATTTGGCCCAAAATTCAGCTGTGCGAACTCCATTCGCTGATGCAGTCATTAGATCGTCAAGTGTGCAGGTGTCAGGGCATGCAGCGCAAGATGGAAGGTGGGCCATTGTCTGTGCCAATTATCGTTTCATTTTGACACTATGAAGAGGCTGTTTCGCCCAATTTATTGCATAAAAAGGGTATATTTAACGAAGCCGAAAGGCAGTTGTCCTACATGTCATTGCGACCATTTTTAATTCTGGACCATAACTTCTACTTACGATATTGGAGGTCAAAGTCTTAAAAAAATCTCATGTTTTAAATTCCTACAAATTTTTAATGTTAAAATAACTTTACTTTAATAACCTCGCATGACCTGTGAACTATTCAAAGCATTCATCAGCACAATGTTCTGAATGTGTTTCGAAGAATTTTTCCGTAAAAAGTGATTATTCACCTCAGAAAAAAATCGTTTCCGAATATTATTTTTTTGCGTAGGGTCACTTAGTTTGATAATACTTCATAATGCTACTTGACAGCTTCGTAAAGGGTACGTTCACAATGTTCACATCCTGCAGATGTTACAGGATTGCTAAATTATGTACCCAAGTTGCACGCGAATTCAGTATTTTAGTCATTCTGGCTTAACTTGCAGCTACGTCAAATACGCTATCCTTTTAAAGTCAGGTTAGGTAGCCAAATTCAGACCTTGGAAATATAAACAGAAAAGAGGTGACCTCACAACTTAAAACGATACGAAAGAATAAATAACAAGTGAATATCCCCATCTTTAAACATACGTTACTGAGCTACCATTTTTTCCGAATACGTTAACATAAAAACAACATAAATATTTCAATTTGTATTCAGTGTATTGCCTTGGTACTTCACTGCCGGATAGAAATGCTATTGGTGGATTATACTTTTATTCGTATCCTCCCTGTATATTCTATCTAGGGAAGGCTGTAAAAAGCGGCTGTCTATGAAGGAATTGAGTGACGTAAACTTGTTTTTCTTTTTTTCTAGGAAGGGGATAAATTAAACGAAGGTCTTGTATGACAAGAGCTAGTGTTTTTCTATTCTTCCGTCAATATTTTTCTTGGTAATATTTTTGCTCGCTTCTTTATTATTGTTATGCTAAAAGCTCTCTTCTATTCATTTCATAAAGTTATTATTATAGTAAAGTTCATAACTTTTTTTTTGTGTGTTATTTTTTGTTCCTGTACAATAACTATGTGGATATAGATATAGTTTAATTTTACTTTAAATTTAATTTAATTGTATTTGTTTTGTGTTTTAAAGCATTTTATTGGATGATTCCGTAATGTTGCTATAATTGATAAATAAATAAATACTGAAAAGAAATGATTTACCCTTTAAGTAGAATGTCAGAATCACGTCATTTTTATAGAAAATCTAGATGGAGTCGACATTTCCTCTTAGACGATAAAACCGAGTGTTCAAAAACACAAAATGTACCAATAGCACGGCCGAATAGACAAACTCGGGTTAAAATCCTCTGAATCAGAATATTAAACTTTAAAGCTTCGTCCAAAAAAACACCAATATTATTAAAAAACCAATCAAAACTTGAACCGCAACCTCATTTAATATTTCGCTCAGGTACACGATCGATTTTTCGTCGAACAACGTGGTTGACAGTAAAAATTGTGAGTATTAAAGCTTGCATACGAAATTGAATCAATTGGACGGTCGTTTTGGCTATAAAACGACAATTTGATCGTCTGTTTTCAGGTTTCCGTTAATACTTTGGTAACTGATATGATTTTTGAAGATGCGCATAACCCAAGATTCACCTAACCCGAACCCGAACTCGTTCATTATGACTCGTGTTCTTTATAGCTACACTAGTTTTGACTCATAGCTTGGAGCATGGAGGTCAGAAATTATCCCACGAGAATATAATATCATCATCTCTTTCTTGCCCTTATCCCAATTCGTTTGGGGTCGGCGGAGCAGGCCCACTAGACAAAATCCCTTTTCTGTAAGCGTTAACGCCAACGGAAAGATCAAATTATATGGAGTTGACATTAGCTTTAGAGATGTCATCTGTCAACTCAATACAATTTGATCTTTCCGTTGGCGTTAACGCTTACAGAAAAGGGATTTTGTCTAGGGGGCCTTGTCTTTTTGTTCCACAATTCTCTATTACTCGTCATCTCATCAGACCTCCTCTCTAGCCATATCATTCTTTACACAGTCCTTCCATCGTTTCTTTGGTCTTCCTCGACTCTGCTACCCATAATAGCAATATAATACTACCCACCCTATTATTTACCCAGGTATTTCAGGGCATTTTTTCGTCGAAATCCACGCGACATTTCAGGCGTAGGTGACCACAGACAGAGATTTTTCCGCATTTGTGTATTAGTACAGGTACCGCATTAACAGATCTAACAAAAGAAATAACCTAAGCCTACATCTATAACTCCGAAACCAAAGATAAGAAACGAAACAAATCATTCCTTTCCGAACCTTATTCAATAGCGAATCCCCATAATGAAATGAAATTGCCTGACCGTCTGAACGATATAAGCGATGACGTAAGCAACGCATAAAGGGCTCGGGAGGGACCGTTTAACGGAAACAATGCGTAGTAAAACCTCGTTTAATACCGGATAACGAGGAGGTACAGACTTTGTTCAAAGTTGAGGTATGTGGGACGTTGAGGTATTTTTCTCGTAAAGTAAGGCGGATGTTTGTGAAGATGCATGATTAGGGGTTTAAGAATAAACATGTTTTTGTTATTTTACAAAACAGGTTGCCTGCTATGTTATAAAAAAAAAATACACAGCCCACGCAATCTTCTAGGTTTTCTTTTCAATACAGCAACAGCTAATACTGTCGTCTGCGATACTAAAGGATCTTACGTCTTAACACGTCTACTTTAAGAATAGACGACAGCTTTTTCAATCTCGATAAAAAAATATTGGTACGTAATCTCTCATTACGTTACGTAAAACAGTACAGCAAACATAGAAGTGCAATTTGCAACTTTGAATTCAATTCAACCCACAAACACACATACAGTTACGCGCCTTAGTTCTTGGCAGCGATTTGGCACTATAAAACTTACTTACACTAAACATAAGGCAAGCCGTATTTCCCGTCGGGGCTGCGGGTTGTTCGCAAGAGATACCGCGGCCTCGACATAAAGGGCTAAGAAGGAACATGGGTGGTATTTAGTCAGTAGAAGTCTGACACTCCCTTTCGCTCTGCCCAAGAGCGGGAGGGGTTATTTGATGATTTTCCACCCGCCAAAAAAAAAAAAAGGCAAGCCGTATCTATAACTTAGCAAAGTCATCTCATACGTTAAAATTTGATCTTTAGAGAAACGTCAAAAACTACATTCTGAGTTATCTTCACTGCCTTATTGATCGTACCGTTACGTTTTATTATGTAATGGCTGTCGACTAACCCCCTTTCGTTTTCATAAAAATACACCCTCATTCGGGTACCCCTTTGGGAAATACAGGCGTGATGTTATGTTTATCTTAACTAAATGTCTGCCGTTCCGCAGTTTGGGCCAAAAGCTCGACCCCATTCACCCCGCGCGATTGCTCTGCGCGTGTTGACTTGGGGAGCGAACACGTTTTTCGACGCGGAATTGGTTTTAACCGGTCTAAAAATCTTTATAAATCCATGTACCAAAAGCGAACAGTCCGATGCGGTGACGAGTCGTGTCATCCGAACTGACTGTACACCTTCTGGTCGACTCAATTCTACGTCCATCCATTCGTCATGTTCGTGAACGGGCGCTGTCAGTGGAGATAGGTCATCTCTTAGTTGCCATAGTTTATTTTACTATATCTTTTTACTCCGGGCGCACTTAACTTGCACATCTTGCTACATAATATGTAGTTCTCACATAATATACCATCTCAAAATGAATGATGTAACCAGGGTTTTGTAACAATATTCTGATTTAAAAAGAGTGTCCATGGAGTTTCTTTTCCGTTCTTCTCCATAGAGATCTACGCTAGTGAATGGGCAACTACAGTACTTTGACAAGTTATTATGCCATAAGACTGTGACTGTAGCTCCGTTTTATTTATTTTTCTGACATTCAAAAGTGCCTGTTATGGTCTAATCGGATTAAATGCTTTGAGTTTGAGTCCATAAGTGTACTCTCCTTTACTGTAAGGAATGAGATGGTTACTACACTGCGGTTATAACGTGTATAGTTTACCCGTTCAGGAAGATTTAACGCAACAATAGTAGCACAGTATACACATAAATACCTTCGGTCGATGTGCTAACAATGTTGAACTTTACAAAGGTCTGCTGTTTGACGTGGGTTTGGGCTTTTGGTAATGGGAAAGGATGGATATATAGGTGGGCAAGAAGATAATAGATGTTTATCCGAAATAGCTGATCTAAGTTGTACTTGGGTAGAGTAGTTCAGATCTTCTTCTTCGTTCTGTCGATGTGTCGCATATTCTGGTTAAAGACGCTTCGATCAGAAGTCTGCCACCTGCAGGGCTATTCCATTTTGTACCAAAACCATAACCATTTGACAGTTAATCGATGGACACTATGATAGCCACTGACATTTAAAAAGATACGCAATAGCCCTGCTGGAGACCGTAAGTTGTGACTTCGGACAGGTCCTTTTAGATGTACATTACTGAACGAAACTCGTAAATATCTCGACCAACCTCATAAAAAAAAACTAGGTTGCTTATTCATAAAAAGCCTGTTCAGATCCTTTACGGATTGACTATTCGTTGTGTATTGAGAAACCGCTGTTTCTTCTCCCGATCGGACAGACAAGGCTGATTTTTGCAACGTTGTATTTCTTTACTGCGTATATGTATGTACCGTTTCAATAAGATTAACTTACCGTTTCCATCATAACTGCTTTTAAATAAGCTTCCCGTATACGTCTGGTACAGCGAGCAATTCTGAGAGGATTCCGCTATAATCTTGATGGATATCGCCTCGGTTCTAGCGGGTAGATTGATGGCAACAGAGTAATGTTATTAGTATGGAGTTTGATATTGATGATCATGGTCCGTCTTCGTTGTTTTAAGTAAGGTTCGTAAGAAATTTTGTCTGACTAAGATTTATCCAAGGTTCTGGACTAACAACTGCACATCAACCAGTCGATTATTGTGACGAAGTACTTTAACATAATATCTTAGTTGTATTATTAGATACTAGCTATTGCCTGCGACTTCGTTTGCGTGGATTTTTTTTATAAAAAGTATCCTATGTTACTTCTAATACCACCAAGAATATGTGTACATAGTTTCATGATGATCGGTTAAGTAGTTGTCGCGTGAAAGCGTAACAAACAAACTTACATTCACATTTGTAATATTAGTAGGGATTACAATTAAATCAATATATTACTAATGTCTTTACCCGATTGGGGTAGGTAAAACCTACAGAACGCCACTTGCTGCGATCCTTGCATACTCTTTATGAATCCTCAACGTTCATAAATCTAGTCATGAACATCACCAATGAGGTCAGCGTACAATCTTTTACACATCCAGACGTATTGATGATCATCATAGTTCTCTTGCCCTTATCCCGATTCATTTGGGGTCGGCGCAGCATGTCTTCCTCTTCTATACCTCTCTGTTTCTCGTCATCTCATGAGACACCTCCTTTCTTACCAAATTCTTCACACAGTCCATCCATCGTTTCTTTGGTCTTCCTCTACTCTTATACCCATCCACATCCATATTCATATAAAATAATCCAATAAGAACTGTGCCACCATTAGCGTATTTCCATTTCGTTACGAATAAGTTGACAGCCTTTAGAAGTATGATTTACGATATATTGGTTTCGATACATCCCTTGTTATCGCTGTAAAAGGTTTTCTTACTTTGTGGAACATTCTTTTATGTGGCATTATGTTTTTGAATGTAGGGCAACGATTGTATGAATGTGAGCTTATATGAAGTACTAGAGAAAAGGTTTTTGTAGTTATTTTCTTTTATATTTTCGATACACGTGTCTAGATTTAAAGTAATAATATAACAAAACTGAAACCTATGTAAGTACTCAAATATAACATATTATTTTCCTATGTTGAGTACTGTGTGTACATAAATAGCAAAATAAAATATTACATTTATGTATTGTCAGACAACCTTGGCCTATGTATATTATCTTACAGACTAACATAAATATGATAAAAAATACAATTTGTGTTAGTAAATAGTACCTTATTAAAACTATATTAGTATCACTTCAACTTGTGCACTACGTCACAGTGCATTGATATGGCACTGGCCCATGGAAGCGACAGAAGTCTTCTTCCAAGACAATGTGCAGATAACATGTAATTGAAAATGTACTCAAAATATCGGATGTAACAGAAAGTGAATCATAAATTGTGACCCTTGACAGGGTAGGATTGTAAAAGAAAACGTTTTGCACCAAGCACCGACAATATAGGACAAGGGAAGCGAGATTTTGATATCCAAATGTAAGGTAGATATGCAATCGCTCCATTTCAAATACAGACGTTCCGCTTTATCCAGTTAGATTAGAATTCGACCCCAACAAAGTCCAGTTTAAAATATTATGAAATTCACGTACCGTTTAAACCAAAGACACAGCTGCTAGTGAAATAAAATCTTCATTGTTATTACTACGACCTTTTGGGATATTTTTGGCTGTCTCAAAAAGGACTTAATTCTCCCAAATTCTGAATCACTGTAAAGGACGCTATCCCGAACAATTCCAGCACAAAATAATCGTAACCCAGATCACTTTATGCCCAATGAAAGCTAGCCTGAAATCGTATTAGTCCAAGTTATTTGGATTGGGATGTTACGGGTATCATTCTGGTTGGTTTTGAGAGAACTTTTGTTCTTATAAGCTTTTATTTTATTATGTTCTTTGGTTAGATTTGTTTTTTCTTTAAACTGATGGTTGATCATCACTGTTCTGCTTCTCTTATCTCTTTCTATGTTACATAGCATCTTTCACACACTTCATCCATCGTTTCTTTGACATTCCGCTACTCTTCTGATAGCAGACCACAATTTTTTGTTTTTTTTGGAATGTGTCAAATCATCAAATGACTCCTCCCGCTCAGTGTCAGAATTCTACTGACTAAAAACCACCCATGTTCCTTCTTAGCCCTTTGTGTCCGAACGCGGTATCTCTTTCGAAAAACTCGCAGCCTCGACAGTTACCAGTCCACACTCACTTTAACTTTGCTGATGACATTTTTCTTCCCACATTTGAGCTTAGTAAGGCTAAGTAACTTTAAACATTCACACAAATTACGTTCATGATAAAAATATAAGAATCGATCCCTAAATAAAATGTCCCTCTCACCGTTTTAAAAAGAACTCCGTTAGATTCCTGAGATGTACGTTGGTGCCCAGGGACTTTCTGTCCCTCGTAATGTAAAACGTGACGCGATGTATTGATTTTAGGAACCGTTTTAAATCATACTTGAATTCTGTAGGTAGTTTTATATCACTTCTTTGACTTGGAAGCTTCAAAACTTTATGCTAGGGTACTGAATATCGATAAATTATTCGGCAGTAGGAACGGAATCGTCTGCCTCACAAATCGTTATGACGGGGAGGACTAAAAGTGTCACACGGCCATAAGTATGTTGTATAGTCCCAAAGTCATCAACAACCTTGGTTAACTTAAAAAACTGTTTAAAATATACGATTGCTACAGATGTTTCTAACTTCACTTCTCACAAGAAAGCAAAGAACTTGCCTTATAAAAATGCAAATTTTACTGCGGAACCATAAAAAAATATAAGTTTTTTTAAAAGCTCTTCAACATTTTATGAAGACCTTGTTGTGCCTTCAGCCTTCAATGGTTAATTAAAAACTGAAATTGCGGTTAACCTTAGGGAAAAACTAAGTTACAAACGTTCAGGAAAATCTATATTTAGATCTGAATTTTGAACATAATAAATACCATTCCATTAACGCTTCGTTTGAGAGTAATAATTGAAAAATCCGGGCCGTTCTAAAAATATTTTTACAAAGAGAAAAAAACTTTATGACCCTCTTAAAAAGGCCGAGGGTTCTTTAGTAATTAATATATCCAGGAGCAAACAAATATTTTGCAATATTACCTTGCTAAAAGAATACCGGTGGAGTCAGCCCCTTAAATTACGAACCGTAATCCTTGGCGAGCGTTGATTACATTGTAAGACAGAACTAATAACCTAGGGTGGGTGGGTACGGTTGCCTGTCCTGCTAACATGGGTCCGTAATCGCTTTCTTGACACCCATGGGAGCGTATATCGTGTCCAGTAATTGTAAGGATCGAATTTGTTAACTCATAAAGTCTTCATGCAGATATGTGTAGAAACTTTTTATGCCTATGCTTTATAAGTAGGTTGTGTTTGTTTCGTTAGCTGTTGTTTGCGACCTTCGTCCGAGTGAAATTTAATGTAGAAAATTAATATTTTTAACCTAAATATCGTGCAGGTCAGAAGGGTGTCGCTCCATGTAAATTACTGATTCAGCTGCATCCGCTTAGACTGGAAGCCGACCCAAACATAGTTGGGTAAAGGCTAGGCAGATGATGACAATGATAGAAAGGCCAAAGACGAGATGATGAAGATGATCGTGCGAGGCAGGATTAGGTCGCTTATACTTAATCTAAGCTGTTTTAACCGTTTAGTCCACTCTCGGCCCCTCGTCCTCCAATAATTAAAGTGTCCACTCGGCCCCCAAGGTACAGTTACGGTTATAAATCATATCTTCAAAAATATTAACTATTCCCTCGGAGCCGTGCTTCACCTATGTAGGTTCTCCACCTGGGTGAAGCACGGGGACTAAGGGTTTACGTACAATAATAGAATTGACTGAAACTGTATTTGTCTTGTGTGTAATGTAAATAATGTAATATAACAGAACAAAAGTACTAGGCTAGGTTCAAGGGTTTAGTGTCTAATGATCACCTGGGTGATATCAACCAGTTTTTTTTTTAGTTTTTTAAGGATAGGAAAATTAACTGGTTTTCCCTTTATCTTTGCTTGGCAACAACATCTTTGTGGTAGTAACGCATCACCCCGTTTCCCAAATAAGGTAATTATGTTAATTTAATCGGTCAATAGGATGCTTATCAGGCTAGTATGATTCAGTAATACCGTAGATACATGACTGCGTATAATATGTTAAGTGACTAAGCATGTAGGTAGTATAATAAACACGTGTCATGCCTAGATAAGCGGTTTGTAGTAAGTCACTATGGAAAATATTTATGTGTTACTTACTAGTTGATGCCTGCGGCTCCGCCCACGTGGATGTCGGTTCTTGCGACCAAAAGTAATCTTATCACCTCCCCCCCCCCCTTTCAACCTTTTTTTCGCAATAAGAAATATCCTATGTCCTTTCTCAGGCTCTAGACTATCTGTGTACCAAATTTCATTTAAATCGGTTCAGTAGTTTTGGCTAGAAAACGCGACAGACAAATAGTAACTTTCGCATTTATTTTATAATATTAGTAAGGATTATTCTGACGTTATGTTGGTGTGAGCGCACCTAAGAGGAAGTCTGATAGTGGCGCCGGTGACTGAAAAGTTGTGTGGTTGTCATGATATGACCACGTGATGCGGACGAATGAGGAAATTAGGAAATGGTTGAGCATGAATGCAGAACTGGCGACAAATTGCTTTGCAGTTTGGCAGATATGTATTTAAGTAAAAGTATGCATTGTTATGAAATAAATAAATATAAAAAAGAAAGAAGAACAAAGAAACGATGAATGGACTGTGTGAAGGATAGTATGGCTAGAAAGGAAGTGACTAAAAACTTTCTTCACGATATTTTCCTCATTCCTCCGCATCACAACCGATTACCACACAATTTTGCAGTAACCGGCGCTGCTTTCAGACTTCCTCTTATGTTTACCTAGCGACCCACTCCGGCTTCGTACGGGTGCAGTGTATAATATAAACCTTCCTCTTGAATCACCTTTATTTATGCTATTAAAGACTAATAAATAAACTAAGTAAACATTGAACATACTAGGACCCGAGGCTTTTCTCGAAAGCAAATAAATCGAACTCAACAGAAGGTTGCCTAGTTCTCATAAGTCTATATTTAGAACGGCTAATTCAATATTAAGTCTTGTGCCACACGGTGACACAGAAAATGTGGTATAGCTTGAATAACAAGGCCTCGATTTGTATAGATTTACCGTACAATGAGAGATCCACATAAACAGGTATTGTGTAGCTCTTGCTTATTTAATGAGTACAACACTTTGACGTCATCAAATGACGTAGTGCCTAGGTAACAGAAAATAGTCTGTGATTATCTTAAGCTCGTGGCCAAGTGGATTAAGAATAATAGCAATGAAGCAATTTTTGCTCACTACTTACTTCAACCATGTCTATACTATGTGGAACTGTAAAACAATCTGTAAGCTCTGGTCTTATTAACAGTGATACGTATCTTGAGTTCAAGTATCTCTGTGGTCTTATATTCGCCGAAAGATTTCATCCCCTAATGCCCCAATTTTCTTCACAACGACACCATTCCGGCGAAATTAGGGCACATAACGTACTCGTTTATCCCGTATTAAATACAGTATTTTAATTAAATCATTAAAACCGAAATTGGGAAGGAAAATGTGAAACACATTTTTTACGCCAAACGTTTCCACATAGTATTATTTGTTTTTTAGCTCCTTATCTTATCGTGTAATTGTATAATGCGACCTAATTTTGTGTGTAATGTCCCGGGCTAATGTTTGTTATTCACGGATTTCGAAATGTTTGTTGAAAAGTCATTTACAAGGCAGATATGAGTGAAAGAGTCTGCAAAAGATGCCCTAGGAGGACATACCTTTTTGGTGATATACTTCGGAAGAGGCTTAATAAGAACTGCCACTCAGATTGATCTTCAGGTAAAACTGTGCTTGCCTAGGTCGGTCTGTGGATGGGTGACCGCCCGACATACCGAGTTGCCTCCGTGCCTCGGAAAGCACGTTAAGCTGTTGGTCCCGGCTGCCATATATAGATCTTTGTTACAGGTAGTCAGTGACCTGAAATTCTGACATCCAGTCTTACCAAAGAGTATCGTACTACTTAGTATTAACTGGGTTGTGGAGGTCAGATAGGCAGTCGCTCCATGTAAAATACTGGTATTCAGCTGCATTCGGTTAGACTGGAAAAGGCTAGGCAGATGATGATGACTTCGGAAGAGTTGGATGGTAGGTAATACTCGCAACCGACTTGCGTGTATGAACGTAGACGAAACAAAATAAGAAGATACGTTCTCCCTAAACCCATGGAAAAAGGCGTGAGACAATCTATCAGTTTGAACATCTATGTAACAATCTACTTAGTCCATACCATCAGACAAGAATAGAACCTTGCCCAAAGGAAGATGGCGGTCCGTATTTGCAAAGATTCTCTTTGTTATTTAATTTGGGGATCAACAGCTTTTGAGGTCAATTGCACACTTTGATGAACAAGATCCCGGGAATTAGGTGGCAATACTACGACTTTACCACTTTTCTCGAGTCTGTATAAGATTGCAAGTAAAGATACTTGTATCTTGCTTAGAGATGGGCAGTGGGAAAAAACCCAACGGGAAAATACCCAGGTTTTTACCCGTTTGGGTAAAAACCGGGTATTTATGTGGGTAAATACCCAATAGACGGGTATTTTCATTATTTAACGTAATTATGACGATCTTAAAAAAAAATACATTTTTAATTTATTTTAAGAACAAATGCTGCGAAAAATAGGTACTTTGCGATGCGCACATACTTTGCGCCAGCGTATATAGGGCACTAGCTGTTGCCTGTTGTTCGAAACGTCAAAATGTGTAGGCTGATTCAGGAACTAAAATAAAACCAGCAGTTTATTATAACAGGAAAAAGTCGTCTTCTTGTTTCTAACCGACTTCCAAAAAGGTGGAGGTTCTCAATTCGTCTGTTTGTGTTTTTTTTTTTGTATTTTTGTTATCGCGTATCTCCGTCATTAATCAACCGATTTACAAAATTCTTTTTGTGTTCGAAAAGGTATACTCCCGAGGTGGTCCCATTGTCACCAAATCAGGATCTGATGATGGGATCCCAGGGAAATCGAGGGCAACCCTCAAATTGTATAGGCATGTATTACGTGTTTCGTGCTTTTTTTAAAGTTTTTTTAAGTATTTGCATCTAGCAGTCATCACTTCATGTTGATGAGTTGATGATCGAAGGTATAACTCCTCAATGGTTAGGGGTTGAAAGCGAATCTTGAAGGTTAAGTGTTGGGGTTCTTGGTTGAATGTTAAATGCATAGTAAATATTTGTATAGGATATTACAACTAAAAATTGTAAATAAAAAAAGTTTTTGAAGTCGGTTTTTTTTCCCAAAAAAGTGCAAAAAAAAACCGACTTCAAAAACACAAAAAAAAACGAAAAACAGAAAAAAGTGAAAAATAAAGATCACAGGAAAAAGCAGCTTCTGAAGTCGGTGGCAAAAAAAAACTATATCAAACAAACAAAATTTCACAGACTTCGGAAGCTGCTTTTTCCTGTGATCTTTATTTTTCACTTTTTTCTGTTTTTCGTTTTTTTGTGTTTTTCACTTTTTTAATCATAAGTTTTTTCTGCGCATTGTGATGGAATGTTACTTATTTGCAGAAAGAACGTCTTTTAAAACTTTTGAGAATCTTTGACCAAAAAAAAATAAAACAACGAGAGATACTTACCAACAATTATTTATTACACTTTATAATAGTTGCAAAAGTGTTTTTTTACAATTGAATATTTTTAGGGATAGAATTTCCATTAAGAACCGAAGATTAGGAAGTTTATATTTTTTTTGTACTTAGATAGTACCTACTCATAAATAGAAAGCTTTTTGCAAATTGTCAAGTCACAAAAATTCACGGTTTACAAGATATAATTGTTTAAAGTTTCCAACTTTCCATACAAATTGGACAATAACACGCCATTTGTAAATTTGTAGGTTGGACGAATTGACATTGTAGACGTCAACGTTGACATTTCACGTTTGGTTATTGGAAAAAGTGAAGTTTAGTAATTTTTTGTCGTGTTTTTTAATAAAATCTAATTTTATTTTTATTATAAATTTTTGAATGTATTAAGAGTGTGAATAATAATTGTTGCTGTATTATGCAATTACATTGCCATTCTTACACTAAAAATAACGAACGGGGTGGTTAGGTTCGTAGGTCGGGGTCCAGTGAGCGAGCGAAGCGAGCAGAACCCGCTACTAAGAAAACTTGGATGCAAGAGCGAGCGAAGCGAGCTCGGGACTTCGGGGCACCCCGACACGGACAGGTTAGGTTAGAAGGGGATGGCGGGGTCGAGTGAACGAGTGAAGCGAGCGAATAGACCCCGCCATCCCTGCACGGGTTAGTTTCCAATCATTTGTTTTTCTCAAGAACGGTGCGTCCCCTTTACGTGGGAGTGATGTCAGGGCACAGAGGGCACCCCCCTCACCCTTCCGCTGTCAAACGATACAAAATTTTTACCCGGTTCGCGTTTTAGCGCTATTCTAACCTCAAAACTTTAACCATAGATATCTCCATAACCATGGGGTTTCGGTAGGTGGGGGTGGTACTGGGGGTTTTAGCCCTCCCCCCCATTCCCGCCCCCGCCCCTCCGCCTTATTAAACTACGGTTCATAATGGAATTTTAACCATTTTTAGTCACTGTCACTACTGTCATGATCATTAAATATATTATTAGTTGTCAATCCAAAGTAAATCACGTATTTAATCACTAGGCAATCAAAAGTCCACAAAACAAAATCCAAGTCGTCAATTAAACCAACAAATTAACACAAGTGCGCACAGTACGAAGCCAAAACAACGTGTGAGATAGATAGATCACCAACGCGTACGCCACTATTACTACCTGCTTCCCCGCCCCCCTACTCGCGTACATACCCGGGTTACATGTCGCTAAGAGCGGATGAACACACACAAATAGACAGGTTTTTTTAAATTTCATTTTATTTAATTAGATAGCATGGAGTATATATAACGTATTGATGAATTACGAAAATAAACAAAGTTAGATTAGCTCGAACTAGTAGTAATAGTACTTAAATAGTACGTACTACTTGATATATACATGTATTTACACATTACTTAGATGTTACATATGCTAAAAATGAAAATACCCGAATATTTATCCATTCGGGTATTTTCCCCGGGTTTTTACCCTATTTTTACCCACATTTGGGTATTTTCCGGGTAAAATCCCATCTCTAATCTTGCTACTCCAATAGAACCGGAATCGATTTTGCTACACGTTTTCTGTGATTCAAACGGAATATATTTTAGATTTATAACGAAATTTAATTTTAAACTTGGTTTTTTCCTTGTTCATCTTATGTTCAACATGTTATCCTCAAAAGTAACGCTATATGGGCTTCGTACTTTCTTTTTAAACTCACATTTCTTTTACCTCAATATGTTATGGTTTTGGTGTTACGAAATATAATTCTGGGCATAGTTTGTAAGGGTTAGGGGAATCATTGTCGACGTTTCGACATCAGAGCCAAAGCTTTACTGCTTTTTCGTCTAGAACTTTTTATCTGCCAGTCTGTTCTTTCTTTCTTGTCAAATTACTTGGGCACAGTAATAATAATAATAGCATTTTTGATTACTAATCCAACATGTTGCGAACATGGCTAGTACTATTTTACTAAGTCGAACTTTTCATTACCCTGTTCTTTAATTCTTCTTTTATTTAAATTTAATTTCAACAAATGCGACGTACATTTACTCTCAAGCACAACTGATGCACTTAGCTCTGATACCGTTTGGAGTTGCATTCATTCTGCAAAAGGGAAAAACGACGGTGCATACATCCGCGACGCTTCGTCGTCACGGTAGAGGCTGTGAACATAGACCCGGTATGTAAAACATCTAGATTTATTTTAGGTGTTGTATGTTCTGTTGTTATTGTTAGGTTAGATAGCAGTTAAGGAGTAACTGGTTTGTGGAGGTCGGATAAACAGTCACTCCTAATACTATTGACGAAGTGTTTCCCAGCAAAAAGAAAATGGCGTAACCATCAAGTAAAAAAGTTTACAACGGCCTTCTATCATATTCATCATCACCCCGGCCACACTTTGATGTCGAAAACTCTAATAAACTTATCAGATATTTCATAAGATAACTTTAGATTACGTTACTACACAAGACCGGTTTCATAAAGCAATAATTCGGCTCGTTAGAAAATATTTTACGACGCTCAGTGAGTACCAAGTAAAATTTTATTAAAACGTTTTTATGCTGGTAAAATTAATTTTATGGCATGCCCGACGCCAAGTCATTTGCTGTATTAATTAGGAAAAGTTCTAACACATGGTATGATTAAAATCAAGTGACATTGGCCATTATGAACGTGTTTTTATTTGAGTTGTAAAATTTCTAAGTTTTAAGCTAAATGTGGCAATAAAATAAGCATTTAAAAACGAGTTGACATAACGATTACGCATTTAAGAGTAAAAAACACGCGTCTTGCAGAAAACAGTGATTTCTCGGTAGATCATTGAATTCATGATAATTATTCTGAAATTGATCAGGGACTTTTTGTGTTGAAGGTTTTAAAGTTATTAAAGGCAGGGAGTCTGCTGTCCCTTGATAATAATATAATAAATCTAAATAAAGGACGAATCACCGATCGGGAGCCAAGTTCAGAACCACTAAGGTAATGTAAGAATGATACATAGCCTGAAACATGTCTCCTTAGGGAAAAAGCGAAGATATGAAGAGTCTAGTCACCGCTACCGTGATATATTCTTGGCACTCGATCGTCTAGGATTTTAGGATTCTTGAGCCTTGTTGCTAGGTCATATTGATAGAGAACTAACTTTACTATTACTAAATAAATAATCAGATGGAAAATATGATACAATTTGTTTATAAAGACACCGACTTTGGACCGTTATTGTGCATATATTTTAATAAGTACATAAAAAGGAGACTAGCTGTGTTACTAAGCCATCTCACTAGGGTACTAGCTTACCTATTAATTATTATCTAAATAAACACAACTTAAAAGAAAAAGAAGACAGAACTTGTTTAACATTCATTTTCTTAATTAAATTGTTTGCGAAGAAAACCTAGCGTAGCGGACACAAAGGCCATTGCTCGGTGCTCTCTTTTATAAAAATGTTTAATATTAAAAATATTATGGGATGTGTAATAAATTCTCGCATATTAAATAACCTTCTGTTTAATTATACCAACTCATTAGTCTGTCTCGTGGCAACGCGGACTTTGAGCTTAGTTCGACTCCCAGTTCTGGCAAACGTGTTAGTACATTTTTGTCCGTTTCCGAAACTCGTACGGTTTGAGATTGGACATGTGCCCAAAAACTGACGATAGGATCGGTGTATTATGAGGTCTGGCTGGTTATGAAATGAATGTCATCATCAGTTGAATGACCTATTTCTGATGTCCAACATCATTTTTGTCGTGTTTTGAAAAGGTGGTTGGTAAAATTACATTACTCCGTAGTTCATGATGATGAATTGAATCGGCGAACTTCCTATTGTTGCTTAATTATCTTGTCTATGCTATGCGACGACAACGCGGTTTGCGCAGTATCTGAGTGATTGAACTGCACTGAAAAAAAAAAGTGTTTGCTTTAATAAACATCTTGTTTATTGTGATCACGCATCTTGACTCCATACGAGCCTACTAAGATCTTGACTTCTGGAACTATGAGAACTTTGTTAAATTATCATAGTTTCGTCTACTAAGTAATGAATTGGTTTAATCACGGGAAATTAATTAAATCAGCTCAAATGTGTTGTCACATTAACACACTTGACTTGTAGATTCAACTAAGATCTTGCACGAGACGTCTGTGAAACGTTATCAGATCAATGAAATTCGTAAGTTGTTTCAACTAAGATCTTGCATCAAGTAACCGTGATACACTAATTATTTCAACTAATCTCATATTCGTCGTAGACATGAGTCGTTGTCATATGAACTACCTGTGTTCGTCAAACTAAGTCAGTGTCTCTTGCATATTAACAAAGTAACTTTACTGCAATAACTAAAATCTTGCATCAAATAACCGTGATGAACTGAAGAAATTAATAAATTTCAAAACGAGAACAAGGTATAAAGTTATTGTTTATTAACGTTTAACCGCATGATCGCCTATCATTAGATAGGTCATACCTACCTACGCAATATAGGTAGTGATCTAAGATGAAACTATTAGAGATATTATACCAGCGAACACATTTTGATCAGTAGGTCGTCACCGTTCAAAATTAATAGAATAGAATAGAATACATTTATTTTCAGGTAACAAAGACCCATAGACAAATACCTTAACCTAAATATACGTACTAATAACATTTGTGTTAGTATAAATAACTAAAAACTATGTTAGTATCACTTCACTTCACTTGCACGATACTTAGTGCGATCTTGTGGAATTAGTCCGTTTGTCCGGTAGTAATGGTGTGGTCTGCAAATTATCTATTATCCTACTAACAAAATTAACCATAAGTAGCTCCCATGTCCTTAATAATTCGGCGACTTCGTCCATGTTTATTTATAGCACTCACGACTGTTTTCTAGGGTAAAATATAAAATTGTCACACAAGACTCAGACGCAGAAGCCGGCGAACTTGTCAAAACGCGTGCGTTTGTTCAATGTTCAATATTATTTGGTCGTCTATGAGCAATGGGGGGTTGGAGAGGCGCGGGGAGCATCGCGTTTAGTTGACTTTACAAAGCGTTAATAAATGCGACCCTTCACTTGTTTGATTTAACTATGCAGCCTCTTAATTCAACCATGCTCGTTGTTAAAAACTATTATTTTAATTTTATAATGCTAACAAGTTGCTTATTACCATGAACTTATATTGTTATTTGATATATAAGAGTGAAAAGTAAAATCAAACAAAAGCATATATGATGTGACAAACACCGTAGATTATACTGAACATGTGCATATTAGTCGACTTAAATAAAATGAGATTGTTGTGTTGAACTATGGTGTATTGTTTAAAGTAAATAGATAAATAATTATTCCAAACATTTTAATGCCAACTAAGAGAAAATGTATCTTAGTTAGTGCGCAGTTTTTTCAGTGTGCTGCGCTGCGTGTCGCGGGTTCGATCCCCACACGGTACAAATAGTTGTATGGCCTACAGATAGTTGTTTCGGGGCAGGGTGTGTTTGTGTAAGTGAGTTTAAATGTTTGTAAACGCACCCACGATACAGGAGAAATTCCTAGTGTGGGGCAATGTTTTTTTTTTTAAATAGAAAAGAAAAAAAAAAGAAATGTACAAAATAGGGCCAAAACATGCTATCTTTACAGTTCGTCTACCCTACCTTAGCAGCGGTGACTGATAGGTCGTATCTTCCAGATAATTAATTCTGTCATCTTTATTAATACCTACTGATTACGTGCAAACAATGACGTCACGTATTTTATTGGCGGCTGATAACTCTTATCAGTGTTATCGGTCAATCTCTTGCGCAAACTCGCCGAACCCTTTTAACGGAATAGTTTATCTTTGGGTAAAATTATATGCTTTTTTCCCAGTACTTTTTTCTATTTTTTTGCCGGTTGGAAAATCATCAAATAACCCCTCCCGCTCTTGGGCAGAGCGAAAGGGAGTGTCAGACTTCTACTGACTAAAAACCACCCATGTTCCTTCTTCATGTCGAGGCCGCGGTATCTCTTGCGAACAACCCGCAGCCCCGATAGTATAATAGGTAAAAATACCCTTAACTAAACCGAAAGCCACTTGCTATATTATTTTCTTTTAAAGTAAAAGTTTACAAGTATGGTCTAAGTTTTTCACAGGTATTTTTTCTCTATTAGACCAGTATTGCATGTTACAACTTTACTTTAAAACCACGTACGATTCAACGCATCCATCTGCTTAATATTTTGAATGCGTTACATTGAGTACTACCGTAAAACGTGAAGATGTGAAATCACCCAAAAAAAAAAAAAAGTTTTAAGTGCAGTTTTGTTTATTAGCAAAAGAATGACTCATCTTTCATGGAATTGCTTGGTTTAGAAAAACCCGAACGACATTCTTTAACTCTCAAATTGAGTTTATTTTAAAATGATCCTAAGTGTGGTTTTGTGAGTGTGAGCGACTCATGGCTTTATTCTTGGGATGTCTGATATTCGGTTTCACTTCGAGATTTTACTGGCTGTTTCAATGCAGCAAGGCCGCGAGCCAATCACTTACCTGAAATGTCAGTTCGAATAAGAAGGCTTGTCTTACTAATTGTGACTGAGAACGAGCTGTAACACGATATTCTAGTTCATTCTTATTAGCAGTTTTTGTTTTGCACTTCATTGGACCTGTACTTTACATTGGAACATGGCTAACTTTCTTTTTTTAATACGTTGCATCACGCATTCCTCCTGTATCGTGGGGTGCGGTTGCAAAGATTAAAACTCATATATACAAACAGACAGACTCGGAATAACTATCTTTAAGTAGCCTATAAAAATATTTATTCATGCCGTGCGGGAATCGAACTCGCGATACACAGCGCAGTCGAATTACTGCGCCAACCGTACAGTCGTAACTGTACACACACGGGTAATTTATATGTCTGAACTGGCTGATGTCCGCGGCTTCACCCGCGTGGATGTCAGTTATCGCGACAAATTGTACACCAAAGCCTTCCTCGAGAACCACTCTCTCTATCCATTGGTGAAATCAGCATGAAAAACGGTGCAGTAACTTTTGAGTTTATCGCGAACAGACAGACAGACACGGCTAAGGACTTAGTTTTATAATTATGTAGTGATTACCGAACTCCTCGGGCATATAAAATGCCAGTGTACCTTCTAGTCTTTTCATCAATTCTCTAATCGTGACTTTGATAGATTGGACAAACCTATTGTATTTTTACTTTAATTATTATAGAAAGTAACAGCATTTGACCTTAAATTCTCATTAACAATTTCTTTCTCATTGTTACCTGTGGCTGTGACTTCATCCCACGCTAATTGTTCGGCCAAGGAAACTCCTCCAGTGCTTACTTGAGCAAAGTGGCAATTTCTCACTAATTATACTCTTTTATTTACAAGGATTCATTTAATTGTGGGTCGGTAAGGTCACACTCTTTTAGGATTATTACAACAGTCAGCAGTTAGGCTATTTTTGTGAAATCAATTGATGGTTTTAAGGTTGTCAAGTAAACTAGTGTTCTAAAAAAGAAAATAAATATTTATTTAATGGAAACATGCGTGAATGATCGTGGACGAAACAAAAGAAGTATGTGAGGATCGTAGCAGGTCGTTCTGTGGTTTTTGCCAACACCTATGGGAAAATGGCGTTAGTTAATGTATGTATACGTAAGATATGATATGAACATAAAGAAATACAAAAACAAGCACATAAAACGTAACCATTTTGTCTCGATGAAGCTCCCCGAATTACGCACGAGCAATCTGAAACATTCTAAGAATTCGAATAAATCCGTTACAAGTGTGTATGAGATGTTTCAGAGCAGTTGTTCTTAGTGGAAATACTTAATGTTAATACCAGTTAGGGACATATTTGTAATTGTGGCTCCGCTAATCATCACTACATAGTACAAAACAAAGTCGCTGTCTATCCGTCCCTATGTATGCTTAAATCTTTAAAACTACGCAACGGATTTTGAAGCGGATTTTTTTAATAGAGTGATTCAAGAGGAAGGTTTTAGTATATTAATTGACCGACATCCACGCGGGTGAAGCCGCGGGCATCAACGGTTGCTTATAGCAATGTTGTCCTACCTTCATTAGTTAACGATCGGCTTGATTCTTAGATAAGTTGGTTTTGAATCTATTAGACCAAACAGGCAATACGTTCTACGCGATTAAAAGGCAACACAATGGATTTAATAAGAGATCAAAAAATTGAAAATTTTCTTTGGTGGTTTTTGTTGGTGAGAAAAAATTGAAAATTTTCATCAGTAATTAAAAAAAAAATGGTTCCATACATTTGCATTTTTTTTTCTTTTATAATCGAACTGCCTGGTTGGTTTAATGAGCGCAAGCGCTACTAATGAGCATAAGTATTTTTACTTGGATTACAAAGTTCAGGAATTCCCTAGTAGCAAAAGCAACAGTAGCCACACGGAGCATGAATTTGTGCTTGCCTGCTATTGCGTAGGACTAATTCTTTCGTGGCATGTGGCACGCCTCTGCATTACCCTTCGGTGATTACAAGCGTCATGTTAACTTATGTAAAATCTTTCAAAAGCTTTCTTAGTTACTACTGTGCCACATCTCAGTCTTTACTATCCTTTCTAGTTGAGGACTTAAGGTCACCGACCCACCCGTCGGGGCTGCGGGTTGTTCAAAAGAGATACTGCGGCCTCGGCGCAAGGGCTAAGAAGGAAAATGGGTGGTTTTTAGTCAATAGAAGTCTGACACTCCCTTCCGCTCTGCCCAAGAGCGGGAGGGGTTACTTGATGATTTTCCACACGCCAAAAAAAAAAAGGTCACCGACCCATCGGGTTTAAAGGCGTTCTTCCCTAAATCGTTAGTGATTCGTCATCCGCCTGCTATTAAGGCTTGTATTCACGCCAATGACCTTGTGCATACAAACTACCTCTCTCGGTCGTAGATACGGACTCTAAACGGACGCGTTTTTCATTTATTATAATTAAAATAATACATGTTTTTAAAAAGTAACAAAACCAAATTATTTTCCTTTGTATTTCAAAGCAGTAGATATTTTTTTTATATTATTTTGT
This sequence comes from Diarsia brunnea, assembly GCA_949774965.1. Lineage (NCBI taxonomy): Eukaryota > Metazoa > Arthropoda > Insecta > Lepidoptera > Noctuidae > Diarsia > Diarsia brunnea. The sequence goes on from OX459023.1 coordinate 3,752,184, forward strand.
TAAAAAATGAAGGAGTAAAATGGTTCCATTCAACGATTTGGAGGTGATTTTGTGGATTTTTTTTCTTATTATGTGATACCGATACAAAAATTGTGGCTAAACCAAATTACGTGTCATATCATGTAGATTACTAAAAAAATTTCTCAGATGTAATTTCTCTGTAAGTGCCGGTGAAAAACCGCTTCATCTGCACGCTGTTTTTAAGCTTTTTCGAGAGAGGACCCTTAACCCAATTTATTAGGGGACGCCATTAGACGTCTTTTTCTACCATCCATCTATATCGGACGTCATATCATCTGCGGTTACTTCCCTTATAAATCTTTGTTCTGACAATCTATATTTTCTTTAATTTAACCTCTTGGAGTTTTATCAATCCACTAGTATTTCGCCTGCGACTTCATCCGCCAAATATAGATTAACTCGCTGTTATGGCCACGAATACTGAACTTTCTTACAGTGAAAGGTTTTTTAGGAATTGATCATTCGTTCTGAAGATTTCCCTAACTTACAAACAAATTTTAACCTTTTATAATATTAATCAATCCATATTATTTAATGGCCATGTACTTAAAACCTGGCTGGTTATAGAATTTTCATTATGAAGTTGTAAAGGACACCTACATGCATGCCCAAAATATAGCGTTGGTATTTCAACGTTTAGCGTAGCGTTCAGAGCTGAAATACCAACAGTGAAATAATATTTACGCATTAAAATTTGTTTGGTTATCGCTTTGTGTTAGAGAAAACTGGCATAACCTAAACTCAAGATTATCCCTAAAACCGAAAATTAACTTTTGCGTACTTCCGTAGCTTAAAGAGATTTATTCATACCATCTCTTAATAAATGCTTTTGAATTAAACTCCACTTACATAAATTCCTAATGCCGCAAAAACTCGACCGACCCTAACGCAGGTAAATCCTTAATTAAAGAAAGGATTCAGCGGAATTACGGCCGAGCCTCAGATACGAACCGGCGGAGTGGAATATACGGAATACGGCAACTGTCACACTTTGAACGTAGAGTAGGAACGCTCAGAAGACTCATTTTGTGGTAGTGATCCACATACTGAAAAATTTACTGAGAAAGAAGTAGTATTTTTCTTTAGTAAAATAGCCTACTATGGATTAACTCGAAATGTCAGTACTTACTTATTAGCTTATGATAATAGATGGCGCCACGTGTCTTTCGAATCACGATTTAATTTAGTAGTATTTTTTAAAGAATTTCACGTGGAAGAAGATGCGAGGCTCAGCTTTTTGGCGGGTGGAAAATCATCAAATAACCCCTCCCGCTCTTGGGCAGAGCGGAAGGGAGTGTCAGACTTCTACTGACTAAAAACCACCTATGTTCCTTCTTAGCCCTTCATGTCGAGGCCGCGGTATCTCTTGCGAACAACCCGGTACTTAATTATACTTTGGTTATCAGCAGTGATAGCCTAGTGGTCTGACCATTGAACTGCCAAGTCATAGGTCCCGAGTTCGAACCCAAGACACACACCTCTGATTTTTTAGATTCATGTGCGTATTGTAAAATTATCACTTGCTTCGGTGGAGTAAAACAAGGAAGGAAATCAGCATGTCTGAGAGATAGTTCTCGACGACATGTAAGCCAAGTCAGATTGTATACCCACTATTGAAAAGATTGTTATCTCATGTTTCTACCGATTTTAAATGATTTATTGTTTAATTTGTGTATGCCCAATGGGTAGTTTTTTGAGATACATTTTATAACCTTACTGTAAGACCACACATCACCAAAAAACATGCAAATAAATACTTTGACTTTGAGGCCCATGGGCAGAATTAAAACTCAGACACCAGGTTAGTCACAAACCCCACGATAGAGAGAGAGAGAGAGATTGTTTAGATTCGCTTTCTCTGTTACCGGATGCAACCGCTTAGCTGACCTTCACAACTTAGTCAGCACGATATCTTAAAGTAATGACAGCTGGGATCAACTTTTTTATAGAACGGGTAGTAAATAAAATGGATGGATGGACTAATAATCCAGAAGAGACATGACGAGGAATAGAGAAGTATGGAAGAAGAAGACATGCTGCGCCGACCTCAAATAGATTGGGATAAGGGCAGGAGAATTATGATGATGGGTAGTAAATAAAATGCGAGTATTTGAAATCAAAATGGAATCACTACATAGTATAAAACAAAGTCGCTTTCTCTGTCCCTATATCCTTATGTTTAAATCTTTAAAACTCCGCAACGGATTTTGATGCGGTTTTTTTTAATAGATAGAGTGATTCAAGAGGAAGGTTTTAGTATATAATTTGACCAACATCCACGCGGGTGAAGCCGCGGGCATCAGCTAGTCCAAAATAAATTGTGACAGACTTGATACGAATAGCTGGACTAGAACTTCTGTTTTTTATCATTTTCAGTGTCAAGAAAGAATGTGTATTTACTCTATTTCTGTTGTTTTTTTCTTAGTATTTTTCCTGTACAAATTCGTTGCGTTGTTTGTTGACATAATTGTTCATGGAAATGTTATCTTTTGCTATAGATAATAAATAGGTTTTTAATACACCCTCGTTTCGTTGGTTATGTTCAAGTCCCTTGTAATTGAATAGGCTAGGCAGAGAACATCATGAGATGTTGATGATAATGTTTTTCTTCAAGTAAAAGATTTATATGTTGTACATATCACTTCTGAATGCCTTATAGTTCTAACCCAACGCGTAGACGTCATCAAAATACTATTTTATCTACTACGCTATTTCTGTAAACCTGCCGTTTATCGCCACGTGTTATTCACATGCAAAGCATGAATGAATCGAATTAAAAATAGATCTAGTTTTATTTTCTCGGTAAAACAACAGCATTCTAATTGCGTAACACACTCAGAAAGTCGGTATCTTGATTTTAAACCTTCCGGTTACGGCAAAAAGAATATGGATAGATGTTTATACTCAATCAGGCTAGAACGGCTGTACGAATCTGGATTCAATGTGACACAGATATAGATTATATCCGGCACAAAGTTACTTTTTTTCTATCTCACGCATAAATTTCTTTCCTCACGAAGTCTCGGGCAACAGCTAATTGCAAAATTCGCCTATTTGACAGCAAACATAATATTAGTTGTGAAGTGTTAGTATTTCTAAAAACCTATGAATATATAATGCCATTTGTAAAGCGTACATAATAGAAAGAACCTTCGATAGCAAATTGAAATAACACTACACAAGTACTTAGCCATTCGAATACGTAATTGATAAGAACGTAGTACGAATTGTAACGTTTTCTTCGTGATTAATACGTAAGTTTTTACTGAACGTAATGTCTCGCCCATATCGCTTACATCCACAATGAAAGTATCTTGACGGAAAACGGCAGGAGGAGACTGACATGTCCTAGAACCAAAAACATTCGAAGACATGTGACATCTACTAAATCGCACGGGTCCTGCGTGGTAGATCACAGCATATTCCCTCTCATAAATATGAGGGAGGGCTTTGCCCCAGCAGAAGGCACAGGCTTATTGATCTTATTATGCAAGCTTGTGTCGAAGCAATAACCTAAGGGCGTTTTTAGTACCTAGGTTAACTTACGCCTAGTTGTCGCCCCGTGCGATCTCATCTTTGATTCTGCTGTGTGCGAGACAGCATTCTCACTCTCCTAATCTCTGGCTATGTTTAACGAATCCACACTAAGCACTGTTCCCGAGAACATCCTAATCTTCTATTTCGTGTGGTTAGTACCTGTCCCAATGTCAGAGTTTCTATGCCTCTAACTTGGCTTCACATGCTCTCCAGAAATATCTTTCAGGCATGCTGGTTTCCGTCGGGGCTGCGGGTTGTTCGAAAGAGATAAACAAAGGGTTAAGAAGGAACATGGGTTGTTTTTAGTCAGTAGAAGTCTGGTACTCCCTTCCGCTCTGCCGAGAGCGGGAGGAGTCATTTGATGATTTCCCACCCCACCAAAAAAAAAGGCATCCCGGTTTCCTCACTATGTTTTATCAAACTGAATAACGAAAGCAAGCGTACACTAATTCGATGAGAAATTCTGTTCAGCTGCAGATGGTTAGAGTGCAAACCGACACAGACATAGTCGAGAAATGCCAAGATGATAAAAAAGCACTCCCGTTTCTCAAAGCATTTTTCTTTATGTCTAACGTTCTCTTTGCTGAAAGGAATTCTCGCTGTTGCGCTGGCTCGATCTGTTTTTTTGTGAAGTTGTATGTGGTTATATAAAATGTTGAAGCAGTTTTTAGAATAGGTATGTTATAATGTCGCTATATTATCTGTAACCCGTAGATAAGGTACCGATGCAATCAGTGATTGAGTAGTCACTGACCTCTTAAATAAGTGGTTATGAATTTGTTGTTGTAGTCAGATAGGCAATCGTTGTATGTAAAATACTGGTATTAGGCTGTTTTCGGCTGGAATGGAAGCCGCTCCCAACATATTTGGGAAATGGTAATAGTATGGTCATTGGGTAACACTGTAGGACCCGAATGATGAATAAACTAAATTGCTAAAAATACCAAACCTTCTTTCTCATTTTGAAGATTTTAAACTTAGGCAAAAAGAAACATAGATGTTGTGAATGGTTTCAAGTGGTCTGCATACTTTGTCTTTGGTTTCTACCAACTTAAAAGATTACTATTCTAGGTGGTACTTTTAGCATGATACCCCTCGTTTTGTGAGGCACTCCAAGTCAAGACCTTATTGATAAGGTATTAGTGAAATAACACTCTCTTCAAAACACTCATTCCCTGGTGCTGCTTCGGGTATTAATCAATGTTTATCTGGTATCTGCAGCCTAATAACTACACTATGATTATTGATGTATTATTAGGGAAACTAGTTTCGTGATTAGAACGCATTATCGTTTTAATTTAGCTTGTTGAATTCTTGCTTTTATTTTCTACATATGTAGTATGATACGCCAGATTCTTATCCGCAAAAACAACAAAGTTTCACACAAACTTTGCGATCCCGTACATCTATTTAAAGGTTTAAACAAACCAAACATAATTAATTCAAAGAAACACAAGTTGCAACACAACACAAATCCAAAACCACCTTCCTCCTCCACGATAACCTCACTCCGAGATAACGCAACTAACAGATGACAGAAAGCCGAGTGCGTACGAACGAACCAATGAAGAGAGCTCGCAACAGCTGACTCGAGCCAAACGTTTATCGTTGAATGAATGTTGTTAGGTTGTGAGTCAGCCGGTCACGTGGGGTGTTGCGTGTCAGACGTGGCAAAGATTAAGTATAGCGGAAGAGATAGGTCGAGACTCTAGAAGAGGTTATCAATGAGGTCGATTTTATTTGTGACATGTTTTTAAGTCGATTATTTTAATCAATATCTTTATTAATATCTATCTACAAGAAAAGTTTCGAAAAAGACTTTAAATGTTGTGTGATAATCGATTCAGATAATGAGAATGACAGTCCATTAAAAGACGAATAAATAATCGATTACAATGCGTGAATTAACATTGTCATAATGCGTCATTGTACGTCATTATGGAGATATCGGAAGATTTACATTTTTGTTTCCCTACGTAATTACTTTTAGTTATTGACAAATTATCCATTAGGTTTGTACCTGGGAGTTTAAGGGGCATAGCATAATCTACTGTTTCACAGGCCACTTTTTTCCAATAATCCTCCAAACCGTATTTTGGTCATTGCGGGCCAATCTCTCAGCGGAGACTTAGCCATTGACTCGATAGTTATATTATATGTGTGTCTTATCAGATGTACGTACTATCTCGTTATTTACTCGCATCGCCCATCGGACTCGAGCCAAAGGAGGTAGTTTCTTTCTCCAATACGGGTCCAGTCTGCACACTAATCTATGTCAAGTAGTTCTCGTCGACGCGGCGCTGGCGCATGCATACAATACGTGTTTTGCCCGGCTCACAGCTGACGCGAACTGGCCGAATATTGTGAAATATTAACAATGAGGTTTCTTTACTCTGACAGAATACACTCAAATTGTTCTTTTGTTACTGGCTGTAAAGATTTCATACCTACCTCCTTAGATTTCATACCTACCTCCTTTATTTTTCATAATTTCAAGTATGATGGCTCAAAAAAAAATTTTGATTTGAAATATCTGTGCCTCTTGTCCATTGACTTATATATTACTGCGTAAGGACTGGGCGGACGGCATGTTAAAATGACGCCTCAAACGTGGTCCCAAAACGGTCTTTCCTAAGCCGAAGTGAACTAGTCCACGATTGGCTCTCTTCGGGTGCGGTCGTAAATTTTATTAAAAGCTTTATTTATGTTCTTTATACCTCGAAAATACCACACTGCTTATACAAGGTTACGTTAACGAGCAGACTACACCGATTCTCTGTATGGCGAACGCCTCGAGCAAATGTTCGGACGATCGTATCTTTAGTTTTTATATCAATGCTCTTGTCAGAAAGGGTATAACGGGTGAAAACAGATTTTACTTATTTCTAAAACTAGAGAAGTTAGACTTCAGAAATCGGACTTATCCCTTTTTTACTAGAGGCTCAGATATTTTCTCTGTGTTCGTGTGTATTGCAAAATTTGCAAATGATGACCTTTGATCAAGAATGCTATTTATTCGACATTGGGCAGACTGACAACGTAGGTATATCTGGAATGTATAGGCAGCCACCCATCTTCATCACTGAATTTATTGAAGTCTGAGAGGTTGATTTTTATTCTGTGAACTGCAATTTGCCAGATGCCAACTGCAGAACAAAGATTTCTCTGTACTGTTTAAATGAATGAACATCGTCAATGCTCCTTTGAGCCATGTGTGTATTGCGTTATTAACAACCGGTTTCACATCAGGGGCGGCCCTGCTGTAATCATTTGCAGGGCCGGTCAAGGATATAGTTAATAGTTGAAGCGCATGTGGTACGTAGAGAATCGCATGACAGCTCACTGTGCTGTTAATTGGCTTGCTATAATTATGGGCGCCCTGTGCACAATACTGGTTACAGTAGGCTATTACTGACTCGAACATAACTAGGAAGAGGCTAGCCAGAAAACGATGATCATTGACTTTTCATATAGGTGTATGTAATGTCTGGTTTCGCAGTAACTGGGTTAGGCAGGTCAGATAGGCAGTCACTCCGTGTAAACTACTGGTATTCAACTCGCATCCGTAAAGATTAGAAGCCGTCCCCAACATAGTTGGAAAAAGGTAGGCACATGACTACGTTGGTTGTTTTAAGACTCTGTGGATTCACCAGGCATGAATCATTAGTGTCTTTATAGCACAAGTTTCGAACCTGAATTCTACCGCAACGTCCGCAACTGAATCAACAAAAGCCTCTACACCAACATTAAATTAACAGAAATTAATAAACACTTAAAGAGCATTGGGTAGTTATGAAATATTACTACGTCCATCGGAATTCTGGCCGCTAGCCAATCTGCGCCGGTACAAACTGGTTTCGTGTGGAGGCGTAATCGTTTGTTGTCTACTGTTGAAATTGAAAATTGTTTTCGAAACTGGTAGTGTAGCCTTTTAGTGACCCTTCCTCGAAGTCTAGTGTTGTGTGAACTTTGTCTGCCTATGGCAGGGATGGCGTACCTTTATGGATCAACGTGCCATTTTTTCCAAAGCAATGTTTATTGAGACCTTGCACGTGCCGTCCAATAATATTGCTTACTCGTTATGGGCAGATAATTAAGCTAAATATTCTCAACTAAAAACTGTTTATTTACTACCAAAAAGAAAAAAACTTGAACTTTATCGCAATAAATATTTCAATTCTAAATATAATAAGTTAATCTATACTAATATTATAAAGAAGTAAAGTTTGTGTGTTTGTATATTTGTTAAATTGTAAGGGGTAATCTCGGGATCTACTGAACCGATTTCAAAAATTCTTTCACCGTTGGGAAGCTACACTATCCCCGGGTGACACAGGCTACTTTTTATCCCTGTATTCCCACGGAAACGGGAACTACGCGGGTGAAACCGCGTGACGTCCGCTAGTTTTATTAATAAGTTACTTATAAATGTATAGTAAAAGGGTTGTAAGAGGTTACTTTTAGTAGATTGCAATTTTTGAACTGGTCTCCTCTACCAAACGGTTTCTAATCTAATCTTAAATGTTAATCGTCTCCGAAAATAATTACTCGTATAAGGCATTGTAGGCATAGATAAAAATATGTTTAAAAATTCGGTGGTGTGCCTAAAGTATTGTGTAACGTGCCATTGGTTCGCCATCCCTGGCCTATGGCATTCGACTGATAGTACATCAAGCTACCTAAAACTATACCCAATTAAACTGGAACCTTGAATGCTTTTGCGATAGAGTTGAAAATCTATTATTACAGTGACTTGATGTACTGGGGTTTGTAAGTCGTAGAATCAGCACTATTTGAACGTCAAAGTGACATTAGAAGAAGTTACCTTTTGAGGAACTGCCCCCCTCTAGTTCCTAGCAAAACAATAGCTGGAAAGAAGAGGCGTAACATACTACCTAGTAACACATCAATATGTTAGGTTAGGCTGGCAGATGGTGGATATTCTAACTGTATCTTTATTTAGCCTTCGTTAAGGTCTCGGGTTGTGTGACCTTACTCGGACTATTTTCAGCTGGTTACTGCTGAACTACGGCCTGTCTCATCCCAGTCTCTGGCTAGTGAGATAGCTAAGAGAGGCAACCATATGTTTGCCAAGTCGCAGTCTCCACGGGCTATGTGTCCACAATTTATCATACAGGTTTCCTGAATTAGATCTGTACATCCTAACTTGATTTAATCCATCATTATCCTGCCTATATCCCAATTATTTGGGGTCTTCTTCTTCTGCCATACTTCTCTATTACTCGTCACCTCAGCAGTTACCTCATTTGTAGCCATATCATCCTTCACTAACTTGACTTGGCCCATATGGACCTTGTTGCTTGAAATAAAAAGATATATTTCATTTAACGTCCTGAAAAATTTTCGGCTATAATTCATAAGTTGGGCTAAATCAATCGTTTGAATAGGCAGATAATTGGAATCCTAACCCGCCTCTTGGACTCAGATCGTATTAAATATTGCACTGTGATGAATTTTGTAGTAAAGTCGATGAATGTTCCCCGAAGTCTCGTAAATGTCTTTGTACCCAAAATACTTGACTGCGATGCAATTTGCTGTTAACTCAATTTACTGGTTAGAATAAAACGATATACAAAAACAGAATTTTCATTCTGAATAATGTATGAATGAGTCGCTTCGGATCCCTTCACGTCGCACGTTACGCGTCGCCTACGTTAAGCGGAGTAGCGAGTTTCCATGCTAAAGCAAAATAATGCCCCGTGGGTGTAAAGTCTAATGAAGTACCACTGTGTTTTCTCTTACTTTGTATAATATACTACAATATTATAAATGTGAAAGTTTGTGGAGGAGGATGGATGTTTGTCTTTCATACGCAAACACTACTGAACGAATTTGGGTGATATTCGACACACAGTTTATAAAACCTGGATTAACAAATATGATGCTTTGATCTTGTAGGACAATTATCGAACTCCACGTGAGCATATTAAACTCGTAATTCAAAATAAAATTGAGTACTCCATACGGGCAAAGCCGTGGCATGTCAGCTAGTTGTTCATAATACGAATGCGTGAAAAAAAATACGCGGGCGGAAGCTGGGATATTTATAATTATGAGTGAGAAACATGTTGTTTTTTCACGTTTTATTGCCTTTTATTAAACATGATTTTAATTATATCTTTATTTGTTTTCAGGTAAGTACCGACCCCATTATTACACACAAATCAGCGCTACTTTACGGTAACGTACTTTTTAAGTTTATCTTGGACATCACTGTCATCGGTGAATGAAAACATCGTGAGGAAACTTGGACTTACATATAACTGCCTCCGTGGTCGAGTGGTTTAGGCGTTTGCCTTGTGACCCGGTGGCTCGACTCCCGCGGGAAGCATACTTTGTAAAGTTGTTTCCAATTTGGCTAGGACATAGCAGGCTTGAATCACCTGTTTGTTTGAAACCGTGCTTCGAAAGGCACGTATAAGCGGGTGGTCCCGGTCGCCAAATGGCGGTCGTCAAACCATGTCAGAGGCCACTAGGGTGTGTGTGGTCGTTAGACCTTACTGCCCACACGATAAGAAGAAGACTAATTATATAAACTCTGAAATCGCCAACCCATCTTGACCAAGCGTGGTGATCAATGCTCGTGCCTTCTCTGTTTATGAAGTAGTTATTAATTAATATAGTAATAGTTATATTACGCAAGCGAAGCTACTAATAAGCAAAACATCACGCTTGTATAACTCAGAGTGAGGTGGGGAGCACAGTGTCTCATGTATTAGGGTAAGGGGCGAAGGCGGCACAAATAGGGATGTTTACTAACTAAAAAAAATATGATTCTAATTAGTCCGTCTGTTAGATTATCGAAAAAATATTGGAAACGTATTTTTTGTTTTATCAAATTATTAAAACTTGACGAAGATAAAACGCGTCAAAGATTTGAGTGGGGGGTCTCGACGTCACTCACCGGTAAAGAATGTAATACTAATGTCTTAGCATATGTTGTCACACGAGTTTTCAAAGCACTGTATCGTCTTCATTGTTTGTTTACGTGAAAAAAGAAAAAATACGTGTCCAATATTTTTTGGAAATCTGACGGACTAATTAGATTTTTTTAGTTAACTACCCTATTGAACTCCGTGTAATCATTGGGAATTTCCTAATGCAGACACCCAGTAGAGTAGATGTATGCGCGATACAACAACGATGCAGTCACTTTGAATGTGTTGTATGAAAATGAAAGCTGTCCGAATTAAGAATAGATCGTAGTAGGCTGACAGCCAAGTTCCTTTTACAACTCTTACAATGTGTGTTGTTCTATTACTAGATAATTATTGCGCGTGAGTTGATAGTTTGTCTTATACAGTATTTTGGTTCTATACTTCATATGCGGAGGCGAATTGTAACTTTTTTATGACTTATTTTTTGCCCGGTGGCTTCGCCCGCGTGTATGTCGAAAATTATCACACGGGAGTGCACTGCCGGGTCTCTTATGTTATTTCAAGTGTCTCTTATGTTTACCTAATCTTTTCATCCGTTGCATGAAAGATTAACAAACAAACTTTCGCGTTTATAGTACTAGTAAGATTAAATGCTTCTGTTCGACTCCGTTGTCTAGCTAAATCTCTTCTGTTGATGTTAGTTTTACCGGGAACGAAAGCTGATTCTTCTTTTAAACAAGAACAGCCATTTTAAGATGTGACTCCGAAAGCGACTGCAATAGTAAAGCCGCCCATCGCTATGGCAGGTCTTGATTTTTTCTATAGAATTCTATGAAAACACTAGATTTGGTCATCACAATCAGGAATCCTATGTTTAGAAAAAAACAACTTGAATAATGGCCATGATTGCATCAAAAACCATAATATTACGCCATATATGGAGATTTGTTATGCCATCGCCGGACGCGAGCTTTTTTAAATTCTATTAGCTCATATTAACATAAAACATGGGTGGGATAAAGTCGTTTAAAGATTATGTAAATAAAAAGTTGAAACAGGTTTATGGTAAAAAATATGGAGATTCTTATATTATGTCGCTCGCGCAGAATTTGTGGTGGTAACCTACCGATCTAGAAATATCTTTAGCCTTCTTGAGAAATTTCTACATAATTCAGAATTCCAGACTAAATCAAAAGGATATATTTTATCCCAACATTTATCAGACATTTGTGTCATCGTAATCGCATCGTTTTTTTAATGACTGACGAAATGACTCCTCCCGCTCTGGGCGGAGCAGAAGAGAGTATCAGACTTCGACTGACTAAAAACCACCCATGTTCCTTCTTAGCCCTTTGTGTCCGGGGCCGCGGTATCTCTTTCGAACAACCCACAGCCCTGGCAGGCGTCGGTCCTTGCCTGGGCCCCTGCAATATTGCTGACATTCCTCGAACGTGGGGCTTGACATAAGCAAAGAGAAGCCTATCTAGGCTTCGCTGTCGGGTTGTGGATGATAAGGCCAGGTTATACTGGATTATTTCGGCTTGATGTTTCGCTGTGTGTATATCGCTCGAAGTATTTCAGAACGCTCATGTCCCAGAACTCAGAATGTTAGTTTAATTGGCATGAAATAATTGTCTTCTCAAGTTGTTATTATGTTATGTACTGTACTACCACATTCACTGTCGGTCGACAATTTTATCACTCTTATGCCCTTAGCAATAAAGGTTGTTGTTAAATGGTAACTACCTATTCAGTGCGTAAATAAACTCACATTATAAAACACTTGTATCGACAGAATCGAGTTATTTTCAGACAACTGACAGTTTGTCTACGTTCAGCGACAATATCGATGAACACTATCGAGCTGTGTGAAACCATTAGACAAATTGACAGTGTGTTATCGATAAAATCGTTGCAGTGTAGACACGTGAGAATGTCTCGACAAATGTCTTTTAAATCGCGATCTTGTGCAGCTTTTTCCGATACCATTGAGTGTTGTTGTTCTTGGAAATTCTTCTATCAAACAAAAGCATTAACTGCTGAAGTTGCAATTCTCGGTATTCCCGGTTTTGTGGGGTGTGTAAAAGATCGTAATAGGTGGTCGTAGAACTACTACCTAGTTTCTGCCTAAATGGCATCTGCATTAAATGACGTCATCATTAAACTATTGCTCATTTGAAAACCGTATGATCACGAATTTATGTCATGATTTTTTAGCAAAATAGCTCGTAATTCCCGGAAGTTTGATCAAAATATACAAACCAATCTACTGTAAATATCATGTCAGCACTTATAATTACTGAGGACTAAAATACACAAAATCATAGAAAATAAAATAATCAACCTTCAAATAATAATGACTCAAACTTTACGAAATAATAAATAAATCTCATATCCTCGACATCGTCTATTCAATCTTTATTACAGTCCCAAACGACAACGTTAATAATAATAAAAAAACAGACATATTTCACGATAAATAACTACCGTAGTAGCTTCGTTCCGAACATTTTACTCGGATCATGGTATCCGGGGAATGCAGTGTCCGCTTTCGGGGGCATTCAAATTGTTTTCGCAGAACAAAGAGGAAGTGAGCGATGTTCACTGTAAAGTGCAATTAGTTTCTTCAGGGGTCCGGTTTTTAAAATAAACTACCATCGCGGTCCGTTTCTATTTGAGTTTATTAAATGAGCAAATGTAATGTACAGAAGCAAGTAACAAGATTTTTTTTTACATATCAATGTGAAAATTACATTTTTTGCCTTGAACTATTTGTATAAATAAAATAAATTTTATTTAATTACGTACTTAGTAATACAAGATTTGGTGACCCCTGGTATAGTGTACGAGTAAGGCATGGCAGTGGAATAGTAATGTGAGCTGTGACTGGACTAGTAAAAACCTTTTCTCTCACGTTTTGGAAATGTATGGGTAATTAATTTTTGAGGCCGAGGCCTGTAGGGGCAGTAGTATTTTGCGTTAAAAACAAACTAAATTGTGGGTGTACTATTAGGTTCTTTTCCTGTTCTGAGATTAAGCATCCAAACAAAAACCTGGTAGTAAGTAAAGGTATACTGTATTCTTTTGTCTTAACACTATCAATTTTTAATATTCTCATTTTCAAGGCTTTTTAAGAAAGACCCACAACAGATTTTTCATAACAGTAAGACCCAGTTTCCTCGCATTTTAGTTTTCACAATGCTCTCCAAAGCCTTCCATTTGTCTAGCAAACTGGCTGTAATTTCATCATTTCATCATTTCATTCACGTCATAATACGACACAAGAATTTGTATTTGAGAACAAATCCTCCAATGAAATAAGACTAAGCTAGCAATCAAACTATCAGAAAAACCGTTTGGAAGATGAGCGAAACACGTCGAAAATGTAAAAGACGAAATGCCGACACGACAGTACAATTTGAATTGTAATCGGTTTTGTTTGACTTTGAGATAACATTCAAATGTTTTCTTCGACTCTGAGGCCCCTAAAACATTTTTATAAATGTTTGGTGATCGTGATTCGCGTATGTTTTGTCTTTTAACCTTTTTTTATTTTTTTTAAGGTGTAGGAAATCATCAAATAACCCCTCGCGCTCTAGGGCAGAGCGGAAGGGAGTGTCAGAGTTCTACTGACTCAAAACCACCCATGTTCCTTCTTAGCCCTTTCGCCGGGGCCGCGGTATCTCTTTCGAACAACCCGCAACCCCGACTAGTTGTCTTTTAACCTTAAAAAGACTTGGAATCGAATACGAAGAGGATAGTTTTACTCAATATGTTTATCTCTCAAAATATACTAGAAAGCGAATTTTGTTTCATTCGTCCCAATCCTTATTTATTTGGGGTATCTTTATCAGTCGGCCTATATCTAAGTATTGAACCTCTTTCTTGCTATATCGTCATCTTTTACGCAATATATCTATCGTTTCTTTGGTCTCTACCCGAGTAGCATGCCGATTCTATCTCTATTCTACGAAAAATAGACAAAGCTCTTTCAATACAACTTTCGATATTAAATCTTGCTACAATCTGAAATTTTGTCGACAAACTACATTTCTACGATGTTCATGCTACGCGTGCTCGTTTTCTTTTTATCTTTGTTTCATACTGCAATGAGAAACAAAATCTTTTTTTTTATCATCTCTCAAACATACCTAAGTTATGGTCTACATAAATCAATCCAACCATCTCGCTAAACACAAATAAACTCGGGAAAACTTATAAAACATAACGTGGAAAGCGCATTTCGATATTCTACGTGTTACGTGCACTATTTAAATAGTTGGCAACTGTGTGTCTGTGTGTACATTTGAAACGTGTCGGGTGCTGTAGTACACGAGCCGCGATTAGTTGCCAGACGTCGCCTGACGCCTACTGAGTTACCCTTTTCACTGAATAATATTTATTGGCTCGAGCCGATAACATCTAGAATTATGCTGAATGAAGTTCTTCAGCTATTAAGTAGATCTCTGGATAAAGCCGTCAAGTCTTAGCAGTGAGAAAAGATTATTACAAATAAGATCTGGATATGATCTGATTTCTCATTGGCTAAAATTACCCTTCACGAAATTCACTTTCGTTATCGCTTCTAAACACAGAAGGGTAAGGTTTGGTGTTGTCTGTCAATCCGTCATCACTACCTTAATTATATTACCCAAAATCCATGTACAAAGAAGTAGTAGATCGAAGTCCATTACACATACTAATCCAAACAAGATGTTCAAAATAGTTATTGGGCAGACAAAACAATACGTAACATCAAAACAGTTAGCAATTTTAAACAGTATTGAAAACAATGTCCGTTCATGTATTCTATGCTAAATCAAAACAATATCTGTCCAACACCCCACGTACAATATAGTTTAAAACTTTTCAGTACAATAATAAAACTTATATAAAATCAATACGCCCTAGCATAAACAACCGATTTTAACATTGAAATAACTCCTACATAATCTTACTTTACTATTATAAATTCATAAGTTTGGATGAATGTATGGATGGTTGTTACTCAATCACCAGAACGGCAGAATATGATCTGTACAATGCGAAATCTAGAACAGAGATTTTACACATTTGCTACTTTTTCCTACTGCCCGGAAAAACAGATCAAAATTTCCACGCGAACGAAGTCGCTGGCAAAAGCTAGAATTAAAAGAGTTTTAAGCCTTTTAAAATACTAACTGCCACACTCAGAGACGTTCAATGATTACTTAGTAAAGATTTTGATACTTTTGTAAAGGTTTTGTATGTCAAATCTTTACTAAGTGACGGCTTAAGTAATCATTAAATATCTCTGAGTACCGCAGTAAGTCGTCTACTTAGAATCCTCAATGGACCCGCTCTGTGGATTCCAGAAAGAGGGGGCTTCAGCAGTGCCAAAATATGGAAGTCTATAAGTAAGTAAGAGAGTCTAGTAGTAAGTATTCATATCTATGGGTAGTAAAAAAAAAATTATGAAACGTTTTCGTCACGTGTTCGTACTACAGCCTCGGAACATGTCAATGCGGCTACGTCATCACTACGTAACTGTACTGCCGGTGACAGTATTGTGACAATATCAAAGCTGCGGCACCAGACCAGACGCTTAGAAACCTATCAAGGGCTCAATACAAAACAACTGTTACTGTTACGTGCCGAACTATTGGATCGGCTCCAGGGCCGTTATTGTCGATATTAAAAGGGAGGTACGTAGTTGTTATGTTATGCCTGTAGGAAAGTGGGTAGATGTTTAGTAATGCTGTTCCGTTCACAGACTATTCTGTAGTCCGTAACCTGAGTTTTGGTCTTGGAAAATTCACGGGAAATTATACTGCGTTGTAAAATGTGTTGGAGGTTTCCATGATAAGGTAGCCCGCGAAATTCAACTTTCTTACGTTTTTTTTTGCAATTTGCCTGTCAGTGTCAGGTTTTATGTTGATTAAAATATGATACGCGACCGTAAGAAATTCTTCCACCTTTGAAATCTCAGATTTTATCTGTGATGAAAACGTTCCATACGAAATTACTGTTCGTTATCAAGTTCGTAATCATATTACACGCAGACTCATTTAACTATGACACTACACTTATTCTTTTAGAATGAGTATTGTTGGGCGTAAGTCGTAAATCGCATTTTGAGATAGAATAAGAGCGGAAGAACACATACTGATACGACACTGAAATATTGAGAAACTTATTGTGTAACGGTGTGACGTATTTATTGACGTCTTCATATTATTATTTGTTTATTTTCGTTCTTCTGGGTAAGCTCGTTCCATCGTCGACCTCATCTTTGCCCTTAGGGTAAGATTGAGGTCAAGAGCAAGCCCAAAACAAATTAAAAAAAAAAAAAAAAAAAAAAAAAAAAACGTCCAATAGAAGCTTCTGAATACATAATAACAAACACACTTTTGTTTTTGACATAATATTAAGGAAAAACCCTATGTACGTGTCAGTTTCATATCAATAAAATAACTTTTTCAGATCTTGGTAGCTTCAAGTTTTGTCTATTACATCAATTTGGCCAAATGGCATTCACTCCCTCGTAAAATTCGACCTAGAAGTATGGAAACGAACGCGAAAGACTCGTAAATTCGCCTACCAAGCTCAGAACTTGTTCCTTAAGCAAAAAGACTGGCATTGAGCCAGGAAACTAGGAATGAGAAAGACCCAAGTTTTCTTAAGGTTAAGAAAAAACGAGTTTGCGGTTGGAACTAGTAACTTAACACCCACGCCTTCAGACTGAGATGTACCTATAGTACTCCCAGTTTTGGCTAGTTGTAAGCAGGTGGCGAGCTTTTTCATCCGCCAAGCCTTTTCTCAACTATGTTGGGGTCGGATTCCTTCCACTCTTGGTATTTGGGTAACACACACTTCTTAAGTAAGACTGGTTGTTAGACTTTGAGTGGTGGCCTGTCTATTGGTCTACTTGTCATGATTCTAGACTCGAAGGAGAATTCTGGCGAGTAATTCATCATACATACATACATGAACTCCCACGGGGGTAGGCATAAGGCACTGAACGCTGCTACGATCCTTACAAACATCTTTTGCTTCGTCCGGGTTCCAAATAATTTAGAGTCCGCGTAACATGTTATCTTTCTTCCACACTTTTCCATTAGTCTTCATCTCGGTTCTCATTCTCTTTCTATCATCTTTCACACCATCCACCGATTATATCGTTAAAAAATTCCTAAAGGATAACTCGAAAAAACACGAAACAACCTGAGGATCAAACCGGGATCCAACACCGTGCATATAGTAACAACTTCTAAAGCCAATAAATACTACCTATAGCCGTTGTCAGGGCAATATAACGTGGTCAGAATATATTATTAACGGTGCTGGATTTCCTCATCAGTTTTCCTTGGCCGTTTGGCGATACACATTTAAATTTTGCACAGATGTTGCAAAGTAGGTACTGACACGTGTGTGTGAATGAATACTGATTTCTGTAATGTTCTATCTGAGAGGTAAAGTTATATCATTTTGAACTTGTGAGATCTTTCTGTTGAAAAGACACTAACTTTCTCAACCTTTTCCGGTTAATTTTGTTGCATGGATGGACTGTGTGAAGGTTGATATGGCTAGAAAGGAGGTGACTGCTGACATGACGAGAAATAGAGAAGTATGGAAGAAGAAGACATGTTGCGCCGACCCCAAATGCTCGCATCCTGTGCATTTGATTATAATTTTCTTGTTTGTTAATTGACTCGATGGAGTAGGGAAGACACCACGTTATACTTTCCAGCATAACCACGCTTTAGATAGATTAGTATAGATTTTCCGTACAATGAGAGATCCACACAAACTGGTTTTGTATAGCTTGATAAGTCTTAGCTTACAGTGAGGAATAAAAGAATTTAGGTACAAAGTCAGTACTCTTGTAGATTTCGAAACATTATTTTATTAATTGTTTAGTCTTGGAATCATATTTAACAGATTGACAAAGAAATTCACTAAATATGTATCTTATTTATGTTTCATCAAAGCAGCCTTTTCAATTTGACGCGAACATACATCAAATAAAACATAACACCATCTAAAATTTATATTCCCTCCACAGAATGCTACATGCAATACTGGTTATTGATTTTCACCGGAGCGTATTTCATTGTATTAATTGAAAGCAATTAATTTGCCTATTCGATCCTTGTGTCTGTTGTTGAAAGCTATTGGAAAATTTAACTAGATTTTAGACAGATTTCATTGTGCAATAATCATTAATTGAGAATTCGAGAGAATGAAAGTAGAAAACGTGTTGGGCCGACCCCAAATAGAAAGGGACGAGGCAGGAAGATGATGTCGGGGTTGCGGGTTGTTCGAAAGAGATACCGCGGCCTCGACAAAGGGCTAAGAAGGAACATGGGTGGTTTTTATTCAGTAGAAGTCAGTAGAGCTCAGGAGTCATTTGATGATTTCCCATCCTCCAAAAAAAAGGAAAAACTATACCCACATAAATGTATACATAGCAAAACAGAATTAGAAAGGTTTACACTTAAAAATCCAACCTCTGCACCAACTGGGCTCGTCTAGGTCAATGTGATCAACTAGCAGAATTACTAATGTAATGTGTGACGTAGCGGCGTGTTTGTATAGTTTAGTCGTTTTATTAGTTTTTAAACTGATATACATGGTCACTAACATTATCATTAACACTGAAAACGGGATATTTACCATGTTTTCTGTTTGTTCTATGATCACAGAAATACCAAAACTATTACGGGTGTTTATTGAGAGTAGGGTCCATGGGATCCAAGATTCGATTCTGTACGAAAGTAGTGAATATGAAAGCTTCTAGTGAGAAAACTCTGTAACGATAAAGAAATATTTTTTAGGTGTATTATTTTATTTATTTACTTATTTTAGGAAAGCTTACAGTCTAATAACTATAATTATAACAATAATATATATATCTTAATTAATAATAACAAGCTTCCACAGATAACAACAAAAACAATTATACTTCCAAAATTACAATATATATTATAAAACTATCAACTTTCAACACAAAAAAAAACAAACTTGATACTGCAGCACAGAATAGGTACATAATAGTACTGCCTGTAGTACAATAATGTATTATGGCATCAGTAGTCGTAGTTTTGGTGTCGTAGTTTCTTAATATTTTATTTTAATTTGGATTTGGATAATCTTCGGTAGGGATTGTCTAAAGCTGGATTGAAATAAAATGTGAGGAGACTACGACACTGGAACTACGACTGCTGATACTGTAATTCACGTGAGAATTATTTTTTTTTATGAAAAGCTCAAAAAGGACGCGTCCACCAAGTTTGAAGTTTCCCGCGCTTTTCCCATTTCCCTGCCTTTGTCTCCTACACTATTTAAATAATTATAACTTGACATTGGCTAAATGCACAAACCGTGCGAAGCCAGAAAAAAAAGGAAACCTCTGTAACACTTTGTTGAGATTATAAAGGCAAGAGCTAGTCCCTTCTTAAAATACTTCACTTTATGCAGTTACTATTCTAGAATCCCATGTTTCAAAACATAACATCACGCCTCTAGTCCTCGAAGGGTAAGGCAGTAGTGCGCCAAGACTTATAGTACACCCACATTTCGCCATTTGTTTACCATTTTTCAAACTTCACAATAATTATGTTTGCTCTTAATAAGTTAAGTGTGTGACGAGCCAGGCATCGTTTCGCTAAAGTATCAAACGGTAACTTCACCTATTACATACTGCCAAACTTCGTTATTTAATTACGCTCGGGTTGTGCCCTAGACGTCGTCGATTACGTCACCTGAAGACAAAGTAAGAAATCTTCTTACAATATTATTTTATATAAACTTTCTTGTCTAGATCCTTACTCAAAACATAACATAACATCACGCCTGTAATCCCCGAATGGTTAGGCTAAGGTGTACCTAATAGTACTCCCACATTTCGCCCATTAAGTCTCATGTGATGGGGGCAAGCCTATTGCCATCAACCGGGCATAAATCCATACTCCATAGCTGCTACTGACAAATTCCTGATGCAACAACAAAAAAAAACACATAACATAAATCACGCCTGTAATCCCCGAAGGGTTAGGCAGAGGTGTACCTAATAGTACACCCATATTTCGCCAGTTATGTTTAAGTTCCATGTAATAGGGGGCGAGCCTATTGCCATCAACCGGGCACAAGTCCAGACTCCGTGGCTGTTACTGATAAATTCCTGATGGAAAAAGCCAATAACACTTTGCCCGACCCGGGAATCGAACCCAGGACCTCATGCTCAGCAGTCGCGCTTGCGACCACTAGACCAACGACGCAGTAAAAAAAAACGTTACGACTCGTTAGCTCAGTTGGTTAGAGCACCGATATGCGTTTTTAAAAAAAAACAGTTATAAAAAATGTACGTAAGTTACTGACTATTAGAGACCTTACTCATGCCTTCATAAAAAAGAAACCATGAACATAAAAAAAACAGGTTTTAATTAAACCGTCAAAGTCTGAAGCCCCAGACGTTACGTAAATCGCCGATGCGACATCGGAGAGACGTACTTCGTACAATAAAAGAAAAAAAAAACGGGCATCGTTCCAGTAGCTATATTGCACCACGGGGACAGGCGTTTAATGTGCAGACTTCCGCTGATTTCGTGATGATGTTCTTTATATTGTACCTTCGTGGTTTTGTTCTATTAAGTTGACTCACTTTGGTTGGTTTTTTTAGAAGACAAAAAAAGATTGACGTAAATCGGATCATAAATCTCGGCGTAATCGGTGTACATACATAGAAGAAGAAAAAAAACACACAGATCGAATTGAGAACCTCCTCCTTTTTGGGAAGTCGGTTAAAAAGGAAACCCATATCTTGTGAGCTTCTTTATTAGTACAAGTTTATTTTATTCTGTTCGGGGAACTTACAGCTAATACAAACAGTGTTCTTAAACAATAATGCATTTGAAGGGCATTTACAAGTTGCCACTGATAAACCTGATTGTGGAGTTTACCTGACTTTGTTATACACAGATATTAAACTGTCGTTCAGGGGTAGCCAGAGGCCCGAAAGTCTGACAAGCCGTCTTAGTAAGGCCTATCGTGTTACCTAGGAACTGGTTTGTGGAGATCAGATAAGCACTCGCTTCATGTAAAATACTACTTTTGAGCTGCATTCGCTTCGATTGGAACCCGACCCTAAAGGTGACTGAAGATTTATAATGAATAACTAACTTTAAATAATACAGAGGTTAATATAAAACAATTAAGAAACGTCTTATCACGTCAACAATTAAAAAAGGTTATCTTTAATCCCGTTCATACGCGTATAAACAAATCATTTAAGGGGAACACAGCAGTGGATGACTTTGACGATTTGACCTCTGTACTGGCTTTTGTTTATTTTTCGGCCCCTACCGGCAAACGACTGTACTACAGAAAAACGTACCAAAGAACAGAAATGTGTCGCAGAGTGGTCATCGTATTTGCCTAACATATTTTGTTTCTCTTGGAGTACCTACATCATAATGTATGAATAAAATATTTAATAATAAATTATACACTTTGACTAATGAAGTAATAACCTAGCTTTCATTAGTTATTTCACTGAGCACAGGTACTCCTACGATACATTCTTAAGGTCTGATAAAGACCAGGTAACTGCTTATCGCTTCTCAGTCACGGAAATAGTCAGAATGCTCCAGCTTTCAGCTAACTGAGCACGAATGCTACTACATGATACATTTTGAAGGTCTGACGATGACCACCTAAGTGCTTATCGGTTCTCAGTGACTGATGTAGTTAGAATGACCTAGCTTTCAAATTTTATCTATCTGAGCACGTATTCTACTACATGATACATTATGAAGGTCTGATGATGACCAGCTAAGTGATTATCGGTTCTCAGTGACGGATATAGTTAGAATGCTCCAGCTGTCAGCTTTTATCTTATTGAGCACGGATGCTACTACATGATACATTTTGAAGGTCTGATGATGATCAGCTAAGTGCTTATCGGTTCTCGGTGACGGATGTAGTTACAATGACTTAGCTTTCAGATTTTATCTTATTGAGCACGGATGCTACTACATGATACATATTTAAGGTCTGATGATGACCAGCTAAGTGCTTATCGGTTAACAGTGACGGATATAGCTAGAATGACCACCACCAGGTAAATGGCACCATCAGTCTCCAAGGCCTCTTCGAGCTCTTTCGAATGAGTCCACACACGACGGTTCTACGTGGTGCCATCAATGAGATCCTATACTTACCTTCGGAGTCTACCATCAGGTAGCTAGTATCATCAGTCTCCAAGGCCTCCTCGAGCTCTTTCAAATAAGTCCAAACACGATGGTTCTACTCAGTGCCGTCAATGAGATCCTATACCCACCTTCGGAGTCCACCATTAGGTACGAGACATCATCAGTAATCCAGATCTCCATCTTCCATCAAACGAAATTCTCAAGACAAAATAATTAAAACGATAAAACAATTAACACCATTAAAACAATAACATACATTACATAACATCGCGCCTGTAATCCCCAAAGGGTTAGGCAGAGGTGTACCTAATAGTAGGCGTGATGTTATGATAAGTATGTTATTATTTTGAAGGTCACACACACACACACACACACACACATACATACATACACACACACATACACTTACACACACGCATCCACACGCAAGCACACACACACAAACTGCACTTATGTCAATCTTGTCTGTCTGTATTATATTGTCTAATTACCGATGTCTAAGTTATTAACATTTTTCTTTCTATATTTATTTTGTTATGGAAGAGCGGAGTCTTCTAATACAGGCATTTTTTGCTTAAAAGAAGGCTCCAATCACAAACTAATTGTTGTAAACTTGTTAAAGAAAAATAAACAATTTGAATTTGAATTTGAATTTGAATTTTAATGATTTTAATTGTTTTATCGCTTTTAGCGTTAAAACAATTGTAGCAAAAAACAATTGTAGTCGTTCTTGTAGCACGGATGCTACTACGTTTTGAAGGTCTGATGATAACCAGCTAAGTGCTTATCGGTTCTCAGTGACGAACGCAGTTAGCATGACCTAGCTTTAAAACTTTATCGATCTGAGCACGGATGCTACTACATAATACATTCTGAAGGTCTGATGATGACCAGCTAAGTGCTAATTGGTTCTCAGTGACGGATATAGCTAGAATGACCTAGCTTTCAAATTTTATCGATCTGAGCACGGATGCTACTACATGATACATTTTGAAGGTCTGATGATGATCAGCTAAGTGCTTATCGGTTCTCAGTGACGGATGTAGTTAGAATGACCTAGCTTTCAGATTTTATCTTATTGAGCACGGATGCTACTACATGATACATTTTGAAGGTCTGATGATGACCAGCTAAGTGCTAATTGGTTCTCAGTGACGGATATAGCTAGAATGACCTAGCTTTCAAATTTTATCGATCTGAGCACGGATGCTACTACATATTACATTCTAAAGGTCTGATGATGACCAGCTAAGTGCTAATTGGTTCTCAGTGACGGATATAGCTAGAATTACCTAGCTTTCAAATTTTATCAATCTGAGCACGGATACTACTACATGATACATTTTGAAGGTCTGATGATGATCAGCTAAGTGCTTATCGGTTCTCAGTGACGGATGTAGTTAGAATGACCTAGCTTTCAGATTTTATCTTATTGAGCACGGATGCTACTACATGATACATTTTGAAGGTCTGATGATGATCAGCTAAGTGCTTATCGGTTCTCGGTGACGGATGTAGTTACAATGACTTAGCTTTCAGATTTTATCTTATTGAGCACGGATGCTACTACATGATACATTTTGAAGGTCTGATGATGACCAGCTAAGTGCTTATCGGTTCACAGTAACGGATATAGATAGAATGACCACCATCAGGTAAATGGCACCATCAGTCTCCAAGGCCTCTTCGAGCTCTTTTAAATGAGTCCAAACACGATGGTTCTACGCAGCGCTGTCAATGAGATCCTGTACCCACCATCAAAGTCCACCGTCAAGTAAATGGCATCATCAGTCTCTAAGGCCCCCCGAGCTCTTTCAAATGAGTCCAAACACGACGATTCTACGCAGTGCCGTCAATGAGATCCTTTACTTACCTTTGGAGTCCACCATCAGGTAAATGACATTATCAGTCTCCAAGGCGTCCTCGAGGTCTCAACACCATTAAAATAATAAGATACATAACATAACATCACGCCTACTATTAGGTACACCTCTGCCTAACCCTTCGGGGATTACAGGCGTGATGTTATGTAATGTATGTTATTATTTTAATGGTGTTAATAACAATTAACACCATTAAAATATATCGCTTTTAATTATTTTGTCTTGAGAATTTCGTTTGATGGAAGATGAAGATCTGGATGACTGATGATGTCTCGTACCTGATGGTAAACTCCGAAGGTGGGTATAGGATCTCATTGACGGCACTGAGTAGAACCATCGTGTTTGGACTCATTTGAAAGAGCTCGAGGGGGCCTTGGAGACTGATGATACCAGCTACCTGATGGTAGACTCCGAAGGTGGGTATAGGATCTCATTGACGGCACTGAGTAGAACCGTCGTGTGTGGACTCATTTGAAAGAGCTCGAAGAGGCCTTGGAGACTAATGGTGCCATTTACCTGATGGTGGTCATTCTAGCTATATCCGTTACTGTGAACCGATAAGCACTTAGCTGGTCATCATCAGACCTTCAAAATGTATCATGTAGTAGCATCCGTGCTCAATAAGATAAAATCTGAAAGCTAGGTCATTCTAGCTATATCCGTCACTGAGAACCAATTAGCACTTAGCTGGTCATCATTAGACCTTCAAAATGTATCATGTAGTAGCATCCGTGCTCAATAAGATAAAATCTGAAAGCTAGGTCATTCTAACTACATCCGTCACTGAGAACCGATAAGCACTTAGCTGATCATCATCAGACCTTCAAAATGTATCATGTAGTAGCATCCGTGCTCAGATCGATAAAATTTGAAAGCTAGGTCATTCTAGCTATATCCGTCACTGAGAACCAATTAGCACTTAGCTGGTCATCATCAGACTTTCAGAATGTATTATGTAGTAGCATCCGTGCTCAGATCGATAAAATTTTAAAGCTAGGTCATGCTAACTGCGTTCGTCACTGAGAACCGATAAGCACTTAGCTGGTTATCATCAGACCTTCAAAACGTAGTAGCATCCGTGCTACAAGAACGACTACAATTGTTTTTTGCTACAATTGTTTTAACGCTAAAAGCGATAAAACAATTAAAATCATTAAAATAATAACATACATAACATAACATCACGCCTACTATTAGGTACACCTCTGCCTAACCCTTTGGGGATTACAGGCGCGATGTTATGTAATGTATGTTATTGTTTTAATGGTGTTAATTGTTTTATCGTTTTAATTATTTTGTCTTGAGAATTTCGTTTGATGGAAGATGAAGATCTGGATGACTGATGATGTCTCGTACCTGATGATGGACTCCGAAGGTGGGTATAGGATCTCATTGACGGCACTGAGTAGAACCATCGTGTTTGGACTCATTTGAAAGAGCTCGAGGAGGCCTTGGAGACTGATGATACTAGCTACCTGATGGTAGACTCCGAAGGTAAGTATAGGATCTCATTGATGGCACCACGTAGAACCGTCGTGTGTGGACTCATTCGAAAGAGCTCGAAGAGGCCTTGGAGACTGATGGTGCCATTTACCTGGTGGTGGTCATTCTAGCTATATCCGTCACTGTTAACCGATAAGCACTTAGCTGGTCATCATCAGACCTTAAAAATGTATCATGTAGTAGCATCCGTGCTCAGATCGATAAAATTTGAAAGCCAGGTCATTCTAGCTATATCCGTCACTGAGAACCAATTAGCACTTAGCTGGTCATCATCAGACCTTCAAAATGTATCATGTAGTAGCATCCGTGCTCAATAAGATAAAATCTGAAAGCTAGGTCATTCTAACTACATCCGTCACTGAAAACCGATAAGCACTTAGGTGATCATCATCAGACCTTCAAAATGTATCATGTAGTAGCATCCGTGCTCAGATCGATAAAATTTGAAAGCCAGGTCATTCTAGCTATATCCGTCACTGAGAACCAATTAGCACTTAGCTGGTCATCATCAGACCTTCAAAATGTATCATGTAGTAGCATCCGTGCTCAATAAGATAAAATCTGAAAGCTAGGTAATTCTAACTACATCCGTCACTGAGAACCAGTTAGCACTTAGCTGATCATCATCAAACCTTCAAAATGTATCATGTAGTAGCATCCGTGCTCAATGAGATAAAAGCTGAAAGTTGGAGCATTCTGACTATTTCCGTGACTGAGAACCGATATGCAGTTACCTGGTCTTCATCAGACCTTCAAAATGTATTATGTAGTATGAGAGACCATCATTAGGTACGAGACATCATCAGTCATCTAGATCTCCATCTTCCATCAAACGAAAATCTCAAGACAAAATAGTTAGATAACATAACATCACGCCTGTAATCCCCGAAGGGTTAGGCAGAGGTGTACCTAATAGTACACCCACATTTCGCCAGTTATGTTTAAGTCCCATATAATAGGGGCGAGCCTATTGCCATCAACCGGGCACAAATCCAGACTTCGTGGCTGTTACTTATAATTTCCTGATGGAAAAACCCAATAACACTTTGCCCGACCCGGGAATCGAACCTAGGACCTCATGCTCAGCATCGTGCTTACGACCACTAGACCAACGAGGCAGTCCAAAATTAAAATAATATCATAGATATATCTATATACCAAAATATCTACTAAGAAACGTAGATAATTTACCAATAGTTTTGGAGAGCTCGGCCACGCGTCACTTTACGTTTATTAGGCATAGTCAGCTTAGTCTATGATAGGTGCAAACAACAAAATGAAATTACAAACTACTTTAAATATATTTACAAACTTATTTTCTGTTCTTATTTTACGAAATATTGATAACTATACAATTTACAATATGTTTTAATTCAGAAAACATTAAAAACGTGAACTTTTGAATTTTATTTGTGAAGTAATGACATGCGTGCAGTCCACCCGTGACAACAGTCATCGAGACACTGGCGCAGCGCGTTCCAAGTATGCGCGACGGGTCTTGCGCCGCATTTGCCTCAAAATGTCGGGAATTAATTTATTATTTCAAAATTTTATTACAAATCAGAGAAAATAAACAATACGGATTGATAAATACATCACTACGTATTTTTGGGTATAAAATTCATACCGAACTATTCAGCCGTTTCAGAGACAAAATTCGATTTAGGTTAAGACATACTACGATTTTTTATTAAATAATGTGAAGGTTTATTAAAATTTTAAACAATACGAATTATTTGTGATGACTTTAAGTATAACATATATTTTTTATATGGAAATCGTACGGAAGGATTCCTCAACAAATTTCTTTAAACATACGTCGTTTTTGGGATTTGACCATTGCAACGGCCTTAACTGAAGTATTTTCAATTAATAAAAAAATAAAATGATATCACCACATCACTGATTCATTTTAATCACAAAAAGAAACTTCCAGACATACAATCAGATCAAATTAAACAAACTGTCTTTATCTTGAACGTTATTACAAAACATTGTGTAACTTTTACTTGCTCGAAAGAGTCGACATTGATACGTCATAATGTTGATTAATCAGCTGTTTTTGTGTTTACTCTCGCGACGGTATATTTTTGGATGCACAAGGCAAGCAAGAGGGACGTACAAGTTTTGTACAGTCGTTAAAATTTAAAATAATAGGTACATCTGGTTGTTAATTAGTAATTACTGCTTCTTGTGGATAATTAGGTGGCTTTGCTCAGTAGAATAATTCTATCTCTGTTCCACGTGATATAAGTCTATTTGTATTTAAGATTTTTAACATGATTCGTCCAAGTGAGTCTTAACACGTTGATTGCTAAGCCATAATGCTGAACTTACATCATCTTCCTGCCCTTATCCCATGCTCCTTGAGGTCGTCGCAACACGTTTTCTACTTCCACTCTCCTCTGTCAACCGTCACGCTATCATTTACTCCTTTTTCTTTCATATTATTCCTCACACAGTCCATCCATCGTTTCCTTGGTCTTCCTCTCTCTCTTCATCATCATTCTCTTGCCCTTATCCCAATTCATTTGGGGTCGGCGCAGGATGTCTTCTTCCATACTTCTCTGTTTCTCGTCATGTCATGAGATACCTCCTTTTTTGCCATATCATTCTTAACACAATCTGTCCATAGTTTCCTTGTTCTTCCTCTCCCTCTCCATTCATCAACATTTATACTCATCACTATTTCAGTCACTAGCGATTCCACCCTACTGATAACATTTCCGTACCAATGCTGAACTTACCTACATAGATGGACAAAAAATAATAATGTATGTCACTTCCCTTGTGTTACAAACAAACGATGCTCTAAAAATTATGATGCAAAGCAAATACTAATAATGTAATGTCACTTCCCTAGTGGCCAAAACAAATATCAGAACCCAATACACTACGGCCACTATTTTATGGCTCGTACGTAATTGAAAGGAACTGTAATGTGTTAAATGTCAGCATTATAATATGACAATCTCGCCCAAAAATGTGTACTCTGTGTTAATAATTTACCTTTACCTTTTGGGTACATATTACCTGCCTTTTGGGTAGATACTACGCGTTCAACAGTAATATTATAATTATTTTGTTCTCTATATTCTGTATGTGCTAATTTCTCGTCTAGTTATTTATCTCCTTCGCTGACAATACATACAAGATCTTGTTAATAATACTACATACAATCTTAGTTAAATATGGTTTCGCCGTAAAATACGTCGATGACTAGAATATGTGAGGGTCAACCTCCCAAGCTGCGGTTTCGGTATCGGTATTTTACGTCGATGAAATATCGGGTTTATCCTACATAGGACCACACACCTAGATAAGCAATAGAGGTATTATTACGTTTAAATATGACAAACTTAGTATAGGCATTGAAATATTAGGGAAATACTACGCGGTTAGATACGTTTGTTAGAGATTGGGAAGAGAAAACACTTCATCATCCGCCTAGCCTTCTTCTCCAACTCATCCAGTCCAACGGGATGCAGCTGAATACCAGTATCCACAACCCAATCAGTATTGGTGGTAATATGATACCACTTGGTAAGACTTAGAACCTACTATTCTTCATGATGTTAGGATTTCTAAACAGTCTGGCTGCTCTAGGGGCTTGCCGTATTGTTGGGCCCTACATAATAGGCACGCCACTTGCTACAGCTAAATGTATTATTCTGTCACGGCTTCGCAGTTTTTGAAACATACTCCTTGATGCTAACTCTCTTCCAAGTTCGCA
Source organism: Diarsia brunnea (assembly GCA_949774965.1). Taxonomy (NCBI): domain Eukaryota; kingdom Metazoa; phylum Arthropoda; class Insecta; order Lepidoptera; family Noctuidae; genus Diarsia; species Diarsia brunnea. The sequence continues at coordinate 3,781,951 of OX459023.1, forward strand.
AGGGTTTCAATTTATATTAAGAAATACACGGAAATGAACACTTAACTACGATTCCAATAATTCGTTGTTTCAAGTAGAATCTTCAGCCCTTTACAAACAAACGATGCTCTAAAAAGTATGATGCAAAGCAAATAGATCGCTCAGTCACCACTAGAAATATAAATAATACAGTAGATCAACTGAAATGACCAATTTCCTCTATTTTTATTATTTCTTCTCGCCAAGGTTTGAGGAAGCCATCTACTAAGGGGTCCCGTAAACGTTTTGTTTTTTATTTCTTTTGCCTTCAATACGATACGTTACGGTCGTCGCATCATAAAAATCATAATCGTTCAATCGTGTGAAGACGAGCACTGCGGAAAGCGTTAACTAATAGTCTTGATGCTATAATAACCACCAACTCATAGCGCGAGTCTTTGTCCATGCGTGATATGCGTCTATTGTACTAAGTTGCTCTACTGTACGTTGCATGTACTGTGGTCAGTTTGCCCTACATTCATCTTTAATGGGCTGTAATCTGGTTCATATATTACGCTGACCGATGTCTGGAGTATTTCTCATGCCCTTGCGACATTTGGTATGTTTAGACGTTGCTGCAGTCTGTATTGAAACTGTTATTGTTCATTATAGTTTTAACCAAGAACCTTTTTCTGTAAACGAGGATTTCTTGTATCGTCTACGCCAAGTCTTCTCCCTATTCCTGGCTTCAAGTCGAACAGGATGCCGCTGAATATCGCATTTTTTGCATGGAGCCTAGATCTGACCTCCTCTCAATTCAGTAACTGGTTATCACGATATACCTAGGCAAGACTGGTTGTCCGAATTTCAGACTTGACAGACAGGGTTTTTAGACATAAATTCTCTTTTTCTATTTATCTTTTTATTAACACAAATGTTATTACGGTGGATGCTGCCGTCCTTGCATCACGATCTACAACTGCTGTACGAAGATTTTTTAGAAGCAGAGTAGCACTGTTTCACACAGACAAGCCATGGTAAGAGAGCGCACTCGACTCCATCCAATAAATATTTTTTCTTTCTTTCTTTCATCAATGTTTGTCACTTCCGTACCGTTTTGTGAAAATACATACATACATAAAGCTACGCCCTTTCCCATGAGGGTAGGCCGAAACCACAGAACGCCACTTTTTTTTTGTTTCGTCCACATTCATACATCCGGTCATACACGCACGCCGTTTGGAACCTTGCCCTTTCTGAAAAACCTTACCAATAAGGAAGGGAAAATAAGGGTTTTGCCAAAATAAACTAGAAATTATAGCTTCTAATTATAATTCTACTAAATAATTTCCACCTTCAACCGAAGCCTGAAAAGTTCAATCGAAGCATACGAACTAAATTTTAATGGCCAATCACTTGCTGCTTTTATCGTATCGACTTTAATTTGATTTAACGGCCGCTGGAGTGTCTTCAAAACGTTTTTATTGTTTTGTTTGTCATCCATAAAACGAAACGTATAACTTACATAGTCAAAAAGCTTTTATTACTCGCTGTTTTGAATCAATTTGCCTTTTAAAGTACTAGTTTTTTTGTACAGTTAATGCCTGCCGAATCTTTCGATAAAGTTCAAGCGTGATGTTAAAAAAAGGTTTTTCTTAAATAGTTTTTAATTAAATAGAACTGTTATTACAAAATGTGTACTGTCAGTTACGAGATATCTTCCGTGATACTGATTATCCATTGTAATGAGCTCCCGATATTTCGACGCTGTTGCAAGCGCCATGATGGCGGGATGACACACACGGAAGATAATCCTAAGTGACAGTATAAGATTAGTTAATACCGTAATACACGAGGCTGTTTTTCCAGCTAGGTTAGCAAGGTAGTGTCAGTAAGCTAGTACTTCTGGCGTCGTGTAGACAAAACTAGCTTCATTTCTAGCATCTTCCAATCTAGGGCAGTAAGACAGGACAGTTTAGTAGAGAACTAGCTTGCAGTCCTGCCTTGAAAAACTGGCCTCGTGTATCCCGGGCATAAAAGCTTAAAACAGTGTTTGTTGATGGAAAGTTATAAAGTAAAAGTACACTTCAGTTGCCCAAGCAACATTGCTGTGTTCCGGTTTAGAATGTATGGGTGTTGGTGAAATTACAGGCTTCGGACTCTACGGTTGAAAGCACTCGCTAAGTCCTTGGTGTTGCAAGCGGTGGAAATTGTTTTCCATCTGATAGGGCGTCGAAATGTTTGATTTAATTTGAGAAAATCCATCTTACAAAAAAAAAATGGTGATTGTCCTCTGAAATGTTGAGTATGAATGTAGATAGCTATACGAGAGGACGACCAAAGAAACGATAGATGGACTGTGTAAAGCTTGATATGGCTCAAAAGGAGGTGATTGCAGAGAAAATATTATGAAGAAGAAGACATGCTGCGCTGACCCCAAATAAATCTGCATAAGGACTGGAGAATGATTTTGAGTTGTCCTTCTCTGTACATGTTTAGGGGCTCCGGGTAACCTGACCCAAAGCCACATTTTTGGCTGCAACATAAAAAAAAATCCAGCCACACTAAACCGCGGCAACAAAGTTTCGCTTCGACGTATGTTTTCATTTAATAAGTAACTAAATACACATTAAAACTACCCCCTGGTCACATATTGCAGTGGCCGATATGGAATAAATATTTGAACCGTCTGCGTGCTCATGTTGGCCGCTGCCGATCCAATTTGACTAGATGGGGTATAATCGACCTATTTTGGATACAATGCAAGTGTGGAGCCCCTGCAGAGGATATGCCACTGGTCGGACAAAATCTGAGTCATCGATTCGAGAAATAGAATCCACATCGACAGACACAATTAATTAATGCCACTCCCTAATATTTAAAGAACCATCACGCAAATGATTTTGATCAAAACAGCCTGTCATAAAATCTATACTCTGTGGTGACGTAAGGCGTTGACGTTATATCACTAAAGCGTGGGAGTTCTGTTTATTTATCTATGTCAGATAAATCCCGGTGGACATATTAGTATTGACATACAGTATTTCGTCTGGAGACAAATGGTCTGATCGGTTTACATACACATGCAAAGCGTGTACACGAATACTAAGCATATATCACGGTTACGGGTTTATCATCATCATTTCAGCCACAAAACGTCCACTGCTGGACATAGGCCTCCCTCAGGTGTCGCCACATTGACCGGTCCCGTGCGACTCGCATCCAGCGGGTCCCCGCAACCTTCACCAGGTCATCGGTCCCACCTAGTGGGAGGCCTTCCAACGCAACTTCTTCCGGTTACGAGTAAATCGGAAGCTGTAACAGTAACATCGTGATCCGTAGAAAACATTTATTATACAAGATTACTGGTTTTGTTCACGATGTGGATATTTTTTTGTTTTTTGCTTGCCCCACACTAGGAATTTCTCCTGTATCGTGGGTGCGTTTACAAACATTCAAACTCACATACACAAACACCCAGACCCGAAACAACTATCTAACTATATACAAATATTTGTTCCGTTTGGGGATCGAACCCGCGAAACGCAGCGCAGCAGTCCAATCGCTCAGCCACTGCGTCAACCGTGCCGACAAATGGACCTTAATTGTATGCTCAAAGCTATCAGTCAGTAACACGGTTCTGTTTGCACATCGCGCGGATAGCGAATTTAATTAGCTTTCGTTTGAAAGCTAGTAAGCATTTATCTGAGTTAAATAGTTCATGAAGCTCTCTATATGTGAAAGATAACATTTCACCGTATCACCGGTCCACTGTTTAAATTGAATGCGACTCTAGTTTTTCTTAGCTCTTCGATGGCAATCAAAATTGACCCAGAATTTGGTCAAGAGCTGGGACGCCTTTTTTTTCCGTGTGGAAAATCATCAAATAACCCCTGCCGCTCTTGGGCAGAGCGAAAGGGAGTGTCAGACTTCTACTGATTAAAAACCACCCATGTTTCTTCTTAGCCCTTCATGTCGAGGCCGCGGTATCTCTTCCTTCAATAGTCTCCATCGTAGCAAGCCTTCTGTCCGACTTTAATCTAGATCGATTCTACGAATTAATTGCTTCGTTGGTTCAGGGATCTCAAGCACGACTATTAAAACCTTGAGGGTCTTGAAGTAGCCAAGATGCAAAGCGATTATGTCAAGGAGAACATTAGGAACCACAGAGTTTAGGTTCGTACTTGGCTAATAGTAATTAGCTCGCACCCTTCTACATGGGACTTAAACATTACTGTGGAAAAATGTAGGTGTACTGCTTACACCTCTGCTTAGGCAGATGCGCATCGTGGTCCCGTCGGGGCTGCGGGTTGTTTGCAAGAGATACTGCGGCCTCGACATGAAGGGCTAAGAAGGAACATGGGTGGTTTTTAGTCAGTAGAAGTCTGACACTACCCTTCGCTCTGCCCAAGAGCGGGAGGGGTTATTTGATGATTTTCCACACGGAAAAAAAAGGCGTCTCAGCTCTTGACCAAATTCTGGGTCAATTTTGATTGCCATCGAAGAGCTAAGAAAAACTAGAGTCGCATTCAATTTAAGCATTGGACCGGTGATACGGTGAAATGTAGCTGGTGATAATGTTATCTTTCACATATAGAGAGCTTCATGAACTATTTAACTCGGATAAATGCTTACTAGCTTTCAAACGAAAGCTAATTCAATTCGCTATCCGCGCGAGGTGCAGCCAGAACCGTGTTACTGACTGTTAGCTTTGAGCATACAATTAAGCTCCATTTGTCGGCACGGTTGACGCAGTGGCTGAGCGATTGGACTGCTGCGCTGCGTGTCGCGGGTTCGATCCCCGCACAGAACACTGCTTCTCCAGTCTTGTATTTATGTCAGTATTCCCGATCCCCTTTAACGGTTTACCTAATACGGTAAGGGGAATGAAGAAGAGGGCCTCGTGTGTAGCGGATGTCCATAAGCGGCGGAGATTGCTTTAACATGAGTCGACCCGCATGCCCCTTTGCGTACTACATTACGAAATGATACTTCGCCTTTTTAACTGCATTTTGGTCTAGTTGTCGTAAGCCATGCTACTGAGCATGGGATGATTCGATTTGCCGGTCATGCAAAAAGTTACATACAAACAAAAATATATTCCCGAAGGGTTAAGCAGAGGTACACACTTACTAATACATAAATACACCCACATTTCGCCCGTTATGAAAGTCCCATCTAATAGGGAGAAAGTCTATTGCCATCAACCGGGCACAATAGGCTAGTTAACTAAAAAGAACTAATTAGTCCGTCAGATAGATTTCCAAAAAATATTGGACACGTATTTTTTATTTTTTCACGTAAACAAACAATGAAGACGATACAGTGCTTTGAAAACTCGTGTGACGTCATATTCTAAGACAAGTATGACATTTTTTTACCGGTGAGTGACGTCACGACCCCCCACTCAAATCATTGACGTGTTTTATCTTCGTCATTTTTTATTGATTTGATAAAACAAAAAATACGTACATATCCAATATTTTTTGATAATCTAACAGACGGACTAATTAGAATCATGTTTTTTTTAGTCGGTAAACATCCCTATTCCACACTCCGGGGCTGCTACTGAGAAATTCCTGTTGAAGATACAAAACAAATGGTTATTTGATTTGTTTTTCTTTAATTTTGTCAGTAGCAATACGCTTGCCCGCTATTACATGACATAGAACTCGGCTTACTCTTCCCTATTTTATGGTACAATCTCAATAACAGGGGGAATGAGGGTGTAATATAAGGTGCACATGCCTAACCCTTCGGAGATTGCAAACATAACGTTGAGTTTACGTCACCTTTAGAAATCCAACCTAATTAAACTCACATCTGTAATCGAATACCTACCCTACTTAACTTCAAATTAAACCCACAATGCAACGTGCCGTTTCAATTCCTAAATAATCAATTGACCTACTTATAGATCAGCCGGTTTCCCGTGCACCGCCGAAACACGTGGAACGGCACTACCAGTGATTAATCCAATTAATTTAATTGAATCAGACTGTATATAAAAGCTACAGAATTTATTAACGAAGTCGCAGGCACCGTTTTAACTTGATTTTCAGTTTTTTCGATTCGGTGTTTGTGCTTTTGGTGTTGAAGTTGGTTTTTTATTAAAGGACGGTTGTTCAGTTTTTATTGGGTTTCTTTTGAAATATTGCTGAGAGTAAATGAAAAATTATGGGTCTCTTTCGTTAGTAGGACTGATTAAAAAAATTATGTATGCGAAATGGCTCTCAAATCAATTTCATTACGATCTGCGGCAGTATAAATTAAGTCTAACATGCGGCAAGTACGCATGATGACCTATCAAGCTATACCAAACCAGTTTATGCGGATCTCTCATTGTACGGGAAATATATGCAAAGCGAAGCCAGGTTACGATAATGATGTCGCTGTGTGAACATGAAATACTCAAAACATAAAATAAATGTCTACATTCCAACTCGTATATTAAAAGCTTAGCTATTTACATGCACAACTCGTGTTTACTTAGGTTTTCCGGCCAGAATCATCAATCTTTCAGAGAGAAAGAAGCGCCCCAATTGCGCTGCATGACCCTGCGAAATGATTGTTTTCTTATCTCCTAAGTCTTAAACTACTAGGGTATATATGTACATCAATATCTTGAAAGCTACGTGAAAACTTTATCTTCGAATGTGTCTCCGAGAATCCCTAATTAGTAGTGGGTTACCAACGGCTTTATCTACACTAATATTATAAAGAGAAAAGATTTGTTTGTAACGAATAGGCTCCGAAACTACTGGACCGATTTCAAAAATTCTTTCACCGTTGGGAAGCTACACTATCTGCGGATGACACAGGCTACTTTTTATCCCTGTATTCCCACGGGAACGGGAACTACGCGGGTGAAACCGCGTGACGTCCGCTAGTTCTTCATAAAACCAATCTCATAACGAAGCTCAAACGTAAACGCAGAAAATGTCTGTAAAATAATCCTGAAATAAAAGGAAAACCCTCATTAGTTTTGTTTTGTTTCGATATATCGGTTCCCCAAAGTACAAGTAACTCGTAATGGTGGGTTCAATTATGCCTTTTCAGATTTTGAGTTCTTTCAAATAACAACTTGTCGCTTATTTTTACCATTGAAATATCACAAGAAACATTTCTGAGCGAAAACTAATCGTTTTTCAAAAACAATCTATGGAATCATTCTTTTCATTCCTTTACAAATTAGACAAGTTTTTCAACAAAAAACAGATTTTTCAAGCGGACTCGACTCTCGGGATTGGAAGTCCGATCTGTGCCTAAAAATAAAATAATAGAGGTAGACCATTCAAGTTTGTATTGCCGTGAGGTTCGCTACAAACGGGAGTTTTGAAAAGATAAATTGGAGTTTAAACGTAGCTTTGTTAGCTGAAACTGCTGTAATTGTAGTTTGAATAGTTAGTTTAACACTATTTCATTTGCAATTCGCGTTTTTAGCTTTATGTTTTATTATCCTTCAGCCCTTGTCGTCAGTAGTCCCTTGTTATCCCGTTTACAATAGGGTAGTTGCCAAAAAAATCTAATTAGACCGTCACATAGATTTCCAAAAAATATTGGACACATTTTTTTCTTTTTTCACGTAAACAATAAATTAATACGACACAGGGTTTTGAAAAGTCGTGTGACGTCACAGTGAGGTACATTTTTTACCAGAAAGTGACGTCACAACACAAGACCCCACTCATGATCTTTGACACGTTTTATTTTTGTCAATTTCTATTAATTTGATAAAACAATAAACACATCCAAATTTTTTCAGTAATCTAACAGACAGACTAAACCGAATCATATTTTTTTTTAGTCAAGAAACATCCCTATTAAATGCCGGTAATTTCGTTACCTAGCAACTCTGTCCAGCTTCTAACACCCGCCTTTTGAAGATCAGGAGTCGCAAAACCAACATAATAAACCCAAGATTATTGTGGAACCATCATCTGGCCTAGCCTTTTCTCAACTATGTTGGAGTCGGCTTCCAGTCTAACCGGATGCAGTTGAATACCAATATTTTATATGAAGCGATTGCCTGTAGCTCCACAACATAGTACTTAATTAGGGTAATACATACGCCTTGGTAAGACTGGTTGTCAGAATTTCAGGCCACTGACTGCCTGTAACGACTGTCAAAGATCTACATATGGCAGCCGGGATCAATGGCGTGACGTGCTTGATCTAGGCACGGAGGAAACTCGGTACGTACTGTGGTTCATCTATCCACGGACCGACCTAGGCAAGCGTGGTTTAACATAAATATCGGTTCGAACTGTTGCTGTTAATTAGCTACGAGCTCCTACATAATAGTAGAACCACCCTATTAAAATAGAGAATTAAGCCCTCATTAGCCATCTATCTATAAACGAGAGCACATTATAATTCTCTACAGCACTGAGGTAAAGCTAGGCCAGTCGGAAAGGTTCCATTGACCTCATGACACGCACTGTTCTATTATTAGTGTAACAATGACGTCATTGTTAGCACGGGCTTTGACCGACAGATGGGAGATAGAAAGCCATAAGTTAGATGCAGGTACTGTCAGGATGATGTAATATTTTGTGGAGTTCCTTATTAGAGATCTTAGGACCAGCAATGGAAGGTTGTCGTTTTTGGTCGGATGGTTTTATGTTTACGGGGATTTAGTTGAGTGCAATTACAGAAAAAGGTGTAACTTTATAGTGGTCGGATTTTCGTAGATTTTTGATATTAAGTACTTACTTAGAAGTGTGGAGAAGAAAGTTAAAAACAAAACAGTTTGAATGCGCGATGGTATAATGTATTATTGTAGAATATAATTAAAAAACAATGCAGAATGAAAATATGCACACACAGTAGTCTGGCAAGTAGGAAGTAATAGGAAAAAAATGGTAGGTACCTCGACCGTCGATCTTCTTGATGCCTGGATTTTCGGGGCGCCCCTTTCTTCCATTAAATGATCACAAATTGTCATCAAAAACTAACGATTGATATGCACACACGATTATTTGGTCTATTAACAGATTTTTATATATTTCCAAATACTTAGATACACTTTCAACGGTGATGCGAAACGAACTGATGCGTAATGACGACGATGTATTGTCGTTGAGGTGCGAAAGGGTGGGGAATAGAGTAAATGGGTGAGAGGGATAAGGATAGGAAGTTACCAGCCAAAATGTGCAGTTTCTAACCCAATTTGAATTAAATTAACGGTTTAGCGTTAACATCTTCCCCGGCTTGACAGGACGAAAGGCCTTCAATAACACAAGGCACATTCAAAATTAAGTCACTTCGACGTACCCTAAACAAATAAATGACATTGCAATACAATTTATACAATACGCATCAATATTCGAAATTTAATAATATTTATTTTAAATTCAAGTTACTACATTATTCGTAGGCTATTTTCTTTTTAATATAAGTACTAAATTAAACTACTAACTATTCGACAGCTAAATTAGAAATGTGGACTGTATATATATTTTTTTTTTATTGGTTAGGTAATGGGTAAAGTTTTACCACGGGTCTGCGGTAAAGACCTGATTTCGTGCGGACGTCCGCAACTCTCACGACACTGTCCTTACCTTCGAACGTGCGTTCTACCACTCCAAGAGGCCAATTAAGAGGAGCGCTGTTGTCTGATTCGAGCAGCACCACAGTTCCAGGTTGAATTGAGGTGTTAGACTTCGTCCACTTATTACGCACTTGAAGAGTGTGAAGGTATTCGACCTTCCATCTTTTCCAAAATGATTGGACCAGATGGTCGATTGCGCGTTTTCTACTTATAAGATTGACGTTTTCGCGAGATAGGTCTTCCGCAGGTAAAGATTTAAGAGGTGTTAACACCAGAAAGTGGGCAGGCGTTAGAGCTAGAGGTTCCGCAGGGTCACTACTCAATACCGAAAGGGGCCGCGAGTTTAACAGCGCCTCTATTTGAGTGAGAACTGTCAACATCTCCTCGAATGTGAGAAGCTGAGTTCCTACTATCTTTGATAAATGATTTTTAACAGCTTTCACGTTAATCTCCCAAATGCCGCCAAAATGCGGTGCCGCCGCTGCACAGTGTTTTATGAAGCCCGATTTTCGGACATCCCATTTTTATCGCAAAACTTGACAGAAATGATCATTTAAATGCAAGATCTCGTATCCCCATTTAGCTACCAAGTCTAGTTTCTGAGTTATAATTTTTTGAAAATCGTAATTTTTCCATCCGGATATTAAGAAAAAAATTAATTACGCTCAAACTAAGCGTGTTACGAAATAATGATGTTAGGTACATTGATGGCGCATCTTATGACGAGTATTTTAGTCCGTAAATGAACCTCGCACCATTGTTAGATCGAGATTTATACGGGTTTTTCGGTTTTTAGTTTTTCTTAATTTTCTCGAAAATTCCGCCGTTTCGGGAAAAGTTATTTATACAAAAATAATTCTATTTACTTCCCCAATAAACCACATGATTATGACATCCCAAATCCATGGAACTCAGAAGTTATTCCAATTTAACTATTTTTGTTAGGGTTGTCAATTTCAATGTCAACAAAATTAGGATTAAAATCCTAATTTTGTGGATCAATTTTTTCGTAAAAGTAAAAGTTCCGTTGTCAGAATGACAAACAGAACGTGAACCAAATTACTGGCAGCCTACAGGGACCTTTCAAAAAAATTTTTTTATTTATTTGACTGCCTCGTTGGTCTAGTAGTTGCAAGCGCGACTGCGGAGCATGAGGTTCTGGGTTCGATTCCCGGGTCGGGCAAAGTGTCATTGGCTTTTTCCATCAGGAATTTATCAGTAACAGCCACGGAGTTTGGATGTGTGCCCGGTTGATGGGATTAGGCTCGCCCCCTATTACATGGGACTTAAACATAACTGGCGAAATGTGTGTGTACTATTAGGTACACCTCTGCCTAACCCTTCGGTGATTACAGGCGTGATGTTACGTTTACGTTATTATTGTTTGTTAAAAACTCTATACACAAGTAAAAAAACATTGTACAAAGGCGGACTTAATGCCTTACGCATTTTCTACTAGTTGACGTTATGGTAGTACAGAAACAACTTGGCGGGTATAACTTAAAAAAGAGAAACAGAGAGGAATATAATATAATTGATAAATACATACATGTAAACAATTTTGTGAAGAAAAAAGAGTCCGACGAATTAACGCTGTTACGATTCTACCAACTTCTTGCGAGAAATATCAAGTTTAAAGTCCCCTTTAGGTAAGTATACTTCATTTGTTTGTTTTTATGTAGAATTCGTAATAAATAGCAAACCAAGTGCATTTAAAATCCGGATATAAATAAAAATCTGAGATTTTGACAACCCTAACGGCGTAAAATGCGGATAAAACTTAAAATTGTTGTGGTTTCCAAGTTCCATGGAATTGGGTTGTGAAATTTATGTGGTATATTGGAAAAGTTATCGAAATAATTTCAGTATAAACAACTTTTCCCGAAACGGCGGAATTTTCGAGAAAATTAAGAAAAACTTAAAACCGAAAAACACGTATATATCGGGATCAAGCAAAGTTACGAGGTTCATTTATGCACTAAAATACTCGCCATAAGATGCGCCATCAATGTACTTAACATCCTTATTTCTATGACGCTTAGATTAAATGTAATTTTGTTTTTTCTGAAAATCGAAATAGAATTTGGTCGATTTTCAAAAAATTATAACTCAGAAACTAGACTTAGTGGCTAAATGGGGATGCGAAATCTTGCATTTAAGTGATCATTTCTGTCAGGTTTTTCAATAAAAATGGGATGTCCGAAAATCGGGCTTCATAAAACACTGTGCGCTGGGTTAAACCTAAATTGAATGCGGTTTTCACGCAACTCGTTCGCGAATTTATCGCGATACTCTTCTGACTCGAGTAAGTTATAAATATTATCAAGATAGGATTTTGCGCCTATGAAATTTGTACCTCTATCGGCGTATATGACACTCACTGGCCCGCGTCTAGCCAAAAATCGTCTAAACGAATTCATGAATGCTTCAGTGCTAAGATCTGAAGACAATTCTAGGTGGATCGCTTTAGTAACGAGACATACAAACAAGCAAATGTACGCCTTAATGCTGCGAACGCCCCGACCGCGGTGCAGTGTAATAAACAAAGGCCCGGCGTAATCGACGCCTGTGTGACAGAATGCCTTGGCTTCCGTGACTCGGCATGCAGGCAAGCTTGCCATTATGGGGAACTGATTGACAGGTCGCGTCCTAAAGCAAACATTGCATTTGTGTACCCTGCTGCGTACTATGTCGCGAGCTGCTAAGATCCAGTACTTTTGTCGCAATAAAGACATTAAAAGTTGCGGTCCAGTGTGCAAGTTTTTACGGTGATAATAGTCGATAATAAGGTCGACGATGCGATCGCGTCGCGGTAACAGAATAGGGTGTTGACTATCGTACCCAATCGGGGCATTGGTCAAACGGCCACCCACGCGTAGAACGCCATCGTCGTCTAAGAATGCGCGGAGCTTTTGAAAAGCAGGAGGCATAACTTTCCCTACCTTAAATTTGGCAATTTCATCAGTGAAATGCACGCTTTGAAGATTCCTAATGACAATAAGTTCCGCATATTCAAGATGGGATAGTTCAAATTTCGACGGTAATTTTTTGATAAATCTAAGGACATACATAACTATTCGGAGTAATTTGTTCCATGATGAGACTCGATTAGCGAGCTCATAAAAAATAGGCGGTGATGGTGGACACACTTCAGTTGTCGTCATCGCAGTTACCTTAGCTTCAGGTATTTTACTTGTAATGGTAAAATCTTTGTCAAGTGGCCATTCGGAACGAGGCTGATTAGCAAACCTCGGTCCGTTAAACCATAATGGATGCACAAGTAGTTGTGCAGGAGTTAAACCGCGACTTAAACAGTCAGCGGGGTTATCTACTCCGGCAATATGATAAAAATGCTTAGGATCAATATTTTCTTGTATCTGAGAAACCCTGTTAGCCACGAACGTCTGCCATCGGCTGGGCGTTGCATGAATCCACGCGAGTGCTACCTTACTATCGGTAAACGCATAAACGGAACATGCTGGTAATGAATAGGTATCTATCACCAGACGCATTAGTTTGGCCAGGATTAAGTTCGCGCATAATTCCAATCGAGCGAGAGTAACAAGAGTTTTCGAAGGTGCGACTCGCGATTTAGCGCACACTAAGTTTACCAACGTTTGACCATATTGAGGGAAGTACACGTGAATATAGATGACTCCACCGTACGCCTTCTCCGAGGCATCCGCGAACCCCAGTAAAGAGATGACGCAATCATCTGTGACTCCCACGTGACGCGGTAATTTAATATTTTGCAATAAGGGCAATTCCGATTCAAAGTTTTGCCATAATTTAATAATGTGAGATGGTGGGATCTCATCCCAATCGATGTTGTCGTTCCAAAGAGATTTTACAATTAATTTTGCCGAAAGTGTAACGGGTGCAATAAAACCTACCAAGTCCCATAGACGGGCAATTACGGAAAGTACATTACGTTTCGTACATTCGCGAGGTTCAAGATTTACGCGAAACGTGAATACGTCTTCGGCCGGTAACCAATGTAAGCCCAATATTTTTAGTTGATCGCTCGAACTAAATTCTACACCCTCGGAAACGCGATGATTGGCAGGAATACTAGCCATGACCTCAGGTGAGTTACTAGAGAATTTTACTAGTTCGAATCCGCCGGCCGCGAATAATTTAATCAGCTGATCGGACAGCTCAACACCACGGTCAACCGAAGAGCAGCTAGTAGCCAAGTCATCTACGTAAATATCCGTGTCAACCACTCTGGCTGCAGCTGGATAACGAGAGCTCTCATCATTGGCCAACTGGCGAACCGATCGCACTGCTAGATACGGGCTACAACACAACCCGAATGGAACGCGAGTTATTTCAAAGATTTGAATCGGATCATCAGGGTTAAAGCGATACAACAATCGTTGAAAACGCAAGTCGTTATTATTCATAATTAGTCGCAAATACATTTGTCTTATATCTGCGCTAATAGCGATGGGCAGTAATCGAAACCGCAGCAATATTTGAAATAAATCATTTAATACTTTAGGTCCGGAATGTAAAATATCATTTAGCGATAAACCGGACGAAGTCGTGCTACTTCCGTCTAGAACGACACGTAGACGAGAAGTAGTTTTATCAGTGCGCACCACGCCATGGTGAGGTATTACGTAATGCGGTTTATCAAAGTCGGCGTCAGTATTATCGACAGTACGCAAATATCCCTTTTCTAAGTACTCAACAAATACATTATCGTATTCCTTTTTAATCGCGGGGTCGGTCAACAGTTTGCGCTCTAGTGCTAAGTACCTACGCTTAGCAATACGTATGGAATCGCCTAAGGCAGACGCGTAGCGCTTGAAAGGTAAGGATACTACAAAGCGACCTAATTCATCGCGTCGAGTAGTACTTGCATAAAACGCTTCGCACTCCTTTTCGTCAGGAGAAAGTGTATTTTTAATGTTGGGCACTTCTTCCAATTCAAAGAACCGATTTACGCGATTGTCAAGCGATTCGTTTATTGTGCAATAGGCACGAACAATATTACAAACAGGATTAATCACGGGCGCCTGACCGACTACGATATAACCGAGCAAAGTTTCTATAGCTACCGGCTCGCCGGGCGAACGCGCCACGGTGCGCGGGCGCAATATACGCGCGAACAAATCCGACCCCAGAATAATATCTACAGCGGCTGGTGAGCTATAACAACTATCTGCTAAAGGCAAATCTTTTAAGTAATCTAACTGAGTGGTATCAATTTTTGAGACCGGCAGTGCATCCGTAATACGACTGACAATTAACGGTTGAATGGTAAATTTCACCTCATCGTTGTGGCGGGAATTGAATGTTAGGCAAGTGATGCCATCAATCGGGTTAGTGACGTCACCGACACCCGATACAAACTTATTTGAGGTCGCATAGACCGGCAGTTTTAAACGCTTACAACATTCGGTGGTAATAAAATCGCGTTGCGACGCGCTGTCAATAATAGCCCGGATAATTGACACATTACCCATCGGATCAGTCACGTGACATTGAGCCGTCCCTAACAAGACTGAAGTCGAGGGTTTAATATCTGCCGTGCTAACAGCGGTGCACGACGCACCTACAGTACACAAAGAAACGGGGCGGTCGGCGGCACTGCAACGTCCATTCTGACCGTCACCATGTGTATCAGGCCGCGCGGTAATAAAACGCTCGTCTGCTGACGACGAGGCGCATTGTTTACGTTCGGTCACATTATCAGACAGCGGGGTTGTATTCTGATTTAATGCAGAAGAACCGTTACGCTGTTTAGTATCATTCCTATTTAGTGAGGAAGTACCGTTATTGTTAAAGTGTAATAAAGTATGGTGACTACGAGAACAGGTCGTACACCTGTTTGTTGATTGGCAATCAGACAGCGCATGTTTATTAGAGAAACAAAGAACGCATACTTTATTACGCTTCACCAACGAGAACCTATTATGAGGAGACATTGACAGGAATGTAGGGCACTGAACCAATTTAATGTGGTCCGTTTTCCCACAAATATCACATTTACCGTGATCCTGCACATTTACAAATGTCTTAACATTATTATGAGTACGTGACCCCGGGTTTTTACCAGACGATTGAATGGTAGTCGAAACCACATTTTTTCGAGATTGAGAATTTGGTTTTACGTTTGTGACATTATGCGCGCGTTGTAATATTTGTGCGTGTTTACGCATGAAGTTTACAAACTCGGTACAGGTAGGTGTTTTATCATTACCGGTATCATTTAACGACATCTCAAACGACTTAACTGCCTCGAGATTAATTTTCTTACAACCAATATGGATGAACAAAAGATCTTCCAAGCTTGTAACCTCCAATTGTCGCAACGCCGAAATAATTGACGAAAACTTATCGACAAATTCTTCTAAACTGCCCGCCGAACCTGAGTCGACGGTAGGTAAATTTAACAATTTATCTAAATACGACGATGCCAACAAACGTTTATCGTTGTACTTATTTATTAACGCATTCCAAATTACTTCATAATTTTCGGCAGACGGTAATACGCCCTGGCAAATAGCTAACGCCTTGCCTTGTAATCTACCCACTAAATATTGTATTCTCTCGCCGTCGGTAAGTTCCGGATTATCATGAACGACCGCACGAAAGGTCTCATAAAAAAGCGGCCAATTTTCATGTTCACCGTCAAATGTACGCATTTCTAATCTAGGTAATCGCATAGTACCTACATGACCCTTATTAATCGAGGGTTTTACATCAATCTGTTCGCGTGATAACAATCGTATTTTATACTTAATTTGCGAATAAAGTTGTTCAAACGACAATAACGCTTTATACGAAGGCAAACTTGCATCGCTTAATGACGTTTCATAACGACAACGTTCCTCTAACGCGTCTACATATTTCTGATGTATTGCATCGATAGTGAAACTAGCCGCCAGAAATGTTTCAATGTTAACTGGATTACTAAAATCTAGTTTTTTCATCATGTCATAAATCGATTGAACATGTTCGAAATAAACCGTTAATTTGCCTTGAATTCTTTCAAATTCACGATCAGAACCCTCTTTTGCCCTGGTCATTGTATTAGACAATGAGATGTACCGCGGTAAGATAAGTATTGACTTATACTTGAAACTTATTAGAAGTTAACAGACCGACTGGTAATTAATAACCAAAGCAAAATGGCGGGCGTTATTTTTATGACCGAAACGCTCGTTAGCGTGCCTAAATCTACAATATTTACGTATACGGCTCGAAGTGACCAAAAAATGAATGCGCGATGGTATAATGTATTATTGTAGAATATAATTAAAAAACAATGCAGAATGAAAATATGCACACACAGTAGTCTGGCAAGTAGGAAGTAATAGGAAAAAAATGGTAGGTACCTCGACCGTCGATCTTCTTGATGCCTGGATTTTCGGGGCGCCCCTTTCTTCCATTAAATGATCACAAATTGTCATCAAAAACTAACGATTGATATGCACACACGATTATTTGGTCTATTAACAGATTTTTATATATTTCCAAATACTTAGATACACTTTCAACGGTGATGCGAAACGAACTGATGCGTAATGACGACGATGTATTGTCGTTGAGGTGCGAAAGGGTGGGGAATAGAGTAAATGGGTGAGAGGGATAAGGATAGGAAGTTACCAGCCAAAATGTGCAGTTTCTAACCCAATTTGAATTAAATTAACGGTTTAGCGTTAACACAGTTCGTGCCTTTATTTTTTGTAACTTAGCATATGAGAAGCTTTATCGACAACAATGAACAGATCAAATTGATGTTTAAATGAATGTTCACAGATCACACTATTACGCCACAATATAAATTCGTGGAATTTAAAATAAGGATGAAAAAACGAAAGTTTTTTACCGTTTTTCTCCACACCTCTTGGAAGTCATAAATGACGTCCGACTAATTTAGATGGGCTTTAAATTCAGTTCACTTGAGATGCGGCTAAATTAACTGTATTTGTTATTGCCCGACCGGGCTGGATGGTTTTCCAAGTCAGGTAATGGGTTTTTGCATCAGGAATTTCTCGGTATCAACATAGGCTCGTGCTCGTGTCTTATGAATGGCAATAGGCTTGTCCCTATATATTTGCATGGCACAGATAACTGGAAATGTTACTGTACTACCTAATCCTTTAGAATCCACTTGTGATATAACGCTTGAAGATTTTTCCTCTTGAATAATGACATTATTCTTGCTAAGTTATCAGTCGCGTAGAGTTTTGAGTAAATGTTAGATTTAATGGTTTTTTTTAATGCCTATTCCCTGTCATAGAGAGGAGGCCTGTGTCCCAGCCGTGGGAATATTATAGGCTGATTATGCTACACATACTACTTACTTACTGCCGCACTAAGAGATGTTTAATGATTACTTAAACCGTCACTAAGTAAAGATTTGGCAAACAAAATCTTTACTCTCCCTGAGTGCGGCAGTTCTAGTTGATATTAATTTGACTTTGATACCGCATAATACTTTCTGCTGTTCTCCTTTGTATGCTACAGACACTGCCGCACAACAGCTCTTTTCACTGTCTGGCTATTCCTCACAATAATCAAACAATTATTTTCTTAAATCGCGAAAAGGCAATTTACTTCAGCTTCAGCATGAACAGTACGTTGAATTTTCAAATTACAAGGATCATTAAGCTCCGCCTAACGAGATGGGTATACAAGTATGCGAAGTCTGTTTTCTTTTGTTAAGCAGCCATGTTGTATCGATTTGGCTCATCTACCAACTTAGTTAAGACCTAGACCTAGAATGTGTGGTTGCCAAGTTTCGTTTAAGATATACTGGTGAAATCACCGGTTATCTTGAATGTTGAATGGAAATTTTGGCCGGGTCTGTACTACTGTTTTCATGTGATTTTGAGCATTGTGTCCCTTGTGCTTTCGGTAAAAGGGGAAATAGTACTGTAATATTGGTCGGGAAATGACGAAAATTGGCCGGTATCTTTGTCACATGATCTTAGATTAAGTTATTTAGGAGGCAAGATATATTTTTTTCTTGTTGAGGCAAAGACGACAGGACACCCCTGTACCCCCTTTTTTTTGGGGTTGGAAATCATAAAATAACTCCCTCCCGCTCTGGGTAGAGCGGAAGGGAGTGTCAGTCTTCTACTGACTAAAAACCACCCATGTCCTCCCCAGCTCTTGTACCGAGGCTGCGGTATCTCTTTCGAACAACTGCCAGCCCCGACGGGGCCTCTGCACCCCTGTATTAACCAATGTATTTTTATGTGTGTATTTTCATTCTTACACCTGTCATACAATACACCATTTTATTGAACGACTATCTTTCGGCTCACATAACGATGCTTCGATATCTTTATTTAACATCTAAGAAAGGTTCAAGTTACAAAAGAGGGTAATATAATATTTGACACGTCTCAAGAGCTGAAATTCTTCTCAAGGACGAACCCCGTGTTTTGTAAGCTTACATAAAGAGAACTAACACGTGAAACCCTTTAAAACATTTTTATACGACTACGGTAAACCGTCAAAGGCATTATTACTCCATTACAATTTATTATTCACTTGGGCATATCAAACTTTACACTCGGCAGAATAGCTGTTGTCTGTAGCTTTACTAGTAAGCTTCGTAGAGCGTTCTTCCTCCTCTCTCCTACTTTTGATCTATGCTGTGCCCGACAGGGTCCATAATTGAGACTGATGTAACTTTTCCCTGCCAACTGTATACATTATGGTACGCAATAAAGAATTGAGAATAAGTATTCATACATAGTATCCTAGGTGAGCTGCGGTGGCACAGCGGTGGTAGCCCCGACTTACGACCAGTAAGTCATGATTCGAACCCAGGCAGGCGCATTATTTGTGTAATTTATTTCATCGCCGCTGCTCTCAAAACGGTGAAGGCAAACATCGTGAGAAACCGGCATGTCTTAGAACCAAACAAATCGAAGACATGACGTGACATCTACCAAACCGCACTGGGCCTGCGTGGTGGATTATAGCCCATCCCTCTCCTAGAGAGGAGGCCTGAGTTTCTGCAGTGGGACTGGGAACATTAAAGGCTGATGATAATGATTAACTTGGGCATACCAAACTTTACACTCGGCAGAATTTTTTGTCTGCAGCTTTACTAGTAGGTGTTAATCCCATACATGATCTGTCTTTTTAAGCCTTACAAATGTGACGGCATATTATATAACCTACACCTGAAGTCACACAAAACCCTATATCACAGGCACCGTTACTCGCGAAGATAATTGCCACAACGAACGACCGTAGTAGTAGTCCCTGGAGGACTAAAGTACTAATGCTGTAATATAAGAGTAACCTTGGCGTTTCTTGCCGGTTCTCCATAGGAAAAGTTCAACCCGAACCGGGCACATATTTTCGACGTTTTATAAATGTCCATGTAGGACCAATGTGTAATAAAATCTTTTTATTTAGATTTTGTTGATTTTGAGCCACCATACCATACGCACAGCAGCACCCCTCTGTTGTTCTGAGAATCCTCTATAGGTACAAACATTTCCACAAACAACAACCACATACAGGAATATTCAATATTCGCTCACTGAACAATTTGACAAACAGAATTCTCCGTAAAACATATTATTTTGCGAGTGCACCGAGGTATACGACATACCTCCAATCCGAATCGCGTCGAACCTATACATTAGCTGGTTGATCTGTCTGGTTGCCATGGCGACGATCCCCTCGTGTGCGTGTCCCTTCGTCCAGCATACTCACCATGGAATCCTGATATTTCATGAATGTCAAAAAACTGTTCTGAAATAGTGCTAAATAGTGCCCAAAGGAAAAAAATAGTGCTCTTGTACTTGCGAAGTTATAGCCATAGTTCGATGAGTATGCTGGACGAAGGTTTCGCCCAGCATACTCACCTCCGTCCGGAGAATCTGTATACGCTTCAAACATAATTCATACTTCAAAAAATAGTTCCCAAATAGTGCCAAACGGTGCCCAAAAAGAAAAAACAGTGCTCGAATAACTTCGGAGTTATAGGCTTCGTTCAGTGAGTATGCTGGGCGTAGGTTCTACGCCCAGCATACTCACCTCAGTGCGCGAATATCGAACGAGCTATAGGTACAATTTACGTCTCAAAAAATTGTGCTTGAAATAGTGCCCAATATCAGTCCAATTTTTGCTTGACTTTTGACCTAGAAAACCATTAAATTTGATTGTAAACTTCTACATACATTACATTGAGTACAGTCGAATACAATATTATTAACTTTCTTTCTAACAATTTTTGTCTTGTGTAAATTATTAATTGTCTATGTAAGGGAGTATTTACTTTAGAATCGCAATATTATTAATTACACATTATTTTAATAATACTTTATAATAATATGATTAAGCCTTCGCGCGTCGCATGGGACCCCGGTAGCTAGGAACAATGATTTTATATATTTTGTCTAGATCACGGCGCTTGAAGGATTAAGATATCAAATGAAGTAAATCATGCATGAAAAATAAAGTTGCTGTTATTAATGCTTACATTACAACTGACAAAATTATTCAAAATAATCATTTTCCGGATCAAGGACGGTACCACAACGTTTACGGAATTGACCTGTATTCCTCATGTGATAAAGTTCAATATAGTGTGGCAGTAATGGATGCACGTACGGTCAATAGGTATGGGGCTTACGACGCGCGGCGCCCGCGACGCAAATGAATATGTTTATGTTTAAATACTAGATGGCGCTGCCCTAACATCTTACGATTATTAGACAAGACTGATCTGTATTTTGAAGGTGATAAGGGTCCATTTTGTGTCACAAAGCAATCGAAACGAACAAGCGCTTCTCAGTTTCTTTGTTTGTTTACTTCGTCGCACATCATTATAATAACGCCGGCTTTTGAGTTTGACTACATAGTGGGTTGCAAAACCAAACAATGTGTTGGTGATGTCATTATTTACCCATATAAAATTGTGTATCTAGTACGTAATCAATATAGGAGCTGCACCCAAATCAGTAAGTATATTTCAATTTATAATAGTGGCATTTAACTAAATTGATTTTACACTCATTCATTAATTGCACTGTAAAACTAGGTAGCAAGCGAGTTGTTTTTTACAAAAACACGTTCATTTTTTCGTTGAATATGACACTGTACACTTAAAATTAAGGACATGCTTAAGAAGTTTTAAAAATGGGTACCTACTTAGTTACTTTTTTAAAGGTTTGATGTAGGTAGGTACACACATAATAACGTAATGTAACTTGTTTGTTTATCTAATTGGATCTCAAATACCTATTTATATACCTACTTCTGCGGAGGCCTGGTTTTATCCTCCAATTCTACTGGAAATGAAACACTGTCTTATTTGCTAGGATATAATTTACTTTTCTTCAATTTTTTTATGACAAGCTTGTCCTCGTTACCCGTCAGGATCTGTTCTCGTCTTAAGTTCACGTTAGTTACATTTCAATATCGAAATAGGTAGAATCAGTCAGCGCGAGCGTCGGTAGTAAGTATAAACGTAACTATAGAATTAACACAGATGTATTTTTTAGATAATATGACGTGAAGTGAAGACTATTACCGATTGTCATCCGGCGAATGCACTTAAACTTTTAAGTGTCGTCAACCTATTCATCACATTTTCTATGGGAGTTGTGACTTCGGGAAATCGTCTTCAGCTAAACATTTTTTTATATGTATATTATATACAATATTAAAACTACAATTTTTTCTATTTACATTGATTATATTATGAATGTTAACAAAAGCTGTGAACTAGTTAACTAGAATTCTGATTACTTTGGCCCTTTAAATAGTAATAAATAACGTAAGTAATTAAAAATGTTTTTTATTGCTAAACCTTTCATTGATGAAACTATTGGAAAGAGTTTTAAAAATTTGTATAACTATGTCACAGTACTAGTTTTGACTGGTTATAAGTTTTGCCTGCAACATATATACAAAAAGAAACTGTATAATTTCCTTTTTACAATTTTTCAAGATATTAATTTTATTGGCTGCAAATGACTGTTTTTATTCAGACAAACACACAATGCAATGAAGTAATAGACTTCATTTACGCTTAAAGTTTCATTCATTTATTATTATTTATAAAATATATAATAATGCATTTAATCGAAAGTTTTTGACATGTGAGAAAATACCATAATTATTTCCAATAACATGAAGTCTACAATTAGAAAGTTTAATATTTTTGTCCAAAAACATGTGTCGACGACTGTACCCCATTTTACGTTAGTATGTAGAAGTTTACATTAAAATTTAATGGTTTTCTAAGTCAAAAGTCAAGCAAAAATTGGACTGATATTGGGCACTATTTCAAGCACAATTTTTTGAGACGTAAATTGTACCTATAGCTCGTTCGATATTCGCGCACTGAGGTGAGTATGCTGGGCGTAGAACCTACGCCCAGCATACTCACTGAACGAAGCCTATAACTCCGAAGTTATTCGAGCACTGTTTTTTCTTTTTGGGCACCGTTTGGCACTATTTGGGAACTATTTTTTGAAGTATGAATTATGTTTGAAGCGTATACAGATTCTCCGGACGGAGGTGAGTATGCTGGGCGAAACCTTCGTCCAGCATACTCATCGAACTATGGCTATAACTTCGCAAGTACAAGAGCACTATTTTTTTCCTTTGGGCACTATTTAGCACTATTTCAGAACAGTTTTTTGACATTCATGAAATATCAGGATTCGATGGTGAGTATGCTGGACGAAGGGACACTCGTGTGCCATCATTACGTGCCACATTGATCGGATGTAGGGTAACCAGTTGGAAATTTTAAAAGTCCTAGCATCTTTGCTAGTACTTGAAATTTTACCAGGTTTCGACATTAAAAGTTAAAGCTTTTATGTATTTTTCTTTGAAATCTCTTTCGTTCTCAGGTTTCATGTTATAACTTTGTTTTCTGAATTCGCTGTACTGGCTATCGGTACGGCGAATTCGAATCCCGACTTGGACATAAAAGGTTGTCGAACAAAAGCGCCGAAAAGAACATGACATTTCTTTTACATGATAGTTTTTGACGTGATAACGTCTTATAAATCGATGAACGCCGGCTGCACGCACGAAAAAGTGTCACGCTCCGCCTGAACCGAGGGTGCAAGCGAGAGCGCGGAACAAGTGATAGAGAGGCACGAACGGTTTTCTTATGACGTTATCACGTAAAATTATCGTCCGTAAAAAGACTTCACAGACAACCATTTTTTTTAATACTGACTCTATGATCATATAGCGGAGCTTTAATAATAGGCTCCAGTTGGCTCCCTTTATTGGTACGGAACTCGAAATATCCTATAAGTCCGGATGTGTCCGGATAAATCCAGACGGATGGTAATCCTAATCAAATGTGAATCCCTAGAATCTCTCATATTAAATGTCGAAAATTGCATGAATTTTGAATTGGTATTTTTAAATTGGGTATATAATCTGCCAATAATATTCCCACTGGTTTATAGGTTATCTCGCCGTAAAATTGGGTGTTTTATGATGTATAGAGAGGAGCTCGTGGCTTAATAAGAACTGCCACTCGGGTCGATCTTTAGGTAAAGCTGTGCTCACCTAGATCGGTCTGTGGATTGGTGACCGCCCGACATGCTGAGTTTCTTCCGTGCCTCGGAAAGCACGTTAAGCTGTTGGTCCCGGCTGCCATATATGGATCTTTGGCAGTCGTTACAGGTAGTCAGTGACCTGAAATTCTGACATCCAGTCTTACCAAAGAGTATCGTATTACCTAGTATTAACTGGGTTGTGGAGGTCAGATAGGCAGTCGCTCCATGTAAAATACTGGTATTCAGCTGAATCTGGTTAGACTGGAAGCCGACCCTAACAAAGTTGGGAAAAGGCTAGGCAGATGAGAGTGATGGAATTATGATTGGTAATTGGGGATGATCTTTTAAGTGCTTTGTATGTTATACAGTTTGTTATTTTTATTAACCGACTTCCAAAAAGGAGTAGGTTCTTAATTTGTATGTTTTTTTATGTTTGTTATCCTATATCTCCGCCATTAATGAACCGATTTAAAAAATCCTTTTTTTTTTGTTTTTGTATCTGTTCGATCGCGCTACACTTACCCACAAAATCTTGTTCCGGTATCTGGTCGTTTAAAGCTTTGAGCTTTTTTGAGATCTAAGGATAACAAAGTTACGGACCACGAGTCCACGATATAATAGAAAACCCTAGTGGGATATGGCACATGAAACACTTTAACTAACAGCTTGTAGATTTATAATGATTTTATTTCGCAAATAAAGTCGAGAATGCAATAGCAATGATCTTCGTGTGTGATTCGCCACTTTCAATCAGATATTAGATTCCCAAACCTACATTGATGTGAGAGTCTACAAACAACAACATTATACTTAAAGTTGTACTTATGCTGTCGACCTCCAACTTAGACCTTGTTTCTTCAGACTGGGGGATTTCCAAGTAATTCTCTTAAATACTTAAAGCAGACGGCGTCGAGTCTGGCTTAAAACGAACTTTGATTCAAATTAAATAGGTTTTGGAAACGATCCTTTTCTTGGAAATCGTCGGCGGTTATTTGGATTTGTGGCGGTGTTTTCTTTCTGTTAGTATTCGGATGAAAATAGATGATATTATTGTCAGTATGAACTGGGTTGTGGAGGTCAGATAGGTAGTCGCTCCATGTAAAACACTGGTATTCAGCTGTATCTGGTTAGACTGAAAGTCGATTCCAACAAAGTTGGGAAAAGGCTAGGCAGATGATGATGATTGTCATCATCAAGCACGTATTTAAGTTTTTTTGGGGACGGTCCAGCATTTCGTTTTCTACTATTGTTCACTATTACTCATCGTTTCTGCAGTCACGACTTTTCTAGCCATATCATCTTTCACATAGTCCATCCATCGTTTGTTGGATGGAGCGATAACGAGAAGATATTTACAGTTCTCCGACTTAGCACGAGGTTTTAAAACAGAGAAAACCCCTACAAGGCCTAACTTTTTCTGAAACTCGATGTAGGTACAATTTTTTATCAGAAAACTCTGTTTAACAAGTTTATTATTTTATCATTTCATCGTACATGTTTCTTAGGATTTTTTTTCGGTTTCTGGAATTCGAGCACTTCAAAAAGTAAATCACGAAAAATCTCCCTTCTTTATATCATTTCCAAAGTTAAAAGATGCTGGCCGAATACATAACCCCCTTCAAATTTAGAAGTCGGTTATAAACGTACTGGATTGGTTTATAAAAACCTTTTTCGTGGAAAGTTTCACTCTCACATATTTCAAGCTTCTGAAACCGCTGCCGTGTAGGATATAAATTATTAAAATAATCCTCTATCTGCCCTCTAGGGATATCCCGAAATCTGACAGTAAAGAATTAAGCTTCTAACCTCCAAAGATCGTGGGAAAATATTCATTTCTTAGCGCTATTATGTTGTCGTTACCCGGAGCATAGATAACGGTGTGATATGGTATAAAGTAACCGATAATGTTATGATAAGGTAATCACAATGATAACTGTTACTTGGTTTTATCAGTTATAAATGTTATAGTAATGTCGAGGGAAATAATTATTATTGTTGTTCGTAAAGTTAGTTGACTATCAACTTAATTACATACATGCATAAACTCACGCATTCATCCCATTGAGGTCGGCAGAAACAACAGAAAGCTATCCGCTGCGATTCTAACATACTTTTATGTCGACGTCCACGTTTATATGTATATCTGGGAGTCTTGAGTGGCCCCTGTATTCCAATTACTACTGCCAGTCTTTGACAGTTGTATGACTGACTATAACCTGGCCAATTGACACGTGTTCCAATTTGATAATAATTCATTTCCCCGATTGTACAATTTACTAGATACTAAAATTACCGAAACATGTAGATTTTTCACGTTGTACTACTTTTTATTTTACATGGTTTTATGACTGTTCTTAATGATTTCTTTATTTATTTTCAGGTAAGTACCGAGCCAATTATGTCGTCCAAACCTGCGCTACTTTACGGTAATGTGATTCTTCTGAGTTTAATTTAATACGAGGATACTCAAGTCTCCCATTGCGGATTTTTTATCTCCTACTGTCAGCCAAAGGCTCCACGGAATGTCACGGGCATTGAAACCATTTTTAGCAGATTTTATAAGCTCTCCCACAAACAAAACATGCCAATCTAAACTTATTAAAGCGTTCATTGAAATAACTTGCTCATAATATTCTTTAACAGAATATGAAAAATTCAAATACACAAACTTAAAACAATTATACCCACTACGTGAAGCGTTAGTAGAGTTGTTGTAGCAAACATTTTTAGAATACCACCGACTGCGCCTTTGATGCAAAAACCATTTTAAGTTACACTTTTAATAGAAACACGGAGTTTACCGCTATTCCGAGCTAACCTCAATGTACGGGGTGGAATTTAAATTGTTAAACAGAATTTATGGTGGAAATATCTTGTTGAGAAGATTTGAATTTTATCTGACGTTAGGTTTCGGGAAGGAGCTCGTGGTATAAGAACTGCCACTCGGGTCCATCTTTAGGTAAAGCTGTGCTTGCCTAGGTCAGTGAGTGGATGGGTGACCGCACAACATACTGAGTTTCCTCCGTGCCTCGGAAAGCACGTTAAGCTGTTGGTCCCGGCTGCCATACATAGATCTTTGGCAGTCGTTACAGGTACTCAGTGACCTGAAATTCTGACATCCAGTCTTACCAAAGAGTATTGTATTACCTAGTATTAACTGGGTTGTGGAGGTCAAATATTCAGTCGCTTCATGTAAAATACTGGTATTCAGCTGCATCCGGTTAGACGTGAAGCCGACCCCAACATAGTTGGGAAAAGGCTAGGCAGATGATGTTAGGTTTTGGGGAATAAACTTTACTTTCAGGAGTTGGATATAACTTTACTAGTAATAAGACCAGGCTAAGGTATGGTGGAAGAGATCCTGAAGATGATGTTGGATATGTGTTGTTTCATAGGCAAAAAAACCATCTCCTTATAGCTAAGAAGATGAATTACTTTAAAGGTACGAGCACGCGCTGCCCAGGATAAGTGAAGAATAGTCGACACGGAACCCTGAAGCTCACGCTACGTTCATTAGTATATCACATGAAAGTAGGACTATGCAACTCAATTGGTTAAGAACTTAAGACTATGCATATAATAATAAGAAATGCATTTGCTGATAATTTTGATTTCGGTGACAGCTACTTATTATAACTGTCAAGATAGAGAAAATATTGCTCCTGAAATACGTCGTTACACTGCACTTTTGTAATAACCTACTGGTGATATTAATCATAATCTGTACTGCAGCCTTGACTTATCTTGGTACTAACCTACTTATAGATTTAATCCTCATTAAATAATTTGGAACGAGATAGTCGAACATAAATCCAATTTACATGAAGTCATTCTCCTGCCCTTATCTCAATATATTTTAGAAATTCGAATACATTTTGCATTAATATGTAGTATATTTGGGAGAGGGCTATGTCCAGTAGCGGACGTCTTTTGGCTGAAATGATGAAGCCAAAATTAAATGGTAACAAGAGCAGCCGGTGGCCCAGTGGCGGCGGCCCAGACTTACTAACATTAGTCGTGGGTTACTACTACCCAGGCAGGGGAATTCCTTTGTGTAATTAATTTGATCACCGCTGCTCTTAAAACGGTGAAGGAAGACAAAGTGAGGAAACGGCATATCTTAGACCCCAGAAATTCGAAGACATGTGACATCTACCAACCTGCACTGGGCCCACGTAGTGGATTAAACCCCATCCCTCTCCTAGGTATGTGGCCTGAGTCCTTGCAGTGGGAACATTATAGGCTGAAAATGATACTTTGTGGGAGGCCTATGTCCAGTAATGGTGGACGTCTTTCGGCTGAAATGATGATGTAGTCTACCATACTTAAAGAAATGCGACAAATAGTAATTGCAAATATACATATATCTGTCATATATAACATAGCATAGGATAAGTTTATTACATTTCGCACAGTACCTACATCTTTAAGCCGCACATTATCCAAAATTTAAAATCGTTCACACATTCCGTACCCACCGGGAAAATCCATGACAAAAAAAACGCCGTGGAAATCCCATGAAGCGTGTTTTCTAGCCATCGATCTAGCATTCCCTGTTCTCTGAACCCGCCCATGTCATAAAACACCCTACTTGTTTTCAACGGCCGAGCCAAACATTGTGGAAAATACTGGAAAACAAAAACCTTCATAGTATCAACTTTAACTGCAGCTATGTTTTTCAGCCAGCCATTTTTATAGAATAGAATATTGTTTTTGGCATAAACACTACACTACTGCAGCGAAAACAAAAAAAATACTGTGTTCATAATTTGAAATTCTGATGAAATATCGACTGTGTTTTTTTTTATTTGCTGGATGGAATGATTTTTAATCCTCATGGAGTGTAAAAGGGGTTTCAGATGGTTATTTGATGATTTTCCAGCCGCCAAAAAAAAAAAAAGGGTTTGAAAATTGAGCTGGAATGACATACCATACAATTTATAAAATAACACTTGTAAGTTACTATTTTGCAAAAAGGGTACAGTGCATGGGAATAAAATACCTTTTATCCAGAATAGAATAGAGATTCAGCCATATTTTACCAATAGGCATGCAGAACTTATAGTTTGACGCTAACACAATCACCATCATCATCATTTCAGCCTAAAGACGTCCACTGCATAGGCCTCCCCCAAGTATCGCCACATTGACCAGTTCCGTGCGTCTCGCATCCAGCGGATCCTCGCAACCTTCACCAGGTCAATGCTAACACAATAAAAACAATACATTGAAACACTGAATACTTTTAAATCACAACTTGATATTACGAAGTTCTAAGAAATGATAACAGCTTACTTTCAAAGGTAACATCACTTTTACTCGCCCATTTCCAAGTAATCACATATAAACAGAGTTGCAAATAAAAATAATCTGAATCGATTTATTTATTCTTTGAACAGAGCCTCGATAAAGAGGATTCTGATAGCGTTTGTGATTAAGTCAAAATTCATGCCCAAATAGACGAATTAGGCTTTATACCGAACTGTTTGTGTTGACTGCCGCGTTGGACTAGTGGTCGCAAGCAAGACTGCTATGCTTGAGGTACTGGGTTTCATTCCCTGGTCGGACAAAGTATTATTGAGTTTTTTTAATCGGAAATTTCTCAGTTGCAGCCACGGTGTTTGGAGTTTTGCCTGGTTGCTAGCAATAGGCTCGCCCCTTATTACATAGAACTTAAACTTCACTGGCGAAATGTGGGTGTACTGTTAGGTAGGTACACCTCTGTCTAACCCTTTGTTGATTACAGGCGTGATGTTATGTTGTCACTGCTTATTTTATTTTATATACTTACCTAATCTTGAAAGAAAGAAAGTAAGAAAAGAAAAAAATATTTATTTGACGCAGAAACATAACGAGCATACAAAGAGACATACAAAAAAAAATACACATACAACGCATAACAGATATATAAAAAAATACAACAAGCAGGGATAATATAAAGATAGTCAAGCCGATAGTCGATATTGAAGCTGTCTTGGCTTTCGTGCGTTTTATCACGGGTGACCACTGAAAACCAGCACTGTGCTGTAGGTGCCCATAGCACAGCATCATGCTGAGTGGCAACCTACTTGTCGCAGTCACGACGTGCAACTATCTTTATATTATCCCTGCTTGTTGTATTTTTTAATATCTACTATGCGTTGTATGTGTATTGTTTTTTTTCCTGTATGTCTCTTTGTATGCTCGTTATGTTTCTGCGACAAATACATATTTTTTCTTTTCTTTTCTTTTTCTTATCTTATGTCTGTCTTGAGTGGCTGTTGGGTTACTACTTAAGTTGACAAAAGGTTGACTTACTTACTGCGGTACTCAGAGATATTTAATGATTACTTAAGCCGTCACTTAGTAGAGGTTTGACATACTTTTGTATGACAAAACTGTCAAAACCTTTACTAAGTGATGGCCTAAGTAATCATTAAAGCTCTCTGAGTGCGGCAGTTAGTTTTTACGCGTCGACTTATTATCTAGCCTACATTGTGCTCCCATCATCAGCATTTTAGCCGAAAGACGTCCACTGCTGGACATAGGCCTCCCCCAAGTCCTAACGCTGTAACATAATAATATCCCTGTGATTATTCAGGCAACATTCAAGTCCAAATAGACGAATTGGGCTTTAAATCGTCGTATTAAATCTCTATACTGAAATAAATTCCCAGCCGTGTCCTACGACCCACATTGCGATTATGATGAATTAGTATTGGTTTTAGATTAATCTGTTATTCCAGTAACATTAATTATGGTAAGCAACGTCCGGTTTCTGAAAGCTTGATTGAATTTGATCCAGTTGCAAGTGAGAGACGGTACGGTTGGCGCAGTGGCTGAGCGATTGGACTGCTGCGCTGCGTGTCGCGGGTTCGATCCCCGCACGGAACAAATATTTGTATGGCCTACAGATAGTTGTTTCGGGTCTGGGTGTATTTGTGTATGTGAGTTTAAGTGTTTGTAAACGCACCCACGATACAGGATAAATTCCTAGTGTGGGTCAACCTTTTTTCTCAGTAGCAGCCAATAGGCTCGCCCCTATTACATGGTGGCGATATGTGGGTGTTCTAATGCGTATACCTCTGCCTAACCCTTCGGGGATTACAGGCGTGATGTTATGTCTTACTTAAGGTGAATCCTTCAGGGTAGCCCGCGAAATTCGTTTTTTGTACGTTTTTTGCAATTTGTCGA
Organism: Diarsia brunnea; assembly: GCA_949774965.1. Lineage (NCBI taxonomy): Eukaryota > Metazoa > Arthropoda > Insecta > Lepidoptera > Noctuidae > Diarsia > Diarsia brunnea. Next base: position 3,813,151 of record OX459023.1, read on the forward strand.
ACAGTAATACAATCCTCGCAGTTCATATAACTTTCTTGAATGCCTTTTTCAGCAAATAGTCACTCAAGGAACTTTTATGACCCCCGTCGGGGCTACGGGTCCCGTCGGGGCTGCGGGTTGTTCGCAAGAGATACCGCGGCCTCGACATGAAGGGTTAAGAAGGAACATGGGTGGTTTTTAGTCAGTAGAAGTCTGACACTCCCTTTCGCTCTGCCCAGTAGCGGGAGGGGTTATTTGATGATTTTCCACCCGCTAAAAAATAAAAAAAGGAACTCTTATGAACTGGGAGGGTTGTATTGGTGATTTTAGTCATTATTACTCTGTAAAGTCACATTTGTTACGGTCGCGAATCCTATTTTATTTAACACTAGCGGACGTCACGCGGTTTCACCCGCGTAGTTCCCGTTCCCGTGGGAATGCAGGGATAAAAAGTAGCCTATGTCACCCGGGGATAGTGTAGCTTCCCAACGGTGAAAGAATTTTTCAAATCGGTCCAGTAGTTTTTAAATTTATTCTTTACAAAGATACACACACACACACAAAAATACAAATCGTTCCTCCTTATAATATTAGTGTAGAAGTGTAGATACAACCTGAAACTGATCGGTAGGTATTGCAAAAGACGACAAAAATTGAATTTCGCGGGCTACCCTGAAGCATCAACCTAAAAGAATTTCTATCACTTCATATCTTGAACGAATATAAAACCAACTTGATAAGCATCGATCCACATAGCTCGTTCGCTGATACGGTTTCTCTGCGGTACGGTTTCTTTCCGGAACTTAGACGGAAATGATATCGGGTATCGAGTCATCTTTCAAAGCTTCAACGCTTCTTGGTATTGAAACCGACCTTGTTTTATAAATGTATGTCGCACTATTTTATCAACTGGATTTCAGTTGACATTGAAAACAAAATTCAAACTTTACGCTACATCATTACACATATTTATAAAACAAAGTCCTCCGCCGGGTTTGTCTGTCTGTCTGTTCGCGATAAACTCAAAAACTACTGCACCGATTTTCATGCTTCACCAATGGATTGAGGGGTTCTCGAGGAAGGTTTTTACTATATAATTTGACGCGGGGGAAGCCGCGGGCATCGGCTAGTAACTTATAAAATAATATCATACCTGTTATCACCAAATTTAGGCAGAGGTGTACCTAATAGTACACCGACATTTACGCCAGTTATGTTTAAGTCCTATAAAATAGGGTGCGAATACATGCATTGATATAAAAACTAAAGATACGGTCGTCCGAACATTTGCTCGACGCGTTCGCCATACAGAGCATCGGCACAATATAAATATGGACAGTACGGAAACTACCTACAAACGCTCGAAACCGCACACTCACACAAACATGCGCATCGACGGGGCACTTGGCAAGTCTTCGCAGTGCGCTCAGTTGTGCGTGCCGCGCCGAGACGAGTGGTCAGTTGGTCACGTATAAGTTCATATCTCCCGATATTTTTTTTAAATGCAACGAATGTATTGCGCGGTATACGGCTGTGTCAACTCGGCTTCATCAGCAGAAGAAAGTATTTTTAATCGAATTCCAAAAAGAGGGAGGTTCTGAATTCGTCGGTTTGGTTTTGTTTTTGTATCATATTTGTTTCCGCATAACTCCCTCATTTATGAACCGATTTAAAAAAAAAATTTTTAATCGAAAAAGTATAGTCCCGAGATGGTCCCACTGTTACCATGTCTGGATCTGATGATGGAATCTTAACGAAATCGAGGGCAACCCTCAAATTTTATAGGCACGTATTACGTGTTTCGTATTTTTTCTAATGCTATTTAAGTATTTACATCTGGCAGTCATTACCTCATTCTTAAATAAAATCTTATGGGGTTGTATTCTTTCAGGTTATCTTATGGCGTCGGTTAATCTCAACAAAAGACATTTATGTAGTTTAAACACGGAAAACAGTTTAGTACACAACAACTTGTAGAACTATAGATCTTTAACTTTGTCATAACGGCGCACGCGGCTTAACCTGTTACAAGTCTTGGCGGGAGCGAGCCGCGGTATTTAGATTGTATTTGTAAGCTAGCTTTTTTTAATTCGATTGATTGATCACAACAGAATAAAAATGTTATGTTGAGAAGTTATCTAGGGACTTCAGCAACCGTGCATAAAAGGGACAACCCTATGGCTTCAATGGAGCGTAGGTAGTTATCGCATCAACTAGGCTTAGTTTCGCTACTGTCCATATTTATACTGTGGCATCGGTGTAGTCTGCTCGTTAACGTAACCTTGTATAAAGAACATAAATAAAGCTTTTAATAAAATTTACGACCGCACCCGAAGAGAGCCGTTCGTGGACTAGTTCTCTTCGGCTTAGGAAAGACCGTTTTAGGACCAAGTTCGAGGCGTCATTGTAACATGCGGTCCGCCCAGTCCTTACGCAGTGATATATAAGTCAATGGGTGCGACTGCGAGCCTATCCACAAGGCACAATTCCAGACGACCATTAGGCTCGCCCCCTATTATATTATAAACAACTGGCTAAATGTGGGTGTACTATTAGGTAGACCTCTGCATAATCCTTCGGGGATTACAGGCGTGATGTTGTGTTATATAGGTTTCTCACTGAACGCTAACACAATAACGATAGATTACTTTTGCCGAAACTGGATTTTTTTCCTTAAACTAGCGAAAATATATCTTAATTCCTGGGGTATATAACCCTCTCTCTAATCCTCTGAGGATTACAGGCTTGTGTTATAGAGGTTTTTTTTACTAAACGCCAACACAATAATGATAGATTACTTTTGCCGAAACTGGTTTTTTTTTTCCTAAAACTAGCGAAAATATATCTTAACTCCTAGGCCACAAGTAAAATCGGATGTTAAGAACGATACACTACATATTTCTGATTGAGACAGATGTAATAAATGTTCAAATACATGTGCGGTGTGGTGTATGTTAGTTTTAATCGATGTTTCCCATGTGGTTTTTAGAATTATTGACTGCAGCAAAACTAGAGCAATTATTTATTTTATCAGTCGTACAAAATTGATCAACTGTGATTAGCACAATGCGGTATTTTTACTGTAATGGCAAGTTATATAATACGATAAAGAAGTGTGTGTGTAAGGAGAAGCTAATGCGTACACCTCTGCGTAACCCCCCAGAGGAAAAAGGCGTGAGCCCTAATGCCCTATTCCAGATCCTGGGCTGAATCTAAATGACAGCCTTGTCAAAAATAACGGTTTATTCTGTGGTTTAGAGTTAGACCGTGCAAAGGTAACAGACAGAATTAATTTCGCATTTATAATATAATAATAATAATTTATTCTCAGATAACACAATGATCCATAATGGTTAGTAACAATTGGAACTTATAAACTATGTTAGTAGGCAGGTAATAATTTAACAACAAGACTGATAGCGTTAGTAACAATGTTCTTACAAACTATGTTAGTAATACACTTACACTTGTGATATCATTGCTGCAAGGTGACAGGCCCAGCCGAAGCCTTGCAGCAATGGTTTACAAACACACAATCAAGCCTGCTTTCTATTATAGACAGGATGCTGTTGGGTTGTGAGTAAGATTCTTAGGATTGATTTTGACAATAAAAGCTTACAGTCTGCCAACTTTCGAAAAGAGTTGTCTTATTAAAAGCCCTTCACTCGCCCTAGACACCTTTGATTTTTCGGATTTATGTGCGTATTGTGTAATTAATTGTCATTTGCTTCGATGAAGGAAAACATAGTGAGAAAACCAGCCTCCCTGAGAAATATTTCTCAGGCGGCATAAAAACTCCAAGATCACCTTTTGGAAGTTCAATTTTTCATATTCTTTCACCTCTAGGAAAACAGGTAAGACACTAAGCACACGATAAAGTAGAAAGACTCAAAGCCCCGAATTTCACCCCTTAAAATTACCACTCTAAATATACCTGTTGCAAGTCTTAAATTAGCTTAGTTCTCCAAGCCGCAAACCGCAAGTGCCTTCTCTAGTTGCAGATGCTCCTTCAAACCGGTTCTGTGGAACTAAGACATCTCATTTCCGTGTTTTCGACGCTCATATAAGTACATGTGTGGTTGGATAGTGTCTGAGTTGGACTTTAGTTATGTCTGTGGCTGTTTTGAACAACTGCGAGAGGGATTAATTCGAAAAGCTGTTTAGTATTTAAAGTTATAATGGAATGCACGCATTAAGAGAAGCTTTTAGCGGGTTGCAATGCTTCAATGTACGTACTTACCGGACTACTCTTAACGGACTAGCTAATTTTATGCCACTATGAGTTTTTCTCATGTTTTTATAATGTGGAACTTTAAAGGAGGGTTTGCAACCTTCTAGTCAGCGTTCATCAGTTCCTGTAGTATAGTCAACAGAGCAGGTCACACGAAGCTTATCTGCCGACATACGAGAAGTCCCAAAAGTAGGCCGTCACAAATTGGCTCCATATAAATTCACAGACATGCTCTTGGAAAAGTTTGTGCCATATAAAACCACAAGTAACCTTATCCTTACCGCGATGAAGATAAATCTATATTATTCAACAAATTAGGTTAGAATAACCTCCACAACTAAACCTACATAGTTCTCAGACAGCTGTAATGAACGGTACGGACTTCGGAGCCGGTCGCAATACGTTTGCCAAACGTGATCTCGAGTCTCGACTATACTGCCTACCTACTTGTGTGTAGGTAGGTATACAATGTCGGTCTCGACTGTCAGGGCCAGGCCATCGATTAGGACTCGGAGTTGCTGATTCATTTCCTCGACTGTTTCAGGGTTTTTGTTTAGGTTGTGGGTAGATGTTTTTCTGGGGTGTGGACGTGGAGGACAAATTGGTAGTTGTGCAATGTAAAATATACTAGTATTCAGCTACATAAGTTTGCTCAGGACAAGATGAAAACCTGTACATAAATGATGGTAAAATATGACATTAAGACTTGTATTCACGCCAATGACCTTGTACATATAAACTACCCCTCTCGGTCGTAGATACGGACTTTAAACGGACGTATTTTTCATTTATTATAATTAAAATAATACATGTTTTTAAAAACTAACAAAACCAAATTATTTTCCTTTGCTTTGCATTGTTTTATTAAAAAACTAGCTGATGCCCGCGGCTTCACCCGCGTGGATGTCGGTCAAATTATATACTAAAACCTTCCTCATGAATCACTCTATCTATTAAAAAAAACCGCATCAAAATCCGTTGCGCAGTTTTAAAGATTTAAGCATACATAGGGATATAGGGACAGAGAAAGCGACTTTGTTTTATACTATGTAGTGATGAAGGAGTAAAATGGTTCAATTAAACGATTTGGAGGTGATTTTGTGGATTTTTTTTCTTATTATGTGATACCGATAGAAAAATTATGGCTAAACCAAATTACGTGTCATATCATGTAGATTACTAACAATTTTTCTCAGATGTAATTTCCTTGTAAGTGCCGGTGAAAAGCTGCTTCATCTGCACGCTGTTTTTAAACTTTTTCGAGAGCCTTAAGTTAAATTTTTGCCTACCTATAATACCAAGCCTTTGTCAGCCCTAAAGAGCAGGCAGAGGTCTACATTATTCTTATAATCATCCCTGGAAAACCTACAAAATATCTGTGATCTTCGATTCTAGCACCGAAATATTTTATTCTTTATAAACCCGGGGTATTCCCACTGCTGGTTAAAAATCTCCCCTACCAACTGTTTGACCATATCTCTGTCCACAGTGCCCAAAACAATTTTTTTTTGTTGAAAATTATTATTCAAATAAGATCGAAAATTGTGTACCGCTAAAAATCTTGTTTTAATTAAGTTTTTTCTCGAACAGAATATCATTAAAATGAAGATATTGCTAATGGAAGGTCACCGACCGATAATGAACTTCAAGTTTATAAATATTTAAATAATGAGTGACACTGATAAATAAAAACGGCCAAGTCTGTGAAATGATTTTGTTTGACTTTGATTGGGGTCAAAATCCTGATCTATCTTTTACTACCTAGATTTTTAAGACTATATAACTATCTTGCTTGCCTCTCTCTAATTTAATAGCTTTATTTCGGTACTTATATCATTCCGGAATTTTTCCAGCAGCTGTCACGAAGTCTAGATCTGTGTCTGGTTGCTGACAATAGGCTCGACCCCTATTACATTCGTCTTTTACATAACTGGCGAAATGTGGGTGTATTATTAGGTACACCTCTGCCGAACCCTTCGGGGATTACAAGCGTGATGTTATGTTATGTATACGCATGTTCCTTCATTGAAGTTAAGGCAAATGAACTCGATCTTTTATCATTATACTTGAGCATCATCCGATGCTCTGTCGTTGAGTACAATATGTATGACCGAGGAATAAAGAAAAGTAATAAGAAAATATCGCAGCACGAGGTGTTATGTTTTTCTGCTTACCCTCACGGGACAAGGGGGTGAGTTTATGTATGTATTGTAGGCATATTTATTCCCGGGAATTGTATAGGAAAATAAAAATAACTGGTGAAATGTTGGTGTGCTATTTATTGGTACTCCTCTACCTATTATAAGCTTTCGGAGGAATTTTTAGGCCGAGTTGTTATGTTATGAAATTATACGTATACCCTTTTTTTTTTTGGAGGGTGGGAAATTATCACCTCCCGCTCTGGGCAGAGCGGTATGGAGTGTCAGACTCCATGTTCCTTCTTAGCCCTTTGTGTCGACGCCGCGGTATCTCTTTCGAACAACCCACAGCCCCGACAGGCGCGTATAAATACCTTTTTTTTTTTGGCGGGTGGAAAATCATCAAATAACCCTTCCAGCTCTTGGGCAGAGCGAAAGGGAGTGTCAGACTTCTACTGACTAAAAACCACCCATGTTCCTTCTTAGCTTTTTATGTCGAGTTAGATGTGTGATACTCGACTAATTCGAAATACTCTCTCAGAATCTCCTTTCGGAGTTCCGTACTTCGCGATAATGTACATTCTGAATACAGTACTTCGTAGTAGCAAACTTTCGGAGTAACGTACATCGGAGTGACGAACATTCTGAGTACAGTACTTCGTAGTAGCAAACTTTCGGAGTAACGTACATCGGAGTAACGAACATTCTGAATACCGTACTTCGTCATAGCGTACATTCTGAGTCACGTAATTCGGATTCACAAACTTTCTGTATACCGTACATCGGTATTTCGAACTTCGGAGTAACGAAATACAGTCAGTTAAATCTCATGTCCAGTACTGTGGTTTGGTTGACGCATGATTGGCTATTGTCATACACGTACTTTTACGGAAACGGCTAGCGCATAACTAAACTGGTACTATTTTAGACTTTTAAAAACCAGGATTCATGTGCGTATTGTATAATTGTGACTTTTTTCGGTGAAGGGAAATATCGTGAGGAAACCCGCATGCCTCAAGGATATTTCTAAAGCCCATTTAAAGCCACATCAGAGGCTCCTGAGAGAGGTGGGGTAAAAGCTCTGACACCAGCTTATGCACTAACCACACGATTAAGATGAAAAAGGAACTAGGAGTTGGTGTTGTTTTGAAAGAGGTTCCTAAAGGGTTCATTATCATCATCAGCCTATAATGTTTCCACTGCAGGGACTCAGGCCTCCTCTCTAGGAGAGGGATGGGCTATAATCTACCACGCGGGCTTGTGCGGGTTGACAGATGTTACATGTCTTCGAATTTTTTGGTTCTAAAACATGTCGGTTTTCTTACGATGTTTTCCTTCACCGTTTTGAGAGCCGTGGTGATGAAATAAGTTACACAAAGTAATGCGCCTGCCTGGGTTCGAACCCACGATTTATTGTTCGTAAGTCGGGGCCGCCACCGCTGGGCCACCGCTGCTCCTCAGGCTTTATAAGTACCAAAAGCAGTATAAGCTATTTGAACTTCATACTATTGTAGCCCGTTCGACTAAGGTGATCAAAAAGTTTTGCGTTGGTATATTTTCACTGAAATTCCTAGAATACGATATATAAACGGGTCTCTTTGGTGATATTTTCCTCTGTATTAACCCACAAAGATACGGCATCATTTTCATCCGACAGTTTTCCTCCTAAAACCTGATACACTTCGCTCTTAAGGCCGTTGCGTTGCTAAAATCCCAAAAACGACGTATGTTTAAAGAAATTTGTTGAGGAATCCTTCCGTACGATTTCCATATAAAAAATATATGTTATACTTAAAGTCATCACAAATAATTCGTATTGTTTAAAATTTGAATAAACCTTCACATTATTTAATAAAAAATCGTAGTATGTCTTAACCTAAATCGAATTTTGTCTCTGTAACGGCTGAATAGTTCGGTATGAATTTTATACCCAAAAATACGTAGTGATGTATTTATCAATCCGTATTGTTTATTTTCTCTGATTTGTAATAAAATTTTAAAATAATAAATTAATTCCCGACATTTTGAGGCAAATGCGGCGCGAGACCCGTCGCGCATACTCGGAACGCGCTGCGCCAGTGTCTCGATGACTGTTGTCACGGGTGGACTGCACGCATGTCATTACTTCACAAATAAAATTCAAAAGTTCACGTTTTTAATGTTTTCTGAATTAAAACATATTGTAAATTGTATAGTTATCAATATTTCGTAAAATAAGAACAGAAAATAAGTTTGTAAATATATTTAAAGTAGTTTAACTATATTTACAGACTAAGCTGACTATGCCTAATAAACGTTAAGTGACGCGTGGCCGAGCTCTCCAAAACTATTGGTAAATTACCCACGTTTCTTAGTAGATATTTTGGTATATAGATATATCTATGATATTATTTTAATTTTGGACTGCCTCGTTGGTCTAGTGGTCGTAAGTACGATGCTGAGCATGAGGTCCTGGGTTCGATTCCCGGGTCGGGCAAAGTGTTATTGGGTTTTTCCATCTGGATTTGTGCCCGGTTGATGGCAATAGGCTCGCCCCTATTATATGGGACTTAAACATAACTGGCGAAATGTGGGTGTACTGTTGGTACACCTCTGCCTAACCCTTCGGGGATTACAGGCGTGATGTTATGTTTATCTAACTATTTTGTCTTGAGATTTTCGTTTGATGGAAGATGGAGATCTAGATGACTGATGATGTCTCGTACCTAATGATGGTCTCTCATACTACATGATACATTTTGAAGGTCTGATGAAGACCAGGTAACTGCTTATCGGTTCTCAGTCACGGAAATAGTCAGAATGCTCCAACTTTCAGCTTTTATCTCATTGAGCACGGATGCTACTACATGATACATTTTGAAGGTCTGATGATGATCAGCTAAGTGCTTATCGGTTCTTAGTGACGGATGTAGTTAGAATGACCTAGCTTTCAGATTTTATCTTATTGAGCACGGATGCTACTACGTGATGCATTTTGAAGGTCTGATGATGACCAGCTAAGTGCTAATTGGTTCTCAGTGACGGATATAGCTAGAATGACCTAGCTTTCAAATTTTATCGATCTGAGCACGGATGCTACTACATGATACATTTTGAAGGTCTGATGATAATCACTTAAGTGCTTATCGGTTTTCAGTGACGGATGTAGTTAGAATGACCTAGCTTTCAGATTTTATCTTATTGAGCACGGATGCTACTACATGATATATTTTGAAGGTCTGATGATGACCAGCTAAGTGCTTATCGGTTCACAGTGACGGATATAGCTAGAATGACCACCATCAGGTAAATGGCACCATCAGTCTCCAAGGCCTCTTCGAGCTCTTTCGAATGAGTCGTGTGTGGACACGACGGTTCTACGTGGTGCCGTCAATGAGATCCTATACCCACCTTCGGAGTCCACCATCAGGTACGAGACATCATCAGTCATCCAGATCTTCATCTTCCATCAAACGAAATTCTCAAGACAAAATAATTAAAACGATAAAACAATTAACACCATTAAAACAATAACATACATTACAAAACATCGCGCCTGTAATCCCCAAAGGGTTAGGCAGAGGTGTACCTAATAGTAGGCGTGATGTTATGTTATGTATGTTATTATTTTAATGATTTTAATTGTTTTATCGCTTTTAGCGATAAAACAATTGTAGCAAAGAACAATTGTAGTCGTTCTTGTAGCACGGATGCTACTACATTTTGAAGGTCTGATGATAACCAGCTAAGTGCTTATCGGTTCTCAGTGACGAACGTAGTTAGAATGACCTAGCTTTAAAATTTTATCGATCTGAGCACGGATGCTACTACATAATACATTCTGAAGGTCTGATGATGACCAGCTAAGTGCTAATTGGTTCTCAGTGACGGATATAGCTAGAATGACCTAGCTTTCAAATTTTATCGATCTGAGCACGGATACTACTACATGATACATTTTGAAGGTCTGATGATAATCAGCTAAGTGCTTATCGGTTCTCAGTGACGGATACAGTTATGATGCCACAGCTTTCTGCTTTTATCTTATTGAGCACGGATGCTACTACATGATACATTTTGAAGGTCTGATGATGACCAGCTAAGTGCTAATTGGTTCTTAGTGATGGATATAGCTAGAATGACCTAGCTTTCAAATTTTATCGATCTGAGCACGGATGCTACTACATGACACATTTTGAAGGTCTGATGATGACCAACTAAGTGCTAATTGGTTCTCAGTGACGGATATAGCTAGAATGACATAGCTTTAAATTTTTTTCGATCTGAGCACGGATGCTACTACATGATACATTTTGAAGGTCTGATGATGATCAGCTAAGTGCTTATCGGTTCTCAGTGACGGATGTAGTTAGAATGACTTAGCTTTCAGATTTTATCTTATTGAGCACGGATGCTACTACATGATACATTTTGAAGGTCTGATGATGATCAGCTAAGTGCTTATCGGTTCTCAGTGACGGATATAGCTAGAATGACCTAGCTTTCAAATTTTATCGATATGAGCACGGATGCTACTACATGATACATTTTGAAGGTCTGATGATAATCAGCTAAGTGCTTATCGGTTCTCAGTGACGGATACAGTTATGATGCCACAGCTTTCTGCTTTTATCTTATTGAGCACGGATGCTACTACATGATACATTTTGAAGGTCTGATGATGACCAGCTAAGTGCTAATTGGTTCTTAGTGATGGATATAGCTAGAATGACCTAGCTTTCAAATTTTATCGATCTGAGCACGGATGCTACTACATGATACATTTTGAAGGTCTGATGATGACCAACTAAGTGCTAATTGGTTCTCAGTGACGGATATAGCTAGAATGACATAGCTTTAAATTTTTTTCGATCTGAGCACGGATGCTACTACATGATACATTTTGAAGGTCTGATGATGATCAGCTAAGTGCTTATCGGTTCTCAGTGACGGATATAGCTAGAATGACCTAGCTTTCAAATTTTATCGATTTGAGCACGGATGCTACTACATGATACATTTTGAAGGTCTGATGATGACCAGCTAAGTGCTAATTGGTTCTCAGTGATGGATATAGCTAGAATGACCACCATCAGGTAAATGGCACCATCAGTCTCCAAGGCCTCTTCGAGCTCTTTCAAATGAGTCCACACACGACGGTTCTACTCAGTGTCGTCAATGAGATCCTATACCCACCTTCGGAGTCTACCATCAGGTAGCTGGTATCATCAGTCTGCAAGGCCCCCTCGAGCTCTTTCAAATGAGTCCAAACACGATGGTTCTACTCAGTGCCGTCAATGAGATCCTATACCCACCTTCGGAGTTTACCATCAGGTGCGAGACATCATCAGTCATCCAGATCTTCATCTTCCATCAAACGAAATTCTCAAGACAAAATAATTAAAAGCGATAAAACAATTAATACCATTAAAATAATAACATACATTACATAACATCAAGCCTGTAATCCCCGAAGGGTTAGGCAGAGGTGTACCTAATAGTAGGCGTGATGTTATGTTATGTATCTTATTATTTTAATGGTGTTGAGACCTCGAGGACGCCTTGGAGACTGATAATGTCATTTACCTGATGGTGGACTCCAAAGGTAAGTAAAGGATCTCATTGACGGCACTGCGTAGAATCGTCGTGTTTGGACTCATTTGAAAGACCTCGAGGAGGCCTTAGAGACTGATGATGCCATTTACTTGACGGTGGACTTCGAAGGTGGGTACAGGATCTCATTGACAGCGCTGCGTAGAACCATCGTGATTGGAATCATTTGAAAGAGCTCGAGGAGGCCTTGGAGACTGGTAGTGCCATTTACCTGATGGTGGTCATTCTAGCTATATCCGTCACTGTGAATCGATAAGCACTTAGCTGGTCATCATCAGACCTTCAAAATGTATCATGTAGTAGCATCCGTGCTCAATAAGATAAAATCTGAAAGCTAAGTCATTCTAACTACATCCGTCAATGAGAACCGATAAGCACTTAGCTGATCATCATCATACCTTCAAAATGTATAATGTAGTAGCATCCGTGCTCAATAAGATAAAATCTGAAAGCTAGGTCATTCTAACTACATCCGTCACTGAGAACCGATAAGCACTTAGCTGATCATCATCAGACCTTCAAAATGTATCATGTAGTAGTATCCGTGCTCAGATCGATAAAATTTGAAAGCTAGGTCATTCTAGCTATATCCGTCACTGAGAACCAATTAGCACTTAGCTGGTCATCATCAGACCTTCAGAATGTATTATGTAGTAGCATCCGTGCTCAAATCGATAAAATTTTGAAGCTAGGTCATGCTAACTACGTTCGTCACTGAGAACCGATAAGCACTTAGCTGGTTATCATCAGACCTTCAAAATGTATCATGTAGTAGCATCCGTGCTACAAGAACGACTACAATTGTATTTTGCTACAATTGTTTTATCGCTTTTAGCGATAAAACAATTTTAGCGATAAAAGCTAGGTCATTCTAACTACATCAGTCACTGAGAACCGATAAGCACTTAGGTGGTCATCGTCAGACCTTCAAAATGTATCAAGTAGTAGCATTCGTGCTCAGTTAGCTGAAAGCTGGAGCATTCTGACTATTTCCGTGACTGAGAAGCGATAAGCAGTTACCTGGTCTTTATCAGACCTTAAGAATGTATCGTAGGAGTACCTGTGCTCAGTGAAATAACTAATGAAAGCTAAGTTATTACTTCATTAGTCAAAGTGTATAATTTATTATTAAATATTTTATTCATACATTATGATGTAGGTACTCCAAGAGAAACAAAATATGTTAGGCAAATACGATGACCACTCTGCGACACATTTCTGTTCTTTGTTACGTTTTTCTGTAGTACAGTCGTTTGCCGGTAGGGGCCGAAAAATAAACAAAAGCCAGTACAGAGGTCAAATCGTCAAAGTCATCCACTGCTGTGATCCCCTTAAGGAAAAATATTTATTTTTGTGTATTCCTTGTCGGTACAGTTTCGGGGTGACTTACGTTATACATAAAGTATGTACACATTTTGTTTATGTAAGAAGTTTTCGAATAGTATTACAATACATACATAAATGTATATATTTACCATGTACCACTTATATCCAATGCCACTCGCATTGCATATAAGTGGTACATGGTAAATATTCCGTTACAAAGGTTACTCGCATGCTCTTATTTTTCGGATTCGTGTGCCTTTTGTATAATTTTCACTTGCTTCGGTGATGGAAAACATCGTGACGGCACCAGTACGTAAGAGAGATATTTCTTGATGGCATATGTATAAGCCAAGTCAGAGGCATATATAGATGATACCGAAACTGACGCCAGTACCACAGATTAGTATCATTACGCCAGGTTAGGCACTATCCACTCCCATCGGGCGTGGATAGTGCTTAAAAGTGCAAAAAAAGAAAACAAAAGGCACTATCCACTCTCACGATAAAAATGAACGAACACTCGCAGTTTTTCAATAGCAGATACTACAGAATACCAAACGCTCCGATCCTTGCATTCTCCTTTTGTCTGATTTTTTTTTTTTGGGGGGGTTGGAAATCATCAAATAACCCCTCCCGCTCTTGGGCAGAGCGAAAGGGAGTGTCAGACTTCTACTGACTAGAAACCACCCATGTTCCTTCTTAGCCCTGTAAGTCGAGGCCGCGGTATCTCTTGCGAACAACCCGCAGTCCGTTTTGTCTGGTCTCAGTACAAGATTATCCCTAAAATATTATGCTGATTTATTTATAGGGTTTGTATGAGGTTAATAATAACCCAACAGTGTAAAGGCAATTGAGTAAAAAGCAAAAAGTGGGGTGAGATCATCGTTCGGTAACAGCAGGTGTGAGCAACACAAAGAAAAATATAGGATGTGTATTTTACCTGACGACTAAGTCTGGCATAAGCCTGCTTGTGCAGGGCAACTATTCGTCATATTCCTTTCAAGAGAGGACGACCCATTTGTATCAATTAAAACGATTAAGCTGAGGAGATAACGTACAGTATCCTAGAAAATCGTAAGTTTTGATAAAATCACAGGATTTGTCATTAAGTAAATAAAATTCACTACCATACTGCGAAAGAAACGATGGATGGACTGTGTGAAGGATGATACGGCAAGAAAGGAGGTGTCTGATGATATGACAAGTAATAGAGAAGTATGGAAGAAGAAGACATGCTGCGCCGACCACAAATTAATTAGGATAAGGGCAAGATAATTATGATGATGACTGCGAAATATTTGTGAGAGGACTGAGCGCAGCAATGGGTTTATAATAAGCTACTAGCTAATGGCCGCGGTTTCACCCACGTGGATGTCGATCAAATAATATACTAAAACCTTCCCCGAGAACCTTTGAGAGATACTTTGGTGAAAACAGCATGAAAATCGGTGCAGTAGTTTTTGAGTTTATCACGAACAAACACAGACACGGCGGAGGACTTTGTTTTATAATATGTAGTGATGACAACACACGTATAGGCGGTTACACTAAACAGGTTTTACCATGAAAATGTAAACGTGGCAAAACTATCCCTTTTGAAACACTAGGCAATCAGCTTTGCATATTGCCTTCGACTCCCCAAAGAGAAATAGTTGCCAACTCCAGCTCTTAAGAGCCACATTCAGAGGTTGTTTCGCAACTTCGACTTCATTATGACCACCTCACCCTTTGGCAAAAACTTTTGCCATCATGGTCAGTCAATTTGCTTATTTAATTGCAGTTTTGTTTGCAATAGCTGTTTTTTTAGTAACCGATGAAAAAATTATATTTGTGGAGGTTTTATAATGATGTGTTGAATACGTGGTAACCGTTTTAGCGTTGGTGTTCTTGCCACCTTGTGTATCTCCTTTTTTGTTTTAGAGAGTGTAAAATCATCAAATGACTCCTCAGTGTCAGACTTCTACTGACTAGAAACCATGTTTCTTCCTAGCCCTTTGTGTCGAGGCCGCGGTATCTTTTTCGAATAACCCACTGCCTACCCAGTGTATACGCTTACGTCTGGTGCTCCCTGGACATTCAGATCTACTACCACCTTACTTACTGACCTCATATATAAATTTTATAGATGTTAATTGTGACATTAGCATTGATATAAAAACTAAAGATACGGTCAGTGTTTTATAAAGCCCGATTTTCGGACATCCTATTTTTATTAAAAAACCTGACAGAAATGATCACTTAAATGCAAGATTTCGCATCCCCATTTAGTTACTAAGTCTAGTTTCTGAGTTATAATTTTTTGAAAATCGACCAAATTCTATTTCGATTTTCAGAAAAAACAAAATTACATTTAATCTAAGCGTCATAGAAATAACAATGTTAGGTACATTGATGGCGCATCTTATGCCGAGTATTTTAGTGCATAAATGAACTTCGTAACTTTGCTTAATCCAGATATATACGTGTTTTTCGGTTTTAAGTTTTTCTTAATTTTCTCGAAAATTCCGCCGTTTCGGGAAAAGTTGTTTATACTGAAATTATTTCGATAACTTTTCCAGTATACCACATAAATTTCACATCCCAATTCCATGGAACTTGGAAACCACAACGATTTTAAGTTTTATCCGGATTTTACGTAGTTAGGGTTGTCAAAAACTCAGATTTTTATTTATATCCGGATTTTATATAAGTTTGCCAAAAAAATATTGTTAAAAAATGTTGTTGTTGTGTTGTTGTGTATGTTGTTGTTGTTGTTGTTGTTGTGTAAATATTGTTTATTTTATTTTATTTTTATTTGAATTATTTGACGTGAAGAAGCCAGGATACCAGCTTGGTATCTAAATAAAATATTATTCATCGATGTACGATAAAAGGCATATTCAGGCATTTTGTGTTATTTAAGTATTTTTGTAGAACGTACTAAATACTGCTAAATGACAAGCAAAATCCACATAATACAATAGCAATAACATAAGCTGGGAGTACCTCCACGCGGTGAAGGCGGTAACAGTTTCTACTGGCTAAAACTCCCATAAATATTTTTAACTTGACCACCAGTTATGCCTTCGGGCTTATGTTATTTTCGTTTGTCTATTGCGTACATCTGTTAGTGGCACGGTAGCCTACCCGGTAACGCAGGGGAGCAGCCACCAAATATTTTACTCATAGTAAGCGGAATTTGTTAGTAATCATGGAGCCGGTCACGACCCATGGGACTACTCTACCTCAGCAGAACCTGAGCCGCTCTGCTGGAGATAGTCTTTCTGGGCCCCGACCAGATGACTCTTTAATGCCAGGGGGGCATGACAATCCTGATGCACACGATGATCAGCAAGTGGCCTCCGTGTCAAGCGAAGCTATGGATAGCACCGAAGTCGGTGCTTTTCAGTCTCTAGAAGTAGCAGCAAACGCACAGACCATGGAAAATCAGCCCTCACAAAAAGTGTTGTCAAGATTAGACGTTTTTAATTTGTTTACGAATAAATTCAAAGATCTGTCAATATCTGAACTAGTAAATAAAATTTTCGAATATTTTGGGGAGAGCTACCATATCTCCCATACTAAGGAAGAATTTGCCCCTGTTCTTGCTACATTTGTAAGCAAAAGTAAAAGCATGTATAAAAAATGTACTTATACAATGAAACATTTCGAGAAAAAACACCAAGACTGGTTAAGCCAAATAATGATTACTGGGCAGCTGATGGCTGAAGATTCAACATTGTCACCTAAAAGTAAAACTTTCGCGAATTTAAGTATGCGGCAGCAATTAAGAAGTCGTCGAAGGCTCCAAACGCAATTGCAGGATGAGCCTTTTATAAAAAAAGTGAAATCTTTTACTGCATCACTGTCAATTGAAGGCGTTTCTTTACAAACGAAGCCAGCGAAAGATTTAGAAAAGATTATATATACATGTATAGAAGCACCTGAAGCACCAACAAATATTTTACAAAAAATAACTAATTGTCCTCGTCCGTATACCCCGGAAGAAGCGCTATCAGTGGTAATAGATAGAAATTTATCAGTTGAGACCTACAATTTTCTTCATATGGATCTACAAGATCGCGGATTCGCTGCATTTCCTCCATACTATAAAGTTTTAGCAGCAAAAAAGGATTGCTATCCATCCAATATTACAATTTCAGAGCGAGAAGCCTCAGTTCCTTTCCAAGATCTTTTACAACACACATTTGACAGATTATTGAGAGTCAGCGATGATGTTGTAACACAATATTGCGAAAAAAAATCTGTAAAAGAGTTGGAATGTGTGTTGGAAGGAAACTGGGGCTTTGATGGGAGTACTGGACAGTCACTGTACAAACAAGCGTTTTCGGATGCTGAAGGCGGTGAAGAGAATAGCCTCATTGCAACTACATTTATTCCGTTAATAGTAAGAACGAATAATGTTATACTCTGGAAGAATCCAGCCTCACAATCCTTCAGGTACTGTAGACCAGTGTGTGTGCAGTACAGGAAAGAAACGGCAGCATTAATAATGTCGGAAAAATCAAAAGGGGAAGACGCAATAAATAATCTTTCACCTTTATTAGGCGAAACCACAAAGGGACACAAAATAAAAACTTCCTGCTCATTGAATTTAGCTGCCATTGATGGCAAAGTCTTAAATACCATTTTACATACATCCTCCCAAATGCGTTGCCCATATTGTGGTTTAACGGCGACGCAATTCAACAATATTAACCTAGCTTTAGAGCAACCTATAAATATTGATGCCCTTAAGCATGGTGTGAGTCCACTTCATGCATGGATCCGAGTGCTCGAGTTCCTCTTGCATTTATCTTATAAAAAAGTGGTAAAGAAATGGAGGATACCTACAAAATCCGAAGAAAAAGGCCTTGTAGATGCTCGAAAAAAAGCTGTTCAGCAACAAATTAGAGAAAAGTTAGGTTTACTAGTAGACGTCGTTCGGCCAAATTCTGGCACCACTAATGACGGCAATACTGCGCGAATCGCTTTGTCCGACAAAAATCGTCAAATTTTTGCAGAAATTCTCGACCTCGACCAGTGGCTACTAGATGACTTACACGTTATTTTAACTGTTATGTCTAGTGGTCTACCAATCGATGGTAACAAATTCGGCGATTTTTGTAAACAAATCGCCTTTAAATATATAGAAAATTACGAATGGCATCCGATGACAGTAACTATACATAAAATATTTGTGCATGGGGCTGCAATAATTAATTCCACATCGCTTCCCATTGGAATGCTCTCAGAGCAGGCGTCGGAATCAAGGAATAAGTTTTGGAGAAGCGACCGTGAGCATCACTGCCGAAAAATGGACAGGGTTAAAACGATGTCTGATTTATTTCATAGGGCCTTGGAGTCATCCGATCCTGTAATCTCCCATGCTCACCTGAGGCAACGTCAAAAAAAGCAATGTAAAATTCCTTTGTCGGCAGTCGCAATTACATTGCTAAAACCTCTACCAGACCCGAACTTGATGGAAGAGCTTACCATTGCTGACGAAACTGAAAGTTACGATACAGAAGAATGTGTGGTGCTTTTCAACGAAGAAGATATAGAGAGTGAGGTTTGACTTAAATAATCGGCCACATCAAAATTGACGGCTAAATTTAAAAAAAAGCATTAAATCCAAACTTTATTTGCACTTGATTTGCTATTTATTTCGAATTCTACCTAAAAACAAACAAATGAAGTATACCTAAAGGGGACTTTAAACTTGATATTTCTAGCAAGAAGTTGGTAGAATTGTCACAGCGTTAATTTGTCGGACTCTTTTTTCTTCACAAAATTGTTTATATGTATGTATTTATCAATTATATTATATTTCTCTCTGTTTCCCATTTTAAGTTGTACCCACCGAGTTGTTTCTGAACTACCACAATGTCAACTGGTAGAAAATGCGTAAGGCATTAAGTCCGCCTTTGTATAATGTTTTTTTACTTGTGTATAGAGATTTTAACAAAAAATAATAAATTAAAATATATTTTTGAAAGGTCTCGGTAGGCTGGCAGTAATCTGGTTCACGTTCTGTTTGTCATTCTGACAACGGAACTTTTACTTTTACTAAAAAAGTGATCCACAAAATTAGGATTTTAATCCTAATTTTGTTGACATTGAAATTGACAACCCTAACAAAAATAGTTAAATTGGAATAACTTCTGAGTTCCATGGATTAGGGATGTCATAATCATGTGGTGTATTGGGGAAATAAATAGGATTATTTCTGTATAGATAACTTTTCCCGAAACGGCGGAATTTTCGAGAAAATTAAGAAAAACTAAAAACCGAAAAACCCGTATAAATCTCGATCTAACAATGGTGCGAGGTTCATTTACGGACTAAAATACCCGGCATAAGATGCGCCATCAATGTAGCTAACATCATTATTTCGTATCACGCTTAGTTTGAGCGTAATTAATTTTTTTCTTAATATCCGGATGGAAAAATTACGATTTTCAAAAAATTATCACTCAGAAACTAGACTTGGTAGCTAAATGGGGATACGAGATATTGCATTTAAATGATTATTTCTGTCAAGTTTTGCAATAAAAATGGGATGTCCGAAAATCGGGCTTCATAAAACACTGTGGGTCGTCCGAACATTTGCTCGACGCGTTCGCCATACAGAGAATCGGTGTAGTCTGCTCGTTAATGTAACCTTGTTTAGGCGGCGTGGTATTTTCGAGGTATAAAGAACATAAATAAAGCTTTTAATAAAATTTACGACCGCACCCGAAGAGAGCCGATCGTGGACTAGTTCACTTCGGCTTAGGAAAGACCATATTGGGACCACGTTCGAGGCGTCATTTTAACATGCCGTCCGCCCAGTCCTTACGCAGTAATATATAAGTCAATGGACTTTAGCTATATTTGGGATGCCTAGCCGGCACTTCAGTGTGTCTACTTTATTCCGTCATCATTGCTCTCATAACTGTGTGGCGTGAAGAAACCAGCGTGTTTGAGGACACAAAACAAACGAAGCCTTGTGAGTTTGTCACATCGCTCTGGACTTGGGTGGTGGATTATCTTATGGCTCAGTTCCAGTCCAGGGTAGTCCTGTGTCCCAGTCTTATAATCGTTATAGCCTAAAAATCGTCATAATCGTAGATTAGTGACGAATCTCACGTAACATTTTATTTTATAATATTGCTCACGGTTTCATTACCCTGCTTACTGCTTTTATGTGACGGGATTTACCTCGATAATTTCGGTGTTGCGCGTAAACTGATAAGTGATAAGGCAAGGTCATGTGTAGAAGTATCCGGACAGTCCCGAAAAACGACAAAATGATATTAACCCATATGTGTTAATATACGGACAGTCAGTACACGCCAGATAAATATTACATAATCATCATCGCGGCCTTATTTTATTATTTTCCAACTATTTTAGTGTAGCCTTCCAGTCTAACCAAGCGCTGTTGAATACCAGTATTTCATATGAATCGCATCAGAAACAAGTATTTTATACACTTAAGGGTCCTCTCTCGAAAAAGCTTAAAAACAGCGTGCAGATGAAGCGGTTTTTCACCGGCACTTACAGAGAAATTACATCTGAGATTTTTTTTTAGTAATCTACATGATATGACACGTAATTTGGTTTAGCCACAATTTTTGTATCGGTATCACATAATAAGAAAAAAAATCCACAAAATCACCTCCAAATCGTTGAATGGAACCATTTTACTCCTTCATTTTTTAACAAAATAATATAAAAAAAAATATCTACTGCTTTGAAATACAAAGGAAAATAATTTGGTTTTGTTACTTTTTAAAAACATGTATTATTTTAATTATAATAAATGAAAAACGCGTCCGTTTAGAGTCCGTATCTAAGACCGAGAGAGGTAGTTTGTATGCACAAGGTCATTGGCGTGAATACAAGCCTTAATCTATAATCTATACTAATATTATAAAGCTGAAGAGTTTGTTTGTTTGTTTGTTTGTTTGAACGGGGTAAACTCTGGACCTACTGGTTGGAATTGAAAAAATCTTTTAGTGTTGGATAGTCCATTTATCGAGGAAGGCTTTAGGCTATATAACATCACGCTACGATCAATAGGAGTGGAGCATAAATGAAAAATGTTGCAAAAACGGGAAAAGATATTCCTTTTTGAGAGCTTCCGTTGCGTGCGCTGCGAAAACGGTTTAAGTTACGCAAATATCATGTATGAAGGAATTGTTCCTCTTTAAAAGTTCTAAAAAAAAGTCCGCGACAGCATATGTCTATCTTTTAAGATTGACTCACTGTAACCATTTTTTACTATTAAAATGTTAGGTTAAAAAGAATGATATTTTGCGAAGCTTATTTAAACCATATGGTATTAATCTATATCTATATAAATGTGTTTGTTAGCACGGAAATTTAATATAGAATATTTGTGCCTTTTACTCTATACAGTTTAAACAAATATCTTAGAAGATATCGCAATGTAAAAATATCCGCGCGACAAAATAATTACGCGTGCGGCAGTCATTCGGTCCGGTGCGGTAGGTTAGTGGGGATTCTGGCCTCTGGGGACTCCGGAGAAATTCAAATTCAAAATATTTACTGTTTACAAGGTACAAGGTGTTACTGTATATTTAACAGTAAGAAATACCTATAGTAATTTACACTTTAATATAATCTAAACTAATATTATAAAGGGGAAAGATTCGATTTTTTGTTTGTTACGATTTAACTCAATTTATGTTGACATTATTTTTGTTATAAGCTATATTATGTGACGCAGACGAAGTTGCATGGGTCAGCTAGTAATAGATAAATTATGTGTCACGGAGCCAATGCAATGTTAAATAAATTGTTCATGGTAGTGTACGGCCATGATTTGCTATGTAATGTATGGTTAGTTACCTACCTTGCCTCTTCAAGGTCGACGGGACTAAGATAAAATGGTAAAATGTTACGCGTGTTAGTCTCATGGTGTGAGAATAAATGTATACTATACTAGCTTTGACTAATAATTGAGTAAAGATTTAGTTGTCGCTGTTACAAACAGCCTATAAGATTACCTACTTTACGTTTTTTGTGAGGACTCCTTACTAACTGCCGCACTCAGGGAGCTTCAATGATTACTTAGGCCATCACTTAGTAAAGGTTTTGACAGTTTTGTCACACAAAAGTATGTCAAACCTTTACTATGTGACTGCTTAAGTAATCATTAAATATCTCTGAGTACCGCAGTAACCTATCTTGACTTAACTAATACTGTCATTTACGGGATATGTTTCGTGATTATCGTTTATTATGAGCTCCCGATATCTCGACGCTGCCACACTTGTTGCAAGCACCATGATCGGGGGATAACTGGAGAATGTAAATAAATTGTTGAGTGGAGACAAATCTGTTTACCCTCTTCTTCTCATCATCTGCCTAGCCTTTTCCCAACTATGTTAGGGTCGACTTCCAGTCTAACCGGATGCAGCTGAATACCAGTATTTTACATGGAGCGACTGCCTATCTGACCTCCACAATCCAGTTAATACTAGGTAATACGGATACTCTTTGGTAAGACTGGATGTCAGAATTTCAGGTCACTGACTACCTGTAACGACTGCCAAAGATCTATATATGGCAGCCGGGACCAACAGCTTAACGTGCTTTCCGAGGCACGGAGGAAACTCGGTATGTCAAGCGGTCACCCATCCACAGACCGACCTAGGCAAGCACAGCTTTACCTAAAGATCCCTTTACCCTCTTCTTCTATCTTTACTTATTGTCTTTTAAGTTATGTATACAATCTTAGTATTAAACATTTCTTTACCCGTGAAAGGCAGGCAAAATCTTCAGCGGTCTCTTCTCATCAATTCCTCCAATCATTATGTAGGTATGTAAATCAATATTACACAATATGTGTGGGTGTAGTGCGTATGTGTCATACTACGAGCTACTTATCAAAACACGAGGCAGGGGCTAAGCGTGGTGATAGTAGACGTTTATCAGTAGTCATTGATAAGAGAAACATTTATTTCGCAGTAGTATTTAAACTCACTCAAGTTCAGAGTCCCCTAAAATACTACTCCTAGATCGATGGATTGTATGAAAGATGATGTGAGAGTGAAGAAAGACCCGTCGGGGCTGCGGGTTGTTCGAAAGAGATACCGTGGCCTCGACACAAAGGGCTAAGAAGGAACATGGGTGGTTTTTAGTCAGTAGAAGTCTGACACTCCCTACCGCTTTGCCCAGAGTGGGACGAGTCATTTGATGATTACTCACCACCAAAAGAAAAATGGTGAAGAAAGAGGGTTTCTACTGAGATCACGGCTGTTAGAGATGTATGGCAGTAGAAGATAAGCTGCGCTGACCGCGAAATAAGATAAGGGCAGAAAGATGATGATTTTGAGGGTCTCCAAATGGAGTAGAAAAGAAAAAAAGGTTTCATAAAAAAATCCTATTTGATTCACACGGCGCGGCGGCGACGCAAAATGAGTTCTTCTGCGCTCGTCTGGATCCCAATAGAATTTCTGCTGGGCAGAATTTCTACGACTCACAAAATTACGATCGTTTGGCCTCGCCCTTATAAGTTTTTGTATTAGAATTTATAAGCACAATATACGAAGACCTTTCTTATGCTTCCATGTTCCTGTAACAAACTTAGGAATCAAGAATGTTTGTATAAAACTAACTTGACAATCCTATTACAGTGTGAACACCTGCGTTGCTGGCTGAGATAGGATTACTTTGTTTCTTATGTTTGTGTATTCAACGTTTCTCATCTTCTTCACATTTCATTTCTGTTTTAACATTTTTGGTCTGACTTATCTATAATATAAAAATGAATCGCTCAATGTGTTGGTAAGCGCATAACTCAACAACGCCTGGACCAATTTGGCCAATTCTTTTTTTTAAATGTTCGTTGAAGTTCAAGGATGGTTTTTACGGCGAGAAAAAATAATGGCAGGAAAACTCCTAAAAACAGCCCTTTTCTTTTTCCCATACAAAGGTTTTCTAACTAAAACGTAAAGTCAATTTGAGCTTTAATACCATACTATAAAGTTCAAGTGTTAGCGGAGAGGTTTCGGGAAGGCAAAACAATTGAGTGACTTTCAATTGTTCAGGCAACGAATGACAACTTCAAACAGACCATACGTCATATCATAATGTCAATCATATACAATTACTGTTTTCTTCCCAACAAAAAAACGATTTTTCAAAAGGTGTTTGCGTATAATTTAAAAATTATTTGCTGTTCGTTAGTCGCGCTAAATCTAGAGAACGGCTGGATCGATTTGTCTAATTTTGGTTTTGAAACATTTGTGGCAGTCCAGAGAAGGTTTAAACGATGAGAAAGTAGTAGTATGTAGGTAGGCGGTAGGTAGGTAGGAAGTAGGTAGGTAGGTATTATGTAGGTTGGTGGTAGGTAGGTAGTTGGTACGTAGGCAGGTAGTAGGTTGGAAAAAGGGCATTGCAACGCATGCGGGGTACCTACAGCTAGTATTCACATAAAAACTGATTCACATTTTGTTAGATACATACCCGAGTAAGGTTGCCTGTCCTCTGGATTGCATAATATATGCCCTCTGTACCAGTGTGCAATCCAATATTGGTAAATATTTCTCCGTTTCTCCGCTCAACAGCCTCACTCCGCTTCGGTGGACCGGCAGCCTAATAGGGGTCGGGCCAGTTGTCATTAATCGGGCACGAATTCAGACTTCGAGCTGGCTACTCGGAATTTTAAATTCAATTGATGCTGCTGTCTATACTGGAATCGAATCCCACTGCCATTTCATTTCCAATTTGATAATATTTTTTGCATTAATAACTGCCTCTGTGGTCGAATGGTTTAGGCATTTGCCTTGTGACCCGGTGGTCATAGGTTCGATTCCCACGGGAAGCATACTTTGTAAAGTTGTTTCCAGTTTTCCTAGGACATTAATAAATAATAAAAAATAAAATGTTTATTTCAATTACATAGAGTTTTAACAAACACGATTTGGAGGTCATCTTTTAAGCAAGGAGATGCTTGTGTTAGATGACTCCGCACTTCCACTTAATATTAAACAATGTATGCAATTGAGAAACTAAGAAACTAGAAAATATACAAAAATACGAAGAGTAGCGCACTTGTGTGATGTATGTGAGTGTGTGTTGAGTGGTTGTGTGGGTGTGTGTGTGAGGGTGAATGTGTAGCAGTGTGTGTGTGCCATGTGTATTATGAGTTATTTTCGTTTAAGTTTAGGTTTAGGATTAGGTTAGCCCTGCGACTATGTCCTGGGATCGGAAGAAGCCAGAAGCAGCTTCCTCCACTAACAATTTTGTTACTGTGGTTCTGTTAGCTACAGCACAGATTATGGAAGCGATGATACCAAAGTCTCAATGTCGTCGTAGGATTTATTCGTAAGCCAATACATTTTAGTCTTGAATCACCGATTGTCTGAAAAAAAGATGATTCCGTGCTTCGGAAGGCACGTATAAGCCGGTGGTCGCGGCCGCCAAATGGCGGTCGTCAAACCGTGAGGCGGTTTAGAAACCCTGACACTAGGGTGTGGGGTCGTAAGACCTTACTGCCCACACGATAAAAAGATAGTAAGTTTATGACCATTTAATAAGGCTACCGGTTTCTTCTTAATCCTATAATAATAATCCATAATAATCGCGACTGCCGTGGGGTACTATTGGATATTTCCATTAGAAAGTTTGGAAGAGGAGGTGGTGGCCCCGATGCCTCGGAAGGACATTAAGCGTGTCAGATTGCCGCGAGAATAAAAAAAACAGAATGCACCTGTGCCTGCATACACACTTATGCACAATTATATCTCCCGCGCCGGCTGATCTCCGCTAAGACTGGCCACCGCGCGCCGTCTCCGAAATCGGTCAGGAGGATTAATATGCATCATCATCCTCAGGCTTCCTATCTAGGACAGGAATGGGGTAATAATCCACCACACGTGCCCAGTGCGGGTTGGTAGATGTCACATGTCTTCGAATTTTTTGGTTCTAAGACATGCTGGTTTCCTCACGATGTTTTCTTTCACCGTTTTGAGTATACATATTCCCATAATATCGAATAAGAACTAAGTTAAAAACACCATTATTTATGAGCTTCTCGATAAAAATTCGCGGTATTTGCAGACGTGACGTTCTGCAACCGCGTCCGATTAGATTGGTTTGCTTATTGCTAATGCCTTGAAATCAATTGTATCGTGTTAGCCAGACTGTTTGTATGTTTAGGTGCAATGTAGCTGTATTTCGATCACACCTTTTTGTGAAAAGATGGCTCGGACATAATTATGGGATTACTAGCTACGTGTCATTCCGTGTAGGGCTAAACTTGGGGGTTAATCATGTGTTACGTAAACAATTAAATCGTTTGATTTGCTCGCAGTGGTGGTACTTCGCGAAAAGAGCATAATATGTCCAATAAAAATTGTTAATCAGTCCAAACACGTATTAGTTTTTTATGCGGCAGGGCAGGATCTAAATCTTTAGTTGTCAGAAGCTGTGCAGGCAGTCATAATCTAGTGATGTGACGTCGAAGGTCTCGAGTGCGAACCCAAGTCACGCACCTCGGATTTTTTGAATTCATGTCCGCACATGAATCCAAAAAATCCGAGGTGCGTCGTGAGGTACATCCGCATGTATAATTATCACTTGCTTCAGTGAACGAAACCAGCATGCTTGAAAGATATCTCTCGAAGGCACAATGCAAAGTCAAGTGGCCCAGGGGGCGGAATAAAAACACACCAGTTTGGGCACTAATCACACGAATCACAAGCCTCATAAGTATACCAAAAAACGTTAAAAATTGTTTCATTTCTCGCCCTTAGTTACGGCTTCGACCCTGGCTTTGAATATCGAAAGAACAGTACAACTTTTAAAACTTTATTTATTTCCTAAGTAAAAACTTCTCTAGAAGTACAACGGGCTTGCAGTTAAAGGTACTCCTGAAGTTACTTCCAAGGTACAGGCGAAGTTTCTCCGTCGCTAAACAAGAGACGTAGGACTTATTATTAAAGTTCATGTAGTTTGTGGAAGTGGCGTCCAAGGACTGAAAAGAGAAGTGTTGATCGTCCGGTGATGAGATGGGGAGACGAAATTATTTCCATCATCGCGGATATGTGTATGATGAAGGAACAGGAGCCTGTAGCTCGTCACAAGCAAAGATTTAGACTTGTTGCATCTGGGCTTTGTTCTTCTGCTTATCCTGAGGCTAGGCAAAGTCGCATTCTATTAGCCATAACGATGTTGGGTCTGTAAATATTGTACCTATTCGATTGACATCATCTTCTGCCTACTGCCTTTTCCCAACTCATCATCTCCCTAGCCCAACTATGTTAGGGTCGGCTTCCAGTCTAACCGGATGCAGCTGAATACCAGTATTTTACATGGAGCGACTGCCTATCTGACCTCCACAACCCAGTTAATACTAGGTAAAACGATACTTTGGTAAGACTGGATGTCAGAATTTCAGGTCACTGAATACCTGTAACGACTGCCAAAGATCTATATATGGCAGCCGGGACCAACAGCTTAACGTGCTTTCCGAGGCACGAAGGAAACTCGGTATGTCGGGCGGTCACCCATCCACAGACCGACCTAGGCAAGCACAGCTTTACCTAAAAATCGACCCGAGTGGCAGTTCTTATTAAGCCACGAGCGCCTTTTCCCAACTATTGTTAAGAAAAGGCATTAGGCAGAGGCTTCCGGTTTAAGCAGATGCAGCTGATACGATTTAATACGTTTATCCTCAGGTCCTATTATCAAACAATTTAGTTCTTTTATCAACTTTAATATTGTAAGGTTTCTTTGCTTTCACTTAGATAAGTTTCACGGTCTACAGCTAGTCGGTGGAGCGTTACAAACTAAAGTATTGTAGATTGTAGTGTACACTGTCGAACTAAGTACAACCATTGATTTATTCTTGTCAAAGTAGGAAAGTAAATTCACAAAAATGTTATAAGCAAACTGTTGTAATCTGTGGTAAATATCATAATCTTGGTTCTTAGTATGGCAACACTTCCGCCCTCTACATCCCAAAAATATATATTATGTCATGGCGTCGCTTGCTTTTACTCATCCTTGTTGTAAAACTGTTAAAGGTATAATAAACGTAATTCATTCAACTACTGGCCTAATTTAATATCCATCCACCATTCCAACATGGTAGCAGAGCGTGGTTGGGTGGTTAAATAAGTGAAATATAGTAATCAAGAGAGATCAAGAAAAAAAGGCCACGTGGAAAGTAGTTCGCGCCTCGTGTAAGTTAAAAGTCAAAAATATAAGACATTATCATCACCAAAATGGCTAAACAAGCAAAGATAGAAGACATCATGATGCCCATTTTTGATGGAGTAAGTTACTCAAGTTGGAAATTAAGGTTACTGACTTTATTAGAATACAAAGAATGTAACGAGCCCGCCATTTGCGTGATGCCTGCTAAATGTCAAGAGGCGGATTGGAAGAAAATGGATTTAAAAGCAAGGACTATAATAATGAGCACCATTTCCGATAAACAATTAGAATATATCAGTGAATGTACAACAGCTTACGATATGATGAAAAAGTTTGACAAGATGTACCTAACACAGTCTACTGCTATGCAAATAATATGTAGAGGAAAAATTGAAGATATTAAATTAAACAATTACAACACAGTAGAAGATTTTTTTGTTGATTTCGAGAAAACAACGAATGATTTCAAAGCGGCTGGTGGAAATATAAATGAATCTGAGAAGATGAGATACTTGCTCAGAGCATTACCGCCAAGTTACAGTTATATTGGAGATTTTATTGATGTAATTCCAGAAGAACAAAGAACAGTAGATTATGTAAAGTCCAAAATAAAAGAGAAAAATATGACCACTAGTGAACCAGACAAGAAAAGTAATGTGAGTACGTTCTCAACAAAAAGTAAAGTACAATGTTTTATCTGTGGAAAGACCGGTCATCTCAAGAAGGACTGTTGGCACGGTCAGAAAAACTACCAAGGAAGACAACCAACCAGTCAACGCCAGCAAGGACAACAAAGAGGTTACAACAGAGGTGGATTTCAACGAGGTCGTGGCCGAGGCAGAGGTCAAGGTAATCCCAGAGGTGAGTCGACAAGCACTCAGCAAGACGGTTCTGCAGCAGAGTCATGGACAGCTCGGGTATGTAATCCTGAAGTTAATCAGCTAACGGGGTGTAGCGAAGGGGAATATGATAATGATAGTGAAATTAATTGGTTGTTAGATAGTGGATGTACAGATCATATTATAAAGAATGATACATGTTTTGATAATTATGTAGATTTAAAAATTCCCATTGATGTGAAACTGCCAGATGGTAAAATATTAAAAGCAACCAAAGTAGGTACTGTTAAAATCTATTTCAAAAATTATTATAATGAAAAACACATTGATCTAAAAAATGTATATTTTGTAAAAGGTATTAAGCAAAATTTGTTAAGTGTTTCAAAAATAACCAAAACTTGCACAATAGTAGCAAGAAATGAAAATGCAAAAATTTATAATCAATCAAGAGAATTAATAGTTGTTGCTAACAAAATAGACAATTTGTATTGTATAAAAAGTTTTGTTTCAAAAATTGATAACAACAAAATGTATGTCAATTCAGTAAAATTAACTAATAAAGAGAAATGGCATAGGGCACTTGGTCATGTAAATTTTCAATATTTAAACAAGTTGATAAATAATAAATTAGTAGAAGGTTTGCCCGATAAGATTGAAAGTACAGAAATGAAATGTTCAAATTGTATTGAAAGCAAAATGGCTAATGTACCTTTTGAAAATAACAGAACTAAGACTACTGAAATTTTAGAATTGATACATACTGATCTAAATGGTCCACATAGCACAACTGGTTATGGCGGAGAAAAATATTTTTTGACTTTTATTGACGATTATAGTAAATGTACGAGAATTTTTTGTATTAAAAACAAAGCAGAAACTGCAAATTGTTTTATAGAATTTGTTAATTTAGTAGAAAATAAATTTAATAAAAGAGTAAAGAAATTACAGTGTGATAATGGCAAAGAATATTTAAATCGAGATGTCTATAATTTCATTAGACAAAAGGGAATAGAGTTATTACCATGTCCACCCTATGTCCATGAATTAAATGGAGTAGCGGAAAGGTATAATAGATCTGCTATGGACATAGGCAGATGCTTAATGAGAGAGGCTAAAATTCACAGAAGGTATTGGCCTGAAGTTATAAAAACAGCAGCATATTTGAAAAATCGAACAATTGCCAATACAGTAGATAATAAAACTCCTTACGAAATATTTTTCGGTATTAAACCAAATGTTGAGCATTTAAAGATTTATGGAAGTAGAGTTTATGTTAGGGTTCCAGAAGTTTTAAGAAAAAGTAAATGGGACGATAAAGCCAAACTAGGAGTGCTAGTAGGTTATAATGAAAATGGTTATAGAGTTTTATTAAATAACAGAATAATTAATGCTAGACATGTACAGGTAGTCGAAGAAAATACTCAGTTAATTTGTTTAGAAAAACTTGATGATGAAAAGGACAGGGACTTGGAAAATAAAACTTCAGAGATAAAAAGTGAATTATTTAAAACTAACAATGATGAAGACTATGTAGAGGCAAATGAAACTAATTCTAAAAATACTGTGGAAGATCTTGTTAATGATGATAATTTAAGTAACAATAAGGACAAGCTTGTAATAGAAGAAAGGTCAAAAAGACAGATAAATCCAGTTTCCAGATATGGTAACCCAGTATCACATTTTATTTATGTAAATTACATTGATGCAAATGTACCAGATACATTTGAGGAGGCGATGAGCTCCCATGATTATAAGCAATGGCAGGTAGCGATGGACTCAGAAATCAATAGCTTAAACAAAAACAACACATGGCAAATTGTTGAACGGCCAAAAGATAAAAAGGTTATTGATGTCAAATGGGTCTTTAAAAGGAAAAGTAATAATGTTTATAAAGCCAGGTTAGTTGTACGAGGGTTCCAGCAAAAGGATTATCTTGAAAATGTTTATTCACCAGTAGGAAAAATGCAAACATTGAAAATTTTACTATCATACAGTTGTAAAAATAATTTATTTATAGAACAAATGGATGTTGAGACAGCTTTTTTAAATGGTCATGTAAAGTCAGAAGTATTTATAAATCAACCGAAAGGTTATGAAACTGGAGATAATAAAGTTTACAAATTGCAAAAAGCACTCTATGGTCTCAGAGAGAGCCCTAGAGTATGGTATGATTGTTTCAACAAATTTATTGAAAAACTGAACTTTGTTAGAAGTAATTATGATTACTGTCTATATGTAAACAGAGCAAGCAAAGATCCAATATATATACTAATATTTGTCGATGATCTCCTAATTTGTTGTAAAGATAAAGATAAAGTAAATAAGGTAAAAACTAGCTTAATGGAAAAATTTGCAATGAAAGACCTAGGAAAAATTAAGAGTTATATTGACATTGATGTTGATTATAATGATGACAGGAATAAAATGACCTTAAGTCAAACAAAATATATTGAATCTTTGGCTGTGAAATATAATCTGGAAAATAGTAAGTTATATGATACTCCAATGGAAACAAACTTAAAATTAGAACAAGCCAGAGAAGTAGATGATATTATAAAGTATAGAAATATAATTGGCGAATTATTGTATATTAGTACAGGCACTAGGCCAGATATAGCGTACAGTGTAAATTACTTAAGTCGATATCAAAGTTGTTATGACCAAACACATTACAAATATGCAATGAGAATCTTAAAATATTTGTATAAGACTAAGGATTTAAAGTTAACGTACTATGATAATGTAAATTCTGAAACATTAGATTGTATGGTAGACTCTGACTATGCAGGTGATAATGTAGATAGAAAATCTACAACAGGTTATGTAATTAGATTATTTGGAAACTTAATTTTCTGGAAAACGCATAAACAAAGTACAGTAACTAAGTGTTCAACTTTTGCAGAATATACTGCTATGTCAGAAGCAGTGACAGAAGTACTTTTCGTTAAAAACTTGTTAGGTGAATCATTCAATGTAAAATTTGATAAACCCATAAAATTGTTTGAAGACAATTCGGGTGCAATTTCAATTGCTAAGTATGGCAATTTTACTAAAAATTCAAAGCATATCGAAGTTCAGTATCACTATATAAATGAAAACTATGAAAAGGGTATAATTGATATTGTAAAAATTGACTCAAAATTTAACTTAGCAGACATGTTAACTAAAAGTTTAGATAAGACCAAATTTTTGAAAAATAGGTTAGGATTAAAATTGATTTAGATATTATGTCTAACAACATTGTTTATGTAATATCAAGATTATGTATTTAAGGAGGCGTGTTGTAATCTGTGGTAAATATCATAATCTTGGTTCTTAGTATGGCAACACTTCCGCCCTCTACATCCCAAAAATATATATTATGTCATGGCGTCGCTTGCTTTTACTCATCCTTGTTGTAAAACTGTTAAAGGTATAATAAACGTAATTCATTCAACTACTGGCCTAATTTAATATCCATCCACCATTCCAACACAAACACTTCTGAAACTTCGGTTTTACCTGTATAAAAGATTTTCACCATTCTTGCCCATAAAATTTTTATTTATCTCTACAAGTTTGTGATATCTACCAAAATATCAATAATATGCTTGTCATGGAGAAAATGTATGTGTGTAAATGTTCTTTCAATTCAATTTTTTCGGCCAATTTGGTACGGAAACTGACTGTACCTTCTAACCTTATAAAGCTCAAGAAAGCAGCCCCAACCCGTAATCTTATTATTACACAGTTATTAAACATTCTTTTAGTTTTGATAAACTCCGACCAAGCAAGCATTTGTATCGTGATTCCTTGATTCGTGATGTAAAAGAATTCAATCGTATAAGCATGAGCACGCGGATCGCTTGCAAGCCGTCTTCGTCGTCAGCTGGCTTGGAAACCGTTTGTTTTACAAGGACAAGACAATGGAGATATTAATGTAGATTTTTTTTGTTATTCCTTGTTTTTTGTTTTAGACTTCTTTCATCAAGTGTACTTAATGGGTTTAATAAGGTGTTATGTGAATCAGCGTAATAGTATAATGAGTACATCGATGTTAGATAAGCAGTCTTGTTATCTTAGCCTTATTTTATACCAGATTTATATATTTAAAAGAGATGTGTGGTTAATAATATAATTAGGGATAAAGGTCAGATGTCGTCGTTGGTCTAATATTGCTCGAAACCGCTATGCTGAGCATGAGGTTCTGGGTATCGAAACTGATTTTGGATTTTTCCATCAGTAATGTATCTGCAGCAGCCTGAAATCTGTATTTGGACACGGTAATTGGCTATAGGTTCAACCCTATCACGTAGAACGTAAACTATAAGTACACCTCATCCTTCGGGGATTACAGGCGTGACGTTTTGTTATTTTGAAGCTGCTGTGAACTGATCAAAAGATAACTAAAAATACCTCATACAAGTACTTACGTTTTTAAACCACTAACAATTTCAAACGCTAAAAAAAACACTGGCTTCACGAAAAACGTTAACTCGACAAAAAAAAATATTAGCAAATAATTTGAGCACGATCCGCGCTAAACTTTAGTTCGCGACAAGCCATGCGGTTCGGCCGGGCCTCAGTTCGTTGACCCCGGAGTTACGTAACACCCGAATTTAAGGATACGTTTGGTAGCGAGGCGAGGGAAAGACTGAGTATGAATATTATTTTATTGGTTTGTTACATAGTTATAATGTGTTCTGTGGGACTTTGAGTTATGGCTGTTGGTGGAAATGGGAAATGGTGTGGTTTTGGACGTTCTGGCTTTATGTTCTGTGTGGTGGTCGGTATTGCCTTTACACGAGTTTTGGGAGCCCGTTGAACCAGCTTTAATATTATGCAGAATGAGCCGGTAGAGATGGTATATGGCTTGCAGAAAGCTGGAGGTAGTATGGCGGTGTCCTACCGACTTGATGAGCCATTCTAATCTAATTAAATTAATACCAGATTTAAATACCATTAAGTTTTGTCCTAAACTTTTCCATCAGAGATTTAGGGCATCGTATCGAAATAACTCTGTTGAATCCGTTCAGTGGCTTTATTTGATGATCTTTGATAATCTTTGCTGGGGTTGATTTTAAACCTTTTTATTTTACGGGATACTTTAGGTCACAATCGATGGATGAATTGTGTAAGAAATAATATGAAGGAAAATGGAGAAAATGATAGCGTAAAAACTGACATGGGGGGACTGCAAGAAAAAACAGGAAGAAAATGTCACCAATTCACCATTCATACGTGTTTGATATAGCCCTATATCTTAAGGGGAACACAGCAGTGGATGACTTTGACGATTTGACCTCTGTACTGGCTTTTGTTTATTTTTCGGCCCCTACCGGCAAACGACTGTACTACAGAAAAACGTACCAAAGAACAGAAACGTGTCGCAGCGAGTGGTCATCGTATTTGCCTAACATATTTTGTTTCTCTTGGAGTACAATGTATGAATAAAATATTTAATTATAAATTATACACTTTGACTAATGAAGTAATAACCTAGCTTTCATTAGTTATTTCACTGAGCACAGGTACTCCTACGATACATTCTTAAGGTCTGATAAAGACCAGGTAACTGCTTATCGGTTCTCAGTGACGGATGTAGTTATAATGACCTAGCTTTCAAATTTTATCTGTCTGAGCACGGATGCTACTACTTAATACATTTTGAAGGTCTGATGATGACCAGCTAAGTGCTTATCGGTTCTCAGTGACGGATGTAGTTAGAATGACCTAGCTTTCAAATTTTATCTATCTGAGCGCGTATTCTACTACATGATACATTATGAAGGTCTGATGATGACCAGCTAAGTGATTATCGGTTCTCAGTGACAGATATACTTAGAATGCTCCAGCTGTCAGCTTTTATCTTATTGAGCACGGATGCTACTACATGATACATTTTGAAGGTCTCATGATGACCAGCTAAGTGCTTATCGGTTCTCAGTGACGGATGTAGTTAGAATAACCTAGCTTTCAAATTTTATCTGTCTGAGCACGGATGCTACTACATGATACATTTTGAAGGTCTGATGATGACCAGCTAAATGCTAATTGGTTCTCAGTGACGGATATAGCTAGAATGACCTAGCTTTCAGATTTTATCTTATTGAGCACGGATGCTACTACATGATACATTTTGAAGGTCTGATGATAACCAGCTAAGTGCTTATCGGTTCTCAGTGACGAACGTAGTTAGCATGACCTAGATTTAAAATTTTATCGATTTGACCACGGATGCTACTACATATTACATTCTAAAGGTCTGATGATGACCAGCTAAGTGCTAATTGGTTCTCAGTGACGGATATAGCTAGAATTACCTAGCTTTCAAATTTTATCGATCTGAGCACGGATACTACTACATGATACATTTTGAAAGTCTGATGATGATCAGCTAAGTGCTTATCGGTTATCAGTGACGGATGTAGTTAGAATGACCTAGCTTTCAGATTTTATCTTATTGAGCACGGATGCTATTACATGATACATTTTGAAGGTCTGATGATGACCAGCTAAGTGCTTATCGGTTCACAGTGACGGATATAGATAGAATGACCACCATCAGGTAAATGGCACCATCAGTCTCCAAGGCCTCCTCGAGCTCTTTCAAATGAGTCCAAACACGATGGTTCTACGCAGCGCTGTCAATGAGATCCTATACCCACCATCAAAGTCCACCGTCAAGTAAATGGCATCATCAGTCTCTAAGGCCCCCTCGAGCTCTTTCAAATGAGTCCAAACACGACGATTCTACGCAGTGCCGTCAATGAGGTCCTTTACTTACCTTTGGAGTCCACCATCAGGTAAATGACATTATCAGTCTCCAAGGCGTCCTCGAGGTCTCAACACCATTAAAATAATAAGATACATAACATAACATCACGCCTACTATTAGGTACACCTCTGCCTAACCCTTCAGGGATTACAGGCGTGATGTTATGTAACGTATGTTATTATTTTAATGGTGTTAATTGTTTTATCGCTTTTAATTATTTTGTCTTGAGAATTTCGTTTGATGGAAGATGAAGATCTGGATGACTGATGATGTCTCGTACCTGATGGTAAACTCCGAAGGTGGATATAGGATCTCATTGACGGCACTGAGTAGAACCATCGTGTTTGGACTCATTTGAAAGAGCTCGAGGGGGCCTTGGAGACTGATGATACCAGCTACCTGATGGTAGACTCCGAAGGTGGGTATAGGATCTCATTGACGGCACTGAGTAGAACCGTCGTGTGTGGACTCATTTGAAAGAGCTCGAAGAGGCCTTGGAGACTAATGGTGCCATTTACCTGATGGTGGTCATTCTAGCTATATCCGTTACTGTGAACCGATAAGCACTTAGCTGGTCATCATCAGACCTTCAAAATGTATCATGTAGTAGCATCCGTGCTCAATAAGATAAAATCTGAAAGCTAGGTCATTCTAACTACATCCGTCACTGAGAACCGATAAGCACTTAGCTGATCATCATCAGACCTTCAAAATGTATCATGTTGTAGCATCCGTGCTCAGATCGATAAAATTTGAAAGCTAGGTCATTCTAGCTATATCCGTCACTGAGAACCAATTAGCACTTAGCTGGTCATCATCAGACCTTCAAAATGTATCATGTAGTAGCATCCGTGCTCAGATCGATAAAATTTGAAAGCTAGGTCATTCTAGCTATATCCGTCACTGAGAACCAATTAGCACTTAGCTGGTCATCATCAGACCTTCAGAATGTATTACGTAGTAGCATCCGTGCTCAGATCGATAAAATTTTAAAGCTAGGTCATGCTAACTGCGTTCGTCACTGAGAACCGATAAGCACTTAGCTGGTTATCATTAGACCTTCAAAACGTAGTAGCATCCGTGCTACAAGAACGACTACAATTGTTTTTTGCTACAATTGTTTTAACGCTAAAAGCGATAAAACAATTAAAATCATTAAAATAATAACATACATAACATAACATCACGCCTACTATTAGGTACACCTCTGCCTAACCCTTTGGGGATTACAGGCGCGATGTTATGTAATGTATGTTATTGTTTTAATGGTGTTAATTGTTTTATCGTTTTAATTATTTTGTCTTGAGAATTTCGTTTGATGGAAGATGAAGATCTGGATGACTGATGATGTCTCGTACCTGATGGTGGACTCCGAAGGTGGGTATAGGATCTCATTGACGGCACTGAGTAGAACCATCGTGTTTGGACTCATTTGAAAGAGCTCGAGGAGGCCTTGGAGACTGATGATACTAGCTACCTGATGGTAGACTCCGAAGGTAAGTATAGGATCTCATTGATGGCACCACGTAGAACCGTCGTGTGTGGACTCATTCGAAAGAGCTCGAAGAGGCCTTGGAGACTGATGGTGCCATTTACCTGGTGGTGGTCATTCTAGCTATATCCGTCACTGTTAACCGATAAGCACTTAGCTGGTCATCATCAGACCTTAAAAATGTATCATGTAGTAGCATCCGTGCTCAATAAGATAAAATCTGAAAGCTAGGTCATTCTAACTACATCCGTTACTGAAAACCGATAAGCACTTAGGTGATCATCATCAGACCTTGAAAATGTATCATGTAGTAGCATCCGTGCTCAGATCGATAAAATTTGAAAGCCAGGTCATTCTAGCTATATCCGTCACTGAGAACCAATTAGCACTTAGCTGGTCATCATCAGACCTTCAAAATGTATCATGTAGTAGCATCCGTGCTCAATAAGATAAAATCTGAAAGCTAGGTCATTCTAACTACATCCGTCACTGAGAACCAGTTAGCACTTAGCTGATCATCATCAAACCTTCAAAATGTATCATGTAGTAGCATCCGTGCTCAATAAGATAAAATCTGAAAGCTAGGTCATTCTAACTACATCCGTCACTGAGAACCAGTTAGCACTTAGCTGATCATCATCAAACCTTCAAAATGTATCATGTAGTAGCATCCGTGCTCAATGAGATAAAAGCTGAAAGTTGGAGCATTCTGACTATTTCCGTGACTGAGAACCGATATGCAGTTACCTGGTCTTCATCAGACCTTCAAAATGTATCATGTAGTATGAGAGACCATCATTAGGTACGAGACATCATCAGTCATCTAGATCTCCATCTTCCATCAAACGAAAATCTCAAGACAAAATAGTTAGATAACATAACATCACGCCTGTAATCCCCGAAGGGTTAGGCAGAGGTGTACCTAATAGTACACCCACATTTCGCCAGTTATGTTTAAGGGGAACACAGCAGTGGATGACTTTGACGATTTGACCTCTGTACTGGCTTTTGTTTATTTTTCGGCCCCTACCGGCAAACGACTGTACTACAGAAAAACGTACCAAAGAACAGAAACGTGTCGCAGAGTGGTCATCGTATTTGCCTAACATATTTTGTTTCTCTTGGAGTACAATGTATGAATAAAATATTTAATTATAAATTATACACTTTGACTAATGAAGTAATAACCTAGCTTTCATTAGTTATTTCACTGAGCACAGGTACTCCTACGATACATTCTTAAGGTCTGATAAAGACCAGGTAACTGCTTATCGGTTCTCAGTGACGGATGTAGTTATAATGACCTAGCTTTCAAATTTTATCTGTCTGAGCACGGATGCTACTACTTAATACATTTTGAAGGTCTGATGATGACCAGCTAAGTGCTTATCGGTTCTCAGTGACGGATGTAGTTAGAATGACCTAGCTTTCAAATTTTATCTATCTGAGCGCGTATTCTACTACATGATACATTATGAAGGTCTGATGATGACCAGCTAAGTGATTATCGGTTCTCAGTGACAGATATACTTAGAATGCTCCAGCTGTCAGCTTTTATCTTATTGAGCACGGATGCTACTACATGATACATTTTGAAGGTCTCATGATGACCAGCTAAGTGCTTATCGGTTCTCAGTGACGGATGTAGTTAGAATAACCTAGCTTTCAAATTTTATCTGTCTGAGCACGGATGCTACTACATGATACATTTTGAAGGTCTGATGATGACCAGCTAAATGCTAATTGGTTCTCAGTGACGGATATAGCTAGAATGACCTAGCTTTCAGATTTTATCTTATTGAGCACGGATGCTACTACATGATACATTTTGAAGGTCTGATGATAACCAGCTAAGTGCTTATCGGTTCTCAGTGACGAACGTAGTTAGCATGACCTAGATTTAAAATTTTATCGATTTGACCACGGATGCTACTACATATTACATTCTAAAGGTCTGATGATGACCAGCTAAGTGCTAATTGGTTCTCAGTGACGGATATAGCTAGAATTACCTAGCTTTCAAATTTTATCGATCTGAGCACGGATACTACTACATGATACATTTTGAAAGTCTGATGATGATCAGCTAAGTGCTTATCGGTTATCAGTGACGGATGTAGTTAGAATGACCTAGCTTTCAGATTTTATCTTATTGAGCACGGATGCTATTACATGATACATTTTGAAGGTCTGATGATGACCAGCTAAGTGCTTATCGGTTCACAGTGACGGATATAGATAGAATGACCACCATCAGGTAAATGGCACCATCAGTCTCCAAGGCCTCCTCGAGCTCTTTCAAATGAGTCCAAACACGATGGTTCTACGCAGCGCTGTCAATGAGATCCTATACCCACCATCAAAGTCCACCGTCAAGTAAATGGCATCATCAGTCTCTAAGGCCCCCTCGAGCTCTTTCAAATGAGTCCAAACACGACGATTCTACGCAGTGCCGTCAATGAGGTCCTTTACTTACCTTTGGAGTCCACCATCAGGTAAATGACATTATCAGTCTCCAAGGCGTCCTCGAGGTCTCAACACCATTAAAATAATAAGATACATAACATAACATCACGCCTACTATTAGGTACACCTCTGCCTAACCCTTCAGGGATTACAGGCGTGATGTTATGTAACGTATGTTATTATTTTAATGGTGTTAATTGTTTTATCGCTTTTAATTATTTTGTCTTGAGAATTTCGTTTGATGGAAGATGAAGATCTGGATGACTGATGATGTCTCGTACCTGATGGTAAACTCCGAAGGTGGATATAGGATCTCATTGACGGCACTGAGTAGAACCATCGTGTTTGGACTCATTTGAAAGAGCTCGAGGGGGCCTTGGAGACTGATGATACCAGCTACCTGATGGTAGACTCCGAAGGTGGGTATAGGATCTCATTGACGGCACTGAGTAGAACCGTCGTGTGTGGACTCATTTGAAAGAGCTCGAAGAGGCCTTGGAGACTAATGGTGCCATTTACCTGATGGTGGTCATTCTAGCTATATCCGTTACTGTGAACCGATAAGCACTTAGCTGGTCATCATCAGACCTTCAAAATGTATCATGTAGTAGCATCCGTGCTCAATAAGATAAAATCTGAAAGCTAGGTCATTCTAACTACATCCGTCACTGAGAACCGATAAGCACTTAGCTGATCATCATCAGACCTTCAAAATGTATCATGTTGTAGCATCCGTGCTCAGATCGATAAAATTTGAAAGCTAGGTCATTCTAGCTATATCCGTCACTGAGAACCAATTAGCACTTAGCTGGTCATCATCAGACCTTCAAAATGTATCATGTAGTAGCATCCGTGCTCAGATCGATAAAATTTGAAAGCTAGGTCATTCTAGCTATATCCGTCACTGAGAACCAATTAGCACTTAGCTGGTCATCATCAGACCTTCAGAATGTATTACGTAGTAGCATCCGTGCTCAGATCGATAAAATTTTAAAGCTAGGTCATGCTAACTGCGTTCGTCACTGAGAACCGATAAGCACTTAGCTGGTTATCATTAGACCTTCAAAACGTAGTAGCATCCGTGCTACAAGAACGACTACAATTGTTTTTTGCTACAATTGTTTTAACGCTAAAAGCGATAAAACAATTAAAATCATTAAAATAATAACATACATAACATAACATCACGCCTACTATTAGGTACACCTCTGCCTAACCCTTTGGGGATTACAGGCGCGATGTTATGTAATGTATGTTATTGTTTTAATGGTGTTAATTGTTTTATCGTTTTAATTATTTTGTCTTGAGAATTTCGTTTGATGGAAGATGAAGATCTGGATGACTGATGATGTCTCGTACCTGATGGTGGACTCCGAAGGTGGGTATAGGATCTCATTGACGGCACTGAGTAGAACCATCGTGTTTGGACTCATTTGAAAGAGCTCGAGGAGGCCTTGGAGACTGATGATACTAGCTACCTGATGGTAGACTCCGAAGGTAAGTATAGGATCTCATTGATGGCACCACGTAGAACCGTCGTGTGTGGACTCATTCGAAAGAGCTCGAAGAGGCCTTGGAGACTGATGGTGCCATTTACCTGGTGGTGGTCATTCTAGCTATATCCGTCACTGTTAACCGATAAGCACTTAGCTGGTCATCATCAGACCTTAAAAATGTATCATGTAGTAGCATCCGTGCTCAATAAGATAAAATCTGAAAGCTAGGTCATTCTAACTACATCCGTTACTGAAAACCGATAAGCACTTAGGTGATCATCATCAGACCTTGAAAATGTATCATGTAGTAGCATCCGTGCTCAGATCGATAAAATTTGAAAGCCAGGTCATTCTAGCTATATCCGTCACTGAGAACCAATTAGCACTTAGCTGGTCATCATCAGACCTTCAAAATGTATCATGTAGTAGCATCCGTGCTCAATAAGATAAAATCTGAAAGCTAGGTCATTCTAACTACATCCGTCACTGAGAACCAGTTAGCACTTAGCTGATCATCATCAAACCTTCAAAATGTATCATGTAGTAGCATCCGTGCTCAATAAGATAAAATCTGAAAGCTAGGTCATTCTAACTACATCCGTCACTGAGAACCAGTTAGCACTTAGCTGATCATCATCAAACCTTCAAAATGTATCATGTAGTAGCATCCGTGCTCAATGAGATAAAAGCTGAAAGTTGGAGCATTCTGACTATTTCCGTGACTGAGAACCGATATGCAGTTACCTGGTCTTCATCAGACCTTCAAAATGTATCATGTAGTATGAGAGACCATCATTAGGTACGAGACATCATCAGTCATCTAGATCTCCATCTTCCATCAAACGAAAATCTCAAGACAAAATAGTTAGATAACATAACATCACGCCTGTAATCCCCGAAGGGTTAGGCAGAGGTGTACCTAATAGTACACCCACATTTCGCCAGTTATGTTTAAGGGGAACACAGCAGTGGATGACTTTGACGATTTGACCTCTGTACTGGCTTTTGTTTATTTTTCGGCCCCTACCGGCAAACGACTGTACTACAGAAAAACGTACCAAAGAACAGAAACGTGTCGCAGAGTGGTCATCGTATTTGCCTAACATATTTTGTTTCTCTTGGAGTACAATGTATGAATAAAATATTTAATTATAAATTATACACTTTGACTAATGAAGTAATAACCTAGCTTTCATTAGTTATTTCCCTGAGCACAGGTACTCCTACGATACATTCTTAAGGTCTGATAAAGACCAGGTAACTGCTTATCGGTTCTCAGTGACGGATGTAGTTAGAATGACCTAGCTTTCAAATTTTATCTGTCTGAGCACGGATGCTACTACTTAATACATTTTGAAGGTCTGATGATGACCAGCTAAGTGCTTATCGGTTCTCAGTGACGGATGTAGTTAGAATGACCTAGCTTTCAAATTTTATCTATCTGAGCGCGTATTCTACTACATGATACATTATGAAGGTCTGATGATGACCAGCTAAGTGATTATCGGTTCTCAGTGACAGATATACTTAGAATGCTCCAGCTGTCAGCTTTTATCTTATTGAGCACGGATGCTACTACATGATACATTTTGAAGGTCTCATGATGACCAGCTAAGTGCTTATCGGTTCTCAGTGACGGATGTAGTTAGAATAACCTAGCTTTCAAATTTTATCTGTCTGAGCACGGATGCTACTACATAATACATTTTGAAGGTCTGATGATGACCAGCTAAATGCTAATTGGTTCTCAGTGACGGATATAACTAGAACGACCTAGCTTTCAGATTTTATCTTATTGAGCACGGATGCTACTACATGATACATTTTGAAGGTCTGATGATGACCAGCTAAGTGCTTATCGGTTCACAGTGACGGATATAGCTAGAATGATCACCATCAGGTAAATGGCACCATCAGTATCCAAGGCCTCTTCGAGCTCTTTCAAATGAGTCCACACACGACGGTTCTACGTGGTGCCATCAATGAGATCCTATACTTACCTTCGGAGTCTACCATCAGGTAGCTAGTATCATCAGTCTCCAAGGCCTCCTCGAGCTCTTTCAAATGAGTCCAAACACGATGGTTCTACTCAGTGCCGTCAATGAGATCCTATACCTACCTTCGGAGTCCACCATTAGGTACGAGACATCATCAGTAATCCAGATCTCCATCTTCCATCAAACGAAATTCTCAAGACAAAATAATTAAAACGATAAAACAATTAACACCATTAAAACAATAACATACATTACATAACATCGCGCCTGTAATCCCCAAAGGGTTAGGCAGAGGTGTACCTAATAGTAGGCGTGATGTTATGTATGTTATTATTTTAATGATTTTAATTGTTTTATCGCTTTTAGCGATAAAACAATTGTAGCAAAAAACAATTGTAGTCGTTTTTGTAGCACGGATGCTACTACATTTTGAAGGTCTGATGATAACCAGCTAAGTGCTTATCGGTTCTCAGTGACGAACGTAGTTAGCATGACCTAGCTTTAAAATTTTATCGATCTGAGCACGGATGCTACTACAAAATACATTCTGAAGGTCTGATGATGACCAGCTAAGTGCTTATCGGTTCTCAGTGACGGATACAGTTATGATGCTACAGCTTTCTGCTTTTATCTTATTGAGCACGGATGCTACTACATGATACAATTTGAAGGTCTGATGATGACCAGCTAAGTGGTAAT
Source organism: Diarsia brunnea (assembly GCA_949774965.1). Classification (NCBI taxonomy): domain Eukaryota; kingdom Metazoa; phylum Arthropoda; class Insecta; order Lepidoptera; family Noctuidae; genus Diarsia; species Diarsia brunnea. The sequence continues at coordinate 3,857,319 of OX459023.1, forward strand.
TGGTTCTCAGTGACGGATATAGCTAGAATGACCTAGCTTTCAAATTTTATCGATCTGAGCACGGATGCTACTACATGATACATTTTGAAGGTCTGATGATGATCAGCTAAGTGCTTATCGGTTCTCAGTGACGGATACAGTTATGATGCTACAGCTTTCTGCTTTTATCTTATTGAGCACGGATGCTACTACATGATACATTTTGAAGGTCTGATGATGACCAGCTAAGTGCTAATTGGTTCTCAGTGATGGATATAACTAGAATGACCTAGCTTTCAAATTTTATCGATCTGAGCACGGATGCTACTACATGATACATTTTGAAGGTCTGATGATGACCAGCTAAGTGCTTATCGGTTCACAGTGACGGATATAGCTAGAATGACCACCATCAGGTAAATGGCACCATCAGTCTCCAAGGCCTCCTCGAGCTCTTTCAAATGAGTCCAAACACGATGGTTCTACGCAGCGCTGTCAATGAGATCCTGTACCCACCTTCGAAGTCCACCGTCAAGTAAATGGCATCATCAGTCTCTAAGGCCTCCTCGAGCTCTTTCAAATGAGTCCAAACACGATGATTCTACGCAGTGCCGTCAATGAGATCCTTTACTTACCTTTTGAGTCCACCATCAGGTAAATTACATTATCAGTCTCCAAGGCGTCCTCGAGGTCTCAACACCATTAAAATAATAAGATACATAACATAACATCACGCCTACTATTAGGTACACCTCTGCCTAACCCTTCGGGGATTACAGGCGTGATGTTATGTAATGTATGTTATTATTTTAATGGTGTTAATTGTTTTATCGCTTTTAATTATTTTGTCTTGAGAATTTCGTTTGATGGAAGATGAAGATCTGGATGACTGATGATGTCTCGTACCTGATGGTAAACTCCGAAGGTGGGTATAGGATCTCATTGACGGCACTGAGTGGAACCATCGTGTTTGGACTCATTTGAAAGAGCTCGAGGGGCCTTGGAGACTGATGATACCAGCTACCTGATGGTAGACTCCGAAGGTGGGTATAGGATCTCATTGACGGCACTGAGTAGAACCGTCGTTTGTGGACTCATTTGAAAGAGCTCGAAGAGGCCTTGGAGACTGATGGTGCCATTTACCTGATGGTGGTCATTCTAGCTATATCCGTCACTGTGAACCGATAAGCACTTAGCTGGTCATCATCAGACCTTCAAAATGTATCATGTAGTAGCATCTACCAGAAACATTTGCACGACTGATGAGTCGAATATAGTGAGACTAAAATTATTTTACCGTCTTATTATGTATGTACCTATTATTCTGGCAAATAAATTCATTTCATTTCATTTCATCCGTGCTCAGATCGATAAAATTTGAAAGCTAGGTCATTCTAGTTATATCCATCACTGAGAACCAATTAGCACTTAGCTGGTCATCATCAGACCTTCAAAATGTATCATGTAGTAGCATCCGTGCTCAATAAGATAAAAGCAGAAAGCTGTAGCATCATAACTGTATCTGTCACTGAGAACCGATAAGCACTTAGCTGATCATCATCAGACCTTCAAAATGTATCATGTAGTAGCATCCGTGCTCAGATCGATAAAATTTGAAAGCTAGATCATTCTAGCTATATCCGTCACTGAGAACCAATTAGCACTTAGCTGGTCATCATCAGACCTTCAGAATGTATTATGTAGTAGCATCCGAGCTCAGATCGATAAAATTTTAAAGCTAGGTCATTCTAGCTATATCCGTCACTGAGAACCAATTAGCACTTAGCTGGTCATCATCAGACCTTCAAAATGTATCATGTAGTAGCATCCGTGCTCAGATCGATAAAATTTGAAAGCTAGGTCATTCTAGCTATATCCATCACTGAGAACCAATTAGCACTTAGCTGGTCATCATCAGACCTTCAAAATGTATCATGTAGTAGCATCCGTGCTCAGATCGATAAAATTTGAAAGCTAGGTCATTCTAGCTATATCCATCACTGAGAACCAATTAGCACTTAGCTGGTCATCATCAGACCTTCAAAATGTATCATGTAGTAGCATCCGTGCTTAATAAGATAAAAGCAGAAAGCTGTAGCATCATAACTGTATCCGTCACTGAGAACCGATAAGCACTTAGCTGATCATCTCCAGACCTTCAAAATGTATCATGTAGTAGCATCCGTGCTCAGATCGATAAAATTTGAAAGCTAGGTCATTCTAGCTATATCCGTCAATGAGAACCAATTAGCACTTAGCTGGTCATCATCAGACCTTCAAAATGTATCATGTAGTAGCATCCGTGCTCAATAAGATAAAATCTGAAAGCTAGGTCATTCTAACTACATCCGTCACTGAGAACCGATAAGCACTTAGCTGATCATCATCAGACCTTCAAAATGTATCATGTAGTAGCATCCGTGCTCAATGAGATAAAAGCTGAAAGTTGGAGCATTCTGACTATTTCCGTGACTGAGAACCGATAAGCAGTTACCTGGTCTTCATCAGACCTTCAAAATGTATCATGTAGTATGAGAGACTATCATTAGGTACGAGACATCATCAGTCATCTAGATCTCCATCTTCCATCAAACGAAAATCTCAAGACAAAATAGTTAGATAACATAACATCACGCCTGTAATCCCCGAAGGGTTAGGCAGAGGTGTACCTAATAGTACACCCACATTTCGCCAGTTATCTTTAAGTCCCATATAATAGGGGCGAGCCTATTGCTATCGACCGGGCACAAATCCAGACTCCGTGACTGTTACTTATATATAATATCCTGATGGAAAAACCCAATAACACTTTGCCCGACCCGGGAATCGCACCCAGGACCGGCATCGTGCTTACGACCACTAGACCAACGAGGCAGTCCAAAATTAAAATAATATCATAGATATATCTATATACCAAAATATCTACTAAGAAACGTAGATAATTTACCAATAGTTTTGGAGAGCTCGGCCACGCGTCACTTTACGTTTATTAGGCATAGTCAGCTTAGTCTATGATAGGTGCAAACAACAAATCGAAATTACAAACTACTTTAAATATATTTACAAACTTATTTTCTGTTCTTATTTTACGAAATATTGATAACTATACAATTTACAATATGTTTTAATTCAGAAAACATTAGAAACGTGAACTTTTGAATTTTATTTGTGAAGTAATGACATGCGTGCAGTCCACCCGTGACAACAGTCATCGAGACACTGGCGCAGCGCGTTCCAAGTATGCGCGACGGGTCTCGCGCCGCATTTGCCTCAAAATGTCGGGAATTAATTTATTTTTTTAAAATTTTATTACAAATCAGAGAAAATAAACAATACGGATTGATAAATACATCACTACGTATTTTTGGGTATAAAATTCATACCGAACTATTCAGCCGTTACAGAGACAAAATTCGATTTAGGTTAAGACATACTACGATTTTTTATTAAATAATGTGAAGGTTTATTAAAATTTTAAACAATACGAATTATTTGTGATGACTTTAAGTATAACATACATTTTTTATATGGAAATCGTACGGAAGGATTCCTCAACAAATTTCTTTAAATATACGTCGTTTTTGGGATTTGACCATTGCAACGGCCTTAATGCCTTGCAGCTTCTGTCTATTGACGATCTATTAACATCAATATGGGCCTTGTTTCCAAACTATTGACACGCTTCAGTGAAGCGAATTTCTAGCAATCCTTCTGCCAATAAGGAAGTGCCAATTCCAAGAGTAACAGACTTACAGAAATTTTAAATAGAGTTGTATTTTGCTTACATTAAGTCTCATTTCCCTGAATATACCTAGTTAGTAGCAATAACAAGTATTCCTGCAAATATCGGGAGCCTCAAAAGCATTAAAATTAAATGTATGAAATGAAAGCAGACACATTCGTAGAACTACGTACGTACTTGTCACTGGGAAGTTCTTATACAAAGAGGATAAAGTTTGCGAGTGTATTCTTAGAATCAGTCTAAAGGGTGCCGAGCCACCTTTATTTATGAGTGAAGCAAATAAACGGTAGAAGTAGTTCTTATTGTACCCTTTCAGGTACTTAGTTACTCGGGATACCCGGAACCTGATTTGATGACCATTCGTGGTATACGGTGTAAGGCCCGGAATTCACCAAACCGGAGAAGAGAGTTGTTTTAACGAAGGTGTGCGGAGATTCGTGCTGGCATATCGAAGCAGAGATGTGTGTACAGCATACTCAGGCCCAGTTTACGCGATCTAACACGAAAGGCAGTGTGACCCAGGCCTCTCACCGCACGCCGCTCACATCTTTGCTGTCCGCTGCTGACTGCTTTTCCTTTCGTCTCTCCTCTCTTCTTGTGTCCGCTTTAGTGGACTCTGGGCCTTGTTATCACTACATAGTATAAAACAAAGTCGCTTTCTCTGACCCCATATCCCTATGTATGCTTAAATCTTTAAAACTGCGCAACGGATTTTGATGCGGTTTTTTTTAATAGATAGAGTGATTCAAGAGGAAGGTTTTAGTATATAATTTGACCGACATCCACGCGGGTGAAGTTGCGGGCAACAGCTAGTAGAATATAAGGCCAGCTTCTACTGGTTTTGTTGACACGTGCAACGGCCTATTGTACCATGTTAAGCCTCTACATACATTCAAATACAAAATCCATACTTTCGAATCACATTGTTACTGTGACCCAGTTTCTGCTTTAGGGCGATTTTTACCGGAAATATGCAAGTTTCGACCAAAAAACGTTCATCCATTATTTAGCAGTTTAGTGGATCTCAGCCTACATTCGCAGTATTTCTAAGCGGCTTATTGTGTAGCCGCAGATAACAGTGGGCTGAATTGATTGATTTGTGGCTTTTAGAGTAAAACCTTGACCTTTTGAAAGCAAGTTACATATTATGCGGCTTCATTTGTAAAGTTGTAGCAAATTCTGACTTGGTTTTGTGTTACAAATAGTCTCTTGTAACTTATGATTTGTAATATGAAGTGACTTTAGACGGTCTACTTAGCGTGAAGTACTGGTATCCTTGAAAGGGCGACATAAAATGATGCAATTGGGTTGTTCCCATTGGACATTTCTCAGTAGAAGCCTTATATTGGTTGTGCAGAAAATGGTGCTAGGCTGGACTTCTATAATGGTATTTAAACAGGAGGAGTTCGGTGATTGTCCCACGTGGTTGTATTACCAAGATAAAAAGTATCCTATCACCTATGTGTTAATCCAGGTTATGAACTGTGTGCCAATTTCATGAAAATCCGTGTAGTTCTTCTCCTCACAAAGTTTCGCGTTTATAACAGTAGTAAGATTATTTTCCACTGTATTATTCAAGACCATTTCGCCTAATCTAATAATGAGATCTTTTAATATTTGTCACGAACTCAAAAGCCAAATTAAGTGCAATAGAAACCGCTTACGTTTGAATTTTCACCCTCTTCAAACGCTTCGTCCCGATTTCTATAACATAAAGCGGGAACAGCGCTACTCTAAAGCGCTTCATGAGATTAAATTTCCTGTAGAGTGTAATTTTAGAGCACTTTTCCTCGTATATACACAGCATAATAGTTCATTTAGAATCTAGGTTTTTGCTTTAATGTAGATGTAAGCTATAGATGTAAGCTATAGAATCCTTCTGTGAAGCTATAGAGTTCTTCTCTTGTGAGAGAGTGGGCCGTAATCCTTTACGCAGCCCTAGAGCGGATTTGTGGATACTGTATTTGTAGGCTGAGTTATTTATTGAATATTTCACGCACAAATGTACGAAGGCAGTCTTAACGCCACAGACATTTTGTACCCGACAAGTTTACGTCTGCAGCCACGGTGTCTCGATTTGTACCCGGTTAATGACAATAGGCTCGTCCCCTGTTTCATGGGACTTAGGTCCGGATATCCACCAAAGCGGAGACAAGCGGAGCGGAGAGATGTGCCAAATTCGACCAATCACAGGAAGGGTGAAAGACCAGAAGTAAATTTTAACTAATGTGATTAGGCGATTTCCGCACATCTCCTCTCGTCTCCGCTCCTCTCCGCTTTGGTGGATACCGGGCTAAACATAAATGGCGAAATGTGGTTGTACTATGAGGTACACATCTGCCTATCCTTCGGGGATTACAGCCGTGATGTTAAGTTTACGGTTGATTATGTGGACTAGACGCTTTAAAAGAGCAACAGTAATTAAACTCATGTAAATTCACCTGATTTTAGCTCGAAATATTCAAAGAAAACAAAGCTGGCGCAATTTGAAAATGCTAATATGTATCACACGGTCTTGGAGGGCCTGTCTGGCTCGGTTTTACATAAAATTAATTTTTGTTTTGTTGACAGTGTTAGGGTGTTTAAGAATAACAATATGTGTTTGGCATGTCTCGATTGGGATTAAGAAATTAATGAAGGGTGTTTTGTTCTTGGTTTTAAACGAAAGACAAATCCAAAGAAACGATGTATGGATTGTGTGAAGTATAATATGGCAAGAAAGGAGGTGTCTGACAAGATGAGTAATAAAGAAGTATGAAAGAGGAAGACATGCTGCAATCGACCCGAAATGAATCGAAATAAGGGCAAGAGAATGATGATAAATTATGCTTTATTGTGCACTAAGATTAATAAAACCAATGGACACAGAAGGCCGATTTGGTTAACAAAATTAAAACATAAACTATTCAAAGTACGTTTAATACAGATTATTACAGTTCTGCAAGCTTGGTGTTATGATTTCACTCACCATTCGAGCTTTTGACGTCAACTCGTAACCAAAGCATGTTAGTAGGAAGTAATGTGCTTGCCATATTTCGAAACACAATATATAAGCAAGCATTAATCCAGCCACCTAAATATGATGATTTCATAAAGCATAGTCAGCTTTTAACGATCCCACAGCTGAGACAGGCCTGTGAGCCGGAATGGGCTTTACTTAATCCACCACGCGGGTCGGTAGAAGTTGTAATCTATCATTTTAGCGGTCTATAGGGACCATGTTCAGCAGAGTGATTGATAATAGCAATTTATATCTTCTAAGATCCTAACGAAAATAGCTGGTACAGATCTGTCACCATGTTTATGTCTATGGGGGAGCTACGGTGTTAATTTAAGGGAAACGATTTATCTTGTTTGAAATTTTCTATCGTCCTCTGCCACTCCATGTTTCATACAGTGTGCTTATGCTGATCGACTATCAACATCATTCTTGCCCTTATCCCAATTTATTAAGGGTCGGCGCAGCACGTGATGTTCCATACTTCTCTGCTAGTTTTCATCTCATGTCTCCTTTATCTAGCCATATCATCTTACACCTAGTCCGTTCATCGTTTCTTAATCTCTTCTTAGTGTTAAAGCCACTTCATATTCCAACATCTATAAAAGTAGGTTAAATTTTAATACTCTAAAAAGTACGTTAGCGTTGCCCTAATTCGTGTTATGTTGACTCTCATAATTCCGCAGTGATATATTATGGGTAAAAACGATTATTCACAAAGAATAATGGCTGTACTGTTCCGGGGAAATGTTGTTTGATTATAAATATGAGTTCCTGTGTTTTTTGAACGTATGTTGGTAGATTTTTAGCATATTTTCATGGTCTTTGCTTGTGTTACGGATGTTTTTATTTTGCTCTTTGTACTCTGTATTCATTGTTGGAAGAGTTTGATATCCTTGAAAGTTTTTTTGTGACTTGTGTGTCATAGTCGAGTACCAGGTTTTTTGTGGCCCTTCTTGAAAATATGACTAACTACCAAAAGGCTTTGTAGTCAAAATCTTCTTCCTCTTGTCACTGGCACAACAGTATTTCAAATTTTATTGGCCCGAAATCACCACAGCGTCATCAGAAGTAACTTTGACTGTAAGCCTTGTGGCTCAGACTGCAGGTTATAAAGAATAGCATAATCAGCTTTTAATGTTCCCACTACTGGGACAAAAACATCCTCTCTATGTGAGGGAATATGCTTTAATCCACCACGCGGGCCCAGCGCTGATTTCAAGATGTCAGTCTTGGAATTTTTCGTTCTAGGACATTGGTTTCCTCACGATGGTGTTTTTTCACCATCTATACTATATGCCATCATGTCAATTAATAGATATTCACAGTTAGATATTGAGCCTGTGAACCTTAACCCTGTGACCTCGACCATCCCCGCTTTTGAGCATTTCAATTCCGAAACCAAAACATAAGTACTGAAATTCGATAAATCCTTCTAATTTGTCAGCACGAGCCTGAAACATAAAAGCCAGTGGTTTGGAATAGATAACGGCCAGTTTTCGCAGTACGGCCGATGTTCTTTTTTTTTATTAGAACCGTTGACCCGCACGAGTGGTTCTTTGCATTGTGATTGAAAATGGAAACTGGTTTTTGTTTAGAATCGAGAGATAAACTTTTATAGGTTTTAATTGTGGACATGTTATGCTTATTGTAGTTTAATTATGTTTGGCATAACATCACGCCTGTAATCCAAGAAGGGTTAGGCAGAGGTGTACCGAATAGTTAAAGTTTTCTCCAGTTATGTCTATGTCCCTTGTAGTATGGTAAATATATATGATTAACCATAGTATTAATTTGAATATACATATACTAAAGAACATAAACTACAAAATAATTGGTTGGCTTTTTTTATCTAAACCTCGTTTAAAGCTATGTCGTAAAAGATGAAGAAAGCAGGAAGCATGAACAGTTTTTATTACTTATTAGTAGTTATTAGTTAAACATTAAAATTGTGTCTGAAGATTTAATATTACTTGTTCGTATTAGTAAAAGATTGATTTATAAACATGACCAGACATAACGGGACGACAATAAATCATTCTGCAATAAATAATACAGATTCTGGTTTGTTTTTTTAACGGAGTCAGTAAAAACTTCGCGATCGTGATAGGTCAAAGGTCATACCACACCAACACGATTTAATAAATGTTATAAGACTACAGAAACATCGCTTAATAATAACTGCCACTCGATCTTTAGGTTAAGCCGCGCTTGCCTAGGCTGGTCTGTGGATGGGTGACCGCCCATTACATACCAAGTTTTCTCCGTGCCTCGGAAAGCACGTTAAGCTGTTAGTCCCGGTTGCCTATTATATAATTCTTTGGCAGTCGTTACTGGTCAGTGACCTGGTATCGTATTACCTAGTATTAACTGGGTTGTGGAGGTCAGATAGGCAGTCGCTCCATGTAAAATACTGGTATTCAGCTGCATCCGGTTAGACTGGAAGCCGACCCTAACATAGTTGGGAAAAGGCTAGGCAAATGATGATGTTATAAGACTCCAGAAATCCTTCAAATCATGTGAAACAGTCCGTAAAACCTTTTATACCGTGTCAGAAAATCCCAACAACCTTCAAAATGTTAGAAGTAACGTGCCACATAATAAAACTTAACTACTTATTTAATTTTATCGCTCCTTTTCAAGCCCTTTACGGCCGGCCGTCGTGATCAACCTTCTGAGATAAGAAAACGTGGATAAGAATAGACTGTAGACTTAGTTTGTGTTGAAAGACTTATCCGGCGTGAATATGTCCAGGGTCAATTGCTGAAGCGTTATGATGATTGAATATCGATGGAGTGTTATTGAGGACAGCCCTCTTATGACTTCCTGATGAGGTAATACGTTATATGAGAGTTTTAGGAGAGAATTTCGTGGAGGTTGTCCATGTAATAGATGTTTTATGGCGTTGCGATATTGACATGATCAAGGGCATGCGCGGAAATTACTGAAAAATGGAGTAGTTCGAAGAGGAAGAGAAAAGGATGGCCTGCTCGAATCATCGGTTCTGTTAGTCTCAGATATGGAAGAAGATGTGATAAGCAAGAGTGATCAGGCATCTACTTGGCACGCTCGTTTCATCATAGAACTCATCCATTGTTTTTCATAGGCGTGATCGAGGTCAAAAGCGGGGCCCTATTGCTATAAAACAAATATAGGAGCAGTATCATAACATAATTGAGGAGCTCGTGGCTTAATAAGAACTGCCACTAGGGTCGATCTTTAGGTAAAGCTGCACTTGCCTAGGTTGGTCTGTGGATGGGTGACCGCCCATTACATACCGAGTTTCCTCCGTGCCTCGGAAAGCACGTTAAGCTGTTGGTCCCGGGTGCCATATATAGATATTTGGCAGGCGTTACGGGTAGTCAATGACCTGAAAGTCTGACATCCAGTCTTGCCAAAGGGTATCGTATTAACTAGGTTGTGGAGGTCAGATAGGCAGTCGCTCCATGTAAAATACTGGTACCTATTCAGCTGCATCCGGTTAGACTGGAAGCCGACCCCAACAGGGTTGGGAAAAGGCTAGGCAGATGATGATGGGAGCTGTATTATAACATACTTTGATATAGATAGGCCACCTCATGCGTTTGCCCAGACTTAGTAAAGTCTTTTAGGCCACCTCATTGTCCTCTTAAAAAAAAAACCCGTAATATGGACACAAACTGTCCTTAATTTCCATTTACTAAACGATATCATAAATTTTCTTAATCTTATTACTTAAATTAAAAAGTTCGTTTCGCCCAAGGCTCTTTTTGTGATACAAATAAGCCACGATGAAAACACTCCTAAGTCTTCACTCATTTAGTCGTAATTACTCCTAATTCGTTCACTAATTGTTGGCATAATTCGGTTGGTGACTGTCCCCCTGTATATTACAGAAGGTCAGGTTTATACAACGAGCGAACATATATGCATGGATACAGAGAAACGTATAGCAGTCGTTTGCAAAATAAATTATTTCTGATTTCGATTTCTGATGTCAGGTTATACTGATTTTTTTTAGCTTGATGTGTCCCCGTTACGAACTACATCCGAACTACATCTGAAGAAAATTTGTTGAGCGAAAAACAGTCTACATAGCCTAGAATGCCAGCCATGAGACCACCTGCATTCGCTGTACGTAAAGTGTGTGCATGTGTGCGTGCGTTTACACTCAGCTGAGCTGATCTTCTGCATTGTACCATACGTGGTACAAACTCTCCTTGGAGAGAGCTTATTGTTACCGGCCTCCGTTGCCTAACTACGAACGCGTGATAGGTTGAAAGGAGACCGCAAGGACGTTTGTAGGCAGAACCGTATTGAGGAGCAAATTATGTATTTAGGCTTACTCGTGTATTCATAATTTGCAGATTATTACCTTCCATCTAATCCTTAGTATAATATTGTATAAATTATATTGCTGTAGCTTATAATAAGATCGTTGTCCAATTCTTAAGGCTTCGCATTTTTTCATCGGGACCTTTTCAAATTCACTGATGAGTATTAAGAAAGAAAGAAAGAAAAAATATTTGTTTGTCGCAGAAACATAACGAGCATACAAAGAGACATACAGGAAAAAAAACAATACACATACAACGCATAACAAATATTAAAAAATACAACAAGCAGGGATAATAAAAAGAAAGTTGCACGTAGTGACTGCGAAAAGTAGGTTGCCACTCAGCATGGTGCTTCTTCTTTTTCTTAGCGTGTCGATGGAAATCTAAATTGTGTTGGCCCAGAATTGGGCTACTAGTTTGGCGGTTTCGGTAGTGTCCATCAGTTCCTGTAGTGAACAACTAGCAGGACTGGCAGGGCACGATATTAAGTGCCCCATTGTTTGAGGAATAGCACCACATTTACACTCCAGTGCAGAGTCATTTATGTGTCCCCACCTCAGCAACTTTTCTTTGCTGCGACCAACCTGGGTCCGGAGCCTGTTTAAAGACTTCCAGGTCAGCCACGGCCACTCTTGTCCAGGTGGGAGATGTTCAGCAGGTGGAACAAAAAGCATGGAGCTGTGCTATGAGGACCCACAGTACAGCGCCGGTTAAGTTACCTTCTCGTTTGTGTCATCTACCTCCATTCTTCGCAAATTTCTCCGGGGTTTCACTCGTATAGGTTTTGCATTTTTTTACTATGAATTATTCCTAATTAACATAATTAGTTTAGAGTGTTGATTAGCCTTCCCGAAACTGAACTCATGTTGTATCACATTGACCAGTTGACATATCAACGTAACTTAATGTCGCAAGGGATTTTAAGCCAGCTATTGTACTTGATATTTTAAGTCTTGCGCCGATAGTTGAAAATCCAACTGCAGGGCCAATTTCCCTTACAGTATTTACCGGCAGCTCCTGTCGCCAGCAAAATAGCTTTACGTCACTGGACATAGTCTCGACATGGAATCTCAAAAACGCGACACATGTCGATCCTGCACCGACATGCGACGTTCACTCGTTTCATTCCAAAGTCCTGTCTATCGTACATGTAGATTTCAATATTTTAGGATGGGTTATTGTACATTCGCCACAAAGTAAATTCGCCACGAAAAAAAGTATGTGTAAACTCGCCACAGTTCTATTTTCATGAATAAGAATCCACCATATTGGTTATTTCGTACAGACAGCAGAAAAATCAAACAATAAGTAGAATGAAGCGCCATTTCTTTTTTTTTCATAATCACAGAAATTCACATAAAAATCATACGTACTTCTTATAGCTAAAATAAACGCTAATATTGTCTGGTTTTGTTCGTTTTTAAGACCGCGTTGTCAAGGACAGCGTGATATGCTGTAATACTTGAAATACTTTTTGTGCCAGAATGAAGCACTGCGTTGTTTTAGGAAGTTTACTACACTTCTACTACACAGCTATAACACTAAAATGTGACAAAGCGTCCAGGTTAACGGCTGTCTTTTGTAACTTGACGAAGAAAAATAATAGGCAGGAAGAGTGATCAGGAATCTACTGGGCATGCTCGTTCTATCATAGACCCCATCCATTGCTTACATCAGGCACACGATCGTGGTAAGGACCAGGGTCCTTTAGCAATAAGAAAACTGACCAAGTGCAAGTCGGTCACATGAAGGTTTCCGTACCATTGTAGTAATGTTGAGAGACTTCTTATAGGTTTTCATGTAATCTAAAGAAAAGAGAAAGAAAAAAAAAAAAAAGAAAGAAAGAAAAAGAGTATTCTATCTATCTATCTATCTATAAGTGTTGAACTAATTTCTATATCGTATTTTTTTTTCAAAATTTTAGGCTCAGTAGTTTCGGAGATAAGGGGGGGCGAATGTTCGGTCGGACAGACAGACACACGAGTGATCCTAGTTCCGATTTTTCCTTTTGAGGTTTGGAACCCTAAAAAGTGTAAGGATTAAAGCAGGTGGCATTCATTAGTGTCTGCCTGCCTCCGTGGGAAAAATATAAGAGTTTATAGGTTTTGTCGTACAAAATCTACTGATTATGAACACTATATAGACCAGGTTAAACACTACGTTTTGAGTACGTAACAGTATCCATTATTAGCCAATCTAATTACAATCTTCGTGACTTGACTCATACTGCCATTCATAATTAAATCAGGATTACTAATGACTCACCTGAAAGACATCCTTGATCTTATGTATTACATTCTCTATGTGGCTAACAGATCTAGTAGCCTTAAGTTCATGGCAAACTGGCTAAATGCCCTTATTAGTAAATGCTATAGTTATGTTTTATCTAGCACGTTTATTTGAACTAAGCCTTGGCTCAGTCGCAAAATGTCTACTGGTAGCAAAACGTCTCTTTCGCATAATGTCGCTTTCGCAGAATGCCGCTTTCTCACAATGCCTCTTTCGCAGAATGTCTCTTTCGCAAAATTTCGCTCTAGGACTTAATAATATTTAGCCAGGTTTATAAAAGAGGTTGTTTTTTCCGATTTATCATTAACCAGTTTTTAACTGATTTTCAAAAAGGAGGAGGGTCACTTTTCGTATGTTTGTATTTTTTTATTTTTTAAATCAGCTTCTGAAGTCGGTGACAAAAAAAACGGAATCAAACAAACAAATGTCACCGACTTCTGAAAAAGACTTAAAAAATATAATACAAACTTTTGCGAAAAAGACATTTTGCGACTGAGCCTTGGCAAGTAACGGTTGAAAACCGAGTTTAGTGTGAAATTTCGATACAATGGAAAATTGTTTTTATTCATAGACAGACCTTAGTAATACATTTCCAGACAAACGCATTGTTTGATAAGAATAATAAGGATAAAATGTAAATGGTCTAACATAAATAAATGTTTTCTGTTAGATTTGCGTTCCTCGTAATGTTTTATGAAGTTATTCAATGTCGCAGGAAGCGGAAAAGATAGAACGAATGACAATACATTAGGTTTCGTCCATAAGTTCACATCGGGCATACATATAGCCTGCCGATACAGAAATAAAGACTCTATTCTCTTAGAAATAAAGCTTTAGCCTTTTCAAATGAAATAAACCGTGATTAGAGAAAGTCCACGACATAAACTAGTGACATAAAGCAACAATGTTATTTCGCTGCTGCAAAACAATTTTCTCTTATCCCACTTTATCCCGTTGAGTATAAAAATTGTGTTATATTTCTTATTTGCACCGCAGACCGCTCTAATTCATTTCTTTGTAATATTGTTGGTATTAAATAAAGCTGTTTTTTTCAAGGGAACTCGTGGATTCTGTTACGAAGTATTATTTATCTGATAATTCGTTTTATATTTCATTGGACAATATTTGATAGTCGTTACGGGTAGACTGAACATCATAAGACAGACAATCAGTGTTATAAAGGGGTGTCTTCCCTGAAACTAAAAGTACAAGATACAGGGCTGTGGTCGTTTTGAAGGACTGATACGCAGTAAAATACAGTTGGACAAAGGCCAGGCAGACGATGGGCAAGTTTGTCAAACTCATCCATGTGTTAGTTGGCATTGGCATACATAACCCAAAGAATATTTGTCCAAAATTTCATGTGAAGGTGAGCCAAAAGAACCTTAATGTATTCTACATCAAACTCCGCAAGTAAACTTAAACTAACAACATAATTCAATTCAAAAACCCCATCTCCCAGTTCCCTCAAGAAAAAAAACTAGTTGGATGTAACTCAATATGCGCTGGAGGGATGTGGCGGAGCGTTAAGCCCCTGCCGCATCCTTACTCCGCGGTTTACACTCCGATGACGTAGGTCGATGACATTGCTCAGTACTGGCTGGTGTATGTAGTTTCTCGTTTGATGGAAGGCTTGGATTTGTGGTCGAGTTGGGATCGGAGGATTTATGTTATAGGAATACACACGGGCCACATCGTTCTTGGGCTGTAGGCAGGCAGGCAGGTTTAGTATTTGATTCTTCTTAGCGTGTCGATGGCAAATTTCTATTCAATCAAATCGTTTTGGCTCAAAATTCAGCTACGCGGACTCCACTCGCTGATGCAGTCATAAGGTCGTCAAGTATGCATTCAATTACTAGTGTGTGAATATATTGTAGATATGTTGGGAGGATATAAACGGGAGATAGAAGGAGTATAGAATAAGTCGGGAGACGGGTAACCTGTAATAAAAAGAATTTGCCATTTCTAAGTGTCATCATCTTCCTGTCCAATTCCCTTTCTATTTGGGGTGGTCGCAACACGTTTTCTTCTTCCATTCTCCTTTTTCACTTTCTCTTTCATATCATTCCTCACATAAAACATCCATCTTTTGTTTGGACTTCCTCTCCCTCTCAATCCGTCAACATTTAGTGTGCGTCATCATAAATAAATGATTTCGTCTCGTTTCTGTAGAGTCGTGGCGGAAGTTTATGTTATAATAGTGCAGCTTTGTTTTTTTGTGTTTTTTTGGCGTTGGAATGACATTGCCAGGATGCGCGAAATAGTCAGTGGAAAAAAAAACGAATAAAAACACCAATAATTATACTAACACACTACCTGGGTAAACAGCAGCGGTATGGCAGACATGGTTTATGGCGCTCTGTCATAATGTTTTGAGTATTGATTCTCGACACCTCAGGTTCTCACCGGTACACTCAATTGAAATTTATTCATAAACGAAGGAAAGTAAAGTGTTTAGGTCTATATCAAAACTAGGTATTTGACATTTCGTGACTTAGGCCCGGTATGCACGAAAGCGGAGAGGAGATGTAAGTACCAAATTCGACCAATCATAGAAAGAACGAAAGACCAGTTGTGAATTTTAATTAATGTGATTATCCGATTTTCACACATCTCCTCTCGTCTTCGCTCCTCTCCTCTTTGGTGGAAACCGGGCCTTACCATGTCCTTGGTACGCTTAAATGAAGTCGCCAATTACGTTTTATACCACGCTCTAGCTTTAAACATGTTAGTAACACAGTTTTATAATGTTCCGCTGTAAACGCTGATAAGGACCTCACTATTTTAATACTACGCAATATATGAATGTACTCATACGGAGGAACTTTATTATAATGAGTCTGTAAAACTGCTCTGCAGCACAATGTACGGTCTGAATAATATTCGCAAACGTTCGCTGCTACGGTTTGCATAGAAATTAGCGAGGTAGTCCTGGGTGCACCCTTACGTTCATTTAGGACACATTCAGCTTTTTTTTTTACCCATTCAGCTTAGAGATTATAGTTCATTCACTGCTTACAGTAGATGTGCTCTGCGAGAACAAAACGATATGAACGAGTGTGCTATACGCACGACTCTCCATTCGGGAATTACAGACGTGAAGGTATAATATGTTGTCTGAGACTTAATATTGCAGGCTTAGATTTTCCTCCTAAAGATGCAATTCTTACAGAATACACGGCACCGTTTTACTATACCCTATAGTTTTCAGAACTACGCCAAAGCAATATCATTTTCTAAATACATAGTTTGATGCCAAGATAACCTTATCACTTTACACACTTTGATAGTAAAATATACCTTTTTTATCACTTATGCGTCAGTGTCTAACTATTTTATTTATAAACATTAAATCGGTCGAATTAATAAACGAGTATTGTAACGGTGATAGATTTTCATAAAACCACAGATCATTGTTTTAATTTATATCAATCACTAGCCAGGCCATTAAACACTGATAAATGTAATTACTAACGATAACGTCATCAAGTATTTTAACAATCATTTCACCACAATAGTTAAATACACGAAAAAGTGTCTCAGTTTCCTTTTATCGGGACAAGGCCAAGGTGATCAAGCCTAAATTAATGCCTATGGGAATATTAAGGACTGATTGTGCTCTATTCTAACGTTTATTTATTTATTTTTTAAAAACGTTGCCCCACACTAGAAGTTTCTCCTGTATCGTGGGTGCGTTTACAAACATTTAAACTTACATGCACAGACACTCAGACCCGA
Organism: Diarsia brunnea; assembly: GCA_949774965.1. Lineage (NCBI taxonomy): Eukaryota > Metazoa > Arthropoda > Insecta > Lepidoptera > Noctuidae > Diarsia > Diarsia brunnea. Next base: position 3,874,381 of record OX459023.1, read on the forward strand.
AACAACTATCTGTAGGCCACACAAATATTTGTTCCGTATGGGGATCGAACCCGCGACACAACGCAGCAGTCCAATCGCTCAGCCACTGCGCCAACCGTGTCGTCAAAAATGTTGTGCGAACCGCCAGTCTTTGGAATTTACTGCCGGCTTCTGTTTCCCGATCATTTGAATCTGAATATCCTCAAAGTTCAGGTGAATCGATTTCTTCTAGGCACGCATGCTCCATCATAGGCCTTATCATTGTTGAGCGCCTTTGGTTGTGAGTCGAGCTACACGATCACTTACCAACCAATGCTTGCACTGACTGAACAGGTCCACTGATTCTGTGCGTTTTTTCTTCAAAATACCATTTCAGACATCTTCATGGTCGTCATTTGACTTGACTAATATCTTTACTTTAAAAGAGGCGCCAGTTTGTTTTTGCCTGATTTCTTCACTGAGTTTTAACCTAACATGATGTGACGTGTTTTGTTTGAGTTAAGTATTTTGTAAAAACCAATTTACAGAAATAAATATGATTAATGATTCCTCGCTTCACATCAGGCGAGTTGCAGCCAAACGTAACCCTATATTATAATTTAAACGAACAACTATATTTATGCTAAGTCCACTACCAAACTAATTTCTTAGCAAGGATAAAGGAGGATTTTAACTCAAGGAATAAAAACTACTCACTTTGCCAGTGCCGCAGGAAGCACCTGGCTATCTAATAAAAGAACAAAGTAGGTACTTCTTCATTGCCTTGTGCAGTAATACGGCTTCGTTTCTAAGCTTTATTTTTCATCTTTCAATTCCATTTATGATTGCGACTTAGTTTTTTATTCGCCGCCAGGTAATTTTAATTAAAATATTTCTTATAGAAAAGACCAATACTCACATATACATAAGGAACAATATCCCTATGCAACGAGAAAACTTTATGTATACGCAAAATGCAAATGGAAAATTATGTTCGCAAGACTTACTGCCGCACTCAGAGAGCTTTAATGATTACTTAGGCCATCACTTAGTAAAGGTTTTGACAGTTTTGTCATACAAAAGTATGTCAAATCTTTACTAAGTGACTGCTTAAGTAATTATTAAATATCTCTGAGTACCGCAGTAAGTCTTGCGAACATAATTTTCCATTTGCATTTTGCGTATACATAAAGTTTTCTCGTTGCATAGGGATATTGTTCCTTATGTATATGTGAGTATTGGTACGGTGCTAGATCTATCTCCGGTCGTGTCGGATTCGCATCCGATCGAACAGTAAAGACGGCTTTCCCCCCTTCCACGCGCGCCACGTTTTGAGCTACAAAATACAGAACACGCCTACACACACACTTTTTTGCGGTTCGCCCTTATAAGCGTGTCATCGCTTCTACAGATTGCGTTTATGGAAAAAGCACGCCTATATGCGCTTCCAAAAACGAGTCTATACGCTAGTCTGAAACGACCGTAAAGGAAGAGATTGCACGTGTGTTAGCCCGCACACTATATTTCCTACGCCAATAGCTAGCCTCCGTTCAGATTGGGCTACCATGAAAAAAAAATGGTTTGGAGCACTATAATGTTAAGTACCAGTCTTTACCCCCTTTCCATATCATTCTACTCACCATCCATCATCATTTGTCGTTTCTTTGGTATTTTCCTTGGACTAAACTGCTGCAAACTATTGCAAACTTAAACACCCTCATTCGAGTTTTAGTAATATTAGCAAGTTTAAGGGATAACTAGCTTTATCATCATTTTAGTAAGCTGCACGCCAGCACTATAAGCCATAAATTCTACTGCTATGACGAAATTGCTTAATAATTGTATAGTTTAAATAAAGTTTTCTTAAGCCAATAAATTTCAGAAGGCTGGATTCGGTCCAAGCAAAAGTGTGTAAGAATCGTAGCACGTGGTGTCCTGTAATTTCTAATATGCGGCACTCAATTGGACATGACTGGCTTTACTTTACGTAACCACGTTTCTTATAAAGACGCCTCCTCAACGAATTTTCGTTTTTGTACCGAATCTGTACAATTTATTTACCGAATGCATGCGATTAAATGAGAGCATTCGCACTGGGGTTTTTCGCTACAGATTCTTTAACGAGCGCAAACACAAGTCTCTGTCTCGCCCGTCCCGTCGCTTCCGCCCCCGCAGTAGACGACATATTGACAGCGAAAAACCGTAGCAAACTGCGCGGGTCAAGAGATGGTTCTCTGCAAAGAATCTGTACAGAAACGAAACGAAAACGCGCCGCTCCCGTGAGGAAAGCGCCAAACACGACAATAAGAAACAGAAACTCCGAGCCACCCTTCAAATGTACATTGAAGTATCCCTAACAAGGCACAACTCTCATTTCCGGCCAGTAATCTCGTGAGCGCCCAAACAAGTCCCATTTGGTCCTACGACTGTATGCGTTGGACCGTGCCGTCTGTCTGGTTCAATTACCGACACGTCTGAACGAACCTTTTGACGACTCTGACTTTGTCGGGCTGGTTCTGGAGGCAATTTTAATTTGTGTTAATACTAAATTAATGTCGCTGTGTTATTTCCTTATTGCTTTTGCTTTGGGGTATTTATTTCATGGACCTACATAAAAAAAAAACTTGAACATAATATTATCTCAGTGACAGAACAGCCCAGAATCTGGATTTGAGCCTGGTTCGTCTGCTATTACAAGTTACATCTCTGTCTAATGTTTCGGAGGTAACAGGTGTGATGTTATGCTACGTGAGTAACATCAAAATAATCTTTTACGGACAAAGCAACATAGAATTTGAGCTCCCTGTGAGATTGTGTGAGAAAATTCTTTCTAAAGTCGAGGATCTCGTCTCGTAATAAATGTAGGACTATTTGTCGCCAAGAAGCATAGCTGCTTTCTGAATCCAGTTGAACTTTTTTGTGTAGAAGCTGGCTCGGTTCGTGTCGCATTGCCGAGATATTTGGAGATAAAGTTCTCATAAAGCGATCTTTGGCTCCAGTATTAAGGCAACCCACTTTAGAACACCGTATCCTTATAAAGCTTTGGTTAAGTGTTTTTATCTTATGCAAGATCAGTCGTACGCCGCACGACTGATCTGTCATAGCCAATTTTTAAAAAATGGCGGCTTTGGTTCTATGCTCTTTCGGGCATGACACATTTGCCAAAGATACGCAACTACCAACCTTATAAATTAGTGGTTATTGCTTCTACTTTTCAACACTTGGACCTTTAGTTTGTGTATCAAGACACACAAATGTCATAATAACACCACGTGCCTAGCCTTTTCCCAACTAAGGCCGTATACAGAAAGAAAGCTGGCAGCCTAAGCCTACCAGCGCTTATAGGAACCGGTCCATGCAGGTAACCGGCGCATTAATATGAACAAGCGCCGAACGTCGCCGACAAGTTGAATGAAATCTACCAGCATATAAGCGCTGGTAGATCGGCGCCGGCTACCAGCTTTCTTTCTGTATACGCCCTAAGTTGGGGTCTTAGCAGATGGAGCTCAATACAAGTATGTATATAAGAACGAATACTTTTCTAACCAACAATCCTTCCTTAACACAAACATCCAATCCAATTTGCGTTCTACCCAGCGACCGTATGCGTTAGACCGTACTATCTAACCTCTGGCTTTTTCTAATAACATCGGACAGACTCTCGAGACATTTCGAGAGGCTTGTTACACTATACTTATATTATTTATTATATTTACTCTTCCCTCCCCGAGGAGGAACGAAGTTAGACGTATTATACTTGACGCGTGTTTTTCGAGTTTTTGAAGCCCCCGAGTTGAAGAAAGTTTGTTTGGAACTATTTCGTGTCTCGTCTCGTCTGTTCTTGACGGCCTATTTGTATCTTGAGCTCGGGATTATGCATACTTTTCTGATGGCTTTAAGAATTAATATAAGGAGCGTTGGATGGAATCTGTAAAGGATGATATAGCAAGAAAGGAGGTGAATCATCATCATCAAACATCTAATGATGAGTAGAATTAGTATGGAAGACGAAAACATGCTGTGCCGACCTCAAATGAATTGGGATAAGGCCAAGATAATGATGATGATGATAAGAAACCTTTGGTATAATCAGCTAATAATGTCCCCTTTGCTGGACTGGGACCAGGCCCCCTCTTTGTTATTGTGAGTGATCTGTAAATTGTAATCCACCATAATTATGAGGTTTGCGGATTAAAAGATGGCTGACTGGTTGTTTTTTTTAGTTAAGAAAGTAACGATTTCATTACGATGTACTTTCACCGTTATGAAAGCAGACATAATGTTTATACAGTTCGTTGAATAACATAACACTACGCCGGTAATGCCTGAAAGGTTAGGCAGAGGTGTACCTAAAAATACCCCCAGTTCGTCCAATATTGGTAGTTTTTCATTAGATGCCAAGGTAGATACTGTCACTACAAAAATATAGTCCTAGAGAGCAATAAGCTCCATGTCAGCGAACAAATATGACATTTTAAGTAATTGTAAAAAATAAAGGTTACTTTAGGGTCGGTTAATGAACCAAAAAATATCACTCTAACTTATTAATTTTATCAACAATATTACTCGGAAAGGTCAAATCGCTCGAAGAGTTATTGTCAAGGAAACTTCTCGATTTTTTTTTATATTTTGGAACGAAGTTCCTTATCGCGCGTTGTGAAAGGGGGCTAGACGGAAGAAATTCTTACGAAAAGTTGTCACGACACTTTTTGCTATAGTAAGCTATTGTAAGCTGTGCGGCGTCGCATGTTTCTCTGTCTGTCTCTCTCTTTCTTATAGAAAGCAAGCCAGATATTTTCATTTCTACATTTTTTTTTTTTTTTTTTTTTACATAATAAAAAATAATAACAATAACTTCGTTCCATCCGGGTGTTCCTTGACACCTCTCAAGTTTTTTTTTAACAAAAACTCACCTGCCATTCTAATCTAAGACAGATCTGAAAAATACGTCACGAACAAATGCTGAAAGTAGATATAGATAGACATATAACATGCATGACCGCTGCATAATTATTAAACTCAATTGACTCTCGCGTGGGTGATAAAGTATTAGTGCGTACTCCATTCATAATGCTCTTATCTCTACGTTACACTGTTTTTGTAGTAAATATGTACCTACCTATTATAATGGCGGCGCCTGAGATAGCTTCTATCTGCTGAAGTGGAAAATATGTGTTCAAATATTGACAAGGTCAAATCTTTAAGCAAGCCGTTTCTCAATTATAGAATACCTGTATGTTACATTAGGCGACTGCCTATCTGGCAGTACAATATATCCCGATATTGTAGTATATATCCCAAGTATTATTATTAGCCTAAATTGTCCCACTGCAGGGCAAAAGCCTCCTTTCCTTCCATTTTTCGCGATCTAATGCGATCATAGGCGAATGCTTTGAGAAAGAGTCCAACTCATCCTGCCTCTCCTTCTGTCGTCGAGTAACAAAAATAGATATGACAGAGATCCTATTCAAAATCAAGATCCTAAGAATTTCTAGAATCTAGACCATCCAACTCAAATTCAAGATCCATTCTCACCCCATTTTGCTGGGACCAGACACATGAAGGTCCACAAAAACAATAACCCAATAAACATACAATAGGTCTATTGGAATGATTAATGAACAAAGACATTCAAATATTACTAGCTATAGACGGGACAACACGACAAAAATCGTAACCCTACACTTTGTACATCTAGGTAAAAAGTCCACCAGTCTAGTGCGATACGTCAGCTTGTCAGGTTGTGTTGACGTGTCAAAACATTTTATAGAAGAAAATTAATTCCGACCGAAAATGGGCTGTTGCGCCTTGCGCTATTGCAAATCTCGGTATGGTGAAACGAGAGCATTTGGATTTAGTTTATTTTCGTAAGTATTTTCTTTATTTATCCAGTATTTATGATATAAAACATAATTTACAGAAAATATTCTAGAACATTTACATAATTGCAATAAACGCCATCTGTTGCTCAGTAGAAGTACTGTATTTCTGAGAGTTGCTCGTTTATCGATATCTGTTATCGATGTTTTTTTTATGTTATGTCAACTTATGTTGGAAATAATATATAAATATCTAAAACGTAATTATACTGTCAGTTGACTGCTGTAGGTTATTGATGGTGACTGATAAGACGTAAAAACCCCTCATCGTATTCGAAACCGAAATATTGAAAGATGATGTTGTACGTTACATGTAAAGAGTAAAGACAGATGGAAAAATATGTTAGGAGTACGCAAAAGATATTAATTTTACTTAATTAATGAGGTTACTAATTAAGTTTTTAAAATTAATAGCTAACGTTTCACGTATATTACTGTGTTATAGGTTTCCTCCTGTAGATACACCAGTAAGTGAAAAGTGGATACAGTTTGTCCAAAAAGACCAAAACAAAAATAATTGGCTTCCAAGTGTTTCGTCAAAGATTTCTTCAAAGTATTTTAGAACGGAATACATCCACTTTGGAAAGACTGGTCGAAGAATTAAAAAACAAGGATCAGTACCTTATACGACAAATGAAGTAGGTAATTAGATTTTTTGATTTCACTTTGTCGTACAATACAACCTAGTTAAATTCCAGTTTTTATTCGAATCGTTTTTGAAATCAGAATGTTAGGGTACTCTGCGCATGCATTATAAAACTTGGTCTTGAAATCGCGAGTCTGACTCTCATTACATAATTTTTCTATTTTTTTGATTTCAGGATCCTTTAACAAACGGCTAGGCCGCCAAACCGCCTACACCGGTTAGTGTTGATATTTCAGACTCTGAGTCGATCTTCGATAGTCCACGCAGAATTGCGCTGAAGGCGCAAGTTCAGAAGCTACAAAAACAAAATATACAGTATCAGGCTAAAATAAAAAAAAATACCCAACAAAAAAATATTTAATAGATTGTAATAACATGTTATAAAGAAGTTGTCGTAATTAAAAAAAATCTTATAAACGATAAAATTGTTTTCTTATACGTGACTGACAGCACCTACAGTAATGCTATTCATTCCAACTCTGTTCTCGCAACAACCCGCATAATTTAATTGCTTCCGTAGATCTTTATACACTTTGAATTTATTAAAATAGGTATTACACAAATAATTAATCTATTAAACGTTATCGATATCGTTTGTCGATAATTTGTAGCACATCCCTATCACACTAGCGCATCTACCGGGGAATAGCTGAACTAATTGTGTATATTCGAGTTTCTTCTATTCACGACTAGATGGCGCTACAGACGCACGAGGTGAAAATATTTGAATGACAAATGTCCCAATGTCCGCTCTATACCTATCTTAAATCTCTTTGTTAATGAAACGGTTCAAAAGGGTAAATAACTCCGAACCACATCAATTTATCGACACTAACCCCAGTTCAGGGGATCGCCTCCCATCCTCCCATCGCAGTGGTTTATAGAGACCGTTAATTTTCATTGATAAAACCGAATTCGAATAAATTGGTACTTTCAATTTGTGATTGTGTGATTCATTTGATTGAATAGGCTGTCGTTTTGGGGGAAAGGTTTGTTTATTAGCTGATAGTTTAATACTCTCATATCTATTTTGGTGATTATGTAGTATCCTTCATCATCATCTTCCTGCCTTTCTGTTGTTATTGTATTGTTGAAATGTGAATCTCTGACTTTACCCTTCAGTATAAAATGTCAGTCAAATGACGACTGCAATCTCAATTACAGGCCAGGCAATGTGCCCAAGAGACTGGCGGCATTGCCACGTTGTATGGCAATACTACAACGTGCCAATGCCAATGTCTCTGGCCAAGATAAAATCTTCCAGCTCTTGGGTCACGGGAAGCGTTCAGAAATTTCCTTAACCGCCCCTCCCCTCCCTCCTTTCTCCCTAACCCCCCCCCCCCCTTCCTCCCCGCTCTCTGCCTTTTCCTTAAGGCTCCTCTCTCGAAAAAGCTTAAAAACAGCGTGCAGATGAAGCAGTTTTTCACCGGCACTTACAGAGAAATTACATCTGAGAAAAATTGTTAGTAATTTACATGATATGACACGTAATTTGGTTTAGCCATAATTTTTGTATCGGTATCACATTATAAGAAAAAAAATCCACAAAATCACCTCCAAATCGTTGAATGGAACCATTTTACTCCTTCATTTTTTAACAAAATAATATAAAAAAAATATCTACTGCTTTGAAATACAAAGGAAAATAATTTGGTTTTGTTACTTTTTAAAAACATGTATTATTTTAATTATAATAAATGAAAAACGCGTCCGTTTAAAGTCCGTATCTACGACCGAGAGGGGTAGTTTGTATGCACAAGGTCATTGGCGTGAATACAAGCCTTAAACAGGCTGTGAGCATAACCCACGGCCCCAGAGTTTCAAACCCAAAACGGGTCGAGAAAATAGTTTCCACAAAGGTTTCTTTACTTACATAACATAACCATTTTAACGTTTACCACTGAATTTTTTGTATTGTCTGTCATACCATTCTCCCATAGAAGTATGGAGATGTGTTAACGTGTCACCGATTTACCTATTTCGTATACACAAACTCCTTCATTACAACGAATCCCTTGTTTGTTTTTCTATCGCCTCTACTTAATTCAGTTTACTTCCTGAGGCAAGTTGCGAAGGGATCGGATGTTTTTCATATGATCAGTTGAGCGTAGGAAACTTGTAGTGTTAACTTATTATTGAAGGTTGTTTGTTTGTGTTTGGTAGGAAATTGCATTAACGGGACTGCTTTGTATCTCTAGCTGTGTAAGTTGGTTTGCAATTACATACCGAGTTTTCTCCGCGCCTCGGAAAGCACGTTTAGGCCGATTGTCATTTGTAGATCTTTGAAAGTCGTACCAGGTAGTCAGTGGCCCGAAAGTTTGACAACCAGTCTGTGGAGGTCAGCTAGGCAGTCGCTCCATGAGAAATACTGGAAGCCGGCCATTTTGGCAGTTGGTTTGAGCAAGATTTAAGGTTGAATCACGACATCAGTATTTGCCGTCACGCGCTTATTATAACTAAGGCAAATTAGGGGCTGCCTCCACGAGCGAGTTAATCGCGACGGTATTATCGTCGTGCCACTTATTTCTGTACACTCTCATAGGGGCCGTCTCCACGAGCGACAGAATTATCGCGACGAGCAAAAGTGAGAGGGCCCCTTAGCCACAAATACTTAATTGAGTTAGTCATATCGCTGTCTTCTCACAGAAATGTAAACATTCTAACATTATCACCCATCCACCAGCAAACAAGTCGTATAATATCACTCGGAACGTAATATCCGAAAAGTGAAAGCAAATCGTAATTCCGTCCTGGACAAATACTATTGTTTTTGTTACAAGAGGATACTTTTCTATTGTCATTTACGGGACATGTCGAAATTATGATCATTTTATGAGCTTTTTCTTTTACGGCGTAAGTTGAGATCTAAAAGCCTTTTGCTATTATAGTTTAGCTAATAATAAATAATTGATGTAGGTCACACGGCTGCCAAGCTCAAATAGACTGGCCACATCTGTCCATGGCGGAGGTGCTATGGGCTAAACTAACCACACAATGGGTCCCAAAAGCGGCAGCCCCAGAAGGAGATGGCGGGACGAACTCGACTCTTTTCGCAGGGATTGGCGATTATTAGCATTGCATAGGCATAAGTTGAAAGAGGGAAGGGAGGCCCATAATAATAAAATAACATCAAATAAGACATGCCATGACTGGCCATGAGGAAGGTGACTTGTACGTTCTAACAACAAAATGGCCGAGTCACCTCTAACTAAATTTACCCGTAGGTTCGCGTGACTCCGAGAAGTTTGGGTCAGTTATTTCTGTTTGAAATTGTATGGACTTGATTAAAATATAGACTACGGTCATTTCGTGCCTAGATTTATTTAGAAAAATTGGGGACGAAGATTTATTGTAATGGTTCTATGCAGATTTAGGTATTAGAGAAATTGTATGCGGTGTTGGCACGATGTTCCGAATATGTTGGATGTGGAAAATGTTTACAAAGCTTAAGCTTAGCTTGTTTACAAGTTTATAAAGCTTGGGTTTTCATCGCGTTAATTGATTTTCGTCCTGTGCTGATGTATTGTGTAGTCTGTCCGAAAATAGGTATCATCGTGAAAATTGGCAGCTGACTACAACTTTCCATTTTGAAGTGATGATTAATTTATAATCAATAATCTTTATTTACCTCAACATTTATGTGTTAAAAAGAAAAGTACCACCGGGCTCTAGCTTGATAATAATAACCTCAATTTTAAGAGTTCGACTAATATGATTATTGAAAAATATCTACACAAAAACCGCAAAAGTTTGACTTCTGAACTATTACCACAGAAAGAAGCTACCTTATTGAAATAAATTGCTCAAAGTGTTTCCGCCACTTTATTTCCATATCAGCGCCCCCAAGAGCTTGCTTGTAAAAATATACGGGAAAAACTCCTCTGCAACGAGTATCTAACTAATAATCTTGATAAATGTTAACATTAATATCGTTACCGAGTAACTTTGCGAGAAAACTATGAAGGAGGCAGGCAAAGTGAAATAATTCATCACTGGAATATGGAGTAAGAGTAAATTGATCGATAATGTGCAAGTACCTCGGAAAACACGTTAAGGGATACGCCACATTTAGCAGTATGGAATATCACGTTTCCATACTCCTATTGTTTTCTGTCGCTCAGAACCTTCATTGATCGATGCCCTGGTGAAGGTTGCGGGGATCGGCTGGATACGAGACGCACGGGACCGGTCGATGTGGCGACACTTGGAGGAAGCCTATGTCCAGCTGTGGACATCTTTTGGCTGTAATGATGATGATGATGATGATTAACCGTTATTAGCTAGAGTGGGAATGCAATAGCAAGCGGCAGCATCGATGATGCAGTCGGCAGCAGATCTTTAACAGTCATTACGAGTATTCTGAAGCCCCGAAAGTTTGACAACCGGTGCCATTTTTAGGAAGAGTCTCTCACGATTTAATGTGACAAAGCGTTGGTGGTCGTGTAAGGGGCGGTCTTAATACGTGATGTATTAAGACAAGGCCTAATGGATCACGGTTCATCCCTCGGGTGCTTGATCACAAAATGCATACTCACGAAAAAGACAAAACGGTTTTTCTATTGTGTGTGCCTCTGTCTAAGCCTCTGTCTAATGAGTTTTTGTTTCTCATAGATAAATCTTATTGATCAATGTAGCTGTGGGCGAAAACTTCTTAAGACCCGATACCTTATCAGAAGTTGCAGTGTGGGTGGACCGATGACCTAAGTCAGGTCAAAACCTTACTTATTTCTACAACGACTTAACAGGATTGACACAAGCGATTCGGTAGATCACGACAATCAATACATATCTGACAAGGCCCTTCGGTGAAGGTTGCAGGAAACTACCGACGTTATTTGGAGGAGCTGAGTAGGTATCTTATTCCAAAGAAAATGATGTGAGAATGATGCAACAACATGGCTTTTCACACAATCTAATCAACTTAAAAATACCTTATCAATACTACACACACATAACCGCATTGTCATACATTAACTCTTGAGTCAGTGACGTAACGCTGCGGATTCGAGATGCCGTCGACTTATGGGAACGTTTCCAAGTCGTGTGGATGAATGTGTGCAGCTCAATGGCTGTCAAGAATCAGTTCGGTAATCATAGTTTCAAATGTCGATGTATTGGAATGGATGAGATTTCCAAGTTTGTTCCCAAAATTTAGTTTATAGGAGGGTTCTATGATTTGTTTGGTGCAGTATTGAATTGCTTCAGGTTCAGATTACAGATTCTGAACTGTATATTCGCATGCAGTTTCAACAAAATGTAGCCCACAACCTACACGAAGCAGAAATCTATACAAAGCAAAGCCATGTTATACTGGAAATGTATGGCTTGTGTATCGCCGTGTGGTACCCAATCAACACTGTGATACCTAGGCTATGTTTTTTTGTAATTAAATATGAACCTGTATCATGTGTCTGAAATAAATAATTTCATTTCATTTTCATTTCATTACTTAGTTCGGGAGTCGGTTTCCTTCACACCCTTTTAAAAAATGATGGTATCGACATAATATGCACGGCTTCGCATTCTATCTATCCTTTTTCAACTATCTGAATGCCATTTACAAAAGGCCTCTTCGATTTTGTCTTCCTTCCTTGATCGGTATAATCGGTAATCAAAGAGTAATCACAACTGGAAAACAAAAATGATGAGCCCCTTAGTGAAGTCTGATGATCCCTTAAATGACCTACAAAGTCGGCCAAATATTGGCTAAAAACACCATTTTCCCATACTCCGTTTTTCCAGATCAACGGTTTAATTTCAATATCAATTCTGATGAAACCCATCTTCTGTTCGTTCAAACCTTCCTTTAATCCTATTAGTTTCTTTGTCAAGTCTTCAAAGGATATGAAGAAACATTATCACTAACAATTTTATGGTGATTATAATTTTAATGAACATTAAGAAGAATTTTAAATAGAATTTGCGGTTTAGTTCTTGTAGTCTGTTTTGTGCTAGCTTCTATTTAAACTAGACTTAGACCCAAGTCTAGTTATAAAAGCTTTTCTAATCGGATTATGCTATAAATAGTTTTTATGTCAGTAATATAATATCTTATCTATGTCTACTATAACTTTGTGTTTTCCAGGCGTATTGCCATACTGTGTTTCATGGTCCTGAATTTTTTAGAACACTACAAACGGTTTCTAGATGTAGAAACCGAACCAAAGCATATTATCTTCTTGGGCAGAGCGAAAGGGAGTGTCAGACTTCTACTGACTAAAAACCACCCATGTTCCTTCTTAGCCCTTCATGTCGAGGCCGCGGTATCTCTTGCGAACAACCCGCAGCCCCTACGGGGGGGAGTTAGTATATAACCTGGTGTCAGAGTTTTTAAGCTGGTTTCCTCTCGATGTTTTCCTTCACCGAAGCTAGTGGTCATAGGGTAGTTGATGAAAAAAATCTAACTAGTCCGTCGGGTAGATTTCCAAAAAATATTGGACCCAATTTTTTTCTTTTTTCACGAAAACAAACAATAAAGACGATACAGTGCTTTGAAAACTCGTGTGACGTAAGACATTTTTTACCGGCGAGTGACGTCACAAGCCCCCACTCAAATCTTTGACGCGTTTTATCTTCGTATTTTTTTATTGATTTGATAAAGCAAAAAATACGTGTACACTATTTTTCGATAATCTAACAGACGGACTGATTCGGACTAATTAGAACCATATTTTTTTTAGTCAGTAAACTTCCCTAATATCATACGCACATGAATTCGATTAATCAGAGGTACGTGTCTTTTTTTTTTTTTTTGGGGGGGTGGGAAATCATCAAATAACCCCTCCCGCTCTTGGGCAGAGCGAAAGGGAGTGTCAGACTTCTACTGACTAAAAACCACCCATGTTCCTTCTTCGCCCTTCATGTCGAGGCCGCGGTATCCCTTGCGAACAACCCGCAGCCTCGACAGGAGAGGTACGTACCTCTCCTGTCGAGAGTCTTGGGTTCGAACTGGAGACTTATGAGTTGGTAGTCCGTCGGTTACACCACTAGACCAGAACTGCTATTATGAGAACCTACTAATGGTTTTCCTTTGTACCAACTACTTAGTATGCCTCCACCATTTCACATGGAACATCTAGTGTGGCAATGCACAATAGAGCCTCGAAAGTCATATTAATGTTCTTATTATGTAATCTTCTATGCGTTCAATGATGTAATTGTCAGGATGGTGATAGAATCGCTTCCTTTGTCACACGAGATCTGTTATCGTAAGAAAATAGCTGTAGTGTTGTTAGATCATTTCTTGTCTGAGAACACTACAAGTCCTTTAGTTTTACAGTTATTTTACCTGTATCATTGGATTTCTCACTAGAAGCCACGGGGCCCGATTTATGCGCGTATGATGGCAATAGGCTCACCTCCTAATACGTGGGACTTACATAATTGGCGGAATGTGGGTGTACTTGTTATGATGCGTTATGGGCGTGATGTTATGTTATGTTGAGTTGTTTAATTGACGGCCCATCTGACGAAGAGTGGATACGCCTACATACGCCTTTAATACTCGGTTTTTTCCATGCGTGACCATCTCACTAAGTTAAAATTATGTACCTGTATTTTCCATAGCAACGAGATTAAGTCGAGTGACTAAAGACTTTTAAGACATTTCTAATAAATCTTTGCCATCATCATTGTCATTCATTCTCTTGTCCTTATCACAATTTATTGAGTTGAGGTCGGCGCAACATGTCTTGTTTTTCCATCCTACTCTATTATTGGTCATCTCCCCACTATCTCTATCACCACACAACTAATTCGTCGCTTTTTTGGTCTTCCTCTACTCTTATAGCCATCTACATTCACCCTCAACATTTTCCTCATTCCTCCGCATTACATGTCCCTACCACGGTAGCCGATTATCACACAACTTTTCAGTTACAGGCCCCGGTTTCCTCTTATATACTTATTCCTTATTTTATCCATTCGCGTTACTGTTTTTTCCATAGCAACGAGATTAAACCGAGAGTCTCCCAAAGAATTTTGAATAAGACATTTCCAATAAATTCCTACCCTCTTCGCAATATTCGATCCAGGCGACTTTTGGGTTGCATAAAAAAATGAAGCACTTACATAATTTTAATATTAGACAACTATAAAAAACTACTCATCTTTAATGCATCATTAGATTCGTTGCCATTGAACCAGTCCAATAAGTTTTTACTTATTAATATTCAAAACGAGTCGTGAGAAATATTATGACGGGGATATTAAATTGAACAGCAAACGTTGGCCCAATGTTGGAATGTTGGTGCCAACTTTGTGAAGTCCTTTTTAGTCCTAGTCTTTCTACCAATAAAATTACTGGCATAAAACGTGAAAAGAAATGAGCATGGTTTTTAATAAGCTGAGTATGTGATGGTAAGTAATGATATGGTCAGTAATGGACTAATGGTGCTCACGCTTGAGATATTATTTATAGAGCACTTTAGAATCTTGCTCATAATATTTTGAGTTATTTATTTAAAAATACCTGCCTTTTTAGGCAGATTCTGAATAATTTTGTGAAGGAGCATTGACAAATTCGATGTGTTTTTCCATGTCGTGACGTATCACATAGTATGCAACTATGCATTAATGCATTTGCTTTTCATTTATCATTAACAGTACATTCAAGTACATGTTTGTTATACAAATGTAAACATTTGACAGAGTCGGTTTGCTTTCTGTTATATTTAACACATCTTAATTTTTTTAATTACTATGCTTATCTTTAAGTCCTAATGTGGACCCTTTAAAGGAAAATATATAAAAGAGTTTAGTGTTTCGTGACTCACGTTAGGAGCCTTACACTAATACATATTATGCATTAATAAATTGGGTACTTCTCAAGCTTACTTACTAATTTTCGTAACAATATTCATGTCCTTACCTCACAGGGGCGCCACAGTGGTACAGGTCACACTATCAAGAAATAAATAGGTCCATGTGTATGGTCTTGCCTGGAACTCTCTTGGTTAGGCAGCCACCTTGTCCTTCGCGTTGTCTTCTTATCAATTGAAGAATTAACAATTGACTTGGTGAAGGAAAACATTCGAGAGGAAGTCTGACAGATCAAAATTAAAAATATTAAATTTCACATAGGCCTACATGGGGACTTGTAAAACGTCGACAAAAACATGCACGGTTTGGGTTGGTCGATTCCTATAGAGGAGAACCGGCAAGAAACTCCAAGATTACTCTTTTAAAATGGTTTGGTTTTACAATATTTTCATTTAGATATTTCTCGACGGTATCTATAGCCAAGTCAGATGCCCATGGTGGCATAAAAACTCTAAAATTAGGTAACTAACCACACGTTAAAGAAGATTGTCCATTGACAAATGCACTAACTTTGTCCTAATTAATAACTTTATTGTAAGACCGTAAAAGTTTGAGAACAGAGAATTTCGAAACTAAACTCGTAACCGTTGATTATGTTCATTAATGTGAGAATCCATTGTTTAAAGTTTCCATAACTGTTGTGAAATGAGTTCAAGTAATCTTTAACGGATTATGACATATCTTTGAGACGATTTAAATATTTTGTGTCACTGAACGTGAATAAGCCATCATCTAATTCAATGACATCTGGCTTGTCAATCTCTGGTGATTAGCGATCATCAAATCGGAGCTGTGTCCAAAAGATTTCCCTAAGAAGAGCAGCTTTATGACTATAAGCCGTCATCTTATTCTATCACATCTCTTCTGCTACACTTCTGAAATTGTGATGATAAGCGACCATTAAACAGGACTATGTACTAAATAGCTTCATCACAGGCCTTCTGTGCTTTAACTATAAACCCTAAATCTCCTACGAGAAACATAATTTTCGTTTACTATCTATTTTTAGTAACAGCACTCATTAAATTTTTTGCACAGACCTGTTGCGGTGGAGTTTTATATTCCTGGAACGCAAAAGCTCCTTACCAAAACCTTTAGACCGATTCTCATTGCCGCGGGAGCGCTTTGGAAATTTTCCTCGAAAGCTTTTTCCGTATTATGTGTGGGTTGCTATTCCAGAATATTATTTATGTTATTAACCTATATTTACGGAAATAGACACAATTTCGCCGGGGGATATAACCTGTTTGGATGAAGACTTGTGGTAAATCAAAATACAGGTTATCATCAAGGCTTTTTCCCACGGAGTGGTAGGCAGTGGTGTTACAATTCGTCTTTGTTCTTATCATTAACACTGAAAACGGGATATTTACCATTTTTTCTGTTTGTTTCGAGTTTCCCGATATTTCGGCGCTGTTGCAAGCACCATGATCACGGATAAAGTGTTAATGACCATGTCAGTTTAAAATCTTATATCACTTTTGTTCTAGTATATTTTTAAATTAGGTAAGTACTTACAAGGGTTTAAAACGTAAAGGAGTAGTGCCTGATCCAGCAGTTAACAGTACTAATGTCGTTTTTGTGGCCTTAAATAATCATTAACTGATAATGTTGTCACTGCTAGGATACAGGATTTCTGAGGGAGTGGGAGTAAACCACAATCCAGGCCAGTTGCGGTTTAGTGGATTGCTTTGACTTCGAATTTGTGGTTCTAGCTAGAACACGCCGGTTTCCTCACTATGTGTATTCTTAAGCCTTTGTACATGTACATAACTAACAGAGTTTTTCTCTTGTCCACAGGAACACCATCTCCAGAGGGCGATATCAGGCACTGGTCTGATAATACCAACGCCTGAGGTATGCCAGGTCAGCGACCTAGAGTTCTACGAGCGATGTTACCCGCCCGATTACAAAATGCCCAAGCAGCACATACATATGCAGCGTAAGTCGATACCCATACAATTTTGTCGTATAATACCACGATTTTTTCGGAACGTGATATTATGCAGACGTTTCGCGATGTCGCTTGGTAGATAACGTTCTTTTTTTGTTAAGTAGTTTTTGCGGTTTGTAATTTTTCCTTTGCTTCACTGCCAAAAGTGGGCTGAAGGTCTTTCTCGAAAAAGGCGAGGCAATATCCGTCAATAGAAGCTATTAACCGACCGAAGAACGGCCAAAGCCACCCTCTAAACCACACTATTTAAACATATTATAATTTATTTAACGCAGTCATGCATTCTTCTCACAAAAAATCAAACATTCTGCCAATATTATCATTCATTCATTTGCAAACATATCAAGATCTGTGTTCCGGTCTCAGGAGAGCGTTAATAGCGACTAATGTACCAGGAGTAGGTGACTTCGAGTGTGCAACAGTAAGCCAAGTTGGAATAACCAGTCAACGGTGTTTATTACTACGACCGGTAATTGTCTAAGACAAATAGATTGTAGATTTCGTTATGCAGATCCGGAACATCTATAATTCGTTTTAGAGTTTTAAGTATTCATCTGGTCGCGCAAACGTCCTATTTCTAGACCTCTTATGCATTTTCAGACAGATTTTCTATTTCTTAGACAAGCTACAAACGAAACATACATTCTGGAAAAATATACATTCGATTTTGCTGCACGCTCTGTTCCGACTCAGTGTGACTCAGGGTGATCGAGATCAACTTAGAAAGCACACAGTATACTAACCAACCCGGGTCGATGGCGCGTTGTTTCACGCGCGCCTCAAAGATTTGTCAACATAGTAGACGGGGACTAGGGCCAGTGCCTGCCAGGGTTGAGGAATTTGTTTTAAACAGTTACCGAGGCCCTGTAACGCAAAGGGCATTAGTATAAACACGGTTGGTTGTCAGAATGAGTCTGACATTCGCTTCTGCTCCGCCCGCAGCGGGAGGAGTGATTTGATGATTCCACATCCTTAAAACTATACTTACCATTTTCGTATCTATAATTTCATCGAGAGGCTGATAAAATAATCATTCGGTTGAAACGATTCCATCGACCCTTTATACCATTTTATTCATAGGTGCTTTCCACCCCTAAATAAAATATAATATTCTCACCTTTGTCACACTTCTTGCCCCGTATAATTCTAACATTTGGCGGTGTCGTAACGTGTTTTTCATCTGAGTTACGACTTAAAATTTCCGCTGTGTTACTTTTTTTTATGCGAATGCCTTTTGTCTCTTTACTTTGTATTATTAAAATATGAGAGAGGAATGATATGAAAGACAAAGGAGTAAATGATTGCGTGACAGTTTACTGGGGAGAATATGAGACAAAATTGGTCTCGGTTTGCTTTTGTACATCTTTGACAGTCGTTACAGAAAGTCAGTGGCCCGAAAGTCTGACATCCAGTTTTACCAAAGGGTATCGTAGTATGATTGGGGGTCAGATACGCAGTAGCTGTACCTGTATCCAGTTAGACTGGAAGCCGAACCCAACATGGTAGGAAAAGGCTAAGCAGATGTTGACTTGTCATCTCAATAATCACCTCCTTTCTAGCCATATCATCTTTCACACAGTCCATCTATCGTTTCTTTGTATTTCTCAGTTTGTATAACGCCATGATATACTAAGTTATTTCATGAATATAAGTAAGTTTACTTACTGAAAATAGTATGCGCGTCTCAACGATGTTAAAATGTAATATTCTCCTTTGAAAGTAGAATTTACTATAAATAATATAGCGCTTCTTGAAGTTTATGGTAGAGGAAAATAAGCTCTTTAGTGGCTGAAGTTTTGAAAGCACATCAAAAATCTGTGCCTTCATAACGTTCTACTCTGTTGTTATTTTAAGTGAATTAAATTCTGCGAACACAGCTTCGCAATAATAGATTTTAATAACACTAGACAAGTACATATCGTAGGTAAGGTACACCCACTAATAACACCCTAAAATAATATTTTTGTTACAATACGAGGATGAAATTCTGTACACCTAACGTGATTAAAATAATTAATTAATTCATCATCAGCCTATAATCCTCCCACTGCAGGAAACCAGCCCTCCTCTCTAGAAGAGGGATGGGCTATAATCCACCACGCGGGCCCAGGCTGATTGATAAATGTCACATGTCTTCGAATTTTTTGGTTCCAAGACATGCAGGTTTCCTCACGATGTTTTCCTTCACCGTTTTGAGAGCAGCGGTGATGAAATAAATAACACAAAGTAATGCGCCTGTCTGGGTTCGAACCCACGACTTATTGTCCATAAGTCGGCAAGCAGTCAGAGTCTGGATTTGTGCCCGGATGTTGGCAAAGGGCGACATGTCCTATCAGACACACTCCTAGTTTCACACTCGTAATGTTATGTGAAATAAACTCCCACATAAATATCCATATGAAAGAGTATTTTCCTGACTAAAAAAATATATTCTGTTTCAGTCCGTCAGTAAGATTATCGGAAAATATTGGATACGTGTTTTTTGTTTTATCAAATTTAATGAAATTTGACGAAGATGAAACGCGTCAAAGATCATGAGTGGGGCTTAGTTATCACTTTCCGGTAAAAAAAATGTACTAACACACCACGTTTTCGAAGCACTGTATCGTCTTCATTTTCTGATACCCGTGAAAAAAAAATGTGTCCAATCATCATCATCTTCCTGCCCTTATCCCATTATATTTGGGGTCGGCGCAACACGGTTTCTTTTTCCATTCTTCCCTGTTAGACGTCACAGTAGCATTTACTCCTTAATATTTTTTGCAAATGTATCTGACGGACTAATTAGATTTTTTTTTGTCAACTACCACTATTCTCTGTTGCAGAACGGTCAAGCAACACACTTAGCTTTACTAAGTTATTAAGGTTAAACATATAGCTTAGTTAGTTCAAAAGCTATCAAGCAGTCGGTTTTAATGAGCATTTTCCCTTACAAACTAAATTAACGAATGAGTCAATGACCCACACGGTCGTTGGTCCGTTTCAGTAGTGAACGGTACAATCCCTTGGGAGTTTGCATGTAAACGAATACATGTTTTTAGAAAAACGACTTTAAAATACCCTCATTTTAAGTTCAGTTTCCTATGACGTTTTGAATCAAATTAATTTGCTCGTGTTTAAAATTGATATTTATATAAAAGGACTTTGGAAGCAAGGATTTGAATAGACTTTACATGAAAGGCAAGATTAGGTTGGGTCTAAACGTTATTAGCCGAGACATCGTATCTGCGAAGGCGTTTAAACTTTAGACTTAAGTCATAGACATGGCTTAAAAGCAATAAGGTCTTAGTGTTTCTAATTTATGCCTTATTCGAGGCTTATCTGGAGGCACGAGCGTTCGGAACTGAGCCATTAGGTAACAAGAAAATAAAACACATAGTAAAGCTTCCACTGCTGAGTCTTCTTTATGTAGAAGGTAGGTCATTATATATCAGTCGTACGTGGCGGGTTGGTAGACGAAATTCCACTGCGGACTGCGGTAAATAATTATTTAGGGGACTAATTAAGGTGATTTGAAATTGCGCCTTTCTACTCCTACAATTTCACTACTAAAGCTCAACGTGTATTTTACAAGCTAGACTATCTCATCTACATATACGTACAAGCTTACCTATATATCTATACCTCCTCTTTATGTTAATTTTACGAGTCAACTTCTCATACATTTTTTGTTTGAGCAAAAACAACTTTAAAGTCATTGACATGAGCAAATAACAATTAAATCAACGATGATGACCAAGTATTATTCAATCACTAAAACCTTTCAACGCAGACAAAGTATTAGACAACAAGACAATGTTCCTTAATCCCATATCCTATAAACCCATTTGAGTGGCTAATGTAGACAGGCTGTGGCACTCAGATAGGTGGGTTATTCAGGGCTGGTGGGTCCATTCTACCTGACATACATAATTATGAGCCCTAACTGGCCCGGTAGGGGATCCTAATTGCTTAGGTTTTGTGGGTAAGGCATCAGTCTCACAGCCAGCCGAGGAGGAAGCGACGAGATATCAAATCTATTTTTTTCTCGCTCCAGAAATATTAAGACTAGATTATGTCCACCGCTTTGCCTGCGTGGACTTCTGCAATTGTCCCACCAGTCGCAATTGTAATCGTAATTTGTGGCAGTCGTATCTAACCTGTGATTCACTTATGAGTAATTCGTGATAGCAAGCTTTCGAAGTTTCGTACATCGCGATAATGAACATTCTCAATAGAGTAAGGCCCGGTATCCACAAAAGCCGAGACGAGCAGAGCGGAGATGAGATGTGCAAAATTCGACCAATCACAGAAAGGGCGAAAGAGTAAAATTGTAAATTTTAACTAATGTGATTGGCCGATTTCCGCACATCTCTCGTCTCCGCTCCTCTCCGCTTTGGTGGAAACCAGTCCTAATTCGTCGTAGCAAGCTTTCGGAGTTCCGTACATCGCGTGAGCATTCTCCATTCAGTAATTCGTCATAGCGTACCTTCTGTCTGACTTACGTAAGTCGTACTTTCAAACACAGAACAGATAAAAGAGATTAGAAAGGAAATAGTTCCTGATTTGTATTAGAACGCCTGTCGCCGCTTGTCTCCCACTCTCTATATCCACTACAAGCAAGAGGCTAATACGTACGCGCATAACGCACACAAATAAACCGCACTCACTTAGATCGCGAGCTTGCTACTGGTTGTCACACTAGCGCAAACACTGCGTATGACGTACACTCACACACGCTTTAATTTCTCATACATGTTACGGCGACCAAAAGGTCGATAATTTATGTCGATAAAATTACTTTAGTTTTGTAACTTTAAGTTTTGCAATATTTTGCTTTAATTTCGGAACGGGATAGAAAGAATGAAAAGGTATTTATTTGTCTCACACAGATACAAAATTAAAGATTAAAAAAGTAAAATCAAAAGTAAACATACGAGAAACACTTAAAAATAAGACATACATTCAATTAATTACTACATTTAGTTAGTAGGTATCTATTCAATTCTACCGGTTGCCTCTAGCCATAGTGTTCTTGTATCTGGATCTGTTGGAAACCTAAAAACAAAACTTTGTTGTGTTATGTTTCCATTATAAATGACTAACCTCAAAACAAATTTTAGACGAAAACCAAAATTAATAACCTACAATAAACAATAATTGACAGTAATAAACGAAGTTATTTAATCATATTCATAATAATATCATTTGAATACATTCACACATACTAAATATCGACATTGTTTACAACTTGGTACAACACAATCGAAACGCATAGATTTTGCAGAGCTCAAGCTTTGGCTCGTCGTACGCGACGTTCGCAGTGAACGAAATACATCGCGCAATCGCCCACGCAGTACAAGATGGTACCCACGTATTGCAAGCAATGTACGTAATTTTTTAACTGCTTGCGACAGTATCATTTTTTCTACCAACAACATAATACTATTGTAATAATTACAAATGTTACTTGTATTTTAAGGTATTTGGACTTACCGGTGATAAGAAATCCCTTCTCGAGGCACACTACACACCCTGGCTTCTTTTCCGACACATTATAATAGCGCAAGATGGCATAATTCTTTTTTTTCGCGGAGCTTCGTACGCTGTCACAATATGAGCGCGATTGTTGGCCGGTAAATCAAATTTTGTCGACATTTGAGCGTTTGCGACATATGAGCGGCGCGCCTGCCCCGCCCACAAGGCCCTTCTAACCTCTTTTATCTGTTCTGTGCTTTCAAACTTTATGGATACGGTACATCGGTATTTTAAACTTCGAAGTTCAGTATCAGTAATACAGTCCGTTAAGTTGCTAGCTCAACTCGTCACTCGCTTATCGCCTTCGGTACACACGTGCTTAATACTGTCTACGCAATAAGTCGTATCTAAAGGCATAAAGCCCCTTCTACCTAGGGTTATAATATGAGCTTAGTGGATGTATTAATCTGGTTACGTGTGTGGGGATGGGAACTTTATTGTGTCTAGTGACTAAATTTAATTAACCGATTTGATTTTGTACGAGCCTCCTTCCTACGTGTAATGTTGATGAATGGAGAGGAGAAGACCAAGGAATCGATTGTGTGAGGAATGATATGAAAGAAAAAGGAGTAAATTATAGCGTGACGGTTTACAGAAGAGAATGGAAGGAAGAAACATGTTGCGACGTGATGATGATGATGATGATGATGACGTGGCTCCGTCATTAGTAACTTCGTAATCCGTATTAAAACTCGGTACTGACTTCAACTAGCCAGTAATAACTGGGTAGTTGAAGTTAGACAGACAGTCGTTCCCTGTAAAAACAGCTTTAGAAAATATAATTATGAAAAACATCATAATATGTGCCTATAAAATTTGAGGGTTGCCCTCGATTTCCCTGGGATCCCATCATCAGATCCTGATTTGGTGACAATGGGACCACCTCGGGTATACCTTTTCGAACACAAAAATAATTTTGAAAATCGGTTCATTAATGACGGAGATATGCGATAACAATAATACAAAAAAAAAAAAACTTACAGACGAATTGAGAACCTCCTCCTTATTGGAAGTCGGTTGAAAAAAATACTGGTATTGGGTAAAACTGAAAGCCGACCCCAACATAGGAAAAGGCTAGGCAGATTATAATTTTGTCGTAATCGGCTTACTGTTTTTTCATTCGGAAATCTTCTAAGAATCTTAGCTCGTATTAGTATCGTAGTGAAAGACTCAAGTCTGTATTTGTGCCCAGTTAGAGTTACTAGCAATAGGCTCGCCCTTTATTTAATCGGACTTAGCGTGATGTGTGCGTAGTAGGTGACCCATTGCGTTATTGTCACAGGGAAAACAGGCATTATGTAGAACAGAAAAGTATAGCTCTTTTTTTTTTGGAGGTTGGGAAATCATCAAATGACTCCTCCCGCTCTAGGGAGAGCGGCAGAGAGTGTCAGACTTCTACTGACTAAAAACCACCCATGTTCCTTCTTAGCCCTTTGTGTCGAGGCCGCGATATCTCTTTCGAACAACCCGCAGCCCCGACGTGAGAAGAAGTATAGCTCACGTTCCTTGTTGCCAAGTTAAATACAGTTCATTAACGATGTTTTAATAAGCCTCTAGCTTTCCTCCGTTTTTTTTATTCTGTACAGAAACTGTAGATACTACTTACAACTTAAAAAAAAACCATTTATACTTTGTTTACAATATTTTATCCGTAAAATGATATTTTGCAGTTAGCCTAGGGCAGCTAATCTGGGGAAGATTGGCGAGAAATTCACGGAAAACGGTTTTTCATTCGCATGAAATTCAGTTTCACAGAAATGCTACAGTTTGCTGCTAGAAATATGTCAAGGACATTTTCTGCTGTAATCGATGGAGCCTGCACTGAAATAGGTCACGCGTGGCACAGGATAGGCTAACTTCATTACTGGGTTGCCGTATATAATGTTGTGTGAAACTAGCACGTTTGAATAACGATTGCAACTTTGGCTGCCGTCATTTAGTAAAGATTTGACATACAAATTCTTCACTAAAGTGTCAAAATCTTAACTAAGTGATGGCTTAAGTAATCATTAAACGTCTCTGAGTGTGGCAGTGAGATGTGAAATATGGGTTCCAAAATATTCGTTCCGTTACGTAACATAACAATCAGAACAGTTAGCGAAAATTGCTTAAAAAACGTTGACAAGTGTGTACAAATTGGTACTCGTCACTCTACATTCGAACAAGCTATTTGGTATACACGCAGAAATATTTATGATTCTAGTACACTGACAATATTGATTGCAATTTTTTTTTTAAAGCGTTTAACATTAAGGGAACTCTGTCAAACGCATGCGAGACATCAGTCTCTATCTGCGGTACTCAGAGATATTTAATGATTACTTAAACCGTCATTTAGTAAAAATTTTACATAATTTTGTATGACAAAACTGTCAAAACCTTTAGTAAGTGATGGCCTAAGTCATCATTAAAGCTCTCTGAGTGCGGCAGTAAATGTATCTGTGTAATCTATAAATGCAGGTTAGCTGGCTGTATACTTAATACCTTGTTCGAATTTTGACAGGTATTGAAAGTTAAAGCTACGGTTGAGTAGTAGTGTTGTTGGTTGCGGTTCGGTAATTGATTTAGGAGCAGTACAACTGTGAGGGTTCCGTAACGACTGTCATTTGTAGATCTTTGACAGTCAGTCGTGACTGCCTCGTTGGTCTAGTAGACGTAAGCGCGGCTGCTGAGGATGAGGTCCTGCCTTCGATTCCAGGGTCGGGCAAAGTGATTTTGTTTGGGGTGGGTTTTCCATCAGGAAAATCTCAGTAGCAGTCTCGGACTCGGGATATGTGCCCGGCTGATTGCAATAGGCTCGCCCCCTATTAAAAAACATTAATAAGCGCCTTTATTGCTGTTAGATTTTAACTTACTTAAAAATTATTACAATAGAGGTTACAAAACTTAAAAACAAAAAAAAAAACTAAAACTTATTCTCGGCTCACCTCTTAACAAATTGTCTTTCGACAAAGGCCTCCTCTAAGGATTTCTATTTGTTTCTGTCCTTTGCTGTACGTAACCATTCTGGCCCAGCCTACTTGCTTCAAGTAGCCCCCTATTACATGGGACTTAAACATAACTGGCGCATTGTGTGTGGATTATTAGGTACACCTTTGCCTGACCCTTCGCGAATTACAGGCGTGATGTTATGTTATGTAACTAAATAAAGCTGTCACAATTGCAACAATCACTTCTAGCTCCATCAAATAATGATGAGATTGAAACCCTATGTCTCTATTCAAACAAAATATCATATTCAAACATTTCATGTGTACATTCGCGACGTAAGTCAATGTCGTGGATTTCGTATAGCTGCGGTGACGTAGCTTTGACATAGGGAACTAGATGTGGCCGGTTTGCAAGAAGGTTTAAGCGGGCTTCCTTTTTCAGTCGAATAAAGTTGAAGGTTGAAACGAAAAGATCCTTTGCAAGGGAGTAAGGTCTGCCCCACAGATATAGATATATAGATGTACTTAATTACGCAAGTATCACGATCTGTATGAAAACCAAGCGTGGATTTTTTAGACTACCTACTATTACGTCTTACTGTTTACTGACCAAAAAAAATATGATTCTAATTAGTCCGTCTGTTAGATTATCAAAAAATATTGGATACGTATTTTTGTTTTATCAAATCAATAAAAATTTACGAAGATAAAACGCGTCAAAGATTTGAGGGGGGTTTTGACGTCAATCACCGGTAAAAAATGTCATACTAATGCCTTAGAATATG
Source organism: Diarsia brunnea (assembly GCA_949774965.1). Taxonomy (NCBI): domain Eukaryota; kingdom Metazoa; phylum Arthropoda; class Insecta; order Lepidoptera; family Noctuidae; genus Diarsia; species Diarsia brunnea. The sequence continues at coordinate 3,900,870 of OX459023.1, forward strand.
ACGTCACTCGAGTTTTAAAAGCACTGTATCGTCTTCATTGTTTGTTTACGTGAAAAAAAAAAAAATACGTGTCCAATATTTTTTGGAAATCTATCTGACGGACTAATTATATATTTTTTTGTTAACTACCCTATTACTATACAAAAAGGTTACCATACAAAATGGACAACGTTTTTGTTTTACTAGATAAAATTAAAGGGATACCGAAACATCCCCAACCGTCTAAAAACCTTGATCAATCAAAACCCTTTTCGCTAAACTACAAAAGTATTCTATATGGTAATCTAGAATTAACTATTTCTATACATATTCAGACTAATCCTCTTAGCGAATAAAGCCTCTATGGTATTGTATGGTTTTACTTCACATACCCTTTTCTTTACTTATTAAATTTTGAATTTATGATAAACTAGGTGTTGCCCGCGACTTCATTCGCGTAGATAAACAGCAAATAAATTAAAGCAATGGTCTAGATCCTATCATTTGCCAAGCCTTTTCCTAAATATGTTGAGGTTGGCTTCCAGTCGAAAACTATTTTACATAGAGCTAGTTTTTTTCTAACTTTCACATCCCAGATTGTATAAGGTAATATGAAACAAAAGGTTTCTTTTGAAACAAAGGAGAAACATACCCTCATTATAATATTTATTAGTCCTTGTTGAAAGATTCTCTCCTAAACCACATCCAGTTTCTAAATATCTGTCATCATTACAACATACATTCGCTGTAACCTTTATGGTTCAGTAAATAAAGTTCAAAATCGTTATCATGAATTGCGGAACAGTTCTCGATATTAGTTGACAGTGATTGGTGAGGCTTATTAGAAAGGATTATGACCTTTACTGGTTTTTTGTTCTGCTGACTGTGCTCTTGCCGTTTTTTCTTTGTCTATCTATCCATAATATGAAACTTTGTGACTGTCTGATGTCGAGTAAGATCAAACAACCGAAGCACATAATGAATTCAAAAAATTCATGTAAGTGTTGATACATTTTCTGACGTCACATATTTTGTGATATTACGTAAAATAGTCCTTGTAATTAGTTTTTAGTTAATACAAACTTGCCTCGTTGGTCTAACTGTCGCAACTACTGAGCATGTGGTGTTGAGTTCGATTTTCGGGGTGGGCTGATTGTTTATCCTTCAGAAGTTCATTGTTGTTCGGTTAATAACCATAAGGCTGTCCCCTCTTAATTGAAACTTAAATATTAAAAGAAAAGAAAGAAAGAAAACATATATTTATTTAGCACATGCCGCAAGTGCACACAACAAACAATAAAAGTTATAAAAAATACTAAACTGAAAAAAAAAAGAGTGTGAGCAAGTGTGCATCTCACGGTTGCACCAAATAGGACCAATTCAGCAAACTGCCAAGCAGCAGTGCCCGACGCTGGTTTTCAACTGGCCCTGAGATGGTGATGTGACGAACGTGAACGTTTTTTTTTTCAGTGTATTACTGCGTACAAGTGGATTTAGTATTGGTACTCCTCACCTCACGGTGTTACTCACTTAAATACCCCAGGTCACTTAAATAACAACATCATAAGCTTTGAAAACTTTTAGAAGTTTACCTCTAAGTATGTCGAGAAGACGAGCCACTAACAACAAAGTATGCGATGTCGACGTCCTTCTTACTATACGAACGGGTTGGTGACCGCAGTCGCCACACGGTGTCACGTAGTCTGACGTAGTTTGAGAACCTTTAGCTTTGATCTAAGAGCTTGCTGACGTTAATAGTAAACTAGATGTTACGGACTTACGATTTAAGAAAGATAAACAAAACTTATTAGGGATATATTTTCGGTTTTGCTCTTAGCTTTTTCTATACAAAAGAAAATAATGTCAAACGCACTTTATATTGTTGGAATTTTACGAGTATATATGAGTAGTATTTCGTAATCGAAATTCGGATTTCTGTAAGAAAACCCAATTCTGGGTTAAGCTCGCCATTGTACTATAAGCTATGTTATTGAAATTTGTATATATACTTTTGTTTTGTGTGCAATAAAGAATAAGAGTATTGCTCGGTAGCCCGAGGTCTGGATTTGGCTGGCAATTAAATTGTCCCCTGTTTCAACATCTAACTGGCTAAGATTATTTATGTGGTTGCAGAAGTGTGACTTTCAATCTTTCTGTTTTTCTCAGCGTGTCGATGATAATTCCATATCCCAAAATATCCAAATAAGATAATCGGAAAATTTATCCCAAAACTAGGCGACGATTTTGACATTTTCAGTAGCGTTCATCAGCTCCTGTGATATGCAAGTAACAGGACAGGCAGTACGCGATATCAAGTGTCCCACCGTTTGTGGGGCAACACCACATTTACACTCCAGGGCAGAGTCGTCTCCGCCGCGGGAGGCGATCCGGGCGTCGGGGGCCACGTGATGGCTTCCGGCCACCGTAGACGCGGGCCTGTGGACGGTGAGTGATGGGTAAGCTCGCCGTCCGTCCGTCTTATGACGACGACAGGCCGTGTCGACGGCGCGTTCGTGTTCCACGCGCGCCTCAAAGAGATGTCAGCAACATGGAAGGGGCCCGCAAGGGCCGACGCCTGTCGAGGCTGCGGGTTGTTCGCAAGGGATACCGCGGCCTCGACATGAAGGGCTAAGAAGGAACATGGGTGGTTTTTAGTCAGTAGAAGTCTGACACTCCCTTTCGCTCTGCCCAAGAGCAAGAGGGGTTATTTGATGATTTCCCACCCCCCAAAAAAAAAAAAAAAAGGGCAGAGTCGTCTATGAATCTTTCTGTTGCACGCTCAAATTGTACTGCCTACCTGAAAGATCTGGAGAATATTTCTTAACCTGTCGTACGTCCGCGAACATTGCTTAAAAATTTCTAATGAATATTATATATTATTCTAATGAATATTAAGCGGCCTTTTGGCCTTACAAAATGATGTCTTTTCTTTTTATAAATAATTCCATTCAAGCCTTGAGGTCACAAAAAAGATTCCACGAATAAATATGTCAACACACATCTTCCATCAAAATGACACGGGTGTTGTGAGAAATTAATGAATAATATGTCATCTCGTCCCTTCGGATTTGTACTAGACGAGTGAGACAAACGAGCTTTTTTGTTAGAAGTATGATATTTGTCATTTTAGGGTCAATGTTGGTCTGTTTGTCCTGGTCCCAGAATGTTAAGGTTAGCCCACGAAAAAATATGATTCGCAACCGTAACAAATATGGCTTTGCTGAATTAAACCTAATCCTCTAACTGCCGCACTCAGAGAGCTTTAATGATTACATAGGCCACCACTTAGTGAAGGTTTTGACAGTTTTGTCATACAAAAGTATGTCAAACCTTTACTAAGTGACGGCTTAAGTAATCATTAAATATCTCTGAGTGCGGCAGTCAGTCTACCCATTCTATGGGATACAATGAAAGAGCCTGAACCAACATACAATCTGAATTCTGAAGAAAAATAGCAGAAAATTTGAATTTCGCGAACTGATCTGAGCAAATCCACTGTCAATTCTTATAATCTTCCGATTGGTTGAAATGACATTTAAGGATGAGAAGATCCTACTCAATGGAAAATAGCTCCTGTTTCTGATAACCTACTCCATTGAGTAGGTTATCATTGAGTATGTTATTGATATGACAAGGTCATCATTTGTCTAGCCTTTTCCTCAGAGCTTGAACAAACGCTTTTCGCACTACAATTCATACAGTTTGGATAAGGCTGGCATTTCCTGAAGTTACTCCACTTGACTTGGCACATCTACGTTTATACTAAAAAGATATAGGCTATATAAAAAAATAATGTCCACTCGTGCGAAACCGGGACGGACCGTTAGTGATAGATAAAAAGCCCGTCGCGTAAACTGTTTACGTTTTTCAGCGACTGCAGTATTTAAACATGGAAATGACCTCTTTGACCTTTACCAATACACCTGCTACACCGTAATCTACCTTTCACTCCAAAAGTGAATTCAAAGAAAGCTGCACCTTACAATACACCGGACGTGCAATTAAACGTCATATGCCGCGCACCATCTGTCTGTATGTACCGCTTGTTACTCGATAACGGCTGTATCGATGGACAGTGTATACTGTGAAGCGTGTTAACTATTCTATTCGTGCTTAGGTTTCTTGTGAGTTTTCGTTTGGTCACTGTCAACTCCAAGCTATGGAGGAAAACATCGTGAGGAACCGAAATCGGCATGTGCTGCTTCTTCTTTATCGTGTGGTTTGTGCTTAAACTGGTGTCAGAGTTATTACGCCCATAGACCTTTTTTTTTTTTTGGGGGGTGGGAAATCATCAAATAACCCCTCCCGCTCTTGGGCAGAGCGAAAGGGAGTGTCAGACTTCTATAGACCTCTGACTTGGATTTACGTCACGTCGACGGACGTCTCTCAGGCATGTGCTAGTACCTAAATTCGATTCACCGAACCACACTGGGCCCTCGTGTTGGATGACAGTTTTTTAAACATTTTTATTAAATCAGAAACTTGATGCAAAAATATTATGTACAAGCTTCTTTGTCTTATATTTAAGTTGCGCGATTCAGGTATGATGAAGGAGTACATGATAGCGTGACAATTGACGGGGAAGAGAGTATCGAAGAAAAAAAGTGACGCTGACCCCAAAATAATTACAAGTGACAAAGGCAGGAAGATGATAATGTGTAACGTTATAATTACAATTTTGCAATAAGTCCCTTAAAAGGACATTATCATGCCTTTTATCAGGCATATAAAATGAATCTCTTATAATAGAGCGAAACTACATGCGACTGCTTTACCCAAATTAATTACTTTGTTCCACAATTCAATATTGAAACCTATTTTAATTAAAATAACTACGCACGCCCGCACACATACCGCGGACAGTTCCGTTTCCAAGTATAACAATTTTCATTATAAACGAATTTCGGCTGCACATTCCGAAAATCCTGCCTAAATACCTGGAGCTATATTAAATCCGGTTGCACTCAAAGGACAGGTCGTCAACAGATCTGGTTGAATGCGTCGGTTAAAAGCTTTTTAGTATACGTGTGTAGATAGATAGATGTGTTAGGATAACGCTATAAAATTCTGTTTGTGTGATTTTAATCGCGTTTGTATTTGCGGGTGATGGGTTTACAGAGGAAGTAGCACGTGGAGTGCAAAGATTAAATCGTGAGATTTCCTTTAACATAACAACGTGTAATACGTTTAGTACACCCACATTTCGCCAGTTATTTTTAAGGCCTATGTAACAGGGGGCGAGTCTATAGCCATTAACGCATATGCGCGTATGGACACCAGTCTCTCACAAAGGAACATATATCATAAATTTTGTTATGTATTCTTACAATTGTATTTTTATAACTGCATATGTGTGTGAACCTTTGTGAAGAGAAAAACTAAAGATATTGTATTGTATTGTATTGTATTAACCGGATACAAATCCAGACACCGGTGCTGCTACTGAGGAATTCCTGATGACAAATCCAACAACGCTTTTCCTGACCTGGTAATCGGACCCAGAACCTCATCATACACAGCGTCATGCTTGTGACCATTAGACCAACAAGGCAGATTCGCTCTACAGCGTCAAAAGTAATGACGATTTTGTATCGATCGCTTATTCTGAAAATCCTATACATCGGTCCATGTGGGCTTAGTGAGCTCATTCTTCTCAGTGTGAACTATTTCTCGTACTATCTGTACGATATAGATAAATTATAATAACATTTTATCCAACCATTTCTCTTCATGGGTCTTCATAATTAACTACGCCGTGTAAGAATGAATCTCAACAACTTACTATAAATTATGTCTAAGCTAATCACAACATCTGTATCAAGTGCACTGAATCACTCCTGATTAATTCATCCTCAGTGACTTGACTATCTTAGTCTTAATCAAGCAATCTATTCGATGCCGGCTTCAATACATCTCTATTAGACGTTATCTCAGGCCGAAATCTACATGCTGCGTTCAAGAAACTTGAAAATCCATATCAATACGAAAGAAAACTAAAAAATCGGTCTTCTTTTACACGATAATTATCTTAAAAGTCAACATCTACCCTTTAATAGAACTGAAACGTAGTCACGAAATACATAAACAAGTTATAATACTAACGAAATAAAGTTTTAACATAAACATTACCGTAGTCTAAGCGCTATAGTTAGTAGTTATACTCGTAGAGTTTGGAAAACATTAACGGAGAGTTTCATACATTAAGCTACTCTATAGTTTTAGTTGTTTTAATGAGTTTTTGGTTAGTGAGTAACGTGCCATGCTCCGGGAATAAGGAAAACTATTGTTTGGTAAAGGTACTCTATTGAATAATCGTAGGACATATTTTTGTGGTGTAGAGTCAGTAGCGTTAATATGGAAACACTAAACAACGTAAAGAAGCAAGTTTCGCCTACTGTATTGATTTCATTTTCATGTTTATAACGAAAATAATATTTTGGAACCCATATTGCCATAAAGTAGGTCATATATCAAAGCTGTAATCGTTATTTCGCGCGATATTCGCGATAGAATACTGCCAAGTGTATATACATATTAATGCTCGTGACTGTACACTAAGTTTTTCTTCCATTCTCCCCTGTAAGACGTCACGGCATCATTTACTCCTTTCTCTTTCATATCATTCCTCACACAATCCATCCATCTTTTTTTGACCTTCCTCTTTCCATCCATCAACATTTATATCCACCACTTTTATAATCACATGCGTTTAATCCCTCCTCATTACATGTCCATACCAAGATAGACGACTTCCATGTCATGAACTATTCTGATCCAATTAGTGCCGACACTATTGAGGTAAAGAAAAAAACCAGCCAAGTGCGAGTCGGACTGGTGCACGAAGGGTTCCGTACCATTATCTATAAAAATCGCGTTTGTTGTATGGGAGCCCCTGAAATATTTATTTTATGTTGTTTTTAGTATTTGTTGTTATAGCGGCAACAGAAATACATAATTTGTAAAAATTTCAACTGTCTAGCTATCGCGGTTCTTGAGATACAGCCTGGTGACAGACAGACGGACAGACAGCGAAGTCTTAGTAATAGGGTCCCGTTTTTACCCTTTGGGTACGGAACTCTAAGAACCATACCTAATCCCCTAACTCCAACAGAGCCACTTAAACTTTAAAGTGACACATAGTTTTTCTCTGTGACTAACGCAGCTATTAGTTTTAAACTCATTAGTCGCGTACGTTGAGCAATTCCCATGGCGGTGGACGACTGAGTTCAATACTCTACAAATGTTATGGTGAATTTTATGTTCAAATAATGTGGGTAATGCCTTTGAATCTACATACTATAAGCATTTCTGGGTAAATGTGATGGTGTTTTTGGTGTTCGCACATGTCGCCAGTTTTGTGTTTAAAACTTGAAAGTACTCCCCTGCCGAATCCTTCGGTGATTTGTAGTCATGATGTTATAATCCAGATCATGTTAAGTAAGCAATCATTTGTATCTTTGGTCATTGGGTTTATCATCATACAGATTTCGACTCCAATAATAATTAATTGCTCTAACCCTCTCTTTGTTTTGTCCAATCTTTACTGTCTTGTAATCAGCCTCATCCGGGGTTTGCCTGTGGTTTAAACCTTCTGAAATACATAAGCACACAAATCCCAATTCATAGGCGGTATAAAATCGATGGTAACAAACGTATATATCTGACTGGCTTTGTAGTACCTATCGAACCATACGAGTGCTAGTGCAAATAAATACCAATATATTCACACAGTTTCAACCCTCGTGCCTCCACATGTGGGCGGCACACGTGGACAGGGAGTTTTCCACCCCCGTTGCCGGAAAATGATTGCATCCTCCCCGGTTTTAATTGGACATTTTGTTAAACGACATAATTATGGAAACATGAGACAGATTTCAGCCGAATATTCAGGTTGATAATCACGACTGATATTATTTGACTGAAAATATACATTTTAATTACAGTACTAAAGCCGATTATACATTGAGGGACCAATCTGAACAGTGGAACGTGTGCTGGCATAATCAGCTTATAATGTTCGGACTGATCGAATACAGGCATCGTTTCTGTGAGAAGCAATGGGCCATAATCCACTACTTGGGCCAGTGTGGGTTAGTAATGTTTGAAATATGAAGTAAGGTCTTTCGACCCTTCCCGTCGGGGCTGCGGATTGTTCGAAAGAGTTACCGCGGCCTCGGCACAAAGGACTAAGGAGGAACATGAGTGGGTTTAGTCAGTAGAAGTCTGAGACTCCCTACCGCTCTGCCCAGAGCGGGAGGAGTCATTTGATGATTTCCCACCCTCCAGAAAAAAATAAAGGGCCAGTCTTTCCTTTTAGTAACTGATTCGTGGAAGATTGGCAGTCGCTCCTTGAAATTTCGTTGCAGGATCCAAGACAGTTAATTGTTTCTCTGGGACTAAGTCGAGCTTCATTATTTCGGCGTTTTTCTGATGGTCGCCACTTTTGATTCTGGCTTTCAGAAATAACAGTGGTTTGCGAATACTATGGCTGGCATGTCCTAATTAACAAATAATAAACTACGACTGCTACGACACCGTTGTTTCGATTCTAGCGAAGTAAACTTTGCAAAAATCATAGGCGTAGTTCTTGAAGTCATAATCGTGATAACAATTGCTACTGCTGAGCAGAATCTGTACGATTTTGGTCAGCAGAGACGGACCTGAAGGTAGAATTGACCATATATGGTTGTTTTCAGCCCCATTTTCAAGATCCGACTTCAATAGTTAACGCGATTATACCCGGCACGTGTAAAAGCTCTATAAAGACACTTCATCATTAACTATTTGGTAGCCGGAGCGTATGAAAAGGGGCTCAATGAGAATCCTATGCCTATGTGTGTATGTTTAATAAAAAGGGTTCCAGTTCGCAGACAGACGATCGATTTTATGTCGAACTTGTCTGGTATACTTAAAAATGTATTAGCTTTCATAATTAAGGACCAGACGGAATTCTGCGAATTAATATACCCAAATTGAATTGGTAATTAAACGTAAAGGTTGTCTTGTATTATATGAAATGTATGTTATGTTCTGTAGGCTTGTTGAGTGAGACACCGGTGAGGTTGACTTGGTTTATTGATACATGGCACACATAATTAATACAGACGGACAGCAGTATCACAGACGGGGACAGACATCGTAGTGTCTAGCAGGAATGATAGATAGGAACCGGATACATAGATAATACACATATAAACACACACAAACACACATACTCACACGCGCGCACACACACACATACATACACACACACACACACACATACATACATAAACTCACGCAAACTTTTCCCATGGGGGTCGGCAGAAACCACAGAACGGCACCTGCTACGATCCTTACATACTCCTTTTGCCTCGTCCACATTCTTACATCTGGTCATACACGCTCGCCGGTTGCGAGTAATACGCACCTGAAATATAAACTTAGCACTTAGCAATATTTGTTAATCAGTAAATTAGTAGCGAGGTGATTTTCTAAAGTTTGTTGGTCGAGTAGTTTAGGCTATGGTAGTAAGCTTAGCTGCCCATTTTATATAATGATGTGTTAGCTCTTTGATCGACTCATCAATATATATAAAATCTCCCAGCTGTATGAGCTAAGCTAAAGCTAATTTAGCCTTGTCGCAACTCACCAGACGCGGAAGGCTTTTTCAATGCACTTCCGTAATATAGGTTCGTATTTGCATTATTTTGACGCTATATAGCATTGTACGTAGGTTCCAACCTATACATAATTCAACTCCAAAGATAATCCATTTTTCTTTATGTACGTAGATCCTTTTAGTTTCCTATGCGTGGGTGTTGAAGGTCCACGATAAAACTATAACATAAATCTAGTCTCAAATGGGAGGACACGAGCGTTCTGAAAACACTTTAAATGGGACACTATCAAACTTTAGAAAGAGACTGACATACAAGTATGACAGGGACAAGTATATAACTACCAAGTCGAACTTATTGTAAAATTCGATCAGTTATATTCACGTCACGGCACATCTGTAACTCGACTATTGATGCCTGCATTGACACTGGTATGCTTCATTGGTCGCTGCAACAATAGTGACCGGTTATTTACCCCTACAATATAGGTAGTCGTTGTATTATAGAACTAGACATCAACTTTTTACTGCTACCGAGAGTCGCTACTGTGAAAACCGCACTTATTTTATACTGGTGTCTAGTTAGGGTTCCGTAATGAAACAAGAACGTGCTTAAAGTTTCGAAATAAAAATATTTATTTCGATAAATTTGTTATGGGTGAAGCTTGCCAATAAACAATACTGTCCAATAGTGTCTTACTGCGGTACTCAGAGATATTTAATGATTACTTAAGCCGTCACTTAGAAAAGATTTTACATACTTTTGTATGACAAAACTGTCAAAACCTTTACTAAGTGATGGCCTCAGTAATCATTAAAGCTCTCTGAGTACGGCAGCAAGTTTCCATCTTTAATCTTGTGTTAAATTTGAATATCTGTCAATTTTGACATACGGGGTAGCCGAGTTGAGTTATAGACATAGGATCGATCGAATGATATGCAACCGTCAAAGATCGGAACTAAGATTAGATCGGAGATAATAATGGCTCATAATAGCCTAATAGGAGGATGATTTTTTGCTAAAATTGGAACAAACGCCGCGCCGCCATATTGTTTTTTTTTTTTGATACGTTTCTCAAAACAGTTCACAAATATTGCCTCAGGGGCTCCTGTAGACTTTTGTATGTAGATTTTTTTTCAGGGCAAAAGTTTATTTTATCACTTTATAAGCAACGTCACTGTCCATAGATTGCTTTATGCCATAAACTATGGACTCAAACCAAGACCTAAAGAAACAACATTATTCCAAATGAATACATGTGGCTACAGAACCCTTACTCCATACACGATTCGACATTCACTCCTCACATTTTTTGTACATTATCCCGGCTTCCATTAGTCATCAGCCAGCATTCTACCTCGTTGGAATCTCGTCAAGTATTCGGTTAACGAACGTACAGTACTGTACATATGTTAATTTTAAATAACCCTTATGCCCGCAGTACCTTTTGAAAGTTCCTTTTTTATGTAGGTCATTTTTTTGTCGTACCATAATTACTTCGAGTGTTTACTCTACTATATTTTGTATGAAATGTTCTTGAAAAGATTTTTGTGTGGGATTTTTTATTTTGTGCAGTGTTTTGTTTTTATAGTTAGCCTGTTTTGAGGTTGTTTTCGGCTGTTTCTTTGTTGAAATTTATCTTTGGAATAGCACAAGACTCGGTATGCATTTTGTTTTCGGTCAACTGCATCAAACCAACGAAACTGAACGTGATCAGGGCACCTAAGCCACATTCAAGGGAGGTGTGTGTGTATTGCTATGGAGTATCGAAACCTCCTCTTGATTGAATCAAGAGCTAGTGTGAGTATTTCCGTATGAAAACATGATTACTCCTCTTTAAATAAAAATAACACCAATCATGTGACTCCAAAAGTAATAGAATACACGTAGGTAATTTAATACACCCATTTTACTCTGTAACTCATAATAAAATCAACGTCCACTCGTACGGTAACGCCCTTCTTTATTATTATTTAATATTGAGTTGTAGACACAAAGGGTGTGTGATAAAATTCAATTTAACCCATCATGTTTGGTTATTTAACGAGGATATTAAAGGACGGAGGATTTTTAGGTCGTTGAATTAACGTATGAAAAGGAATTTTAGGGAAGAATATTTCCCGTCGGGGTTGCGGGTTGTTCGCAAGAGATACCGCGGCCTCGACATGAAGGGTTAAGAAGGAACATGGGTGGTTTTTAGTCAGTAGAAGTCTAACACTCCCTTTCGCTCTGCCCAAGAGCGGGGGACTTATTTGATGATTTCCAACCCCCCAAAAAAAAAAAAACGAGGTGTACCATAGATGATAATTACATTCCCATTTTGCAAGTCATGTTTAAGTCCCACGTAATAGGGAGCAAAGCCTATCGCCATCACCTGGGCACAAATCCAAACTCCGTGCTATTAAATATACTTTTATAATTACTGTTTTAATTCGTCCGAGGTACGGTTTCTAAATTAAATATAGACTGGACTCCCAAATTAAAAGCTCTGTGGCGTGTCTAGCTCCGCCCTAAATAATAGATGGTTCAGGTGGAAACCTAAAGGCTAGGTTATGACCTAAATATTCCGTTTAAATTGTATTTTGTTGTAAAGCCTTTCCTTGAATGAGCCAGCGCTGGTTTTCTTGGCGCTCTTCGTTAGCGTAACCTAAGTAAAACACAATCTAGCAACGTTGTATAACTTTTTTCGCCTTTTTCCTTACATTGTCTAACTAACGCAACGGTATTGAAGTTTTTTAAGACCTTTATGTATGTATGGAATTGCGTTATTTTAATTACATACATGATTTTGTTTGGAATTGTGATTTTTTTACTATACGAGGTAATGTTACTGCTGCCCATACCAAGTCAACCGGTTACCACACAACTTTTCAGTCACCGAAGCCATTTTCAGAAATTAAACATCTTATTAAACATTTTACCAGCAAAATTTGCAAAAAAAAAAAAAAGAAAGTAAAAAGTTTAAAGTCTTTTTCTCTTTTTTTTTTTTTTTTTTGTCTTTTTCTCTGTTTTAATAAATACAGGCGTGACAGTACGTAAAAAAAATAAAAAACTCTCCAAACACACGTCCTACAATAACTGATGTTCCCAAAGCAACCCGTTACTCACACTTGGCAGTATCTACGAAGCGACGACGGTAGTTAATCATGTTGGCAACCCGACTCGTGCCACCGTGTATTTATTACACCTATTCATTGTTGCTGATTGATATTCCACCTAGGTTTTACTTCATCATTCAAAATTAGTTTGTGTTGTATGAAAATTAATAGGGCTATACAGGGTGTAAATCAACCCATCACACAGCCGTTAACCAAGCACTCTGTACATCAAACTAAGTACCCCTACGCAAAAAAATTTGCTGGGAAACGATTTTTTTTTTGGGGCAGCATTCTCATTTCACGGTAAAACTCAATGTAGCACTCTTAAAACATTGTGCTAGTGGATGCTTTGAATAGTAAACGGGTCATGGAGGTAATTTAAGTAAAGTTATAACCTAAAAAACTAGTATTTACAAAAACAGCTGTGAAAAATTTGGAACTTTGACCCCCAATATCTCCGTAACTAGGGGGTTCCCAGGTATGGTCTAGCTAGAACAAGAAAATGATCGCAGTGGTGGGGAGAACAAGTGCCCTTAGTTTGCGTTAAGGGTACTTTTACACCCTATATAACTGCTTGTCATATCATCATCATCATCATCATTCTCTTGCCCTTATCCCAATTCATTTGGGGTCGGCGCAGCATGTCTTCTTTTTCCATACTTCTGTTTCTCGTCATCTCATGACTCACCTCCTTTCTTGCCATATCGTTCTTAACACAGTCCATCCATCGTTTCTTTGATCTTCCTCTACTCTGATACCTATCCACATTCATACTCAAAACAATAACTACTCCAAACAGACGTCCTACAATAACTGATGTTCCCAAAACTGCTGCAAAAATGCCCAAAGAATTAAAAGTTGTGTGAAAACAGAAGTGACTTTCGAGTTGCCATGGCTGACCTAAAAGTCTAAATAGACTCTTGACGTTAGTTGGCCAAAGCAAGGAACCTTTCAAGTGGAGATTCATAGATGACTGCACTGTAGTGTATATGTGGCCCACAGCAAATGGGACACTCGTAATCGTGTTCTGCCTGTCCTGTCATTTGCACATCACAGGAACTGATGAACGCTATTAAGAATCCAATCATGACGCCTAATTTTGGGCTAAACCAATTTGAATTGTCATCGACACGTTAAGAAATCCCATCCTAGGGGCTAAATATTGAGATAAAACTTTTGGTCTTAATTTTTTCCGTCTAGCCCCCTTTCGCAACGCGCGATAAGGAACTTCGTTCCAACAAGTCAGAGGCCCGTGGGCTCCATTAAAAGTCTCGACACCAGTTTAGGCACTAAGTTAGTGCCACTAACCACACGATAAAGAAGACAAGGAACATACATAAACTCCCACCCTTTTCCCATGGGGCTATGCAGAAACCACAGAAGACCATCCTGCCTGCTACGACGATCCTTACTCCTTTTGCCTCGTCCACATTCATACATCTGGTCATACATGCAAGCCGGTTGCGAATACTAAGCACCTGTCCTTTCTGTAGAACATCAGCAATAAGTTCAGTGAAAGGAAATAGTTTAAAATTAGCCAGTGATCAAATCCGGTAGCTAAAATCCGTAACTCGTAACGGCTCTAGCAGTAGTGTAGGCACACCGTACAATCACACAGCCCACAGTTTGCCGATAACATTGTACAAGGTACATATTATCTACGAAAGCGAACTACACCCGCATCGAATGGTGCATCTATTTTGTGTGGTACCTCGATGGTATCTCGATCACGAAGTGCACCTTGGGATGTTTTGGTAGATATATTAAGAAGCATTGACACCATTCATGTTGAGTATGAATAAAGATGGCTATAAGAGTAGAGGAAGACCAAAGAAACGATGGATGGACTGTGTGAAGGATGATATGGCTGGAAAGGAGGTGACTTCTGACATGACGAGAAATAGAGAAGTATGAAAGAAGAAGACATATTGCGCCGACCCCAAATAAATTGAGATAAGGGCAGGAGAATGATGAATGATGATGATGATGACAGAGCGGGTAAACAAGAAAATGTTGTGCCCGCGGCGTTGCACCTGTGGTTATCGAAGATATCCCACGGAAAAATACTATCGGGCTTAGAAATGTCTATCGTATGTCTAATGTCATCAAAACCCGTTTTACTGTAAATGCTTAAAATTATAACTGATAGACATATTTACTTTTGTTATTTCGCATTAATCATATTCTAGTTTAGATCAGTGTAATTAGCTACGGGCCTGTCAATTATGATTTTTGACTTTAGAAAAGTGTGCTACGAAATAACTCTTTATAAAGGTTTAATCAGTGCTTTGTAGCGGTATTTTTTCCACCTACGACAAGAAAACATACACAACAAACGCAAATACAAATAGATACTGGAATTAAAAATCCTACAAAAAGGCAAACAAACCGCTGCGAACAATCTGCTAACAGCACAGTCGGATCCGATATCCGAAACCACAGAGCGATCGAAGTTTCATTTCCATTATTAATAAAGAGAAACCGTTCAAGTAGGTTTTCCATGCTAAAAGGGAACACGGGATTTACTCATACTTAAATATGCTCAAGCTCTCCCAAGAGCGGGAGTATGTCATGTTTGTATTGTTAAGAAAAGTTCCAGGATTGGATGCAAGAACGATGCGCAATCTAAGCCTGGATCATTTTCGCAACATCTACATAAGCACAAAATATTTTGCACACAACATTCCGTTCCGTAACTCTATTTCGTTCTATTCGTATTCGATTCCATAACTAAGAAAAAAAACGTGTTGCGCCGACCTCAAACGACATTAAGTGTTTGTAGTATATATTTAGAAATTACCCATAACCTAAAGACAGACAATTAATATACAGCCCAATAAATTCTCCATTGTTTGAACATCTTACACTCGATTTACTAACGTCTATACGTTTAGCTATAGACAGAGCGCTAAACAGCTAGAAATGGGTCAAGTACGTCTTACACTCAAGTGGTTCTATCGTGATAGATCTGACACCGATGTGTCTTCGGTTTCCTTGTCGGCTTTAACCCGATGGCTTGTCAACAGGACGAAAAGACAACGGAATTGAGCATTCGTAGAGAGATTTTCTCTTATAATAGTGAAAGAACTAATGTGTAAATAATAACAGCGAGATTCAATCTTCAAGTTAAGCCGCGTTTGTAGAGCTAAGCCGCGCTTGTTAACATTGGTCTGTGGACAGGTGACCACCACATACCGAGTTTCCTCCGTGCCTCGGAAAGCACGGTAAGCAGTTGGTTTCTCCTGTCGTTTAGATCTTTGACGATAGTAGTAGATAGTAAAAGGTGAGCCCATTACCCGTCGGGGCTGCGTGTCCCGTCGGGGCTGCGGGTTGTTCGCAAGAGATACCGCGGCCTCGACATGAAGGGCTAAGAAGGAACATGGGTGGTTTTTAGTCAGTAGAAGTCTGACACTCCCTTTCGCTCTGCCCAAGAGCGGGAGGGGTTATTTGATGATTTTCCACCCGCAAAAAAAAAGTGAGCCTATTAAAGCGACTGTATTACGTTACTCCGAAGTTCGAAATACCGATGTACGGTATACAGAAAGTTTGTGAGTCCGAATTACGTGACTCAGAATGTACGCTATGACGAAGTACGGTATTCAGAATGTTCGTTACTCCGATGTACGTTACTCCGAAAGTTTGCTACTACGAAGTACTGTACTCAGAATGTTCGTCACTCCGATGTACGTTACTCCGAAAGTTTGCTACTACGAAATACTGTATTCAGAATGTACATTATCGCGAAGTACGGAACTACGAAAGTTTGCTATGAACAATTACTCAACAATAATTGAGTAGTTGATATAGTTGATTCTGAGGGAGTATTTCGAATTAGTCAAGTATTATAAATGATGATTATTGTGCAAATAGGTTTTACAAGTCACTTTTTTTAAATTAGATTATTATTATTATTTTAGATTCCCTCCTCGGATGTGGTCTGTGTTAGATTGCGTAAACACGAATATACCAACAACACAAATTTCAATTGAAAATTGGAACAACCGTTGAAACAGTCTGTTCAATAGATAAAACTGGCCAAGTGCAAGTTGGACTTGCATATGAAGAGTTCCGTACCATAGTAGTAGATATTGAGATATTATTCCATGTTATTTTAGCACCATAGACTTCTTATAGATTTTCCTGTAATCTATAAGCGTTGAACAAATTTCTGCATTTTTTTCAAAATTTTAGGCTTAGTAGTTTCGGAGAAAAGGGGGGGGGGGTGGTCGAGCAGACAGACGGACACATGAGTAATCCTATAAGGGTTCCGTTTTTTCCTTTTGAGGTATTTCAGTAGCCCCCGTCGGGGCTGCGGGTTTTTCGCAAGAGATACCACGGCCTCGACATGAAGGGCTATGAAGGAACATGGGTGGTTTTTATTTTAGTCAGTAGAAGTCTGACACTCCCTTTCGCTCTGCCCAAGAGCGGGATGGGTTATTTGATGATTTTCCACCCGCCAAAAAAAAAAAGGTATTTTAGTAGCTATAGTCGCTGTTATGTACACGTGTACATTTATAATACTCAAGTAATTCGAAATACTCTCTCAGAATCTCCTTTCGGAGTTCCGTACTTCGCAATAATGAACATTCTGAATACAGTACTTCGTAGTAGCAAACTTTCTTAGTAACGTACATCGGAGTGACGAACATTCTGAGTACAGTACTTCGTAGTAGCAAACTTTCGGAGTAACGTACATCGGAGTAACGAACATTCTAAATACCGTACTTCGTCATAGCGTACATTCTGAGTCACGTAATTCGGACTCACAAACTTTCTGTATACCGTACATCGGTGTTTCGAACTTCGGAGTAACGTAATACAGTCTATTAAAGCCCAGTAACGAAACAACCAGCGAAGTTAGACTGTAAGTTAGATACACTAATCATCGCACAATTTCGGGTACAGAGGCGTGATGTTCTGCTATCAATTATAAAGATTGATAGATTGAATCGACCACAAATCAGTCTCTCCTTGCCTAGCGATGTATAGATAGACACATGAATTGACACCAATGTGACGTATCATTTGACATCAATTTATCACCAAGCTTGACGCTTCAACAAGATCGAATATAAAGTGCTAGGAATGTTTTAAGTTATTGATTTGGGATTCTACGTTCTTGATCAAGTCAAATGTGCTCATGCCTATGGTTCCTTCAAGATGAGTAGACACTAGCTAGACACTCAAAATCAAAAGTCATTTATTCAAACTAGGCTGGTAATCAGCACTTTTCGAACGTCAAAAGCTATTCATAGCATTGTCTTCAAAGCAAGAGTGAACAGGTATCTTCTGGGCAAGCTCATTCCATTATAGACCACATCCATCGCTTTTCATCCGGCGCGAGATGTCAAGAGCAGGTGCAATGACAAAGTTATATTTGCGGTTTTTTAAATGTGCTAAAATATCTCAAAAACCACTAACTACAGTCTACATCTCGTTCAAACCAATTTTGGTTGAAAGTTTTTATTGCGATCTACAGCATCCATTATTTTAGATTTTTCACTCTGTTAGTTTAAAAGTTAGAGGAGGGGCACATTTTACCACTCTGGAAGTGTCAGTTCCATGTATGGAGTCTCTCCCTTTAATCTTATATATTTCAGATGGACAGACAGACATCACAAATCTGGTTCATGGTTCCGTTTTTTGCCATTCGGCTACGGAATCCTAAAAACAGAAGCAATATAACTGAAATAACTGTAGGTGCTCTTTCTGTCGCTGAATAGCAGATTATGCTACGACTATAACTCTCTGCTTTATTTTCGTCCACATTCATGAATTCTCTGCACGTTGAGCCGTCTTTGATAGTCACATCTTTGATGGTCGTTACTTACTGCCGCACTCAGAGAGCTTTAATGATTACTTAGGCCATCATGACAAAACTGCCAAAACCTTTACATTAGTAAAGGTTTTGACAGTTTTGTCATACAAAAGTATGTCAAATCTTTACTTGTGACGGCTTAAGTAATCATTAAATATCTCTGAGTAGCGCAGTTAGATAGTCATTGGCCTAAAACTCTGATAACCACCCTTACCAAGGAGTATCGTATTACCCAGTACAAACTGGGTTGTGGAGCTCAGATAGGCAGATGCTCTATGTATAATACTGGTCTTCAGCTGCATCCAGTTGACTGGAATGTGTGAATTCCCCGGTATTACATTCTCTATTCCACGAATTTGGCCAGTCAATAACAGGTTTAAGTTTTACTCATTTCTGAACATAATCGTTAAAATATATTCTCTTAAATAAACAGCTATTCTCGGCTTATCGCAAACCGTTATCAAAGCCATCATGAAACGGCAATATTTTGATATTACTCGACGCGCCTACCCAACCCTGGGGAAATTAGAATTTCACAGTACATTATTATGCTATCACAGTACACATGGCCTATCCTATTTTATATTAAAATATGTGTATCAATATTTGCACTATTATCATTATTTTTGATCCGCTGCTTTCACACAGTTGTTGGTGCAGGTTAACGGCCTCGCTTTTTTTTGTTCATCTTTCAGGCGACCACGACGATAATGGGATTAAAGTCGTATCTACACCGTTAAATAACTCAAACTACAAGCATCATTATCTGCCTAGCCTTTTCCCAACTATTTTGGTGTCGACTACCAGTCTAACCGCTAGCTAAATACCAGTATTTTACATGAATGCACTGCCTTCCTGACCTACACAACCAAATTAGTACCGGGTCATACGATACCCCAGATACGACACGATACAGTCTTACCATAAGACTGTTTGTCTGATTTTCGGGTCATTGACTACCTGTAACGACTCTCAAAGATCTTCAAATCACACCCGGGACCAACGGCTTAAATAACGGGTTTTCCTAGGCACGGAGGAAACTTGGTATATAATGGGTGATCACCCATTTACGGACCAACCTAGTCAAGCGTTGCTTAACCAACGGTTGTTATTAATCAGTCACGAACTCATCAAATTAACTCAAAGCATTTATGTCAAATATACCAGTTACAAGCATATTTAAATTGTGCAAGCATCGGTCTGGCAAAAATCCCCTACGTGGCCGTTCAGTTTTCATGTCCTTTGATTCCCCACATCCAATATTAACCCTGTCCAAATGCCCACTCGATTATCGACACAGAGTTCCGACAGTCCAATTTAATTTGCAACCGTTCAAGCTAATAAAGTCCCACGCACACATTTACGTTTACTTTCCAATTTCTCATGTCCTGCTATCCCTTATTCGTCTCTTTGAACACCCACGGGTCCGGTAGGGTCGTCTATTTACGATATTCGGGGTTAATAAACTTTCAGTGAAGCGTTCCGTAATTTTTGCCAATCTTTTAGGGAAAAGGTGTGATGGATTGCGAGTCTGTTATCATCATCTTCCTGGCCTTGTTTATTAGGGTCGGCGCCGCACGTGTTTTTATCTCCATTCTCCCGTCAACCGTCACGCTGTTATTCATTTTTCACTCGCTTTTCTTTTATGGCGAGTCCATGTGAGTTTTATTTCTTCTCTTGTCATCATATGGCTAGTCTTTTCCCTACTTTGAGATTGTCTAGTCGGATGTAGTTGAATACCACCAGTATTTTACATGGAGCGACTGGCTATCTGACCTACACAACCCAGTTGTTAAGTATCACTATTTAATTACTTCTTACGTCATCATTAAGACGATCCCTTTCGTTACTATGTTGGCGTTGTATTTCGCATGGAGTGACTGACTGCCTATCTGACCTCCACCAAACAGTGACTGACTAACTGCTCAGGGCACACCGTACATTAATTTAACCATCGACACTCGTGGAGAGGCTCCTTCATCCAAAGCATGATAGTTAGGTCATTAGTAGTTCCTTGAACTTATAGTGGTTTATCAAAAACCAGACAAGAAAAAAACAAGCAATCACTTTCTGAGCTTTTCGTATTCCTGTAACGTCTTTGAATAGACTCTGTCAGTCAGTCAGTCAGTCCAATAAGTTTTTGATTCTCGAGTCACTTTTCTCGTTGATAGCACTTTGTCTAGAATCCTTTTTTGGGGATTGGGAAATTGTGTAAGGACTCCTCCCGCTCTGGGCAGAGCGATAGGGAGTGTCAGACTTCTACTGACTAAAAACCACCCATGTTCCTTCTTAGCCCTCTGTGTCGAGGCCGCGGTATCTCTTTCGAACAGCCGGCATCTTGTCTAACCCCTGAAAAGGAGTTCCGCAGCCGAAACATTTGTCATTCTTGTGTGGATGGATGCCCATTATTTTACCAAACACCAAAATAATTTATACTTATCTTGCAAAAACATACACAACCATCTGTTTTGTCTGACCACCCACTAATCTTTACAGAAAACAATCCAAAACGAACTTTATTTCTAAGGCGTACAATCCATTTTCAAACAAATTCATCCTATCACCCCCCGGATATTGAAATTGATACCCAAAACCGTACGTAAAGAACCCTTTGTAATGTTGCAGTTTTTTTTTTTAATATTAGGGTTCCATTGTTCAAAGCGAGCAAGCGTTATTTCGGGGGCCTTTTTCCACCCTCAATTTCAACCTGTTTTAAATTGGGGTGTAGTTTAAATAACCTGGTGCGTTTAAAAGTGTTTTGATATATGATATGGTTGACGTTTTCGATGAATGGGATGAATGAAGAAGCGATGAATGATAGAATTTGCATATCAATGTCCTGTATTACGCCGTAAAAAACCACTAACTAATTTTAATTCAGTTGAGAGTGTTAGGGACCCCTTTTTGAATGTTTAGACAAGTGTGTGATCAGTAAATTTGCTGCAGGGCTTTCAAAATAAGTTCCTCTATAGGAAAATCTTTTTTTTGTTTTATTAGCCTGCACTATCCCACTGCTGGACAAAACCCTCCCCATTTCCTTCCAAGAGCTCTTTTCCTGTGCCACCTCGAACCAGCCCTCGTGGTACGCGCCTAGATCGTCTCGCCACCTCTTTCTTAGTCGGCCTCGGCGGCGCCGTCCGTCTTTCGGCAACGATAGTGTGGAGGCTTTTGCCCAGCGGTCACCATCATACATAAAAAATAAAAAAAATAAAAATGTTTATTTGACACTTAAAAATACAAGTTACAAGCACAATAAGAGAGCATACAAGTATTTTGTCACAAATGAGATCCTAACCCCCAAACTAGGCCTGAACCTGTATTTTAGGGGTCAGCGTTAAGCCATGGGTGCTATATACGTAAAGAATTTACAGCATTTGAGTGTCAAGTTGACAGCGAAGATTATTGCCGTTTGGTAACACGGTAAGGTATGGGTTAACATTTAATATAGGAACTTTAATAAAGTAAAAAATAAAAATGTAGTAAAAAAAAAATTATAAAAAACAAAGAAAAAAAATTATAATGCTAAAGGGTTATGTGTATTGCTGTGTGTGAAAGTGTGTGAGTTGATGAGTGCTCGTGTGTACGTGTGCATGTGGTGTAAGTGTGTTGTGTGTGTGCGTTGGGATGTCTGGTTTATTTCGCACCTTAAAATGTGTAGAAGGACGAGAAAAAGTAAGAATTGAAAACAGTGTGTATAGATTTTAGATAACAATATACTATACTATGAATGTGAATAAGCTTTCAGTCTCCTGATAGTCCATCTTTCGGAGCCAGTCAGCTACTCTCTTTTTCATTTCTTGCCGACACATTTTACCAATGTTTAGCTTTTTATTTGCGAGATAATAATACATATAAATCTTATAAAGATATAATTTCGAACGCGACCGCAAAAAAAGAATGGACGAGAAAATCCATGACCGCTTTTTTAAACCTGAATTGTTACAGAACTTTGGTTACATCAAACATGTTGAGGTGGTACATTATGTGAGAACGATGTAGCAAGATGTGCACGTTAAAAGTGTCCACAGTAAAAACAAAATGCCACCCGTTTCCATTTTCAAAGACTTACATGTTACTGCGGTACTCACTGCCGATGCCGCACTCAGAGAGCTTTAATAATAATGACTTAGTAAAGGTTTTGACAGTTTTGTCATACAAAGTAAAGATTTGACATACTTTTGTATGACAAAACTGTCAAAACCTTTACTAAGTGATGGCCTAAGTAATCATTAAAGCTCTCTGAGTGCGGCAGATAGACGTTCAGAAAGAGATGGCATTCATTAGGTAGCCGTAGTGGTCACCATAAATAAGTAAATGTAGAGGACCTCTTTCATTTAAAATGATGGGGCGGTCGTTTCTTCTAAGGGAAAAGGGTCTTATGAATATTTGCCCGTACGCTGTGCTGCTTAAATTACGACTTTTGTGGAGTAGATCCTCCCTCATTACCTTATTTCATTTTTCATGGGAACAAACACAGTCGGAACAAAAATTAACAAACTTCCTCGTTTAAGAACAAATAAACGGCTTCTTTTTGTGTCGAATTAGACCCGTAGGACCACGACAAGCGCGTCGTCAGGGGCAGTTTTGTCCCGTCGGGGCTGCGGGTTGTTCGAAAGAGATACCGCGGCCTCGGCGCAAGGGCTAAAAAAGAACATGGGTGGTTTTTAGTCAGTAGAAGTTTGACACTCCCTTCCGCTCTGCCCAAGAGAAAAAAACTCCTTATTTGATGATTTTCCACCCCCCCCCCCCCAAAAAGGGGGCGGTTTTGTGACAACTCGTACAAGTTCAGCAGCGGCCTATATGCGTATATGGTAAGCAAACACAACAATATATGGAATTTATGATCCTTCTGACACTCAGTGTTAATGAGGTGAATTTCGATACGATCTTAATCTTTTTTCGATTTGTTTTGTTAATTTTTAAGGATTTTTTGCCAAATAAACACAATTTCTTTCTTTTCTTTATCTTCTTCTTCTAAGCGTGTCGATGGCAATCTAAGTTCTATCGGCCTAGAGCTGCTAGTTCCATCCATCAGTTCCTATAGTGAACAACGTGACACGAAAAGATAAGTTCAGTTTGGGCAGTCTAGGTTTCAGCCAGAAGCATCGCAACCGGTTCAAATATTCCTTCCTAGCTGCACTTTTCTTCTCTCAGCAATCGGCACGAGACATTTAAGTGCTCCTAAAGCAACCACTTTAAAACTCACATCCCATCCATATCGGATCGATTTTACGAGCTCATTAACATTGGTCAGAGTCAAGCTGTTAGTGTAGAAAATCTTGGTGACTCACCCACTTGGATTGTATTTTTATGATGATGATGTTATTATAAATACATTTAAGTTACCAATACCTGTTTTATTAGCTAGTATACTTTTCCATCACAATCTGAAGGATTTAAGAATCGTAATCCATGCTTTATAATATGAATTGGAGGAATTTTACAAACATTTTCGTCTGCCCGACAACGTAAATAAATAAGTAGGGATTGTGAGTGTATAACATAACCCCGCTCCTAATTTAGACAGTAACGTAATGTGGATTGGTAATCCATAAACCATATTAAGCCACACGGACAACCACAGAGACGAAATTAAGCGAAAACTTACGTTTCAAGTTTCTCGTATACCGCTGATTTTGATAGATCTAAACGTAAGTTAGCCTAAGCGTAAAGGCTTAGATGAACTCGATAGTTATCAGAAAGATGATGATTAATGTAACAAACTTTCAAGGAATAATCTTGTTTATTTCTTATACAAGTAATAATAATACTGCGAATCAAGTATCAATCAAGTACTACCTTGACTTCGCTCACGAGGCTGTCGACGTGTGGGATGTGAACGACAGTCGATAGTCGTTTCAGCCAATGGCTTAATTGCCAAGAGCATCGACCATTGCCCGAGGAAGCTCTCTATAGGTACCCGGATCGATGGCTTGAATCAGAAAGCGGTACTCCCTAGACGCGGCTCATATTGTTAGGACCCTGTTTCCGATGGGCTACTATATTGATTTTACATAGGAATATTTATAAATAAAAATGTAAATGTAAGAAACACGCATAAGCGGATAATACTGCGAATATTTCTACAGATCCAGACTTGATGGAACTTTTATTTTTGTCTAACATTATTCGTAAAACCTGTTCAGAATGTAAATCTCCAAAAGTAAAACTGGTATGTCCATAACAGTTTAATAAATCACAGCTCACAAAGAGTTTTATCTTTCGGAAGAAACAAAAACTCACTCACGAATTACTTGTGCGAGACAAAACAATAATATCCTATTGTAGGATTTCGTCTATAGAACCAATTGCGAACGATAGATAAATTACTCATGGAGCCTAGCAAAACCTCTTTATGTATGTGTGTTTTACGAATGTGTGTGTACGTCTAACTTTTGGATGTGTGTGTGAATGACTGATATGCACATGTGGTGATGTTTAGGAGGATTTGGAATCTTGAGATAAGTTGTCTTGAGAATTTGTTTAGTTGGGTTTCTTGTTGGTGGAATTGGGGATTGGTTTAAAAAAGATCGGGAATTTGATTCGGAAATTCATTGTATGAAAATTTATTGTACAGAAATAAATCAACGTTAAAGTAAATACGATGGTCCATACAATCGCGGCGTTAATTGAAAATCTCACGATGCTTTCGAAATATAATTAAAATTACAAAAACGTGAAACATTTTCCTCCCTTACAAAAAACACGAGGGGAAAATGAAAAGATTATTTTTTGCTGCCATTCTGTGTTTCTGTTTGACGGTTATTCAACATTCAAAATGGTATGAAATTGAATTCGGAATCTGCCTTTGAACATGAATTCATTTGAATTTGATCAACAATTTTCGTTGCTTGTGGTGGTTACTTATATAAGCTTTGAAATTGTTGCTTCTGATTGCTATACGACGGGACCCCCCCCACGTCACCCACGTGATGTCGACGTGATGTGTTTGTCAATTGATCGAAAATTTAGAGTTATCGGTGATTAAAATGCCGAATATAACCTACGACTGAGCTTGCTAATATTCATTTATAACATTGACAGCCAATATGAGTACGTCCACTGCTGGACAAAGGCCTCCCCCATAGAACGCCATAAGGAACGGCAACCTGCCGTTTCCATCCACCGGTTGCCCGTGACTCTCACGATGTCGTTGGTCCACCTGGTGGGACCTACCAACGCTTCGTCTTCCGGTTCGTGGTCGCCACTCGAGAACCTTTCTTCCCCATCGGTTGTTGGTTCTCCGAGCGATGTGGCCTGCCCATTGCCACTTCAACTAGCATATCATTTACTAGAACTAGTAAATGCAATGTTAATTGCAACTAGCGTCCATGTATGAACGTGGACGAGACGATAGGAGTATGTAGACACACAGCAGGGAGCGTTTTGTAGTTTCCGTCTACCTACCTATTATGCTAGTCTTATGGATCAGAAGCTTATTTAATTTTTTTTAAAGAAACGACAATGTAACCTGGAACTATTTATTTTTAAATAGCACATCACAAAACCAACACAGTTATAAAAACATTAAGAAACCGACATAACTATAACTACAGGTCCCAATAGACGTCTGTCGCATCCGAGCGCCCGAGCAAAAGTGAGTGCGCTCTGAGCGTGCGCTGGGTTAAAGACATCGCCCCCTCCACTCGCTGCGTCACCACGAACATGCGATATTTTTCCCCTTTCGGCTGAGGATTTCTCTAATACTAGTCTATATAAATAAAAATGAATTGTTGTTCGTTAGTCTGATTAAAACTCGAGAACGGCTGGACCGATTTGGCTAATTATAGTGTTGAATTATTCGTGGAAGTCCAGGGAAGGTTTAAAAGGTGAGAAAGTGGTAGGTAGGGAGGCAGGGTAGTAGGTAGAGTAGTAGGTAGGGTAGTAAGTAGGATAGTAGAGTAGGTAGGGTAGTCGGTAGAGTAGTAAGTAGGTAGGGTAGTAGGTAGGTTGGGTAGTAGTTAGGTAGGGTAGTAGGTAGGTAGGTAGGGTAGTAGGTAGGTAGGTAGGGTAGTAGGTAGGTAGGGTAGTAGGTAGGTAGGGTAGTAGGTAGGTAGGGTAGTAGGTAGGTAGAGTAGTAGGTAGGTAGGGTAGTAGGTAGGTAGGGTAGTAGGTAGGTTAGTAGGTAGGTAGGGTTGTAGGTAGGTAGGGTAGTAGGTAGGTAGGGTTGTAGGTAGGTAGGTAGGGTTGTAGGTAGGTAGGGTAGGAGGTAGGTAGGTAGTTGGTACACAGGCAGGTAGTAGGTAGAAAAAAGGGCATTGCAACGCATGCCGGGAACAGCTAGTTTAAAATAATTGTTAATCGCAAAGCGGAATCGGAAATGTTGATCTCAGCTTCCAATGGAGTTAGATTGAGCTTTGTACCAAAATTTTACCCCTTTTTTTTTTTTTTTTTTTGGGGTGGGAAATCATCAAATAACCCCTCCCGCTCTTGGGCAGAGCGAAAGGGAGTGTCAGACTTCAACTGACTAAAAACCACCCATGTTCCTTCTTCGCCCTTCATGTCGAGGCCGCGGTATCCCTTGCGGACAACCCGCAGCCTCGACAGGATTTTACCCCTGACACCTCAACACACAGAAACCTCAACCGCAAATATAGACTTGAAGTTGAAAAGCTATGCAATAAGTCCCTGTCATAATTTTGTTTGAAATATGAAACAAAACGTTCAGGAAAATATTTGTTTACGAAGTTTCTGCGCAAAAAGTTATTTTTCCTTGTTTTTGTCCTTCCTCCCCTCCATTGATTCAGAACAAAAGGTTTGTTTAATGAAACCTTGAAAACAAACCACACAAACGGAAGCTGTAGATGTTTCTCAATTTTTACTTCTAAAAGGGTGCTCAACAAAAAACACGTGACTAATTGTTGTCACTATCGGCGTTTTTTTTGTTACTTTTGAACACAAATTAATTTAAGTCGTGCCTTGCCTGGATTGCGTAACAAGTTTTCGATGATAATCCGAAGGATTTTTAAAGAAACTCCTAGTCATTAGGAGACTTTATAGGTTTAAAATATTAATTTGTTCAACAACGTATTGTATAACGGGCTGGTATCCGCAACTCCACGTTCAATGCGCGTATTTTACGGATGGCTCAATATCTATCCATTGCATACGTTATATTATAATATGGTGTAAACCTTTCTTAAGGCTTGTATTCACGCCAATGACCTTGTGCATACAAACTACCTCTTTCGGTCGTAGATACGGACTCTAAACGGACGCGTTTTTCATTTATTATAATTAAAATAATACATATTTTTAAAAAGTAACAAAACCAAATTATTTTCCTTTGTATTTCAAAGCAGTAGATATTTTTTTTATATTATTTTGTTAAAAAATGAAGGAGTAAAATGGTTCCATTCAACGATGTGGAGGTGATTTTGTGGATTTTTTTTCTTATTATGTGATACCGATACAAAAATTGTGGCTAAACCAAATTACGTGTCATATTATGTAGATTACTAAAAAAAATTCTCAGATGTAATTTCTCTGTAAGTGCCGGTGAAAAACCGCTTCATCTGCACGCTGTTTTTAAGCTTTTTCGAGAGAGGACCCTTAATCACCATGCAAAAGATAGGGACACAAATTAATACCAATAAGTCACGCAAACCCTTCAAAATACTAACTTAATTAGTCTATAGTTCATTCCCACAACGTGCCATCGAACAATAGGCAGCTAATAGTCTACTTAATTCGGCCGGAGTGCTCCCAACCACATCCACGGGCAATCTACGCACCCTGTTATTGAATTGTCTGGCTATCGCAGCTCAGGGCCCCGTGTGCGTTAATGCCTATCACAATTTATTAATTTATAACTTCAAGCGCATAGTACAGACGCGGACTTAATTCCGTTGGCATTTTCTACCAGTCAAGCTTTGGGCGATGTAGAGACAAACAGTGGTAGATGTGGCTGAAGAACACGCAAGATTGATTTTTATAAAACAGAAACCGAAGAATTTTGAGGGAAATTTGAATTCCAGTGCACTGCAGTGTGCACAAATAAACTGAAAATCGTAATGAAAATAAAATCAGTCTTATCGATAATGTGAATCGCAATGAAAATGGTTGAATTTTTAAAATTGGGGTTGGGATTGTGTGTATGTTACGCAATTGCTCTCTTGTCCTACCCTACCTGAATATAGGTATAAATATGTCTACCTATGTCTCATCTCGATTAGTACTACAGTACCCCTCTCCCTTGCGTGGGGATTAACATAGGTACTTGTTTGTGGTTATTTGACTGTTCAGCTTTTAGCTGAATTAGCCAAATGCCTCATAATGAATTGATGATAAGGTAAGAGTGGTATAGTGATATCATGTCGATTTTAATAATTTTGCGGAAAAATAATGATCGTTTCGTCTTTTTTCCTTGTTTTACATTACATTGTCTACTAGCCGTATACGTTATCATTCAAATACGTTGTCATTAAAAACATGAATACCATTTTAGTATAAAACGTGAAATAAAACCGTTTCATTCAACAGTAACTTACTAAAGAGCGTTAGGGACTTACTTATTTATTTCCGGATTTCTTGGTGCCTTTCGCCAAAAAATATTAATTCCTTTAGCTTTTGTATTGTAAAAGTATTACCATACTTTTGCTTTTCTATTTGCTGAAGATAAAGTAGCAGCTTACTCCTCAGGCGCAACCAGGCGTACATTCAAGTAACAGACTCAATCTTATACCACCGCCCATCAAACACATCTATCCCAAGATAAACAATCTCGTGTGCATATCTCAGTGTACGCACGTTGTCTGGTGATTCGATTACGTTAGTCGGCGGCGCCGCGCCGTCAGCTGTGAGTTGTCGAGCTCTCGGCCTTCCTTCGCGCACTTCGCAGAATGATGACGGACACCGACGAGGGCGGACGCGTGCGTCGCGCGATGATATCAGAGGGAATGTACGATTGATTTTAGTTTATCATGAATGTGATTGCAAAAATTAAACATAGGTTCTAGATTTTATTTCTTTGCAAAATCAAGCAAATGGTGCTGTTATGTTTTTTTAACTGAGTAGGCGGAGGTGTAGGTACTTAAAGATCATCCATATTTCGCAAGTAAAGATAACTTGCGAAATACGGATGATCTTCAAGTCCCATGTTACTGGGGTGGCATCACAAGGTCTTCACAAAGTACACATTAACCAGCCTGTATAACATACAGCAGCGTTATCAATATGGACTACGAAAAACATATTTTTAGTGTTGGATTTTTTAGTATTAGAATATTATAACAAATTACAAAAATATAGTGGAACGGGAAACAAAACCGAATTAACAATTTTTATAACAATACCTTAGGTACATATGCTAAGTGTAAAACAGTATCCTTCCCTAATACACAAGATTCTCTTTTATTATTAAACTCCGTTTAGTATAATTAAAATGCCACATGTAACTTTATTATAACTATAAAACAAGGAAGGAGGAAAATTAAAACGCTGCCCTCGGTGTTGCGAAACGTGATTCAATCATCCTATAAAGATTACCTGGTTGCCTGCCGTATTTTTATTAGATAGGGGACGTTTTCGTTTAAATATAAAATGCACTTTTAAAGCTGTTGCTGGAAATAAGGTTCTTGGAAAATATTTACATAAGACACAAGTTACACATAAGACACTGACACAAGTTACTGTAAGGGCCTATTTCACGATGTGCGATTAGCCATTACTTACCGAATAAATTAAAAAATGAAACAGAATTTGTATGAAAATTATCTGCCAAGTAGGTTAACAGGAACTTAATCGTTGGTTGAGAAACAGCCCGGGTCGAAAGACATAAGCATAGTAGACAGGGCACGTTAGGGCCAGATCCTTACCAGGGCTCCGGATTTTTTTTTTTGTTCGAATGAGTCACCGCGGCCCTGGAACGCAAAGGGAATTAGGAGGAACACGGATGGGTTTTAGTCAATCAACAAGAGTGACACCTTTCTGCTCCGCCCAGAGCTTATGCTTTTGGTTTCGATGAATTCTCATCCTTATTGCAACAGGCTCTATGAAATAAAATATTATAATCAGCTTATCGATCTATATAATTATCCGCTGCTGAGAAACAGGATTCTAAGGGAATGATGGAGACAGCTGCAAGGTCATCGTCATACTTTATCATGGGTGCTGCAGAATTATTCGGCGGATACGTGCTCAAGACCCTCGAGATCTCTTCGTAAATGAGAATATTTTATTTAAAAATAACTTTGTATTGTTACAGCGCTATGGGAAGAGCAGGAGGCGCCGGAGTACGACATCGACACGGAGGACGAGCGGTGGCTCAAACAGCAACGGCATCCCGAGCTCACAGGTATACAATACACACGAGTATGTGAACACTTCTGTCTTAGCAAACTATTTATGAGTAAACTGCCCCGCGATAGGTTAAAATCGGTCCTCTTTGAGTCAACGCATAACCATGTCAAGTTTGTATAGGATTTCTCCTTGCCTGTATAGGGTGTAAAAGTACCCTTAACGCAAACGAAGGGCACTTATTTTCCCCACCACTGCGATCATTTTTTTGTTCTAGACCATACCTGGGAACTTCCTAGTTACGGAGATATTGGGGGTCAAAGTTCCAAATTTTTCATAGCTGTTTTTGTAAATACTAGTTTATCAGATTATAATTTTACTTAAATTACCTCCATGACCCGTTTACTATTCAAAGCATCCACTAGCACAATGTTTTAACAGTGCTACATTGTGTTTTGCCGTAAAATGTGATTTTTGACCCAAAAAACCGGCCAAGAGCGTGTCGGGCCACGCTCAGTGTAGGGTTCCGTAGATAATAAAATATTATGTAAACGAAGTTAAAAAAAAAATACGGGCAAATGAAACTTGACCTCTGGATTGTATAGGCGCTCATACGATTCAGGGACCAAATTATATTGGTTAACTGCAGTTTCCATCTGTTGTTTCCATCCAAGTTCAAAATAATTTTCCTAGAAAGTCCTTATAAAGTTCTACTTTTCAGATTTTTTTCGTATTTTCTAAACTTATGGTTCAAAAGTTAGAGGGGGGGGGACGCTTTGTTTTTTACTTTTGGAGCGATTATTTCCGAAATTATTGACATTATCAAAAAATGATTTTAGTAAACCCCTATTCATTTTTAAATACCTTTCCAACAATATATCACACATTAGGGTTAAAATTAAAAAAAAAAACACTTCCCACTTTACATATAGGGGGGCTACCCTAATAAAACATTTTTTTCCAATTTTTATTTTAGCACTTTGTCGGCGTGATTGATACACATATTGGTCCCAAATTTCAGCTTTCTAGTGCTAACGGTCACAGAGATTAAGCGAGGACGGACAGACAGACAGACAGACATGGCGAAACTATAAGGGTTCCTAGTTGACTACGGAACCCTAAAAAACAGTCGTTTCCCATCAAAAATTTTTGCGCTGTGTGATGGGTTGATATTGTGGATAAGTCGATACGTTTATCATTTAGGTATGTAAGTAGCTATCAGTTTCCTTGAAAAATAGCATAATACCTTGATAATGAATGAGCTATGTATAGAAGAACCCGACGACAACTGTCGGGCAGTAGCCAACCAGACACAACAGCTGGCTGATCAGAGAATTCTCTCTGTATGATGGGGATGAAGAACTTGTTCTTTATACCCCGATAATAGTGAGGTCTAAACCAGGGACTGAAAGCGGTTACGGTTAAAGGTTTAAAGTACCTCAAAAATATACCGGTACCGGTTTCAAATAAAGGTTTAGCTATTTACCGGTACCGCTATGCATTTCCAACCTCAAAATTCCGCTACCGAAAAAAAATAACGGTTCGCAATATTTCGGCAACCCTTATTTAACGGTATGACGTCATACCGAAATTTAAAGGTACAGTAATTTTTGGTTAATTCAGTCCCTGGTCTCAACTCGCAACCTTATTAAGATCTGGGTTAATCAATTGCATTCTCTATTAGATAGAATTCTTCAAATTAAAAGTGTCGTGTAAGTCTTCAAACTATTGCCATCGACACTTAAACCATAAATTCGGTACATGATTCTACCCTCTTAGCGTCGAAATTTGGCGACGGATATTAAAATATACCTGTTCCATATATTTTGACCAATTTAGTATTGTTCTTGCACTTTACGGCCGATTAAAATAACCTATACCTACACCCAGTTTCAGCCCGTACTATGACAGATAGTAAAGATTCAGCTCAGCTGTGGTTGCATTTGCAACTGAATATCTAATGTGCCTTATGTGACCTATAAAGTCCTCATGAATTGGTTTCAAGCGGTCTGTCTTGACCTGCCGACCTACAAACGCTTAGGGACAGCTTCGAATGCAATCTTAGACTGCAATTTATCGTCATCATGTCATTTACTAACCTCGTTCTATTGATCCTAGCGATGGAAGTAAAAGGCGAAAAAAAAACATAAAGAACTTATATCTGGTTCAGGGAAAATTGTTTTCTATTACTACCTCGTTGGTCGAGTGGTTGCAAGTTCGCCTGCTGTGCATGAGGTCCCGGGTTCAATCTCCACGTTGGGTAAAGTGTTATTGGGTTTTTTCATCAAGAATTTCATAGTACCCGCCACGGAGTCTGGATTTGTGACCAGTTGATGGCATTAGGCTGGGATGGGAAATCATCAAATGACCCCTCCCGCTTTAGGAGCGGAAGGGAGTGTCAGACTTCTACTGACTAAAACACCCACCCATGTTCTTTCTTAGCCCTTAGTTACACGATTAAATGGTAATTACTATCACTACAAAGTATAAAACAAAGTCGCTTTCTCTGTCCCTATATCCCTATGTATGCTTAAATCTTCAAAACTACGCAACGGATTTTGATGCGGTTTTTTTTAATAGATAGAGTGATTCAAGAGGAAGGTTTTAGTATATAACTTGACCGACATCCACGCGGGTGAAGCCGCGGGCATCAGCTAGTTAATCATCACTACATAGTATAAAACAAAGTCGCTTTCTCTGTCCCTATATCCCTATGTATGCTTAAATCTTTAAAACTACGCAACGGATTCTGAAGCGGTTTTTTTTAATAGATAGAGTGATTCAAGAGGAAGGTTTTAGTATATAATTTGACCGACATCCACGCGGGTGAAGCCGCGGGCATCAGC
The DNA here is from genome assembly GCA_949774965.1 of Diarsia brunnea. Classification (NCBI taxonomy): domain Eukaryota; kingdom Metazoa; phylum Arthropoda; class Insecta; order Lepidoptera; family Noctuidae; genus Diarsia; species Diarsia brunnea. The sequence goes on from OX459023.1 coordinate 3,934,447, forward strand.
TAGTAATAAAATAATTTCCGATTTCAACTCGGGGGAATATAATATGGCCGATTGGTGTTCGGTGTGAATAGACTGATATTTATAAACCACTAGCCTTTGCCCGGAGCTTCGCCCGCGTGGATGTCGAAAATAATCCCAACAAACTTTTATCCCCTATTTAACCCCCTTAGGGATTGAATTTAGAAAAAAAATAAAAATACTAGAACCTTCCTCGAAAACCACTCTATACATTGATGAAAACAGCATGAAAATCGGTGCAGTAGTTTTTGAGTTTATCGCGAACAGACAGACAGACGCGGCAAAGGACTTTGTTCTATAAGATGTAGTGATAGTGGTTACTTTTAGGCATACCGATACCTCTGCAACTATTTGTAATAAGACTTCCGTTTTGCTTCCAGAGCTAAAGTTCGAACAAATGATGGACAAGCTAGAGAAGAGCTCGGGCCAAACGGTGGTGACCCTCAACGAGGCGAAACTGCTGCTGGAGAGGAACGACGACCTCGTCATAGCTGTGTACGACTACTGGCTCAACAAACGGCTCAATACGGTACAAAAATATGTAATAATCAGCTTATAATATTCATTTTATTTGCCCACTATTGGGAGTTTTTTATGTTTGAAGGAGTGGACCCACGTGGTCGTGATATTGTCTCGGAAGTTTTGAATTCCAGGAAGTTTAATCGCAGTAACTGTAATCAAGTGTACTTGCATAGATTTGAACGACCTGAGTGAACCTAGAAAGTCTGGGCCTGTAGGAAAGTCTGTGCCCACAGCTGAAGTCAGCTGTGCGCCCCTACTGAATATGGAGAAAGTATGACCAGTGGTTGTAGCAATGCCTTTGGGAAAGCTTATGTCTAGCAGTCTACGGAGATTATATACGACCGCCAACTGGCTGTAATGGCGGTGGTTACGTTCCTACATGTATAAGCTTGAAGCATAATCATCTTAAAACAGTTGGAACCTTGACCTCGAATGTCTTCCGGAAATATTGATAACCACTACAAAAAAAAATGCAATGACGGACGGGAAGAGCCTTTCGGCTTTGTTAGGGTCTTTGACACCCATTATGAGGCGCTTGGGTTCGAACCATAGAATTCGTCAAGAACCGATCAATTCCGGTCCAGTTCGTGATCTTTTAATTTACCCATAAGAAACTCGGTACACCAATTCACGTTTTAATAGTATAATGTAAATGTTTCAGCAACACCCGCTGATCCTGTCGGTTAAAACGGAGAACAGGCCGGGCCAGTCGTCCAACAACCCCTATTTAGCGTTCAGACGGCGAACGGAAAAGATGCAGACCAGGAAGAACAGGTAAGATACTGATACTCATAACATAACTTTGCGCCTGTAATCCCCGAAGTGTTACCTTGGCCTGGCCAGTAACGAACGAGGCGAACGGTGGTGAGGCCCCACCGTTCGCCTCGTAGGCAGGGCTGCAGTCCATGCGGTTTGCAGGCCACGGGCAGTAGCGTTCGCCGCCGCGACCCAGTATACACCGAGGGCGAAATGTCTGTATCCAAGTTATCTCAATATTGCTTAGAAAATAGTCGTTTTTTCGATTTAAAACGAAACATTTGGAAGAGATTTACTCAACAGTAAATGATTTGAACCAGTAACCAGACTTCTAAATAGCAGGTCTAGCCAGTATTCCGTCAATAAAAGTTTCGGTGTTCATTTTTTTGTGGCGAATACAATTAAACTTGTTCGGTTCCTGCACGATTCGCCGCGTCTACCGCGCTACACCGTGGCATGTCCCGTACTGATACATACATTTGTTACTGTTGCTGCCTTATCTGAATTTCCCTTTTACTCATTTTTCCACTTTAAAATTCAAGAAAAAACGACGAGAGCTCGTACGAGAAGATGCTGAAACTCCGGCGGGATCTGGCGCGGGCGCTGAACCTGCTCGAGCTGGTCGCGCGGCGGGAGAGCGCCAAGCGCGAGCTCGTGCGCCTCACCGCGCTCATCGCCGAGCGACGCTACGCCGCCGGGGACTTCGCTAACCAGCTGCTGCCGGACCCACCGCCAAGGTATCTACATGCATTATCATTACCTTCTTATTACTGGAACACGTCAGTAAGAGGATCATGGAGACGTTGGTGGATTTCTGGGAATCGTGGAAGATTATGACTGATCGGAGAGTCAGTTTTCTGTCTGACATTTACAAATACAGCAGACAAATCCTCGTAGAAATCCTCCGCTCACCCCAGGGCGGAGGACATCTACGAGGATTTTCCACTCCGGAAAATAAAAGGTTGGTGGATTTCAACATTTGAGCTGAGGACTGTCGTTTGGATAAGAGAACAGGTCAACTTCAGGTGTGTCATTAAGACATGTTTGGCTCTACAGGTCCTATTGTATAGTTTATTCTCAAAGGAGGAGGTTCTCAATGGGGTTGTACTTTTTTTTTATTGATTAAAATAAAATACTGGTTAAAATCAGCTAGGTACATGATCTAACCGCATCGAAGAGGACCCTTTTTTGAGCGGAAGGGAGTGTCAGACTTCTACTGACTAAAATTCAACCATGTTCCTTCTTAGCCCTTGCACAGAGGCCGCGGTATCTCTTTCGAACAACCCGCAGCCCCGACGGGAATCGAAGAGGACCCTTAAAATAATATGTATTTATTTGTTCAAACTTCATGTATAATAGTAGTTCAAAGGCGGACCTAATGCATCAAGCCGGCATCTTTACCGGTCAATCTTTGTATTAAATAAGACAAAAATAAATAATAACATGTGCTAATAAGGTCAAAATGTCTGTCCACAGAGCAACGTACGCAGCCGTGCCCATCACATCGTCGACGTTCCGTCGCGAGGCGTACGTGCCGCACTACCCGCCGCGCGCCCCGCCCGTGCCCGTCGACCAGCCGCGACAGGTACCGACCGCACCGAGCGTGTATAGTCATACTAGCCTTTGGTGCCTCAGGGTTCAGGATACATGGGTAAATGTTTAATGGAAACCAAGTTTCTTAGAACCGTGTTGGTGAGCGTGGAGAACTGTCCTCGCACCTGGAGTTTGTCTAGAATTGGCGTAATTTCAATAAACTCACATCGATTTCACATAGGGGTTGGTTGAAACTACAGAACGCCACCTGCTGCCCTTGCATACCTCCTTCGAAAGTAGAATAATAAAATAAATAATAAAAGTAGCGCGACGTAGCTTAAAAATAAAGATCTACACAGTGTCATCTGCGTAAGGATGGTACATAATATTGTATTTGTATGAAACTTGGTCTCTGTTCAGTATTTATTCGTGTTTCCTCATTTTCTGGAAGCCTGATCTATTTGAATGCAGATTATTTTAAAAGTAGGAAGTTTAGATCTTTACTATTCCACTCACTATATTTGTGAGGAGAGGGGATAAAAATATATCAAAATATTCAGTCAGGCAATATCTAACGAAAGTTTACAAACGATAATATAGAGGCAACTTTTATGTATGGGTGTTTGTTTGTCTCGGATTATGCTAAGTTAAAATTAGTTATAAATAGCTCTGTGTATACCTTGGTTCACGTTTTAAACTGCAGATTTATAATGAACTTTACATCAATAAGGATAGAGTTGAAAATAGCGTGCATCATATAGTAATATTATTTTCTAGAACGAATGAATGAATTTATTTTATTTTGGACACAAAAAGATACATCAAGTGTTAGTAACCTAATTTTAAATAACTTATAATATATATAGTGTTAATACCAATTACCTTCTGTGGGCTTTGCTCAAGAAAGAAACTAAGAGTCAGAGTATTTTCAACTCTATCCCCTTGATTTTAAATTTACTTAAACATTCTACTACTCTATCTTAGTACTATTAAAACGTGTCCCAATCATCTACAAGAGCTCTAAAAAAACTCGCGACCATTACCTCCTAAGTCTCAGTGTCCACAAACAACATTAGACACTATAGAATTGAAAGCGAGTAAGATATCATGACGGTCTGTTGCCTTCCAGCGAGAAAAGCGTCCGTACAAGAGACGGAAACACAGGCATCCCGCCGTCGGCTCCGTGCAGGGGCTGCGAGGTACGTATTATACGAGGACTCTGACGCGTGTGTGAAACTGATTTGCGGTAGAATTTGGGGCGGAATTTTAGTGTGTATTATGCATTACAAGTTTAAACTGTTTAACACGTTCCTGGACGCATTGCAACAGTACATTTTTGGATGTTGTAAAATGACAATCCTGGCACCGCCGTAAAAGTTACACTGTTTTAAACAGGTACAGTCAAAACAGTGAAATTTCGTATAGAGGAATAATGGAAAACCGTTTTTATTGTCGTATTATATCTGTCTCTCATATTTATTAGCATTAGCATTTGGATACACAAAATCACTTATTGAAAATATAGGTGTGGGTGCGTTGCAATTTTACTGTCTTACTGCATCATTTGGAAAAGTCAGTACCGTCCCGCAACGTGTTAAACGGTTTAAAATCTGTTTAAACTGACATGGTCACTAACATTATCATTAACACTGGAAACGGGTTATTTAACATGGTTACTGTTTGTTTCGAGTTCATGATTTCATGATATTTCGGCGCTGTTGCAAGCACCAGGTGGGGGTTTATGATCAGACAAATCGGTCTACGCTCTTTCTTGTTGGTTTTTAGAGCTCGATACAACTACAAATACAACAAATATCGGGAATTCGAAACAAACAGTAAACATGCTAAATATTCAGTTTCTAGTGTTAAGCATAATGTTTTACAACATTTCAGTAACAAGTTTTTGTGTGACGGAGAGTCGATTAATTAATTGAGGATCAAACTTTTTTTATGTTGAAGGAGCACACCAAACTTCTGTCCCGTATGTTCAAATCCGGTTAGGCATAAGATCGAAATTACAAATTGTACCGTTTATTTTTCGAACCATGTTTTTTTTTATTCGCTCGGATATAGTGCGCAAGTAGTGATATGCAAGTATTTTTTGTTGCATTTTAATATATTATTTATTCGAAAAAAAATCTGTATAAATCAGAATCCCTTTTCTCTTTAATCCAATATTACAACAGAGAAATAGTTTGTGTTTCCCGTGTCAATCTCTTGTACTGGATAATGTCATATTCCAAAAATATTATATTATCCCTAAAACGTTCCGTGTTCGTGTTACATTTAACATCTCAAGAAGATGGATGAAGGTAGCCAAACTATTATCACGTTTCGGTCCAAGTTACCCCACAAATAATTATAGAGGCTTAAACGCTTTTAAACGGTGCGCTAGGGTAGCCTGTGAGATTCGAAGTCCATTGAATGAGTATTTCAGAGGGTTGTATTTATGGTTTGAATGATTTACTGCGGTACTCAGAGATATTTAATGATTACTTAAGCCGTCACTTAGTAAAGATACTTTTGTATGACAAAATCGTCAAAACCTTTACTAAGTGATGGCCTAAGTAATCAATAAAGCACTCTGAGTGCGGCAGTTAATCTCAGTAAAAAAAAATATAAAGCCATACTTGTTTCAATAGGTTATCGTATTTCTAATTAGCACGCGTAGCATGCCACCGTAGAAACGGGTTTTGTCGACGGAAGAATCGACAGAATGACAGATTGTAGCAAAATTTAATGTCAAATTGTATGGAAAAAGCTTTGTCTATTCTTGGTAGAATAGAGATAAATTCGCCATACTAAGCGTGCTGGTTAATTGGTAAAAACGTAAAAAATCGCGGGCTACCCTGGCGCTTCCCCTTTAAATCATCATTCTGTATCTGATGTTTGTTTTAATGATAAAAACTTTCACCACTCTTCGTTTCGGGGTGATACTTATTGGGTGAATATTCGTGCTGTAGGTGATATTTTCCCTTTAAAGGTATAAATAACACTTTCCCGTCTCTTTCATCAGTTTTTGCTTCGCGAATTTCGTTTTTGTGTTTTGCCTATTAAACACAGATCATGTGTGCTACAAAAATTTTCGACACATATTCATATTCCTCTTATATCAGAAGTGTCCTCTGTGTCTCATTCAGTAGGACCAGCACACTCAAAATATATTAATCAGCATGCCTGATTGATATTTCTTGACGGCATGTAAAAAGTCAAGTCAGAGGCCAATGTGCGGCATCAAAAGACTCTGACAGCAGGTTAGGCACTAACTGCGGTACTCAGAGATATTTAATGATTACTTAAGCCGTCACTTAGTAAAGATTTGACATACAAAACCTTTAAAGTGTCAAAATCTTTACTAGCTACCGCACTCAGAGAGCTTTAATGATTACTTAGGCCATCACTTAGTGAAGCTTTTGACAGTTTTGTCATACAAAAAGTGACGGCTTAAGTAATCATTAAATATCTCTGAGTACCGCAGTAAGGAACCGCTTAAGTAATCATTAAACCACTCTGAGTGCAGTAAGACACGATAAAGAAGAAGAAGTAGGACAACACGAATATTCCTGCACCGATACAGTATCACCCATCACCAAACCATCAACGTAAACAATGTACTACATCCACAGATTCCGGCGTGTACACATCCTCGGAGGAGGAAGGAAGCACGCGCGCCGAGGTGGCCACGCCGCCCGACGACGGACCATTCGCCTTCCGACGCAAGCCCGGCTGCTTTTACGAAATGGTGAGCTTTTTGTGTATTTGATTTAACCGACTTCCGAAAAGGAGGAGGTTCTCTATTCGTGTGTTTTTTTTTGTGTATTTTATTAAGGTTAGGATAGATTACAGCATAAATCACTAGCTTTCAAGTTATTGTCGGGCACACGTTGTCCCCCGTGATGTTATGTGAGGAGCTCGTCGAGGCTTAAAAATAACTGCAACTTGGGTTGATCTTTAGGTCACGCTTGCCTAGGTTGGTCTGTGAATGGGTGACCACCCATTACATACCGAGTTTCCTCCGTGCCTCGAAATGCACGCTAAGCTCTTGGTCCCGGCTGCTATACAGGGTGTAAACGAACCCTTCACGCATCCGCCAACCAAGCATTCTGTACATCAAACTAAGTACCCCTACGCAAAAATTTTTGCTGGGAAATGACTTTTTTTGGGGTCAAAAATCACGTTTTACGGTAAAACTGAAAGTAGCACTCTTGAAACATTGTGCTAGTGGATGCTTTGAATAGTAAACGGGTCATGGAGGTAATTTAAGTAAAGTTAAAACCTGAAATACTAGTATTTACAAAAACAGCTGTGAAAAATTTGAAACTTTGACCCCCAATATCTCCGTAACTAGGAGGTTCCCAGGTATGGTCTAGACTAGAACAAAAAAATGATCGCAGTGGTGGGGAGAACAAATGCCCTTCGTTTGCGTTAATGTACTTTTACACCCTATATAGATATTTGGCTGTCCTTATACGTAGTCAGTGACTTGAAAGTCTGACAACCAGTCTTATCAAAGGGTATTGTATTATCTTATATTAACTGGGCTGTGGTGGTCAGATAGGCAGTCGCTACAAATATTTAGCTGCATCCGGTTAGACTGGAAGCCGACCTCAACATAGTTGAGCAGAAGCTAAGCAGATGATGAGCGTATTACTTATGTTATTCTAGTGTGTGTAATATAATTTTTATTGTTTACAGCCAACGTCAACGCTGTACGGCGATCCCCTGGATCCAGATGATCCCAATAAGGAAGGATTGTTTCAGCACGAGGTTGATGAGAGGTATAGGTAAGTGTATACACAACGTTTTTGTATTATAATTGCGAAGATAGATTTCCAAAAAGCGCGCGGCCTCACCGCAGCCCCTCCCCCCAGTAAGTACGTGTGGTGTCACGTGGGGGGGGGGCAGCACCCGTTTGTTATTATATTTCTTTCGACTGCTTTGCAGGGCTATTGCATACCTTTTTGTCAGTGGATATTATAGTGTCCATCGATTAACTGCCAAATGGCTATGGTTTGGTATACTAAACTAACCATTTGACATTTAATCGATGGACACTATGATAGCCACTGACATTTAAAAAGATACGCAATAGCTCTGCTTGCAAACCACATATTAGACACCCGTTAGAGGAAGAGCATTGGCCGGCGCTCTTCTTTTCTCACAGACGCGCGAGAACGTAATCGGAGCCTCTATTAATTAACACTAATCGCGTTAGGCTTTTGCTCTCAAGAATTCTTAATAACAAAAAAGGGACATGTAAAAATTAAATAACCCATATTATAATGCTAAACACTCTGTTTTAAGCGTGATAAATCTGCTCTCTTTTTCGAGCCGGTCCGTGTGAACGAACCTTTAAGCATCTATCCGCGAACACTAACTAACAAACTTCTGTTAAAGTTGAAAGTTTTTGACAGACACCATTAAATTATGATGGAAACTTGAAATATAAGTTGAAATGCTTTGTTTCCCCAGGTACACGCTAACATCCATCCGCTCGGGCGGCGGGGCGGGCTCGTGCGTGGGCTTCGCGCGGCGGCGCGTGGCGCGCGGCGGGCGCGTGGCGCTGGACCGCACGCGCACCAGGCACGGCGCGCTGCTGGCCTGCCTGCCCTACAGCTTCCCCAACTCCGAGCACTACCGGCGGCAGAAGGATGAGGAGGTAATCACATACATTCTTTTATAAAAGAAAACTGCCCCACACTAGGAATTTCTCCTGCATCGTAGGTGCTTTTACATACATTTAAACTCACATACACAAATACCCAGACCCGGAAAAACTATCTGTAGGCCATACAATATATTTTTTACGTGCGGGGATCGAATCCGCGACACGCAAGCGCAGCAAGCAGTCCAATCGCTCAGCCACTGCGACAATCGTGCCGACATACATTCTGGCCCACCTTGCTTGTAAATGTGGTGCTTCCACAAACAATGGGGCAATTTAATATCGTGTCCTGCTGCTTGTTCACTACAGAAACTGATAGACGCTATCGAAAACGCCAAACTAGTAGCATAGTTCTGGTTCAACACGCTAAAACATAGAAGGAAAAAAACCAGAGAGCCACCTACTGCAATCAATTCATAAGATTGCTTCGTCCATTGAAGCCTGCTCCCAGGCTAACTGGATGGAGTTGAATACCGTTTTACGTGGAGTCCTCTATAAACCATTAGACTACACATAACGACTGTCAAACAAATACAATTGACAGATACCAGAACCAACTGTTCAATATGCTTTCCGGAGCATGCAGGTGTCATTATCCATCCACAGACCGTCACTATCCTATGTGGCTCAACCTTGGATCCATCTTGCAATGGTTTTTAAACGAGTTGCAAATTTCTTTATTAAATAACATACTGTAACAATACTTTCCTTCTCAATTCCAGGTGGAACTCGAAACAAAAGCGCACAGAACGCCTAAAGAAATGTCGAGAGACTATCACACAAGCGGAAAATATCCATGGAGACACGCGTTCAGGAAACACCTCTCGCGAAACCCCGACCTCTGGACAACCACAACCACAGACGATATCAAGCCATCCGACATCAAACAAGAGCTGACCGACAAATCTGACAGATCGGACGTCCTACCCAACCTCACTGACAGATCGGACCTACCCGACGTGATTCAAGACAGTGTTAAAAGTGATATTAGATTAAGTGCAAGGACTATAGACGGTGTAGTGAGAGAGAATCTGGAGAGGGTAATGAGGAAACGATCTTGGAGCGGATGCTCGGATAGCAGTTATGATTCGGATGAGAGCTTGCAGCCTGTGGAGAAGGAATTTGAACAGTTCATCGATGAGGTTAATAAAAAATGGTGAGTGTATTTTTGTAAATCACTAGCTTTTGCCCGCGACTTCATCTGGCGTCTTCTATAGCCTGGAGCCTCTTCTCTAATAGGCATATTGAACTTTATTGTTATAATACTTATCTCTTCTTCTTCTTACAGGTTACATTTCCGACCAAAAACACCACCCCCGTCGCCCCCCCACGTAGACCCCCACGACTCCATGTTCCCCGTGTCGATGGACACGCCCATCTCCGTAGAACTGCGCGCCGAGGGGGGCAAGACGGACCCCTTCACTACCTCACAGTTCACCCTCAATGACCTGTACCCGGACTTGTGCCCGGACAACGACAATAGCGCCGCCACCGCGGATATCAGCGGGGATGATCTCTTGACGGATAATTTTACGGGTGAGTGCTGTTGATTTAGTAAAATAGCCTCTATTAACATTGATTTGCTGTCAGTCAACTTTGATTGATAGATGTATACTTTACTGACTACCTGGCTAACATACATACAATAGGGGATCGGGCAAAAAAAACGAATTAGTCCGTCAGATAGATTTCCAAAAAATATTGAACACATATTTTTTCTTTATTCACATAAACAACAAATTGCTTCGAAAACTCGTGAACTCCTCGAAAACGTCACATGTCAGTACGTTTTTTACCTACAAATTACGTCACAACCCTCTCATGATCTTTGACGCGTTATAACTTCGTCAATTTTTATTCATCTGCCTAGCCTTTTCCCAACTATGTTGGGGTCGGCTTCCAGTCTAACCGGATGCAGCTGAATACCAGTATTTTACATTGAGCGACTGCCTATCTGACCTCCACAACCCAGTTAATACTAGGTAATACGATACTCTTTGGTAAGACTGGATGTCAGAATTTCAGGTCACTGACTACCTGTAACGACTGCCAAAGATCTATATATGGCAGCCGGGACCAACAGCTTAACGTGCTTTCCGAGGCACGGAGGAAACTCGGTATGTCGGGCGGTCACCCATCCACAAACCGACCTAGGCAAGCACAGCTTTACCTAAAGATCGACCCGAGTGGCAGTTCTTATTAGGCCACGAGCTCCTCCTACTTCGTCAATTTTTATTGATTTGATAAAACAAAAAACACGTATCCAATATTTTTCGATAATCTAACTGACGGACTAATTAGAATCATATTTTTTTGACTCAGTCCGATCCCCTATTTGTGTTAGTAAATAGAACCTTAAAACTATATTAATAATTAGTAACACTTCACTATGTCACTGTGCGTTAATGTTGCACTTGCCCGTGGAAACGACGGAACACAATTCAACACAGCGCCAAATGTCCTCGTCACAATATTAGGAGGGTGCTGTTAGCAGTACTCCTGGAGACGGCTCGTGTTGTTGGCTCGTGTTGTGGATCTTTGTCTAGGGGCCCTGACTATCGCGTCGGTAGCTTGAACTTTGTTCTCGATATCGGTGGGCTATTATGTTTATTACGGTAGAACTCAATTTAATGTACTCAAAACATCCCGTCGGGGCTGTGGGTTATTCGAAAGAGAGCTCTGCCCAGAGCGGGAGGAGTTTTGATGATTTCCCACCCACAAAAAAAAGAACTTATAACATTCCGCTGATATATGTGTTACGGCTAAAGGTGGGTGTGAACATAAACTTAAGATTATCCGGCTAAACTTAGGTCTAACTTCGATGAGGTGTTCATGTTAGTTTCTTCTATCTTTAGCCGGCTAATCTTAAGTTTATGTTCACACCCACCTTTAGCCGTAAAATATGCATTGAACAGTACAGAGATATTATTTAAAATAAAGATAAAACATTTTTTTTTTGTATTAAAAAAAATACTTTTGGAAAAGATAGAACTTTGACCTCTATAATATCTCCGTAACTAGAAGGTTCCCCCGTATGCGCAAGTGCGTTACGACTTTTTTTTATGGTTGTTTTTACACCCATTTTAATTATCCGACAGGGTCTATTAGCCTTCTCACGTATTAATGTAACATTTTCCTCCATTCCAGGGCTGACAGAAGCGCAAGTAGAAAGCATACTCTCCGAGACGGACCTTAAAGCGTTGGCCGACGAAGACGACAAGAAGATCGCCATCACCGACGACATACTGGATGAGCTTGTCAACCACGTGGACGCTAAGGATTCTTTTTTATTGCACGGCCAGAGTTCGGACGGGCGTGCCGACTCTGGCCCGAGGAAGAGAAAGGTACCGAACCTCTTTTATATAATATCTTGTTAACGTTCATCGCGGCGGCGCATGCAGAGTTGCGGCCTGCCAGTTGGTTTCAAACTTTGTTTACGGACACGCGGCAACACGTAGCGATACCCGCCACGGAGCACGCCCCGCGTGTCCGTAAACAACATTGTACTCATGTGTGCACTTGCACCCCTCTGTCGGGAAAGGAAATACATCACATAGGCAGGGGGAGGACTAAATCTCGGACAGTTATAGAGAAACATATACCCGAGAAGGAGAGCAAAATTTTTCGAGCTCGCTTCGCTCACTCTTACTCCTAATCTCGTTTCTGTATGTAGAAACAAAAATAATCGAATTTATCCGGGAATATCCTAAAATATTCCAGCTCGTGTCTCTCGCCCAGACATCTTCGACTCTTTATGTCCTTTGCGTTCATAAACTTTTCTATATGAATAATCAGAATGAGCAATTCTGCTTAATTCTATAATAAAGGACAAAAAAAAACTATCACATTCGAGGCTAAAATTTTCAAGCTCGCTACGCTCGGTCTAGTTTTTTTATTTTTTTTATTAATGTACAATTAATTTACAGGTGGACGCGTTTGGTTCGACCGTCGTGAACGTAACGAACGCGGATAAAGAACAAATATACGTAGACATGATCAAGACCGAACCGCCGCCGCCGATCAAGATAGTAACGCCCAAACCCAAAGAAGAGCCTAAAAAGGTCACCAACACCACACCAGTACCGTCTACCAACATAATAGTAGAAGAAGTCAACGAGGTACCAACTATTAGAATTGAGAGGAAACGTAAAGAGGATACCATCGAAGAGGTCCAACTACCTCACGGGGTTCAGCTTAAGACTGTGCAGACGAAACATTCGCCGTTGAAGAAGCATATTATAACGTCGGCGGGACATAGGAGGGCGAGTGACGTGGCTATCGTGACGTCAGTTCCGGCGGATACGCCCGTACCGACTTCGCAGCCGCAGATTGTGACCGTTGCGGTTTCTGATAGTTTGAAGGTATTATTTATTTAAACTTTATGCACAATAATGATACATAGGCGGACTTAATGCCACAAGGCATTCTCTACCAGTCAACCTTAGGGTTAAGGTATGTGGGATGATTTTTTTTTTATTGCCTTCTTGGTCTAGGACTCTAGGTTCTAATAAAAGGTCCTGGGTTTGATATGTCGACAATTTCTGATAGGATTTCTGCTTGCATGAAATGGTCGTGGCTTTTCCTAATTCCCGTTTTACGGTCGAAAATCAAGAGCTACGACGAGAACTTCGCCTTTTAGTAAGAGCTCCCGTCGGGGCGGCGGGTTGTTCGCAAGAGATACCGCGGCCTCGACATGAAGGGCTAAGAAGGAACATGGGTGGTTTTTAGTCAGTAGAAGTCTGACACTCCCTTTCGCTCTGCCCAAGAGCGGGAGAGGTTATTCGATGATTTTCCACCCGTCAAAAAAAAAAAAGGCATCTCCCATAATCATTATGCAGCATGTGTTTTTATTCCATGCTTCTCTGTTATTTGTCATCAGACACCTCCTTTCTTGCCATATCATCCTTTACACAGGTCCTCCATCGTTTCTTTGGTCTTTCTCTACTCATAAACCCATCCACATTCCTTACATCATTTTCCTACTTCCTCCACATCACATGGCCTACGTCGACAACCGATTACCACACAACTTGGAATCTCGGAATATCCCATTACTGTGTATAAACCTCTCCTTTCTTCTGCCACACTTCTCGGTTGCGTGCGTCCCTCATCCAGGTATTTTCGCCTATTTGCGTCGTTATTAGGGTATTTTTTTTTTTATTGGGACTATACCGCCACACTATTCCCAAATCACTGGAACTCCTGTCAGCCAGAATCAACAGTGGCGACCACAAGAAGAGCGCTGAGACTTTTTCATAGCTCTGTGAGCCAGGAGTTCATGTCTCTTGAGCCTATTCCTAAAGTTAGCATGTATGTTGCAGGTCCGGCTGCAGAACCATCTGCTGTCCGCTCCCGGCGGTGTGCTACTGGGCGCCGGGCCCTTCCCCGGCGTGCGCGCGCGGCCGCTCGTGTCGCTGGCGCACAAGCACGTGCTGCACGCGCCCGCGCCGCTCGTGGTGGCGGGCCAGGCGCTGCAGCACGTGCCGCCCAGCAAGCTCAAGGTGCTGCACGCGCACCCGCTCACGCAGTCCCAGCGCTGTGCGCTGCTGGCGCAGAACCGCGCGCTGCAGCTGCCCGCCGTGGTGTCGCTGGCCGCGCTCGACAGCAAGCCCGCGCTGCTCAAGCCCGCGCTGTTCGAGCTCAAGGGCGGCGCGCTGGGCAAGGGCCCGCACCTCGTCAACGTGCTGCGCCAGCCCGCGCCGCGCGACGACAAGCGCCGCGTGAGCCTCAGCCTGGACCCGCGCCTGGTGCGCGCGGCGCTGCCCGTGCGCCACCCGCTGCAGCTCAAGGGCAACGTGCTGCAGCGCGCGCACAAGCCGCAGGTGTCGCAGGTGTCCGTGGCCTTCGCCGCGCCCGCCGCGCTCAAGCGCCGCCCCGCCGCGCCCGCGCCGCCCGCGCCCGCGCCCTCCACGTCGGCCGCGCCCTCCACGTCGCGCGACGAGCCGCCCAGCAACGGCGCCGTGCGGCCCATGCAGGTCACGTGACCCCCCACCCGACACGACATACCAAATATTACTCGAGACATCAATGTTAATGTACAATGTGTAATACGTAATAACAAACACTACTCTATACTTAATCGACAAGGCTTCATCCCAGCTTCCCTTAGAAGGCAAAGTAAGTTAAATTAGTTCAGACTTGATGTGAGCATGTGTCCCGCGCTGGGCGCCAATTGGGAATATTATACTTGATGATCATTTCAACATACATTTATTTCATCTCCAACAGCAACTTTATTGTGACTCGATAAAGCTCAGTTTCTTTCACAATTAAAGATGAAATAACTGTGTTAGTTATTGTTTTAGTGCTCACAAACCGACTTAGACAATAAAAACCTGCAGAAACGCGTCAGCGCACACCGAGTAGTAAAACTTACTCGATATTCGATTTTGAGCTCTATTTCAATGAGAATGTGGCTAATTCTGGTAGTCGGTGTGTTCTGATGCTGAGACGTATCCTGCATAAACGTGTCTCGCTCGGTCGGCTAGCACTACATATAGTAGAGGAGACGGTGAAGATTGACCTTCACCGCTCTGATAACCAGATGAGACGTATTTCTTATCAAATATAATTTATAAACAAATATGCCTATGATAACTTGCCTATTAAAAAGTGCTCATAGCTATTTTTAATTTAATTAATTTTCTTTCATAAACCTTCACTCTTTTGATAACCGAATGAATTTTTGTCTCAACTGATAGTTTTAACACGCAGTATATGCCTAGGTAGGCTTGCGTACTCATTTCTGTGTATGGCTACTTGGCAAGTTGTGAACAGGTAAGTAAATATAGGTAACTACAGCGATCTGCTTACCAATCGAAATTGATATCAAAGGTTAGATATTTTAATTACAAAACCAATATAGAACCCTATATTGGTTTTGTAATTACGCCTGCAAAAAATAGCTAAAAATAAAATTGCTATGAGCACTTTTTGATAGGCAAGTTATCATTGGCATATTTGTTTATAAATTATATTTGATAAAAAATACGTCTCATTTGATTATCAGAGCGGTGAAGGTCCATCTTCACCGGCTCTTAGACCAATACATGTTGCGTCGCATGTGAATACTGTTTCTGATCATTGAACTGCTGCTATGTGGGTGTCACATACATGCACACCTCTGCCTATACTATTTTATATAATACAGGACGATTACACTCAAGTGATGATTTATAATATCTGTAAAAGTAATCGCTATGATAATATTGTAGACTATTAGGGAGAGTGTGTCCATTCAGATGGTTAGAAATAAACGTGTAGAGACACGTAGTAGGTAGATAGAAATAAAACAAATGATACGCAAGCCAAGTTCGTTTTTGAATGTGGCAACATTGTGAGTTGTGTTACGTGCTCGGCTCGCTGGGCAAGTGTTGCCATACTAACTAGTGGAGCCAGATCACGAAACACAATATTTGTGTTCATTCTCAGTGTTAATGTAGTTTCTTTTTCGGGATACAAATATATAATAATACATTTTGTCCGTTCAACTCACTTGTTGTTAGAATTCGCAAAAAATAAAAAATGTTGTTACCTAAATATCGTGTATTTGAATGTTGTGTAAAACATTTGGGTTTAATCTAGCTATGCTATATGAAAATGAAATGTTTGGTGTGTTACGCAAGTGTCCTGCTGTCTCAATCATTATAAAAAAACGCATGTGAGCGCGTTTTTCATGGCAGCTCATTGGACCAATGAGCTGTTAGGAAAAAGAGCTCGCAACAAAAAAATGTAACGGTTTAACTATGTCTATACATATATAATTAGTAAGTATCATATACTGTACAAAAAGGCTGCAAATTTGGGAAAAAAATGTAAAAAAAAAAACCAAAGGCCTCATGTTGTCGTTGGGGCCGGTAACATACGCTTAGTAAAGTGGATAGGATGATGTACCTCATAAGTTTCTGAATTCTAGTTTAGGCGTTCCCTACGTGACCTTGTTTCCCTTCGACGAAGTTTACAATGCCCACGTACATTTGTTGTAAATATTATTTAGTGTAACATACGATATCATAGCTGTCAACATACAAATGTCCAGTTCGAGTCACATCGACCGGAAATTGAGCTGAATAAAGCGACCATTCTGTTTCATGACCTACTTTTATTTGTACCTACCTCTAGAGCCTAAGAATTATAGTAATTCAGTGTTCATCTTTGAACCGGATTTGAATCCACACCATGCGAGGGGAGCCCACCTCTGCGCCATCACCACACTTCTTGTCTTCGATTTTTTTTGGGATCTAAGACATGCCGGTTTCGTCACGATGTTTTCCTTCACCGTTTTGAGATAGCGGGTAGCGGTGATAAAATAAATTACAGTGGGGCAGTAAATAAATAGAAGAAAAACTTGCAGCAGGTTGATTTACAATTGTTATGCGGAGCAGGGACTTCGAATTCCTCAACAGCCAGAAATACTCCTCAACGGTGTACTGCATCTACCTACCTTGTGTTTGGGTTCATACGATGCGGTTTGACGAGCACATGCTCATATAGGCTAGGCGGTTAGGTTCATAAACTTATAAAATACGGGTGAGGCTAAGTACAGACGCTAGGACAAACTAGTGCAATCTAGATTTTGACCTTTTGATCGCCACGGTCGGATATAGCCGACAAATGAAAACGTGCTAAACACGCCACCGTCGGCTACAGCCGACATAAAAACGTCTTTTTTTTCATTTTTTTATATAAATATAAATATTTATATATTTTTACTGCTGTTTAATAGAAACTAGTGTCAAATAAAATAAAATAATTATTTTGTAGTATATGTCCCTTGCCGTGGGAGGGGGGCTCCAATGCGATTACGCTCTGGCGTTCAAAAGGTTAAATTTTATCGCTAAAGCATTAGGTTCAAGGTTGTTTGGGAAAATTGGACAGTTTTAGGTAGATTGACGTACTGACATCTCTATCATCATCATGTCTACAATGTTCCCACTCCAGCCCAGTGCG
The DNA here is from genome assembly GCA_949774965.1 of Diarsia brunnea. Taxonomy (NCBI): domain Eukaryota; kingdom Metazoa; phylum Arthropoda; class Insecta; order Lepidoptera; family Noctuidae; genus Diarsia; species Diarsia brunnea. Next base: position 3,951,890 of record OX459023.1, read on the forward strand.
GATTGGTAAAAAAAAAAAAAATGAAAAAGTGTTTATTTGGAACATTAAGTCAAATTCAGTACATTTTACTTCTGCCAAACTACAGAGCAGTTTGTTGGCAGACGTAGCTCCCACAATACTCTCAATATTATCGTATGGACGTTCACTTTTCCATTAACATACTAAAATTATAAAAATAATCTGACCTATACCTACATAACTGACACACGATAGATACGACAAGACGATAGATGTCGTCTTCGAATTTTGTGGTTCTAATAACTGCGGTACTCAAAGATACTTAAAGAACTAAAAAAGAAAAAAGAAAAGAAAAAAAAAAGAAAAAGAAAAAAAGAAAAAAAAAAAGAAAAAAAAAAGAAAGAGAAGAAAGATTTGACATACTTTTGTACACAGCTTTTGTATGACAAAAGTGTCAAAACCTTTACTTAGTGATGGCCTAAGCAATCATTACAGTGCGGCAGTAACTGCCGCACTCAGAGAGCTTTAATGATTACTTAGGCCATCACTAAGTAAAGGTTTTGACAGTTTTGCCATACAAAATTATGTCAAATCTTTACTAAGTGAAGGCTTATGTAATCATTAAATATCTCTGAGTACCGCAGTTAGACTGTATGCCGGATTCCTCACGATGTTTTCCTTCACCGTTTTGAGAGCAGTGGTGGTTATGAAATAAATTACGAATATGAAGAAAGTTTGGTCACACGACCGCTCTCGACCTGTATTTTTGAAGATGTTTCATACAAGTTCCTAGTTTTCGAACTGATTGAACCGATTTTAATGAAACTTCACACGCCTAATCAGGATACACTGGTCTAATAAGTCGGTCGAAAACATTTAGGGTCAAGCCGAAATCGTTGTAATGAGCAAGTTGGGGAAAAACCGCTAAATTAACGCGTAATCTTAACAATGTTTCTCTTATTACAAGAATCGATGCTAATTTTTATAGGGATCCGAAGTCTAATAGCATATATACCAACACCTGAGGAGGCTCTCGTTAGGCAGCTGGATCAAGGGCTTGATACAGAGAGTGGTACTCCTGGACACGGCTCGTATTGTTCCTTTCTCTGGAGCCCTGACCCGGGTAGCTTGCACCCTGTTCCCGATACCGGCGGGCTACATTTTTTTAAATGTAACCTGTTTTTTATTGTTTTTGTAAGGAATATTTAAAAATTCTGATGGATGGAGACGAAAAGGAATGCCAAAAAAAAGATGAATAAACTGTGTAAGGAACTTGGTCCAAGATCCCAGAGCAGCCAGACATTACATTTTCTCAGAAATGTAATGTATGGGATAATGTAGTGTTAATATGGACTTGGCGTGTATGTCCTGTCAGTCTAACATGATATTTTTTTAATCTGTTTATCTTAGCTGCAAGTCTTCCATCACTACATAAAACAAACTCCTCCGCCGCGTCTGTCTGTCTGTATGAATACCCAGGAATACCTTAGTTATAAGAATAGAAAATTAGTGTAGCGCCTTACAATGTTCCTATCAGTGCAATAATAACTAGTTAATTTAGTATGTAGTTCAAAATGTAAATGTGTACCTATGTATTTGATAGGTAGTGGTCGACTGCTGTGTATGAGGTTCTTTTCTTTTTTCACGTAAAGAAAAAATGAAGACGATACAGTGTTCCAAAATGTCGTGTGACGTCAGTTTGGTTCATTTTTACCAAGTGACGTCACAAGCCCTCACTCATAATCTATGACACGTTTTATTTTCGTCTATTTTTATTAATTTGATTAAACAAAAAACACGTATCCAATATTTTTCGATAATCTAACTGACGGAATATAATATTCGTTTATTTGCTCACAATGGACTAAACAGAAACATATTTTTTTTAATCAGGAAAGTCAAAAATTACGAAGCGACATTGTGCTGAATGTCGCTTGGCAATTTTTGCCTTTCAACTGCTCCAAAAGACCATGGCTATCTAACAAGTACATCTAACTGAAGAGCAGCGTCTTCATCATCAACACCAGTTCCACCCGAAAGAACATGACGTCACTACTTGGTCTTACCCAACATACCTCGAACCAACAGCAAAAACAGTAAAATAATAAAAATTATAAAATACTCTGTGTTATATTTTAAGTCTGGCTAAAGTGGAACACAACACCCGTCTGGTCGGAGGATCCTCCCTTTTCTAGGGGGATGAGGAACTTACACCCTGTTCCTCATACCCCCCAAACTGGTGACCCCGCGTGTCCCCGAGCATGAACGTTAGCGCAGCCTTCGTGCAGCTACTTCACACATCATCACTTCCTCAAGCCTTCGAGCAGCGAGTCATACCGCCAGCCAGCAACCACGGCTTCATGGGGTATCCTGACCACCAGCATGCATCACCCCGACTCACTGGGGCATCACCGCAGACATTTCCGACTCACCGTGAACTATGCGGCATTCGGTTCCGACTCACTGGAACCTTCCACTGGCTTGGCAAGTATTAAGACTCAGCCTGCTATCGACCTCCGGTCTCGGAAGGGAGTGATGTGGCGACAGTGACATTTATCACAACACATGCGAACTAATTTCATCATATCAACTTTATCCGCGACATTAGCCTATATAGAAAATCCCGACTAACATATGTCAGGCAGTTAGCCCACCAGACAACACCCGTCTGGTCGGAGGATCCTCCCTTTTCAATGGGGTATGACGAACTTTACACCCTGTTCCTCATACCCCCCAAACACCAATGAATAGTGGTTCTCCGGGGAAGGTATTAGTATATAATTTGTCGAGTTCCGACATCCACGCGGGCAAAGTCATCAGCTAAAATAGTAACATAAAAAATACTTTGCCAGACCTAAAGTTTAGGAAGCTAGAAAGGCTCTCGCTCCTATTCATCTGTATCCGGTAAGACTGGAAGGTGGAGGTGTGTGGGGGTAACACACCTAGCTGGGAAAAAGCTAAGCAGATTATGATGAGCATTAATTGGGTTTACGGACTTCATTGTTACTGTAGTATTTTGACACCCAATGTTTTCTTTTATTATTATTTAAGCTGTCTTATCTATAAATATATAATTCTTCTGTACGTGTGTATGTCACTGAACTCCTAAATGGCAGGACCGATTTGGATGAAACTTGCTGGGGATGTTTCAATGGGTTCTTGGATGTTTGAGTACACAATTGGACCCGGTAGGTGGCGCTGCTGTCCACTAGCAGGCCAGGCAGGTCCGCTAGTTTGTTACATAAATGTAGTACTGCATACATGGAAATAAAGGAATAGCAAATGCAAAAAAAGACATTTGTATTTTTTTATTTTTGTTCAATTTTAAGGGTTCCGTAGTCCAGTCCTCCTTGGGCACCTCCAACGACAAAGCGCGATAACTTTTGCGATGATAACTTTTGAACTATTCCGCTAAAAGATAAACTGCTATATATATACTGCTATTAAGATCTCTTACATCGTATCTCAGTGCCATAGACAGAGAATTTTTGTAGCACTCCCACGATGTTTGACATGAAGTTATATTTCATTATATTGTTTTTGCATGTGATAGTTCTCGTTTCTACGCGGCCAACTAATAATGAAGAAACTGTTAATCTTAATGGTGAGTAGTTTTTTTTATTTTTATAAAACATGAACATCACGCCTGTAATCTCCGAATGGTTAGGCAGAGGTTTACCTAATAGTAGTACACCCCAGTGGCGTGGCGTGACATATACAGGGTGTAAATCAACCCATCACACAGCCGTCAACCAAGCATTCTGTACATCAAGCTAAGTACCCCTATAAAAAAATTTTGCTGGGAAACTACTTTTTTTTTTGGGGTCTAAAATCACATTTTACGGTAAAACTCAATGTAGCACTGTTAAAACATTGTGCTAGTAGATGTTTTGAATAGTAAACGGGTCATGGAGGTAATTTAAGTAAAGTTATAACCTGAAAAAGTAGTATTTACAAAAACCGCTGTGAAAAATTTGGATCTTTGACCCCCAATATCTCCGTAACTAGGAGGTAAAAAGTACCCTTAACGCAAACGAAGGGCACTTGTTCTCCCCACCACTGCCATCATTTTTTTGTTCTAGACCATACCTGGGAACCTTCTAGTTACGGAGATATTGGGGGTCAAAGTTACAATTTTTTCACAGCTGTTTTTGTAAATACTAGTTTTACAGGTTTTATATTTACTTAAATTACCTCCATGATCCGTTTACTATTCGAAGCATCCACTGGCACAATTTTTTTCACAGTGCTACATTGAGTTTAAAAAAAAAAAGTCGTTTCCCAGCAAAAATTTTTGCATAGGGGTACTTAGTTTGATGTACAGAATGCTTGGTTCACGGCTGTGTGATGGGTTGATTGACACCACAGAACAGATAACCTCTTTTATCTGTTCTGTGATTGACACCCTGTTTAAGAAAGGGGAAGCCGATGAAAAAAAAGGTTTTTTTGGAACGAAGTTCCTTATCGCGCGTTGTGAAAGGGGGCTAGACGGAAAAAATTCTTACGAAAAGTTGTCACGACACTTTTTGCTATAGTAAGCTATTGTAAGCTGTGCGGCGTCGCATGTTTCTCTGTCTGTCTCTCTCTCTCTTATAGAAAGCAAGCCAAATATTTTGATTTCTACTTTTTTTTTTTTTTACGTAATAAAAAACATAAAAAATAATAACAATAACTTCGCTCCATCCGGGTGTTCCTTGACACCTCTCAAGTTTTTTTTTCATTTTAGTTTTTTTAACCAAGAGAAATCCAAAAATTTACGTCGGCGACATATTGAATTTAAATTTTTGACTTTATTTCTTTCTCAACGCCCTTTTTTTTTTGAGTGGGAAAATCCTCATGGATACCCTCCGCTTGGGGCGAGCGGGGGTTATGTCGGACTCTAACCGACTAAAAACCCACTGTTCCTACTTATACCACGTGTCGGGGGCCCGGGAGATACAAGTACATTCGCGCGCACCCCCCACCTTACCCGGCGGGCCTCATCACCAAGTGCGGCCGGCGACCGCACGTTCTCTATAAAGGCGCACAGAGTCCACTGCGCGCCACTTCTTTGGGCCTGGCTGGTCGGGCGACATCTAAGACCTGAGTTTGCCACCCGCAGGCCCCACCTTATGCCCGTTTATCCACAGATGTAATTATAAATACTATTTGTCTAAATTAGTATTTTTTTTTTACTTTATTTTCAAAAAGGAAGCCGCTAGGAATGGGCTTATAAGCACGCCTCGTCACTGGTACACCCACAAATTACCAGTTATGTGTAATAGCGGGCCTAATGCCATCAACCGGGCACAAATCCAGACTCCCGTGGCTATTAATCAGAAATTCCTGATGGAAAAACTCATTATTACTTTGCCCGACCCGGAAACGAACCCAGGAATTCGTGCTTATCAGTCGCGCAATCGAGGCAGTTGAAAATCAAATATCAAATAATGTTTGATTCGAAAATTTTAATAATAAAAAAATGTTATGCCGAATCTTAAAGAAATGGTCAAAGATTGAAATAAGAATGTTGGCAAGTTGGTTAAAATGTGTTGGATTATTCCTCTAAGACTTCGGCTGCTGCCGCCCGATTTATGGCATTAGGCTTGCCCTCTTATTTCCTTTTCTCCTTCTTACCACTCTATATCCATGATTACAGGAGAAGTTGGCAAGAGCAGCGTATCGACTCAAGCCCCAGCTACATATTTACAATTTGAACAAAAGTGTAAGTTTTCCAACTCTATTACTGTTCTGGTAGATTAATGATGCATCTCATTTTACCAGTATTCTTCTTTATCACGTGGCTTCTAAGCCTACATGGAATTCACACTTGACTGCTGTCAAGAAATATTTATCAGGCATGCGGGTTTCCTGTAAACGGTGAGTAATGTTCTAGTTCACCGTTCATCCGTCCTAAAATGATGACAGGGTGGTCGTGGGTTCGATCCCCACGGGAAGCATACTTTGTAAACTTATTTCCAGTTTGGCTAGGATATTGCAGGCTTGAATCACCTTTGTCTGATAAAAAGATGAGTCCGTGTTTTGGAAGGCACGTACATAAGCTGGCGGTCCCAGCCGCCAAATGTCGGTTGTCGAACCATGTCAGAGGTCCTTGGGGCGGTTTAGAAACTAGGACAATGGTGTGTGGGGTCGTTAGACCTTACTGCCCACACGATAAGAAGAAGAAGATCATCATTTCAGCTCGGAATCACCCTCTGTTGGGTATAGGCCTCCCTATTCTTCTGCCACTCTTTTCTATTATGTGCGTACCTCATCCTAATAAGAGTGTTTTATTTTTCAGATACTTACCACAAAAACGGCGATCTTCAAAACTATCAAACATATACTAAGAAGTGCATTGTCAACGGTGACTGCGTTATTACTCACGTGGCAGAGTTAAGATTCGAAGATTGATATTACGCGTTTTAAGTTTTTAACTTATTATGGGTTTTGTTAGACTGACACCAGTCAAAAGTAGTTTTAACCGATAAACAGTTTTGAATGTAACATAACATAATAATTCCTTTACTATTTTAGGTTTATAATATAGTAAATATTTTATTTAAATATGTATGAGAAACTTATAAAAATGTTCTGTAATGATTAAAAAAATATGAAAAGTGAAAATGGATGTAATAAAATTATTGTAACTAACAATGTTCGGAACACCACTTGGTATGTATGTGGGTACACTTCACTAATATTACATATTAAACCTATATAGAGGAAAATATTTGTATTTTTTTAAATGTTTGTTGACTTAAAAATGTACCAGACCGATTTTAAAAATTCGTTCACCATCAGAATGCTACATTTTGATAATTAAGTCAGTCTTTCTAGGGCGTCCCCTCCCGGCGTTACCACTCACATGTGCCTTGTAAATTCCTTTTGTTAATCGACTTTCATTCATCCTCTCCACATGACCGAACCACCTTAGAATGACGACACGGTTGGCGCAGTGGCTGAGCGATTGGACTGCTGCGTTGCGTGTCGCGGGTTCGATCCCCGCACGGAACAAATATTTGTATGGCTACAGATAGTTATTTCGGGTCTGGGTATTTGTGCATGTGAGTTTAAATGTTTGTGAACGCACCCACGATACAGGATAAATTCCTAGTGTGGGGCAACGTTTTTTTAAAAAAAAGAATACCTAGGAGGTACCTACTCTTTTCATTTTTTGTCACTAAATCTTCTTTTAAACCGCACCGTTCTCGTATAACTGAGGTTATACGAGAACGTTCCTCAATTTAATATTTAAGTTACATACAAATCTTTCCTCTTTATAATTTTATACTAGCTGTTGCCGTTGGGCTTCGCCCGCTACAACTCGAAAATTATCCCACGGAAAATCGGGATAAAAACTATTCTAAGTGTTAATCCAGGTTATAAAGTGTGTACCAAATTTTATAAAAATCCGTTCAGTAGTTTTTGCGTGAAAGAGTAACAAACATACACACTCACACACAAACTTTCGCCTTTATAATATTAGTGCGATTTAAATACTTCTTAAGTAGGTATAGACAAGATAATTATAGATTTGTAACATGATATTCAGGCTCCACATTACTGAAATATGTGATACAAACACGTTTTATAACATGTTATGTCAAACATTACCCCAGCAAAATGATGTGAATCTGGATCGAGGGCCCATTTTCTGAACCCTTGCGAAACGAAATAAGACAGGGAAATTAGTTAAAACTTAAAGCAAAGGGCCATGAATTGAATGAACTATAAAACTACTATTCACACAAATTTTGCTATTAGTAAACAAATTGCGCCTCATGTCATGGTCATGACACACTAATTATTTCTTACAGTCTCAACTCTTTAAATCACAACATTTTGCTGAGGTAACGCACACAAAATGGCATCCGTCGTATACCCCCCCGACCAGAGACATAAAAACGAATTTGATTTCGTGAAATTTCACTCTCTTCTCTGAGTCGCCTTTTTTCAATTACTTTCTCCCAAAACCTTTATACTATGCGTCATTAGCTTTATTCCTCTATAATCGAAATAAATCAAATACATATAAATATATCTTTGGGAAAGTTGTTTGTTATCATTATCATCTTGATAAATGTCACGACATATCTCACCGAAAGGGGCCCGCAAGGGCCGACTCCCGTCGGGGCTGCGGGTTGTTCGCAAGAGATACCGCGGCCTCGACATGAAGGGCTAAGAAGGGACATGGGTGGTTTTTAGTCAGTAGAAGTCTGACACTCCCTTTCGCTCTAACCAAGAGCGGGAGGGGTTATTTGATGATTTTCCACCCGCCCAAAAAAAAAGGGGGAGGGGTTTACTGCACTTTATACAGTTAAGGATGTTAGTTTACGAGGGACATATTGAAACCAGCAATAGGGCATAATCGTAAACACCACATATCAGGCTATCAACTTTAACGCTCTACAGCAGGGATGCACAGACTTATTGGAACCATGGGCCACTTAGACAAAATGATGAACTAATGGCAGGCCACAAGCACAAATTAAAAAAAATGCCAAAAATTTAATTACAAAAATTGTAAGTACCTATACTAGTCTGAAGCGAGACACTGTATGACGATTACAATATTTTTAACGTTCGTAAAATTGCTTCCAAACTTTCATTTGGTTTCGCTTTTCCCACTCTAATTTAGCCGCCTCCTCTGTTTTTTCATTATTAGTCAAGAAAGCTAAGCACAAAGTTTTACATTATTTGAAAATGTTAGACTTCGCACGTCGCTTAATTTACATTTCATTTCAACAATTCATAGAGATCGAGAAGTGTTTTTACGATTTATGCATGAATCTTCAGATAAGGGGGCACTAAAATTCAAGAGCGAGCGAAGCGAGCTCGAAAATTTTGCCCTTCACCTCGGTAATGTAATTTATTTTATTTGATTTTAATTTTATTGTTAAAAAAGTACATATTTTACTACTAACCGTATTGAAGTGGACAATCCAGAAAACTCGGCGGTAAAAGCGAGCGTAGCGAGCTAGAAAATTGTAGTGGTATGCGCCTGACCGAAATATTTACGTAGGGCTGGTTTGAAAAGCTTCCCCAGGGCAGCGGCTTCAAGTAAGGAAAATACACCACTGCTTGGGTGTCCTTATTTTTGCGACATTACAATACTCATTAAGTATATGATCTGATAACCATGACCTGACACTGCCTGGCTCCGCTCTCTGCCGCCCCCCGAAATGTGCCGCAACTACTTTACGCTAGTGACTCTTCGTACATAGTTTTATCAATGCAGCAGTAAAAGTTCAGCAATTCCCCTTTATTAAATTTGATGCGAAAAACACGATTGCTTTGAATATCGATTAAATTCGACTGCATTGACTCTGGTGCAGTTACAGCTAAATAAAATGGTGAAAGGATTGTTAAAATATGTCGAATAGAGGTTCAAGTTTTTGAAACTCAGAAAATGGTTCACGAAAGGATTGTATCAAAATATCTAAGTTTTCGACAAATGTCAAATGTAAGAGGGAATATTTTTGCTGGCGCGCCGCGGTCTGTGCATCCCTGCTCTACAGCATTCGTTTCAAAGGCGATTGGGAAAATTTTACAGCTTCGAGTAGAGAGAGATGTACAGGACGCTAGCACTTCGCTTGATGTGCTAGCGTCCTGTACCTCTGTAAACAGATGTGATTACCTGTGTGTGCAGTAATATTTTGATTCTGGTTAAGAATAAAACAAATTATACAGAAAGAATGCTTTTATTTTCCATTAAAAACTATATATCGTCGATGATACTGCAATAGCGCTGAACTACCATCTGCAATACCGCGAAACTGCAAAAAGTAGCGAAATTCAAATTTACGCGCCGCGCTGTCCTAGTCTGTCATTGGTGCGTGTTAGTGAACACACTACTTTGAATAAGCCAATCAGAACCTCACTCTAAGGTCCCTATATTTCAATAAGATGCGCTTATCGTTCTAAATACTAAAATTATGAAGTTTTTTTTATCTCCTGTAAAGTTAATAACCTTGTAGTTACGCACTATTGCAAATAGTAGATCAGCGCTATTGCAGTATCGTCGACGATATACAACATTAGTGATAGCACTCCTCCCGAAGTTTTTCTAAAAAAATAATCCAGAGCATACATCTTTGGAAAAAAAAACGAATGTTCAATAATAATAATAATCGTGGTTTTAAATAAAAACTTGTTGGTCCGAGACATACTAACAGACCTTATAAAATCATACTACATGTTTTATGACGAACATCAAAACAGCTTAATTAGGCTAAGATGAAAAATGCACTGTAAATTTTTTCTTCTAATTTAAAATAATTATAAATAATCTCCGGTTTATATAATTTTATATTTATTTATTGCGAGTACTTTTTTCATTGCGTATTGCCAATTCTTTCGATATAACAGCTTATTATACAATGCAAAACCTACAAAATGTCCTAACACGGCGTATTGGTACGAAACCGCGTATCGGTACGAAACGGCGTATCGATGGACGTATTTCGGTTGTCGTCATTTGATTTTGCAAGGAAAAACGACTCCGAATATTTTGCTGTTATAATATGTCTGAAATTTCACGTTTCAGAGTTCATAACGTCTAAAAGCAACATATAATTAACAAAATTAGCTAAGGCGACTACGCGCCACTAGTTAAGGTAAAGAGAACCTTTCGCGTTGAGAGAAAGGATTCAAAACTGCTTGCTCTATGGTAGATTAGTGGACAAGGACAATGTTGATAATCTTGCTTATAGTGAATGTAGTCTTTACATTGTTATTTTGCTCCGTGATAGTGATCTTAATCATCATTGTGATAAGGTCGCTGACACAGGTAAAGTAAATATGAAAGGACTGTATTGCAGAATTTTTCTACCATACTACAAAGGAAGCATTTTTATTAGATATTCAAAACAGAATAAGTATAGTATAACGTCTTAGGAGCTTGATGTGAGATTTTCAGTGCAATCATAACCATTCATGATTCTCATGAAAATGGCTGACGATCTCAGACTGAAAGGCGTAAAATCTCATATCAACGCATCCTGAAGACAAAAATTAGAAAATAATATCTTATATAATTACAATTGGGACTAAATGGTACATTAAGGGTTTAGATGTCAACCCGTTACTCTAAATTCTCTATGTTTGGTAAGTACCTAAATGATTTATAATTTCGTTTTTTTATGTGTCAGATATATTTTTTTGGAAAAGGATATCAAAATAAGTATTAAGGTACTAAGCAGAACTAAGAAAAATATTTAAAAACCATCCTAAGGGAAATAATTAAATTATAAGTAGGTAAGTATTTTAGTCAATAATCTGACTATTTCTTGTCGTATTACAAGCGCAGTTTGACAAAAATTGTGTCTAGGTAATTTTCTCAAAATTTTGATTACAATGGTCAACTAACAGATAAAACAAGAAAGTGAATAACACCTGGTTTTTATATCCAGAATTTGAAGACGAGTACTTATGTGGTTTTACCGGTGCTTCAATATAGTTATTTAAAATGTTCAACGCAAAAAAACATAAGACATTTTAAATAACAAAAGAAATACCGTAAAATATGCTGGAGTAGAGTTTGTCCAAGATATCATCTTCAAACAATTAATTAAAAAAACCTGACATTAGTTTGAATATTTAATTAAATAATTTATATTTTGTATGAATTTCTTTTATTCTGACCGTCATGGCGCAATTTCATTGGTCGTTAACTCGTGCAGTATACAGCATACGGGGAGTAAATATCATACATGAGATAATTATAAACGTTTCCCCGAATGCGGGCCCTATCGACCACGGAAATTGCGCCATTAACCAGGTAAAAGGAATTCTATGGTAGTCAGTGGCCAGCATTATCTGACCCTTCTCACGCCACTTGCCCTCTTCTTAAATGAGGGGTCAGGTAATGCTGGGCACTGACTGAACCTACATGTTAGCAATAGACGCTGTTTTGAAAAACCACGCTTGCATATTATTTATAAAAAAATCAAAGCCAATATTTATAGTTACATGAAATAAAAATACCAGATTTTTCCCGCAATTTTCAAGTTTAATTCGTCTAACTACATTTTATTGCTATTTCTTATGTATTAAATTTTTTTTACAAGACTTGAGGGTACTTGCTAAAATATTTTAATGAGGTTTTTTTTTTCGAAAATTACTAAAGTATCATTGGAATTATTCAAAGAACCCTAATAATTAGTTCTTTGTATGAAAATGACAAGTATTTTTTTTTATTAACTTTTTGGTCATCCGAGTTGTTTAGGTCAGATAGGCAGTCGCTAAATGTAAAATATTGGTATTCAGCTGAATCCGGTTAGACTGAAAGCCGACCCCAACATCGTTGGGCGAAAGCTAAGCAGATGATGATGGAATTTTTCGTCATCAGTAAAAATGAAGTGAATGCCATTTTCTGAAAATACGGAGTGTATTTTCAGAAAATGGCCGAACGGTATTTTTCAATGTCAAAGTAAGGTATTTTCTTTACAGTTAATTTATAACTGGATAGTTAACAGTAAGAAGAATCGCCATTTGTATTTTATTTAAGTATTATTTATCAATAAATATGAAATGTAAGCCTATTATCAACAATTTACGTAAATTCTCAGCTATTTACAGTTTTCTTATAAAAATACTGAAAAATAACGGGAAAACATCTAGTATTTTATTCGGCTTAAAATTACGAGGCGAATCTTATCCATTTTTAATAATAATATTGTTTCATAAATATGTTTTTTTAGTATTTATTTTGGATATTATTTGAATATTTGGAAAAAGTCTTAAGTTTGCTTAGACAAGTATACATACTTTTATAAAATGGCTATATCGAGTTTGGGTGAACTCATTTTATTTCTTTTTTGCAATGATATACACTGTTTTATTACAGTGGTTCGTTTAAAACTATGAGTGATGATGAAAAAGGGACTTGAAATAGAGAAACCAAATATTTCCGCGAACATTTTTATTTCAATTAAATAACATTCGCGCATTACTAAACTAACAGGACATTTTTATCACATTTAAAAAATTATTAATACATTCCTTTGTCAATCCTTTACATAATTTGTTTAACCTTTTCACCGCCAGCGTACACAGAACGCGATGCCTCGCCTAGCGCCAAGCTATACATCTATAACGAAATGTATAGTAAAAAGTAGTGATGAGGGTAGCGTCATATCGATGAATGAGAATTATACACATTAAGTTATGTTTTATTTATAATTTTACGGATATAAATAAAAACTGATTAAATATTTCCATATTTGTTTTATTTCACAGTATCCATATTAAGAAAAAACAATATAAATTATAAGAATAAAAGAAACAAATACATAACTCAATTAGAGCCATAAGAAATGAGGTACATCTCTAATTGTTTCATGACGTCATTCTTTGACTTCATTTCAAGTCCTTGGCGCTCAGAACACGTTAAATTCAATTCTGATTAGGGATGTGGTCTATGATCTTTTTTCTGTTTGTCTACTCCCGTGTTTTTTAACTACTTCTGTCAATATTTTTTATCGTAAGTATCTAAGCGGTGATGACTGCCGCACATTTACCTCGTCGGTCGATGACTGAAAATAAACAAAGCAATTATTTTATTTTAAGCAATCCATTATTGAGATGAGAAGATCTGCTGTGCCTATATGGGGACGCGCTGGTAAAAGGACAGTTATTATATATTACGCTAGAGATATCGGGCTCTGATCAAAGTTACACTAAAAAAACCATTCCGGTAGAAATACCTATTTTATCTTTTTCTCCAAGCAACGCTTAAATACCGTATAGCAATAAAAGCCTGGCCTGGCGCGATCAGGCAAGTGAGAAAGCGGGCCGTATGACCACAGCATAATACCTACACACACACACCATGTGATGATGTGTGTAGGTACAAGCACAAGATATCTGAGCCATTATTTTTTATTTTTCATTCAGAATTGAATCTCACAAATAGGTACCTACAATGTAATCATTTGAATAAACGTTATTATTATTATCAAGTTGAACATACCTCAGAATCATCGTCTTCTGGTGCAACATTCTCCACAAAATACTCCGAGTCCGATTCCACACCTTGTAGAATGCTTAAAAGCTCATCCGTATCCAGTTCTTCGTTCATGTCAATAACTTACATATTTCTTTACATACCTAGTAACAAATATTGCTGCAGACTGCACTATGACAAAGTGGCCTTGACAGCCATACGTTTATGACGTCACAGAACGTCTTCTATAATAGTCCGTGGCGCCCGGGGTACTGACAACCAATTATTTTGTAGAGATGGGAATATAATTATCGATAAGGATTGCCAACAACTATTTAATTCCGGTTCGGCACATATCCAACGGTCGAAATTCATCTAGCTTCCCTTTGTTATAAAGTAGTTATCTAAGTTCATATTTTACTGACCTCAAATTGTTTTCGATTACAATATTTTTAAATATTTCAACGGGTGAACTCAAACAGTTTTAACTTTCGCGTCACATCACTGGCCGACTACATATAAAGTCCTTGGCGTTCTGGGGATATTAAAAATGTTCGGAGTTTTTGTTTTTACCAATTTTAAGACAATTAAGGGCTTCTTTTGTGTGGGAAAATAAAAAAAACAGGGTATTAGACAGTGCTTTTAAATAATAAAATGAAAAAAAGCCTGTTAAATACGGTAAATTAATTTTTATAACATAGTTAAAATGAAGAGCTTCTAATGAAGTCGTGGCGCTGGTGGCACGAAAATCTGGAACTTCTATTGATGTCCGTGGCGGTGAAAAGGTTAAGCCAACTTTTCAGGCATATATAAGGGCGCCAGGCATATTTGATTTACATTTGTTAAAAGCATGCCATCAATTCTAACAATCCTTCTCATGTGAGAAGTCTGTATTTGCTTTCATAAGCTATGATATCATATTTCCAAACAAGGTTATTTGAATACTTACTATAGAGCATCATGTATCATATAAATGGGGTAAATAGACCATCATGTTTGGGAAATTTTTCAAGCAAGTTACATTTTTATACTGCTAATTTGTTCTTTTTTAAGCAATATATTTTGGTTCACTAAAAATGAGTTTATATTTCAAACCCTCTTTATGATGCTTTTACATTTCAAGTCATTATAGATTCATTCATGCGAGTGCAGACATTTTCTGCTATTTAAATAGCTTATATTTTTCGTTACAATTATTAGGACAACGACGGGAATTGGAAATGGCGTAAGTGAAAAGCTTGCTATTAGATTTTCAACTCTCAGTGCCAAGCCGAACGTTGCAAATCCCACAACGGACCCAAAATAGGGTAGACGACAAAAAAAAACATTTTTTCCGTCAGATAGATTTCCAAAAAATATTGGACATATTTTTTTTTTCACATAAACAAAAAATGAAGACGATACAGTGCTTCGAAAACTCGTGTGACGTCATTTCAGTACATTTTTACCTAAAAGTGATGTCACAAGCCCCCACTCCAAAACGCGGCAAAGATCATTCTTTGCCGCGTTTTATCTTCGTCAATTTTTATTGATTTGAAAAAACAAAACGTATCCAATATTTTTCGATAATCTAACTGAGGGAGCAAAACGGAGTCATACTTTTTTTGGTTAATTGTCATCCCTATTAGGTAGGCCCTAATTCCAACCCCTATTAGGTACGCCGTCAATGAGTCCACCCAAAATCGTGTGCTAATCAAAATTGTCACGTATACGACCACCAGCAATTTGTTAGGAAACATCTGTTTCTGGGTAACCCGAGTAATGCCAAGTATATATATTTATATGTATAAACACTATCATGTAAGCTGTGCTCTGTAGCTTTTGTAAATATAACCTTGGTAATGTATTTTATATTATATCTAGCCCATATTGTCACACTGCTTTTTCGAAGGGTAGGAAATCTTCAAATGACACTCGCTCTGGGTGGAGTGGTAGCTAAAAACCACCCATGTTCCTTCTTAGCCCTTTGTGTTCGAGGCCGCGGTATCTCCTTCGAACAATCCGCAGCCCCGACAGATGTTTGCCTTGTCTTGATAAATGATTTCCGAGCATTTTGACATACTTTCTTTATTTGTTTCATAAAGTTAAGTTCCTAATAAGATTATTTTACAAAAGCTACAGACAATTTAACTATAATATGTAGAAAGCTTTCTTCTACTAAGTTTTGGGGAGTAAGTCTTGCGTTCAATAGTTTTTAGCCCAGTCTCAATTAAAAAAACATAACTTTTTTCTATTTTTTTTTTATAACTATGAAGGCTTCGTTTAGATCTCAATTGTTTGAAAAGAATAAAACTCCCGGTGTCCTGGTGAGAGTCAAAAATCACGCTAAAAAAATCAAGTATAACCTGATCTCGCTTTGTAAGTGCTTGCGGTACAATGAGAGACCAGCTTGACTTGGTTTTGTATAGCTTGACAGATCGATATGGCTCAGGACTGCGAAAGACTGAACTATTGAACAAAACTAGGTTTCTTCTTAGCGTGTCGATAGCAATATAAATAGGGTAGTTGATAAAAAAAAATCTAATTAGTCCGTCAGATAAGATTTCCCAAAAATATTGGACACATTTTTTTTTCACGTTAACAAAAAATGAAAACGTTACAGTGCTTCGAAAACTCGTGTGACGTCATATTGCAGTACATTTTTTACTGGAAAGTGACATCACAAGCCACAAAGATGATCATGAGAGGGCTCATGATCATCTTCGTCAATTTTTATTAATTTGATAAAACAATAAACACGTATCCAATATTTTTCGATAATCTAACTGATGGACTAATCAGCATGAAATTTTTTTAAGACAGAAAACATCCCTATTGTGTCGGTCCAGAACTAGTTTGGCGCTTTCGGTAGCGTCCATCAGTTCCTGTAGTGGACAAACAACAGGACACACAGGACACGATATTAAGGTGGAAGCTCCAGGGCAACCCGCGAAATTCGAATTTTCTTACGTTTTTTGCAATTTGCCGATCAGTGTCAAGTCGTATGTTAAATAAAATAAGATTCGCGAATTAGATTTTTGGAGGGTATGAGGAACAGGGTGTAAAGTTCCTCATCCCCCATAGAAAAGGAAGGATCCTCCGACCGGACGGGTGTTGTGTCTGTTGGGCTAACTGCCCGACATTATGTAAGTCGGGATTTTCTGGGGGAGTCGGCTAATGTCGCGGATAAAGTTGAAAGCGCGTTGTAGGATTAGCCAATTAGTTCGCATGTGTTGCGATAGATGTCGCTGTCTCCACAGATTCAAGAATGCCGTTTTAATCAAATAGTCACTTAAGAGACCTTTATGAACTGAGACGGTTGTATTGGTGATTTTATTCATTATAACTCCGTAAATAAACATTTGTTACTGCCGCGAATCTTATTTTATTTAACATACGACTTGACACTGGACAGGTATTGCAAAAAACGTAAGAAAATTCGAATTTCGCGGGCTACCTTGTCGCATCAACCTTAAGTGCACCATTGTTTGAGAATACTGGGCTAAAAACTATGAATTTCGTTATAAAATCAACTTACGTATAGATACAACAATATATATAAGTTTACAACCATTATTTACCTGAATCAAAACATTTATTATATCACATTTTTAACACATTAAGAAACCTGGCCGATTCTCTGCTATGTTTGTTTCTTTATACAAAATTTCTTTCTTTTTTTATTTATTTTATAAATATATTGACTAATTTGGGAGTGTGTTCAGAGTGGGCAACCATCTTAAATATTTTAATTGTTATTTAAAAGGAGCAACAATTATTTACGAGAATACCTGTAAATAAAAAACTATCTTTCTTCAACAACAAAAAAAATTAGACGATTCATCTTTATAGAAAACTTAATTAGTATTTAAAAAATAAAAAATCAGTAATGCTTATTCCGTATCTAGCACTCTTACAACGAACTGTTTTGAATTCTATGACAAACTTTTTAAGGTTGAAATTCACCAAAAGTTGTGAAGAAGAGTGATTGGCTAATGCTGTCAGCCAATCAGAGCGCAGTTGTCAGAAGGTGACCAATCGGAACACACTCTTTGTTCGGGCGGTACATTTTGAAATCTAAAGCATGTTACACACATATCTGTCGACTTGCACAAGTTGCATGCCATTGTCATTGACCGACTTCTAAAAAGGAGGAGGTTATGTTTTTGGCGTGTATGTTAACTTGCAATGTTTGTATGTTACTGAATTTGTAAACAGTTTTAACCCACCCAACCGATTAGAGCTGCAACTTTGCATACACGTTTAGTTTGTATAATAATAATGCATGGTTAGCCCAGTGACGTCTTTCTTAATCCAAAATGGCGGATCCTAAAGATGGTGAACTGGATGTATCCCATGGTTTACAATACGAAAAAATGAACGTCATACCTATTTTTAAAAGCTTGTAAATGTTTTAAACTTGTTTAAACATGAAAATTGATAAATACAATATACAATGGCATGCACCTTACACACTCTTGTGCAGTCACAAACGTATTAACATCTTAACGCTTAGTTTCAAAAGGGGGGTAGGTGCGAAGGCTAGAATTCCAACTACATTGAAATTACAAAAACTATGTACACTTAACATACATACCTAGCGTTAGGAAAGAAATTAACAAGATTTCCTTTATTTTTTTCAACAAATCTCTAAAGTCTAACTAACTAAAAAAAAAGTCGGGCTGTTGGCATTAAGCGCGACTTTTTCGCGCGATTCTCTCTCTCGATATACACCCCGACTTTAGAACGGGTGATTTACCTAATAATGCGAAGTGCGTGTTCCACTGCCAAAGAAATATCAACCTTGGTTTTCTAAAAATAAAATCAATGATCAACCGAACGGCATCTCAGTCAGCAATTAATGCTCTGTCGGTTTCAAGTATTTTATTTGAAATCCATTTGGCAGTGGAAATTGGGATGTTAAAATTCTATTAGTAAAATCGATAAGTTTGAAGAAAAAAGGGTATTTAAAATGGTCTTACCTCGAGGAACCTGCATTTTCTTATCCAACAATAATTACATTTTTGAATAACTTCCTTCATTATTTACTCCACAGATCGATAACACAAATAATCTAGTTTTAATCGCACTTGCGATTAGTCGCTTAGACAAAGTTATGTAATGTCAAACAGCTTCTTGAAAATCGTACATTTTTATATCCTATAACATTTATAGCAAGTATTATTGAACACTATACATTAAAAGTCTTTGAACATACGACGGTTTTATAAGGAAAGGGGGATCCACAATAATATTATACGAATATCCATATTTCTTGTACAAAATGTATTTCTTCATATAATTCACAGTAAATGCGAGACAACACAAACTTAAAAACTATTCGTTGAATTTACAGTATTTTCATTAACTAAACTAAGTCGCACGAAAAAGTCGCAGCGACCAATCGCATTTCGCAACAACCCTAAAATGATACTATATTTTTAAAATTCACAATTGTCTAACTAACGACATCTTAAAAACTAACTTTCGATAACTAAACGCATTATTAATTTAATTTATTTTTAATGCAATTCATTCGTCCAATCACTCAAGGCTACGTCATAATATTTTTTGTTTTGTATTTTTGTAATTTATTTTTAACACCTAATCAGAATTATTCATAAGAATCGTCATATACATAAAGTAAGCTTGTTTTTATCGTAGAGTATCGATATCTATAGAATAATAATTTATCGATACTGCAACAATGAGGGTAGTAGTGACATTGGCACGCATCGATGATGACGTCATTTGACAGTTCGGTATCATTCGTGTTTTTACGAAGTCTGCCGATGTCACTGCATCTTCATTGTACGATAAGTGTTGGGCCAGCCAGAAATAGGGAAAAAATACTATAATAATCTAGACAGGCCCTAATACCTACAAAATATACACTTACATTTAAAACAAAAATCTCACCATTTTACAAACAACAGTCACTATCGTCAACCAACAGGAGCGCTAAATTTTTTGTAATTTTTTAGTTTTTTTTTTAGTTTAGTTACTTCTGGTTGGTTGTCGATTTTATGTCGAAAATATATTTGTACATCAGTGTCAATTTGGAGAATTTGGTATTTTCACAAAAATTTAAAATGTCTCATTTGAAAGTGGCTTGATAATTTTGTGGTGAGACCATCGCGCATAAATATCGACACCGTTTGAGTTTTGCAAACATTTTGTCTTTGTATGAGTCATAAAAAAATAATTCCGCTAAAAACTGACACTGACAAACAAAAAATTTCAAGCCCATTCATCCCCAGGGTGGGTGACGGCGTCAATGGCCGTTTTATTAGTATAGCTAGCATCCCCGCACCTAGATCCCGCCATATTGAATACAAGACACACGATTTCGGCTCAAAAAATCAAATAAAATACGCCACAACCACGCGCATTTATTTACAAAAGTGCTATATAGTGAATTAATTTACATACAGTGCTAAGTTCTTTTGACGCTTGAATCTCTGTGGTGACAACAAAATGGCGTCGTTAGTAACAAAAGGCGCCAAAAGAACCACAACAGCTCTATACTCAGTGAAAACTTTTTTAAACGCCGTGACATCCATTCGAAATCCGAACACAAAACCGTGCATCTCCAAAAACAAAAGAGAAGAGAAAAAAAAAACAAGTGACAGGTTAAATTACTGATTAAAAAAAAAAGGTTTTAACCGTAGGTACACTACACTATTGAGGTCCGATAGTTGTTGCTTGAGGAACGTCGACACACGAAGCGCTACCGCGGACGGTGTGGACGTCACTTGGCCAGATGACCGTTGCCCATCGCCGCCTCGACGACCTGCAAACGTTCGGACCAGTTTCAGCGCACAGCCGTGTGTCGTCGTTCCTAATGAGGCTGCAAGGGTTTACGCACAGCAATGGGACGAGAAGACTCAACTATGGAAATATTTAATAAAAAAAACTCCCCCGGTTTCAGAAAGTCTGCCTGTAACTGGCCAGCATTATCTGACCCCTCTTCTTCTATATGGGGGGGTTAGGTAATGCT
Source organism: Diarsia brunnea (assembly GCA_949774965.1). Taxonomy (NCBI): domain Eukaryota; kingdom Metazoa; phylum Arthropoda; class Insecta; order Lepidoptera; family Noctuidae; genus Diarsia; species Diarsia brunnea. Next base: position 3,972,754 of record OX459023.1, read on the forward strand.
GAGCACTGATTGTGCTTGATACGTGCAAAAGTATACAAGTAACTTGCATGCCATTCTTATATTTTCTTGTCTGTGACTGGAACCACCTCTAATAGCCATATTATTTGAGCGTGAAAAAGAGATGGAGCTATACACCTTGTTTAGCTCATCTCTTTCTAACACTGCAGTAATACTGCTATAAAGATGGTGATAGGCACTTAGAAGTTGACATACAATGACACGCAACCTACTTGCACACTTTTGGTGTACTAGCAACTCAATTGCGTAAAACATTTCTAGTCACAATAAAATTAATTTTGACACTTCAGTGACATGGACATTGTTGAGCTGTCAAAATAAATGCTATTGTCATTATATATGTGATACCGCAATTAAACTGCTGTTTAATGAAAACTGAAAACCAATAACTTTCCGAAACCGAGGTGTCTGTCTGAAAACACTGACTTAAGCATGTAAAAAGAGATAAAAAAACTAAAAAAGAATCTCAGACAGTACTCGAAAAAGAAAACTAAAAAAATATCCCACCGCTGTGTGTTTGTTTATACACATTTACAACTCGGATTGTCATAGAAATCAGCACCCTAATTACGTAATACACTCGTATAAATGACAATTCCTTTCATTGTGAAATGTATAAGGAAATAAATTAAAATTATAAAGATTCAACTGTTCTACAATACTTGCACGATATTCGACATACTTTCAGCGCTAAACAGTGCTTTGAAAAATCAGTCTTGATAAAAAAACAACTTTATCGTTACAGTCTACAAGTATATGATTGTTGTTGAACTGTCAAAATGACAGGTCCTGTCATTTCGAGTGTATTCGAAATTCGAGTGCTGTTCTTTACAATCCGAAGTGCTATGTGCCTCCCGCCACCAGGGTTTTAAAAAGCGAGGGTAACCCAGCGAATAATGTGCGTTTGCAACCCAAAAATGGGACTTTTTCAAAGTAAAGAGGTCTTGTTTGAAAAAGCCTTGAGCCCCAGGAGGTAACGGTATACACAGCTGCGCAAAAAAGCTATTATTTAGCTGTTACATTTAGAAATCGATCAGTTTTGGAGCAATTTTTTTTATTATAATGAAATAAGTAGGTATTTCAAAATTGCAAATTTTTTAATGGTCGACGATATTGCAGTATTGAAATTTTCTTCGTCAACACGTATACAGAAATATTTCATAAAAAAAAAATCTTCGTCAACAGGCTAATAAAAAATAATTAATTAATAAATACTGTTTAAAACTACATTTTCCTGTAGTTTCGCGATAGCTGCACTACAAATTGAGGGTCAAATTTAAACTTTAAAGTGAAGCGTTTAATTCTTTCGTTACTTATTTCATTATAATAAAAAAGTCCAAAACTGTAAAAAGAAAAATGCCGGCAGACATTGTCAAGTATTGTTCAGTCTTTCGGCTGATAAAAGTCAGCAACCACATAAACGTTGCCAGCTATAAAAAATACACAAAATTACAATTACTAAAACATGACAGTAAAAAATATGGTCGTCTTTAGTGAAAAAACAATATAAAATGCTATAAGATTGACCACGTCATCAGATACATCATGAAAAAAAGCAAATAAAAACAAAAAAATAATCCTTTTAATTACAAAAATAAAAACAACTCAGTAACATAAATATAACAGCTAAATAATAGTGAAATAAAAGGTGCTCGTTGACAGTGAGATGAGAAATATTATGTCAAGCAACATCCTCATGCATTATATTACTTAATAATAACAATATTAATTTAATTATAGTTTTTATACCTCTTACCAATAAACACTGTACAGAGTTATAAGTTTGTTGCAAGACATTAAAATTAGGTTCAGCAGTTTTTAAGAAATCTGCAGCCAAACATTCGGGTCGATGTAGGACCTCGTTTTCAAGATTTAAAATCTCATACGATGACGATATTTTTGACAACTTATGCAGTGTTTATCAGTAAGAGATTAAAATTAATATTTTGATTCGTCTACTTCTTTTTTCAAGGCCTCTGTAAAAGTAATTATTATTGATGGTATGTGAAAAACCGTAACAAAAATGGTGTAGGGCAGAAAAATATGAAAATTGATTTTGTGTAGTGAATATAACTACATAGTTAAAATGTTTTGGCACCATCACCAATTGATTTAAAAAGTTTACGAAAGCCTTTCATCTTGTAAAATTGTCTTTCATTATAAATTATTTAGTTTTTATAATAATTTGTGTCCTGGTAATTTTTCAACTCAAATAAAATACAAAACTCATCAGATTACGAAATCATATCTTTTAATTAAATAAAAACATCTTGAAAACATAATAAATTCGATAGATTCAACTTATGCAAACAGTTATGCTAGTTTACAAAAATAATGATGAAATTCGTTAAGGTAATCTCAGTTTTGAATGCTTAGACAAAATTCGACACTAAAACATTTTTTGTTTGCAATTTTGTGACATAATGGAAAGTTAGCTACTATTGTTAATAAACGCAAGCGATATTATTGAACTGTAGTCTAATAAAGGTTTCTTTTTTGAAAATCATGGCTATAAAAAAAAATAAAGTCTCTTAAAAAAATGCAAAAATAAATGATTGCTTGTTACCCATAGGTAATTATTTGAAATGTTAATTATATATTTAAATAATGTAAAATTATTTAGAAGAGTCAACTTACAGCATTTGTAAAATATTTCTAAATCTATGCAGTCTGTGGTCACAAAAAGTCTCTTTTAAAATAACGCGTCAAGTGTCAAAAAAATAAATTAATAAATCTGGTGTCGAATTATGGCTAAACTACATAAAAATAAACAACTTAATCTTATACTTAACACTGCGTCACACCGTCAATATGATTTGACATTATAAGTTTTTTTATAAGAAATAAAAAATATTTTAAAGGACTAAGTACTTGAAATATTGCCAATATGCACACTGACACTGCAACGCTTACATAATAATATATGAAATGATTATTCAAGAATTTTTCAAGATTTTTTTTTTTCAAGGTTATTGGAAAGGATAAATATTAAACTTGGAATTAGCCTCTTGAAACTCGGAAGAACTATGTTACAATATAAATATTTTTTAAGAGAGATCGGGCATTACACGGCCACTAACTAGAATTTTCGCCGTAAGACCGGGCATACAACCAGTTTGGATCAGGATAGCAACCGGTTCTGCCCAAGTCGTGGTAAAAACCGCGTGTGCCAGATCCCTTTAGTTTCCTTTTAATTCTGAATAACCACGACATTATTTTTCAAAAACAATCTAACATTTTTATACAAAACTATTACAACCTATGAACATACAAAATTAAAATTATTTCTTGTCATCAATTAGCAATGAGCAAGTTTAAGTACATTTGTTTTGGAAAATATTTCAAAAATTAAGTTTTTTTTTTAATTTATTTTCTACTACAGTTTAATGGTAACAGCAATGGCACCATACTCAGATGTTTTATATTATTTACAAAATTTACAAAAAAAAAACGTAACATACAATTGTTTTCGTAAATAGTCAAAAAAAGTTTTTTGTTTTTTGTCCCAAAATTTAAAGACGAGTAAAAGTCTGCCATAGGAGCTTTTATTTAAACTAATTGACGTTTAGCGTCTTATTTTTATTTATTTTTTATAAAACCTACGAAAACATTTGTATCAAAAAACAACAATTCCGTAATACTTGGATTTAACTTTTGAAATCGAAAGCTTAAATTTAAGGAACATTAAAGATAAACCCTGTATATATATATTTTTTTTACTTTTTGATCATTTTTGAGCAAGCATTTCTTTATTTACATATTTTTACAACTTAAAAGGTATCTTTTTTAGCAACAAGTCAACTTTTAGCTAAAGGAAAAAATATTATTTTCTTTTTAAATATAATTAAAGCTGAAATGGTAATGTGTTCAGGTAGTTGCTTAAAATTTGTTTTTTTTATTAGCAACCTGATAATTCTGATAAATCACTTTATTAAATAAAATATGTCTATAAACTATACTCTGAAGAAAAACAAACATTTCAAAAATGTTATATAAATGTCGGAAAAATATATGAAAAAGTCCTTCATGGAATGTTATAATATTGAAAAATCACGATTCTTTATAAATAGTCACACATTTAACAGGCCTTAGACTTAATAACTAAATAAAAATATCACTACAATGTGATGTTTTAAACTAACATTGATATAAATGTAAATATTATTTTGTAAACCGTATATATTTAAATATATCTGTAGAATATATAGTCGTATATATTTATTAAATAGCTAACAAGCGACATAGAGTAGCAAAAAGCTAAATATGTTTTAACTATAGTAAATATTTACATTTAATGTATAAATATGTACATATAATATTTTGCCAGACATATTTAGGAGGAATAGGAATGTGTATGTGTATTAAGTTTTAACAGCCTGTATTTGTAGATAGGCCGTCTGTAACACCAGTATAGTGCCTGCTTTGAATGGCACTTATAGACGAATGCCTGTAAAACTATAGCAATATTAGATTCTCAACTCTCGGTGGTAAGCCGAGCCGTTAGTTTAGACTGGCTGAAATATTTTCTAGACAACTATGATAGTTACAACTCCGAGTTGATCGCAAAATATTTTATATTATTTTCTTAAGTACATTCTTCTTCATCGGATTTCAATGATTCCCAGTTGAATTAAGTTGTGTATTAAATATATTTAAAAAATAATTCGTCTGTTCTTCAAATTAAGTTATATTCCCCAAAATATGCTGGACAGTGTAAATATATGTATGTTGGCCCTGTAAATGTGTTGTAGTCCTATATAATTGTACATAAGTTAGATAAATAGCTCTTTAACAATGTATAAATAGTTTTAAATAGTTTTTTTCTTATAATTGATAGCAAATAATGATATTGCAGCAAAAATTGTTGCCGTATTGACCGATTTTCTTAGCTATTTTGGCAACTCTGTTCTTTTTTAGGGTAAACGGGAGACTGTCTGTGATCATAGCAAGTACAACCTTTTCTTGCAAGAAATATTACATAACGTTGCACGTGTGTTCTTTGAAGAGACGACGGCAGATTTAAGTACTAACACATAGTTTGTCAAATGTCCAAATAGACTATTTTTAGGCTGCGGTGTACTATTATTGGCCGCTAAGCTGAAGTGGACCTGGACTGAGCACGTCTGCCGCATGTCCAATAAGTTGTTAGCTGAAATAACCAATTTCTGGGGCCCTGACATAGCCAGAAGGCGTCACAGCGTATCAGTATCAGTGATGTATTATACAGTACTCAACTACGCACCTAAATGTCACTAGCTATGTTTTCAATTTCTGTTGGATAGTTACCAATACTTTATCCTGCTTGACTGTCTGTCTCTACAATTTTTTTCTTGTAATGGCAAGGCAAGGCAGATGGATTTCCATGCCAAAGACAAAACTAAAATGTCTCAAAAGTATATCATCTCTCATTCAATCTTCAAAATAGAAGACAGCAACGCTGCTTGATAGCAGAAATGTAGTTTTGATTTCAATTTAATTTGACAATTCGAAATTTTCCTTGTCTCTAAGTACCAAATTTTAAATAGCATTGCTATAACCTCAGCCCGTTTAACCTTAAGTCTTTTAACTAGCACAAGTTGAATACTAAACACATTCAACAAAATACATGGTGTTTGATTGAACAAGGGACATCCTTTAATGGAGGAAATCGTTAAATAACCAACTTTTACTATGGAACGGAAAAACGTCTAAAAATAGCTATACTTGGTCAAGCTATGCTTTAAATCATGTTAGTTATGTTGGTGGAGGGAGAGGGAGAGGACGGCCGAAGAAAAGATGGATGGATTTTGTGAGAAACGATATGAAAGAAAAAGATGGTAAATGTTGCCGTGACATCTGACATGGGAGCGGAAGATGAAATAGTGTTGCACCGACGTTGAATGAGATTATTCGGATGTCGACAGTGAAGTAATTTAAGAGGTTGTCCTGTACTAAAAGTTTGCCATTTTCATGAATACAATCCCCACTTAAAGTATATCCCTCATTGAACCTAACACAGTACACATTCAGTGCATATTTTAATGTTTAACACTTATATAAGTCGACTTATTATGCTAAGTTCCAAGTCTCCTGTTGATCTGACATACGCCTTAAATCTACCAATTCCCTTACTAAAAATTGCACATACATTTTCTCACAATGTGAAAAGAAATTCAGAAGCTTGCTGTTAAGATTGGAAATCTATCGTCAGATACATGGGTATCATATTAATTTAAATCATCATTCCATCTCTGTCATCTTCAAATGATCGAAAGAAACAGAAAGATGTTCTCATGTTAAACTTATTTAGCTATTTGTGGTGCTTTATCAACAGTTTATTTAGGTGTAACATTAAAGTAAATAAGAATAACTTCCATTTTTATATAGGTAAGTCAAATACTTATTACTTGCATATACATGTTAACCTGAATACAACGAAGGAAGCGAAGCAATGAGCAACGAAACTGCAATAGAATTCCTTATTTTCAAAATGACACAATTAATTGTATCAGCGTTATTTCCTCGATTTCCATTTCAGAGAAAAGCCAGACCTAAAGGCAACTTAAAATTGCTTTCAGAACTTTATAATAAACTGCCAACCTCATTCTGTCCTTGTAAACGAAAACGCAGTAACTAAAACTACTTTTATTTACATTGTATCCGAGTTTTCCGTCACTAGGACAGTATTCGTAAATCACTAATTAATATCTGACGATAGATTCTCATTTACACACAAAACATAACCAAACAATCAACAAATTGTATCTAGCGTAAACACTACTTAACTACAAAATATATTTGTGACACTATTCCGGTGGTGGCGGAGGCACAGGTGGAGGCGGCATGGCGGGTAACGGAGGCTGAGGTGCCCGCAGCGGAGCCCTAGGCATCGGCGCCCGCGGCATAGGAAGCCTAGGCGCCGGCACACACTGCCGCGGGTACATAAACCCCTCCATACCGTAATAATACCCGTCCATACCTAACCCGTAGTACAGCGGAGGGGGTGGTTGCACCATAAAGTAAGGTAAGGGTTGTCTAAAAGGGGGAGGTACATTCCAGTTGCCTACCTTAGGGTGGTGTGGAGTTCCGTTGTGGCGCGCGACTTTTGCCGGCGGGCCGTGTTCGGGCGCTGGGGCCCGTTTGCGAGACGCGTCGAGAACGTCGCGTGAGATCTTGATCTTCAAGCTAGACGTCTGAGGAGGTGGAGGGGGCGCCGCTAACCGTTCCTTAGGAATCTTTATCTTCAGCCCAGGACTTGTAGACAACTTTTCTTTAGGAATAGTTATCCTTAGAGCCCCATCTTGCTGCTGGGGAACCTCCACAGGCTGAGGAACGGGACTGTCTTTCCGTTTTTCCTTATCCTTTTTATGTTTCTTCCGTTCTTCCTTAGATTTGTCGCGATCTTTGTGTTTGTGTTTGTCCTTTTTCTTCTTTTCTTTCTTATGTCTATGTTCTAATACTTCTTCTACGGGTGGAGGGGGTTCTACGACGGGAGGGGGAGGTATGACGGGCGCTGGGGGAGGTTCCACCGGCGGCTCGCGTTTCACTTCAGGCGATTTGCGCTCTGTTGCCACCGTGATAGGGGCCGGTTTGGCTAAACTTTCCTTTAGTAAGTTCGATACTAGTGTAGGATCAGTTTCTATGCCGTTGACCGGTCTAGCAGGCGCCTCAGGCTTTCGTTCGGGCACTCTGGTCTTAATCGCGTTCCCTCTTTGCGAATCGCGAATAACATTCTCATATCCGGGCGTTTCGTCAATTTTCTTCACGACCGGTACAAGTTCAGGCTCAGAACTAGACTGTTGGCGTTGTCTAGGCTTCAGGACTTCCTTCGAAGGTGGGGAAGAGAACGGGGAGAGTATTGCAGGAGGTTGCATCTCTCTGATAGCCGCTGAAGGGTCTGGCCGCTTTCTATGCGGACTGGGCGGCCTTTGCTCTTGAGTTTGTACGGGAGGCTGAGGTACTTGCGGTGCAGGAGGGGGGGTAGGCCTAACCTCAGGTTTAGGACGGTGAGGGGCCGGTTGGGGAGGCCTACGGGGCGCCTGAGCGGCCGCCGCGGTCGGGGTGGTTGCGTTCTCCGGAGAGAACAGCGAAGGAGGTCTTGTTCTTTGAGGAACCACTTCGGGTTGAGCTGCGGCTTGAGGATGTGCTGGCGCTGGGGCTACAGTCGCAGAAGTAGCCGTTGCAGTGGCAGTTGAGGGTCCAGGGACAGGTGGACGGTGGTGCCTGTGCTCGTGTGGGGGCTTCTGATGGTGAGGCTTATGAGGAGGCCAGGGATGGTGCTGTTTGTGGTGATGCTGACCAGACGGCCTTTGATGATGAGGTGGTGCCTGAGCATTCGGCCTCGGCTGAGGTGCCCCTGGCCTGGCTGGCTGCTGTGGCTGTGGTTGCTGTTGTTGCTGTGAGGCAGCTTGTTGCCGTTGTCTCTCTCTCTCCTCCCGTCTTTCCCGTTCTTCCCTTTCCCTCTTTTCTCTGTACAGGGTGTAGTCTATTTTCTGTGGTTGAGGTTGAGGTGGGGCCGCGGTTGTCGCTGGTACGTAACCGCCCGGGACTGGTTGACGTCTTCTTTCCCGTTCGTATTCTGTAAAGATAGTTTGGTTATAGAATTTGCAGATAACCTTGATGTTTCCATCATTCTTCTCTTTCACTAAACAATACATTTAAGTTTATCGGTGAACATAAACTTTAAATCGTACACAACAATAACATCAGTCCAAGATGCTGCTTATCAGCTCTGTCTACATTTGTCTATGAGTATGCAAAATTGGACTACCAAAATACCCTCAAGTTTAACAAAATAAAGATCTTTGACAATGCATCTCTTTGTCAGTGATCTACACTTTGGAATGGCCAACAACAGTACTTTCACAAGTTATTATATGAATTTCTGTAGCTTTGCATTCTTTGTTTTTCTGACATTCAAAAATCCCTGTAATTGTGTAATTGAAATACTTTCGAGTTTATCTCCAATAGCAACATAATATATCATCATCTGCCTAGCCTTATCCCAACTATGTTGGGGTCGGTTTCCAGTCTAACGGGATGCAGTTAGATACCAGTATTTTACATGGAGCGACTGCCTATCTGACCTCCACAACCCAGTTAATACTAGGTAATACGATACTCTTTGGTAAGACTGGTTGTCAGACTTTCGGGTCACCGACTAAGGGGCAGGAAGGGGACCAACGGCTTTCCGAGGCACGGAGGGAACTACAAACAATCATCATCTGCCTAGCCTTTTCCCAATTGTGTTGGGGTCGGCTTCCAGTCTAACCGGATGCAGCTGAATATTTACATGGAGCGACTGCCTATCTGACCTCCACAACCCAGTTAATACTAGGTAATAATAACTACAAACAATAATACTACATAATAAATAAACTTACCTTTATCAAATGACTTGTCAATCTCATCCGCACCCGTATGCTTCTTGTCAAACGGTGAGTTCGCGACACCCGAGCCGGACGCATTCGCAAACGAGTGAGGAGAACTGCCGTCCGCTGTGAAACATATTGTTTGGGTTAGTATAGTGAATTTCTTTACAACGTTGCCTTCACGAAGACATAAACCAATCATTATGTACATAAAACTAAGTAATGCTATGCAAAATATATTGCTGGAAAACAATTCTTTTTTTGGGTGAAAAATCACGTATTACTGTAAAACTGAATATAGCACACTCAAAACATTGTGCTAATTATGAAAAAAATGAAAATGAAAAAAAAGCCCCATTTAATAGGAGGCGAGACCAATGAGGTTGTCTAAGTGATTATGATTGTAAGTGGATTTGACACATTTGGTGTGCAGGCGAGTTGTTGAGAATATCAGCCCACTGGGCTACTTAAAATTTAACAAATTTTTAGGGATCTTTTATTTTTCTGTATTGTATTTTACTGCATAGATCTGCATCCTTTTCCTAACCGTTTTGGCCTTTTGTTGTTCCGGGGTGGAAAATCCCTATGGATGTCATCCATCTTTGGGCGAGGGGTCTGTTAGACTCAACTGCCTAAAAACGAACCAGGTATTCCCAACCGACATTTGCACCGGAAATCATGGGAACCAGGGCGCCGTCAACGATCCCTGACAAGAGCCGGCCAGCCTCTGCGGACCTCCTCAAAACTATGTTGGCCTAACCTAACCAGATGCAGCTGAATACCAGTATTTTACATGGATGCTATCATAAAAAAAAAAATGGATTTTAATACCTTTGTGTTACATATTATTCTGTCTTTCAAAAACCAGATAAATAGCATTAAACTCACCAGCTTTAACATTCATCATTTTCCTCTTGAGCCTGGAGGGGCATTTCTCGAAGATGAGCAGGAATTCCGCCGTAAGTTTCTCCAGCAGATCGGTCGTGACTGACCGGTCTACGTAGGAGAACCAATGGCGGCCCTCGTTGGATTGAGGAATCTGTTTTGGATCGAGGTTAGGTTCAGACCTTGACTTAGTAGCACTAGATATGGGTCAAATTATGTTATGAACTAGTTTAGAGAGGGGAGAGAAAGATTAGAAATACAATTAATTGATAATCATCATCATCATCAGCCTATAATGTTCCTACTGTTGAGACACAGGCCTCCTCCCTATGAAAGGGAATGGGCTTGAGTCCGCCACGTGGGCCCAGTGCGGGTTGGCAGATGTCACGTGTCTTCGAATGTTTAAATCTAGGACATGCTGATTTCCTCACGATGTTTTCCTTCACAGTTTTTGAGAGCATGGTGAAGAAATAAATTACGCAAAGTAATGCGCCTGCTTGGGTTCGAAACCACGACTGTTCGTAAGTCAAGGCCGCCACCACTGCTCCAATTAATTGATATTTTAGAAAAAGAATTATTTCAATATTTTTATTTGACAAACTCCTGATGGAGAAACCCAATAACACTGCATGGGAATCGAACCCAAGACCTCATACACAGCTTCATAAATAACACACATAACATCACGCCTGTAATCCCCGAAGGGTTAGGCAGAGGTGTACCCATTAAGGTGAATGCTCCAACTAGCCCGCGAAATTCAATTTTTTTTTTTTGTTTTTTGCAATTTGCAGGTCAGTGTTAGTTTGTATGTTGATTAGAATATTAATTGCGGCTTTAAGACGTATGTAGTTACAGAAATATAATCATCAAAATCATCAATACAAGCCTCCAAGTTCATAAAGGTGCAGGAACTTGAAAAAGTCATTTTTGCACCTTTATGAACTCTAATCAACATACAAACTAACACTGACCTGCAAATTACAAAAAACGTAAGAAATTTTGAATTTCGCGAGGTGGTTGGAGCATTCATTTTGCATGCATACACCTACATTTTGCCAGTTATGTTTAAGTCCCATGTATTAGGAGGCGAGCCTATCCTATCAGTATTAATTATACAAGATGATTTTTAGTCACCGTCCATTTTTTTTCTAAGCATTAGGTATCCACTAACACCATTTTTGAAAAAAAATACGATACTCAAAATTTTCATATAAAATCATTTTCTCGAAAGAATTATCCGCTCTCCGTGAAACGTTAAAACTTTGTAATGTGTCTCAATATTTTTGTATTGAGTGATAATAAAAGAAAAAAGGCGTATTCAATGATTTTCGCCAAAGATTAATATAATTATGAGAATTTCGACGGTGACTAAAAAATCATCTTGTATAAGGTCCCATTTAAATAGATGGACAAATTTTAAGACAGCGTTCATTACGTCTAACCAAAGATATCCAAGCAAAAAAAACACTGATTAAAGTGATTTTATTTTGACCTAAAATGTAGGGTAACCAACATTTATAGTGTATTTTCGTTGGCTGATTTTATTTCTTGTAAGTATCTAAGGCCTTTTTCTTATTATTTTTTACCATTGTCCTTATTTTGGTGGTCTGAATGATTTCTAAAAGTTTGTCCATACATTTGAATAGAACCTTTATAGCCCTCTGGGACGCCATCAGTATTTTATGAATAATAAAGATAAGAATTGTCAGGAGGATCCTCTCACAAGAGGCCTGACCACCGGTAGCCCGGACCCTGTTCCCAAAGCCGGTGGGTTACTATTTTTTATATATTTTTTTTTGACTAATAATTAATTAATAATTTAATTTAAAAACGTAATTTATATGGCTGAATAGAGGAAATAAAAATAAACACATAACAGTACTCACAGCCCAATTGCTCCATTTGCTCGCTAAATGTATACAGAAACAGGCCACGACCGTCGGTCTGTACTGTAGACACATTGTCGTTAGATGCAGGCTATTCGACGCCATAAAGTAAGAGGTCTGCGCGAGATCCTTCGGCGCTAAGGACGAAGATATTGCTAATGATAATAAAAGATGGAAGGTTTTTGTTAGATCTTATTGCGATTTTTTAACTTCGTTTTCTTAGATTATAGAGTGTATTTTCGTATGCTCCGGTGGTCCTGTCACACCGGTTTGAATGAGCGGAGACACTCCACTAAGCACTTTAAGAGTGTTTTACAATTTGCAGGCCAGTGGTTTTACTTGTATGTTGATCAAAATACGATTCGCGTCAAGAAATATGGCTTCACTGAGTTATATTTTCATTTTTTCTTACGTGTTTTACAATTTGCAGGCCAGTGTCTGTTTTTGCTCGTATGTTGATGAAAATATGATTCGCGTCTAGAAATATGGCCTTACTGAGTTTACTAATTATAACTTTGTAGGTGAAGCAACAGTACTGTGCCCAAATGTAAACATTTTTGTATTATTTTTTCTTAAATAAATTATTCTATTATTCTATATTCTATTGGTAACAATCATCAATACAACACTCTAAGTTAACTTAACCCCATTAAATTACTTTAACATTAGATAGTCATTCAATGGGATAAAATGAACTCATGACTCTTGGGGTTACATTTTATGATTTTAATTATTATATCTCTAAAAATCATTACGTGCGCGAATCATATTTTAATCAAACCTGACATTGACCTGCAAATTGCAAAAAACGTGAGAAAATTAGAATTTCGCGGGTTACCTTGAAGATTCCACCTTAACGTTACCTATGAAAACTTGGGAACACAATTAACTCGGATTTCCCAGACATTATATTTATCACTGGATCCGAACCCGGAGCATATGAAAATTGTTTATCACACAAAAAAAACCCAAGAAAAATAAGTTATCATCGCTAGTGCATAGGATATACAATTATAAAGCTAATGGACTTAGGGTATAAGCAGATCAGGGGTAACGTTTATTTCTAGCTTTCAACAATCTATAATGCTTAAGTTATGTTCTAAATCGAGTTTCACTGGGATTTTTGTTTTAATGGTAGTTATGAGAACAAAAAAAGAGTAGAAGCAGCTGATTGCAACGTGATATATATGACGAAAATTATCGAGATTAGGGCTATAAAACTATAAAATAGTTTGCAACTTAACAAGCTGACTCTTTACTGCATATTTTAAACAGCTGTGTTCATACTCTTGGGAACAAATCATTGCAAACTCAAGCAATATGGTTTTACTGACCATTTTAGGAATTTTTGTAACAATATTTTTAACTTAAAAGAGTGTCCATGGAGTTTCTTGTCCATTCATCTCTATAGAGATCTACGCTTTGGAATGGGCAACTACAATACTTTCAATAGTTACTATGCCTTGTGACTGTAGCTTTGCTCTCTTTGTTGTTATCATTTTTAAAACTGCCTGTAAAGACAATTTTAGACAGGGTCAGTGCACAAGTCAGTTATCGGCGCCAGTACCCGCGCCTAGACTGGCTTCTAAATATTCGTGTGTGAATTTACAAGCCAGCGCTGACTTCCCGCCACTGGATTGACTTGAAATAAATTTACACGGGGTTTTTTTGGGTCAGCGCTAGCTTGTCTCGATTTCGGCGCCAGTCACTGGATCTGTCTAAATCTGCCTTTATGGAAATGAAATAAATGTTTTGAGTTTTTCGATCTTATTCTCATTTTGTTCTCACATAATACAAAGGGTCGTCACTCATTTATCACTTTTTGTCGTCTGTAGCGCCATATCATTAACATCTTACATTTTTTGGCATATAATCAACACGTCTGCCAGTACTTGTTAAAATTTTACTTTATTCTAGAGAATTCGGCCTTTCAAGGTCGGGTTTGTTTCAAAATATAAGAGAGATAATAGAAATAGGAAGAAATGATGTATATTTTATTCTTCTTGGAGTTTCGATAACGAATCTAAATTAATCCGGCCACAATTTAGCTAATATGATAATTTTAAAAGGGCGTGACTTTATGTATGTTTATATTTCTGTAGTTAAGTTACTAGCACTTAACCGCAAACATTGCGAATGTTCGGCTATTATGCATGGTATATAAATATAATTTACAGCCTTATTTGGTTGCCTGGTTTTCTGGCAGCAAAAGCAATTTTAGAAAAACAAATTTTATCTATTTTAATATTAATACTTTTCACTTTTAAACCTTTATTACAAGGGTAAGACTTCTTCTTGTAGAACTTTTTAAATGATAAATGAATGACAACTAGTATCCATTAAGCTTATTAATTCATGTGTTATCCTTTCCACTCGCAAAGCAACCTACAATTTACTTTTAAGATAAATGGGTACTATTCATTATTTATTTAAAACTAAGGTATGAGCAACGGAATACATGAAAGTGCAAAAAACTATCATAATATGGTATAGTATGGTGACCATATTGCAGCAATTTTATGGACGTGATTTGGGGGTGACACTCAAACAATAATTTCATGTTTTTCCACATACCTGTATAATATTTTCTTATGTAGTAGGTAGGTATACATTGCCTGTTGATTTGCGGCATAATTTTTTGCCGACGGTCAAGTTCGGAGCGGCTAACGGAAACGGTAACGGTTTTGTCTCGATTTTATTACAACGTGTGGCTTCCATAGTTTGTGTGTGAGTTTAATTTTTAGAAAAACTAAGTGTGTTTTGAGATTTTTAGTTTTGTGGATTTATTGTGAATAGGGAACGGTGAATTTAATATTTGAGAAATGTTGGTATTAGTAGATAGACACAAACAGTCTATAGTAAAAGTATAGTACGGCAATTTATTTTATACTAGTAGTTTCGTTTTGGTGTCAAAAATTTTAGTACTTATAGCAATTGAATTTTACTTATTTCAATTTTTGTGTCAAAACTACAGGGTTATGTTAGATAAGTTTTCAACAAAACAGTAGAGGGGAAAATTAATAGAGAATTTTATAATTTTTTGAACAAAATATTTTATTTTCATTCTTTTTTTACAATTATATTTTTTCACGCTACTAACATTTTTATACAATAAATTATTGAAATTATGGAAGTCAAACGCTGCTTTCGCATAAAATAATAAATTACATAATTATAATAGTCTAAAACATTATTTTCTAACTCCTAAAATGTACATACAGCAAAAGAATCAAATACACAGGCAATCCACGTAAATATGCTTATCAACTGAACCATCTCCTAAAACACAGATGTCCAAAACTGCACACCTAACTCCTTTGCTGTCTATAGTCGTATACAGTCCGTTCACAGATAATATACCTCTATGACAACAGCGAACCATACTTTCACTAACTCCTTTCAAAGTGACTCCCTCTTATTTTTTTTATTTACGTTTTACTTTTTGACAAATATTTTGAAAGCCATATTATGCCAGCTATTATGAAATAGGTCTTACTCCTACATAGAATACGTTATTCTATACTTTGTGCTCTTTTTGTAAAGACAAACAGCATTAAGTCGCGTTTGCGTTTCAGCATTTATTTTGACGAAAATTCACTGTTTTGACAGACTTGTCAATGGCAGCAATGCAACAGTAACCTTATAGCAAAAAGAATAGAGTTCACTTTGGTTTGGCGGCCATTTTTACGTCTCTGAGGTACAACAACCGCGAAAGAACTGTACTGACTCCTGTACTTCAAAATTACATAATATCATACATACATACAAAAAAAACACGCGACTAAACACAAAACCGTCCCGTAACCATCCTACAGCCGTTCAAAAAGCCCGAACGAGCCGACTACAGAGTCGCGTCGGCCGCACATAACGCATCGGTCGTGTCGCACGTATTTGTCGCAAGACGTCATCAGACAATAGGACGCCTGTCTCACCTTTGACAAGGTGACACGTCCGTACGACGTGCGTGTGGGGATGGTCGATTGCGACATCGAACCCTAAGGTTTGTAGGAGTACATTCTCGTTGAAAACTAGGTCCTGCGCCTGGAACAATGGAAAATAGACTATATTAGAATACGCTATAAATGAAAATTAAGTAACTAATTGGGGTGAGGATCAGCACTTCTGGAAGGTGAGAGAGCCAACTCTCGCCACCGCTTAGTTTTTACCAGTTTAAATGGGAAGAAAGTGTGCCATGGGCGCCGATAGAATTATATTCATAATGTAATGCCCGAAGCAACTAAGAAATTCTTGATGAAAAAACTCAATACACTTTGTCCAGCTTTTTGCGACTCGTGTAGAATTCTCTATTATTAAGGTTTTTTTCTGTACTACAATTTTATTTCATTGAAGCCTGAGGTTCAGTTTTTGTTACCCCCCATCGGGCCAGTCTCCAGCAATATAATTATTTAATCTGCGCAAATACAGCTATCTCTAATAACCACGATAACAGCCATTATTTTGGCGGAGATTAGGCTGTTATCAATATAATATTATCAATGACCCGGAACTACTGATTGGCGCCCAACCTTATCGCATTTTACTGACAGAACGGATTGTCTGGATGGTCTGGATTTGTGCTCAGTTTAAAAACATAACGAATTTTATACGAGTTCACATGGTCCGCTGCCTAACCTTTTGATAAATTACAAACCGACCGAAATAGTCCACATGTCGCCAGTTATGTTTAAGTTCCATGGAATCAGGAGTAGGGAGAAAGCCTTTTGATGCTTGAGCCTGGCATGGATTTATATAATCTTAACCCTATCTCAGACAATAAAGAACCACTAGCGCTTCCCTGCTTGACACTGATCATACACATTCACATTTCATTGAAATCAGTTTGATTTGAATGACCACCTCTATAAGCGAATTTGCTATGGCAGATACAGTCGGTATAAAACCTAAAATTTTGCGACAGCCCACTCAACTCTATACAGGATTGTGACGTCACATTAATAGCGTGTTGATACACATTAAACGCAAGTAACGCAACACTAACACGGCTGATTAAGAGCTAAGTACTAACACGCACGAGGTATTGTATAACACAGGCTTCCCATATGCCACGGAAAAAAAACTGTGCTTTCAGAAAAGTATTGGTGGTCATGCTATTGACCACATTTCGCCAGTTGTGTTAAGTTTACGCAGTGGGAAAAATATTAACTGTCTATTAAAAGTAAAATTTGTAATTGAAGAAATAATTGCCATAGTACGAACCAGGGAAGCGTGTAGGTAATGCATCTCGGTCAAGTTAGGTTCTCGAAATCGAGATCTCGACAGTTTGCCGAGCGAGATCTCGAATGGCCATTTCAACCCCAGAGTAGGGTAGTTAACAAACAAAAATTAATTAGTCCGTCAGATAGATTTCCAAAAAATATTGGATACATATTTTTTCTTTTTTCACGTAAACAAACAATGAAGACGATACAGTGCTTTGAAAACTCGTGTAACGTCATATTATAAGACATTAGTATGACATTTTTTACCGGTGAGTGACGTCACAACCCCCACTCAAATCTTTGATGCGTTTTATCTTCGTCAATTTTTATTGATTTGATAAAGCAAAAAATACGTATACAATATTTTTCGATAATCTAACAGAAGAACTAATTAGAATCCCATTTTTTTTAGTCGGGAAACATCCCTATTAGTGCGTTCTGTCTGACAACCAGTCTTACCAATAGGTATCGTCTTACACAGTACTAACTCGGTTGTGGAGGTCAGACAGGCAGTCGCTCCATGTAAAACACTGGTATTTAACTGCATCCAGTGAGACAGGAAGCCGACCCCGACATAGTTGGAGAGAGGCTAGGCAGATAATGAAATAGCACGCGCTATCTCGAGTTGCCAATATCTACACGAGATTACATTTCCTACACGTGGATTACAGACTTAGTTGTTTCTCTAAAAGAGGAAATATTTAAAGAATTAAAATCCGGAATCAGTTGTTAAGATTACAAATCGGCTATCATCATCTGCCTAGCCTTTTCCCAACTATGTTGGGGTCGGATTCCAGTCTAACCGGATGGAGCTGAATACCAGTATTTTACATGGAGCGACTGCCTATCTGACCTCCACAACCTAGTTAATACTAGGTAATACGATACCATTTGGTAAGACTGGTTGTCAGACTTTCAGGTCACTGACTACCTGTTACGACTGCCAAAGATCTATATATGGCAGCCGGGACCAACAGCTTAACGTGCTTTCCGAGGCACGGAGGAAACTCGGTATGTCGGGCGGTCACCCATCCACAGACCGACCTAGGCAAGCACAGCTTTACCTAAAGATCGACCTGAGTGGCAGTTCTTATTAATCGGCTATACACAATATAAATTTATCCAACCCTCTATCAAATAAAATAATTCCCATCGCTTTGAAGAACAGGTTCAGTACATAGTTCCTTTTGAGGATGTTTCATTTGTTTATTTTTCTTATTAAGTTAGCTGTAAACATATTTTTTTTGGTTTTTACATACAGAGTGTCATATTCGTATTAGTGAAAAATCTCTTTATATAAAGTTAAAATATATATATATATATATATATATATTATATTTACCTGTTCTTGGTATTGTTCCGGCGCAAGGGTTGTGAGATTTTCACCTCTGTGGAGGCAAACGTGTGCCACTTTTATAACATATTCTAATTTCCTTGGCTGTTCCTCGACCTGGAAATAATAAGGACACGTATAAGCATAATCAGCGTATAATGTTCCCACTGCTGGGACTCCAGCCTCCTCTCTATGAGAGGGGATGGGCTATAACCTAGCAGACCGAAATCCAGGCCCAGTTTCAACCTAGCTGCTGTAAAGCCGGAATTAGCTATTTGGGCTATGCTATGGAGCGAAGGTTTTTTTGATGCAGTAAGTGGGTGTCGGCACCCAGTATACTTCGCTCCATAAATCGTCGACAGACCGCGTTGTCAGACCAGGGTGTTACCGAAGTCAAAACAAACATACTTCCTCAATACTACAATTAATTTCGTCCGTCTGTGCCGTGAGACTTTTCCAAACTATTCGTGTCAACTGATAAACATTAGATTAAAGAAATAGGTCGTTCTGCGTAGACGGTGTCTGCCGAATCAAGGCCTTTTGTGACAGTGATTAATTTACTAAACAGTTTGTATTTGTAGGTATTTTATTTGGAAGCTTAACGCAGTGTTTGCTTTTATATTTTTACTAGCTTATGTCTGCGACTTCGCTCACGTGGAGTTCGATAACTGTCCCACGGGACCATGCTACCGGGATAAAAAGTATCCTATGTATTAATTCAGGTTATAAACTACCTGTGTGCTAAACTTCATCCAAATCCGTTCAGTAGTTTTTGCGTGAACGAGTAACAGACATCCATCCATCCTCACAAAATTTCGCATTTATAATATTAGTAGGATCTGACTCCCAAAAACGAGAAGGTTCTATGTTCGTGAGTGTTATTTTTATTTTTGCACACTGTTTTATCTGTGGTTACTGCGATTTTATATCTCGAGCATAGTCGGGAACTCGGGATGGTTTACTTATGGCCGGTTTTTCAATCGCTAGTTAACTTTTACCTGAAGAATAAATGTGATGTTTTGACAGGTTGTCTATACAAAAACTGTCAAAATGACAAACTAATTCGACAGATAAAAGTTAACTGGCGATTAAAACCTGGCCCTTAGTGAACCGTCTCCAAGTTTATAAAACAAAGTCAGAGAAAGACTAGTAACTGGATTGTCAACAGAACTGACTCGCGAACTAGCTTAGTGTCTGTAGCCCAATATGACCGTTTCTGTTCAACACTGGGCAGTTAACCGCTAAATTGGTATCCTGGCATAAATCATATTTTTTTTCAGTAAGTTGGTTTTACACAACACTTTTACTTGTCACATCATGTATGTTTCAAAACTAGATGAGGCCGGTGTTTCGTACCTGACTACTTTCGAGAAAAAAAAAGAAAGCTCTTTTCAAATTCAAACAAAGGTCAAGTCATATAAGGACCTTGCAAATTAGTGTCTGAGATGGTCTTCTGAAGAAAGAACCACAGATTTGAGTGTACCTGTCCAGTCAGTGCAACCATTTGTCAATGATCGTGTAGTTCGACTTTGCAGGCGAATTGTGTTTTGCTTTTAATTATAATCGTGAAGTTTAGTACTCTCCTTGAAATCTTTGGAACACACGGGAAAAGGGGCCCTCATTTAGGTAACCTAACGAATCTACATACTGTTTTAATATCATCAAAGTTACTGAAATAGTTTGCTTGCGTGAGGCACATTTTTTTACCGGTCGACGGTCTGGTAAATTTTGGCACGGTAACTCCTTCATGAAAATGAGGCGGCAAGTCTTTTTACCTGTTGTTATTAAAAGAATTGGATATACTACGGGATACAGTCCCTGATTCTTTTATAGTTAGCCAAGAAAAATGTGGAGGTGCCTTACTAAAAAGAGTTTCTAACATTTCTTCCGAGAAATGGCTCGTAAACCTCTTCTCGATCTTTTAGCGTAAAATAGCATTGACAGGAGCTTACTAGTTAAAAAAAAACATGAGAAATGGCGTCAGAACTTTGTACAAGGATAATTTGGCGCGTGGTTAGGAATCGGGACTACATCTGGTTTTGTCAGTATATTTCCATAAAGCCCCTCGTCGTTATTTGAGCCAAAAAAGTTTTTTGAAAGACTCCACGTTTAGCAATCCGTCAAACACATCGGATAAATTCAATAATTCTCTTATTTTTTAATTCGCGAATAAAGCTAATGAAAGTTTGTATATATTATGCGTTTGTCAATCACGCAAAAACGACTGATACATTGTATTCTGGACGACCAATGAAGCTATAAAACCCAGTTTATGCGGATTCATCATTGATGTGGGAAATATATTAAAAGCGAGGCCATGTTATACTGGAAATGTATTGCTTGATGTATTGCCCGATGGGCTAATTTCCGGGTAAAACCGGGGTCTAAACCTAGTAGAATAAATAAATGTACATACCTTTGCGGCGAGGAACAGCGCTGCAGCGGCTATAGCGTTCCTGTGGAACTGTGTGAATGAGTGGAAGGCGTAGAACCTGTGCATATACACTATCGCAGTGTTGATACATAGTTGAGAGCTGTGGATGGTTACTGGTTAAGGAAATATTCGTGAAAGTTTTGGCTGAAAATGTACACAGTAAAATAAATTAATTGTCGAGTCATGTGTTCAAGGTTTGAATATTTACGATCCTAATAATCATTATCTTAAATATCTTGCCCTTATCCCCAATCATTTGAGGTCGGAGCATCATATCATCTTCATTCATACTTCTCTATCACTCGTCATATCATCAGACACCTCCCTTCTTGTCGTATCATTCATATCATACCATCATTTACGATCTACAGGACAGTTTTAAATAGCCGTTTTGTTATATATTTTATTAATAATCCGTATTGACCGATGGATGTAAATTTTTGACCGATTGGCCGCTAAAACCAGGGCGATCCAAAAGCGCGCTGTGTTGGGTATATCGTCAAAGTCACGGGACACAATTGGGTTAGCATGGAACCGAGAAGTAAGATAAGGAAGAAAGAATAGTAGGGACTAGCGAGTGATTCCGGATAAGGAGCCTGTTTTGTCTCGCTCTAATATTGGTGGATGGACAGGGACAGGAAGGCCAAAATTGGATGGATTGTGTGAAGAGTGATATGAAAGAGAAATGAGTAAATGCGACCGTGACGTCTAACAGGGAAGAATGGAAGAAGAAAACGTGTTGCGCCGACCCCAAATAGAATGGGATAAGGGCAGGAAGATTATGATGATTGTCTCACCACAGTATAAGATCTTCACTCTCTAACGACTTGAAAATAAACTAACGAACCAATACCATAAGAGGCCCAGTATGTATTGGTAGCTACCACATATCTTCGATTTTTAAAAATTCAAGTCAAGCTAGTTTCCTCACGATGTTATCTTTCATCGTTTTGAGGGCATCCTGCTGGTTAAATATAGACGAAAAAAGGAAGAGTCATACTACGTTCTACATTGCAGACAGTCACCTTGACTTGGCTTGCGAAGTAAAATTAAAGTGCGGAGTTTTTGGCGACTTTGCAATGCTAGTTTATTGATCTCTGCATGAGAAGGATATTATACCCTTCGGGGCTGCGGGTTGTTCGCAAGAGATACCGCGGCGTCGACATGAAGGGCTAAAAAGGAACATGGGTGGTTTTTAGTCAGTGGAAGTCTGACACTCCCTTTCGCTCTGCCCAAGAGCGGGAGGGGTTATTTGATGATTTTCCACCCGGAAAAAAACACACACTACACACAAGGTATTTGCGGATACGTCACCAATCTTAGCATCGTTGAAAACTCATACGAGGGGTGAAAGGAAAAATGGTTTAAGCGACATTCAGGCCGATATTGAGTTATATACATATTCGGAATCAGCGATTTTTTCTCCATCGACTGAACCGGGTTTCATTCAAATCGGAGCACTTTTTTGTCGCTTAAAACCACCCACTTTTTGGGCTCAACGCCGTTAAACATTGTATGATCCGACATCTAATTTGCCATTTATTTTTAAGACTTCAGTTAAGCTATACACAAAAATAGAAAATCGAAACATAAACTATTATTCTCTTCCCAAAATTGTAGTTGAATGGCAGATAATGCGTTTTTCGTTATCGCTTAAATTGGATGATATGTCACTTCATACATTTTGCTTGCCACTAGTGCAAATACACAATGCAATGCAATGTCACTTCAACTAATTTACCGATAGCAATGATTTACTCGTTTAAATATTAAAACTTTTTAACTAACTCATAAATTTGACATTATTAAGCATCTTGTATAAACCAAGTTTTATAAAATACTTTTGAAACATGAAACCAAACAACGTATTAAGAATTTTCACTATTAATTTAAATTGCCTGTCTCGCTGCAAAAACCCAATTGGTGGTTAAACAAAATAGCCGGCTTCTATTATAAATGAGTGATGTCACTTAAACCGTTTTGCCTGCTGCTGATTGTTAACAGTATAGGTACTTAAATCATTTTTCATTACTCCGGAAAAAAGGCGATACAGAACATTTTGTGTCAAGCGACATTTATCTTGGAACCTCTAGCTGCTATTTTATTAACAACTATACTAAAATATCACAAGCTTATTTTTCGGTAAAGAGTAATTGTCCTCTTTAAAATATGATCAGTAGTTTTTTTACAATGTTTTTTTTTCGAAATTTTGTAACTTTAAATGGCTCTCCTGTAAAATTCATAAAATGTCGCTTAAACCTTTTTGCCTTTCACCCCTCGATATTATGCCTGTAATTTCTCCAACACCTTTCAAACCGGATCACAGCAATGCTGCTTGGCGACACAAATTGGTAAGACGTAAATTAAAGACTGACCCGGACGAGCCCTTTCACATGGAACTTTGCATAAAGGAGTGAGCACACTTTTTAAAGTGGAATCGACTGTAACCCCCCAGAATGAACCTTCCGTCCATGCCATAAGAGCGAAAAAGACGTCATTCGCATGCATTATTATATTGCAGTACGGATATCGCGACTCGATGCGTCGGACTCATCAACTGGCTAGCTTTTTCTGGCTTGCAGAACTGGACCCAGCTGCGGACCGGATGCAGCTGAACACTAGTACTTTACATGGAGTGACTATCTGACCTCCACAAACCAGTTAGTAGGTACTGGGTAATACGATACCCGGGACCAAACGGCTTAACGTGCTTTCCAAAGCACGAAAGAAACTTATAGGTACAGTAATGGGTGGTTACCCAAACACAGAACAACCTAGGCGAACGCGGCTTAACCTAAGACAGTCACAGTTATGGCTTGTGACTGGGACTGTAGTTTCTTTTTAATTACCCGACTGCAATGAAAGGGTTATGTTTTTTACTTTTGAATTGTCGACACAAATACTTGTGTCGACAATTCAAAAGTGCCTGTAACTGGCCTACTTATAAATGTCTTGATTTTGTTTAATCGACCCGATTAATTGTTATTATTTTGCCATGCTACAAAATAAAGCTTATCTAACTCGGTCGAGCAGATTCTGCATTTTGGGTACACAGGAAAAATTTACGACGAAACTGCACCAAAATGGCGGCCAGATTCGCAGAACGGTTAAACGATCCTTGGAATTTGGACTCGATGCAGTTTCGGGGGAAAAACCGGTACTCGAAATCCGGGAACGCATTCGTAAAACGCGACGAGAATTCGCGCTCTCATTGACCTCAATTCAACTCATGCGCCTTCGAAATATGAATCAGCCAATGAGTGAATGTCGGGTCATATAAATGACATTTTAGTTTCATGATTTACGGATAGATGTCGCTAGTTTTAACAGTGTCGAGTATAAAATGGAATGATTATAAAGTTGAGTATGGTATGTTTGTAATTTAGCATGAAATTCAAGGTCTTTGATTGGTAATGGATTCTTTACATTACTTTCTTCATTGATAAGTGATAATAACGTTGGAATTGGCGTGTGGTTTACGATTTCATAGTACACTTTAATACTATAATGTTTTATTTTCCTTTCATGCAATCTTCAAATCAATTCTTAGATTCTACCTAACCATGTTTCCTGGTTAGTCTTGTTAATCCATTGATCGTAGACTTGAACTTGAGAATATACCGATATTTGTTTTCCATAAAAATTGTCGGTACAAAGAAGCCTGGTGTTAATATGGCCTGATAATGAATGACTATAGGAACGCCCCCTACTTATACAAAACTTTAATCCTCTTCCTGCCCCTTTAATAGGGTAGTTAACTAAAAAAATCTAATTAGTCCGTCAGATAGATTTCCAAAAAATATTGGACACGAATTTTTTCTTTTTTCACGTAAACAAACAATGAAGACAGATACAGTGCTTTGAAAACTCGTGTGACGTCATATTCTAAGAGATTAGTATGACATTTTTTTAACCGGTTAGTGACGTCACAAACCCCCACTGAAATCTTTGACGCGTTTCATCTTCGTTAATTTTTATTGATTCGATAAAACAAAAAATACGTATCCAATATTTTTCGATTATCTAACAGACGGACTAATTAGAATCACATTTTTTTAAGTCAGTAAACCCTATTACATACGGTTTAGAGCGATTTTTTAGCTATCGTGTGTTTTACGAACACATCGAAGGTAACTGCCCCTGGCCAGAGGTGGCCAATCTTTAGCGTACCTTTAAAGAATAAAGACGCCTAAATTCCGTTAACATGATCAAAGACAACACGTGTAACTAGGCCATTTTATTATTCTAAATAACTGTACATGACATAGACAAATTAAACAACAATATCGACAGTGTAGGCGCGACTCAATGAATGTCAAGGCAAAGAGACTAACCTCTGTGCTAAAAAGACAATGACCTTATTTTCATAATAGTGAGTAAAAAAAAAACATTTAAGAAACGCGGGCGATGGAAAAACACGCTGCTACTGTGTTTATGCGTCGTAAATACAATTAACATAACATTATTTGTATCAGATATGAGCCGCTCATAATCCCAGCTGCATCCTGTTAAGACTAGAAGCCGTCTCTAACATTGAGGAAAAGGCTAGCCATATGATGATAATTTCACGCCCTAGGGGTACGATAAAGGTATGTTGCACACCCACATTTCGCGTTATAATATATTATGTTAAGTTCCATATACATTTATGTTACGGAGGTTCAGTTTGGGACAAGCCCGCCACACTATTCCCAAACCACTGTAACTCCTGTTAGCCAGAATCAACAGTGGCGACCACAAGAAAAGCGCCGAGACAATGAAGCTCGACGAAGTCCCAGGGAAACGATTTAACTGTCTTGGATCCCGCAACGAAATTAATCAGAAAATAATAGCGGAGGAGTAGGAAAAAACCGACTTCAAAAACACAAAAAAGTGAAAAATAAACTTCACAAGAAAAAGCAGCTTCTGAAGTCGGTGACATTTTGTTTCTTTGATTTCGTTTTGTTTGCCACCGACTTCAGAAGCTGCTTTTTCTTGTGAAGTTTATTTTTCACTTTTTTGTGTTTTTGAAGTCGGTTTTATTTTTTGCAAAAAAGTTTTTTATTTTTCCATTTTTAGTTGTTCCCAAACAAATAATAGGTTTTATTTATCCCCAATAAATGGAACATTACATAATATCTTACTGTCCAAATCTGGGTGTACACATCTGCGTACCCCCTCAGATCATACAGGCGTGATGTTACGTCATGATGTTGTATAAACAATAAACATCCAAGCGATTGCAGCAATCACGACAGATTTGCCGTCTATTTTTGAAGAGTTCTATTGTATATCTCCGAAGATCAGGATCAGATCTTCACCAAATTTAAATGGGACCACCTCAGGAGTATACTCTTTCAAATAAAAAAAGAATTTTGAGAATCGGTTCACAAATGGAGGAGAAATCAGGTAACATACATAAAAAAAAAAAAAAAAAATACATACACACGAACATAATAACCTCCTCCTTTTTTGAAGTCGGTTAAAAAACATAATTTCCACTTCCCTCCATATCAGCAGGAGACAGAACAGAACAAGGCCAACAGGCACATTCAGTTGTTCGTTTGTTCAGTTTATTGCCATCAACCAGGAGCGCATAAATCCAAACTCCAAGATTTAGGTGAGCACGTCGACCAAAATAAGCTGATCTCTCATTGTATCGGCAGGTCATACCTAGCGAGATCAGGTTGTATTGGATATCATGAGATTTATGAGTCGACGTGTGAACAAACGGCACCAAGATGAACGGAAAATTACTAATGAAAAATCTCCCGGAAATGTAAGAGTTGAAAAGATAATCAAAAGAAAACTGGAGAGTTTGTTTGTTATTCGTTGTATTATCCAGTACTAACTGGGTTGTGAAGGCCAGATAAGCAGTCACTCCATGTAAAATACTGGTATTAAGCTGAATCCGGTAAGACTGGAAGTCAACTCCAACATAGTTGGAAAAAGGCAGATGATGACTGGAGAGTTTATAGACCAACCCACAAGTCTAGACCAAAGAGCCAATCATTCATCGAGAACACAATAAACTAGACGGTTTTCTTACATGTTTTCCGGCTAGCAACGCAACCGATCACGTGTCAAAAACCGGTAACCTGTATTTAAATACCTACTAACCTTTGAAGTGCTTACGTCAATCAAATACGCTTGCATTTTTTCTAGGCCTCTTACAGAACTGTGGCAAAGGAACGTTCTAGTAAATGGACTATTGTAAGTACTGCTACTGATGGGAGATAACTTTCACTAAGCGAAAGTTAGACTGAACCATGTAACTTACTTTCTAAAATGGGGTACAGTTAGGCTTTTGTTATGGGGTGGTCTGTGTCTTATATAAATTGTTAAAAATTATTTCCGGGGTTAACGGGATAGATTTTCTGGAGACAATTATTTATGACTGTATATTTTATACCCTCATCATCATCTGCCTAGCCTTTTCCCAACTATGTTAGGATCGGCTTCCAGTCTAACCGGGTGCAGCTGAATACCAGTATTTTACATGGAGCGACTGCCTATCTGACCTCCACAACCCAGTTAATACTAGGTAATAGGATACAGTATATTTTATACCCTGTTTAGTTTAATTACTACATCATTGGAAAAATAGGCCGTTTTTTTTGAGGTTGGGAAATCATCAAATTACTCGTCCCGCTCTGGGCGGAGCGGAAGGGAGTGTCAGACGTTTAATGACTAAAAATCACCCATGTTCCTTCTTAGCCCTTTGCGTCCGGAGCCACGGTATCTCTTTCGAAAAACCCGCAGCCCCGACAGGTCACGGGATCGCCTCAGTTTATAATGAAACAAAAGTCTGCCTCGAGTATAGATCCAGTCTAAGAAATAAAAGGGATTTGAAATGAGGAAACAACCAAGTCGCACATGACTTTACATAATAATTCTGCGAATAAACTGATTAATTGCGGTACCTAAGGACCACAGTAGATAAAATAATTATGCTACTTGTAACAACGATGGGCGTACTCGCGAACTTTAATAAACGCGTTTTGGGTATCAATTTGCGAGCGGATCGTAAAAGAGAAAGGAGTATGATACCGTGACGTCTGACAGGGAGAATGGAGGAAAAAAAAAACCGGCCAAGAGCGTGTCGGGCCACGCTCAGTGTAGGGTTCCGTAGATAATAAAATATTATGTAAACGAAGTTAAAAAAAAAATACGGGCAAATGAAACTTGACCTCTGGATTGTATAGGCGCTCATACGATTCAGGGACCAAATTATATTGGTTAACTGCAGTTTCCATCTGTTGTTTCCATCCAAGTTCAAAATAATTTTCCTAGAAAGTCCTTATAAAGTTCTACTTTTCAGATTTTTTTCGTATTTTCTAAACTTATGGTTCAAAAGTTAGAGGGGGGGGGACGCTTTGTTTTTTACTTTTGGAGCGATTATTTCCGAAATTATTGACATTATCAAAAAATGATTTTAGTAAACCCCTATTCATTTTTAAATACCTTTCCAACAATATATCACACATTAGGGTTAAAATTAAAAAAAAAAACACTTCCCACTTTACATATAGGGGGGCTACCCTAATAAAACATTTTTTTCCAATTTTTATTTTAGCACTTTGTCGGCGTGATTGATACACATATTGGTCCCAAATTTCAGCTTTCTAGTGCTAACGGTCACAGAGATTAAGCGAGGACGGACAGACAGACATGGCGAAACTATAAGGGTTCCTAGTTGACTACGGAACCCTAAAAACGTGTTGCGCCGACCCCAAATAACTTGGGACAAGGGCAGGAAGATGATGCTGGATCATGTTTTGACGACTCTGCGACTAAGCGCATATTTTTCAAATCCTGCGACTGTCATGAATTGTACAGCAGAATTCAGTAGCTCTATAAAGCATTAGAAAGTGTATTTTTGGCGTTGGATTTTCAATGTTCTGTTTCGAGTTAATAATAAAAGTCTTTTCAAAATCACCCGTGCGAACGAGCGATTTTTTGGCTACCACTAATCGCCTGCTAAAACAAGCATATCTGCAAACTCAGCAACAGCGAACACACCATAAAACAATTATAAATCCAACAAGGAAATCCGCGACAGATACTAACGCCATACATTTTGTAATTGACTGCACTATTTCAAACTGTGACTCAGACATTTTTCCCTGAACTGTTTTGTCGCGCGTTGCAGTAGCTAAATGCCTATAACAAATTTATCTTTATGAATCATAGGTACGTGCTTGTTTTGTATGTACAGTTGAATCATAATAAAGACTTTATAATTTTTGTTAATCCACACTTTAGTATCGTTCTGTTTTGCTAGTGGTGTTTACGTAAATTAGCATTTTGGTTTCAAAACATTTTGATAAGTATTCTGTTTTCTTTTAGTCTGATACTGCTAGCCGCATCATCCCATTGCTGGGGGCCTTTCTCCATGACTTCCAATTATTCGGATCCAAGGCCAATGTGGACCACAGATCGGTAGTCTTATCCTAATCGTCCCACCATCTTCTATAAGGTCTGCCGCGACGCCTTCTGGCTGTGTCGGGGCTCCAGAAAGTGGATATTTTAGCCCACAGCTCATTAGACATGCGGCAGACGTGCCCAGTCCAGTCCCATTTTAGCTTAGCAGCTTTATGATCAACGTCAGTTAGTAATTCGTTTTTGAAATTGCAGTGTGGTGTTGCGTACATGGTCGTTCAGTTTGGATTGGCTTGTAGTATTAAGTTCGGCTTTTTGGTCATCTCAGAAAGCTTGAAGAGGTTTTATTACAACTCCTGGTGTTTTAATAGCCTACACAATAGGGTTGTTAACAAAAAAAATCTAATTAGTCCGTCAGATAGATTTCCAAATTTTGGACACGTATTTTTTTCTTTTTTCACGTAAACAAACAACGAAGACGTGTGATGTCATATTCTAAGATATTATTATGACATTTTTTACCAGTGAGTGCCACTCAAATCTTTGACGCGTTTTATCTTGGTCATTTTTTATTGATTTGATAAAACAAAAAATACGTATTAAATATTTTTCGATAATCTAACAAACGGACTAATCAGAATCATATTTTTTTAGTCAGTAAACATCCCTATTCTTGTTGACGATGACTAAGCTTTCGTCCTGTATAGACGGGTGTCTGTCTATAATTTTATTACCACAGCATCGGTATGAGTTAATACTTTTCAGTACAGCGTGCGGACGAATGGTATTGAGAACTAGAACTGAATTTACAAAGATCCCTCATAATGCTAGACAATCTTAGCCCAGAAGAACGGGATGCGCCAAACATATAACTAATTCTGAGATGACCTATGGTTTATAGAAAGTAGTATTAATTATTGACCATTTTGCAATATTAGACTTGTTATTGTGAACTAAATCCTACTAAAATATTGCAGCATAATTACAAAGCTTGCGTAACACGGATACAATACCAACAAGAGAATTAATTCGAACGTGTTAACAATACAACAAAGCAACCAACATGAATCGTTTGTCCTTTACAGGGAAAAAACGTGACAACAAATCCACCCTTCCTTCTTATTGTTAAAAAGTTAAGCTCAACTCGTGGCTTGCCACGTGATACCTTACGATAAGGGATGGTACGGACCGGGCGGGGGACGCCGAAACAATCCGGCAGTCCGAAATAATGTACACGTGACTATTTCGTCAACAATGATAAACCAGTGGCTCGCGATTACACACAAAAGTACTAATGTATGGAGTATTTATAACAAAAGCTTTTGGAATTTCGTGTAGTGGTTTTACCTGCTAACTTTTTCAAAATAATATATTCATTGTCTGTGGACTGTTTTACCTGCAAAAGGTACCTTTGTAAGCGGGGTCACCCGTGCCAAAATAGCTAACCAGTAGTATCTTTTTGCAATTCTATTCTGTTACTGAGTTTTGGGAGAAAGTCGAAAGATTCTACTTGCCTGCAACTGTATTTTTTTTGTAAATTATATTTCATACATAAACTCACGCCCTTTTCCCATGGGGGTAGGCAGATACCACAGAACGCCACTTGCTACGATCCTTACATACACCTTTTGCCTCGTCAACATTCATACATCTGGTCATACACGCCGGTTACGAATACTACGCAATTTTATTTCCTTCCTTGTAATATCTACCTATCATTAAAGCAGGTTACGTCAAAACACCCCAAAAGTCATTTATTAACAATTCGGCTGATTACATTATACCAGTCGCCCAAAACGCCTACCCTGCACAAGCTGAGAAGAAGGTTAACAAATTCTCCAGCAAAGAGGTCATCAAACATGTTCAGTGGAATGAAATTACCGTATTTTTTATACTCTATTGTCGTAATGACGTATGTGTGTGAAATACTATTTCTATCTATCTATATTATAATAAAAAGTTATTAATAACATAACATCACGTCTGTAACCCCCGAAGGGTTAGGCAGAGGTGTACCTAATAGTACACCCACATTTCAATAGGGGGCGAGACTATTGCCATCAACCGGGCACAAATCCAGACTCCGTGGCTGTTACTGATAAATTCCTGATGGAAAAAGCCAATAAAAAACTTAGATATTGATTATACGGATTTTCGATTATGCGGAATACCCTAGGTTTTATTGATTCGGATAATCGGCATTCTACTGTAGTTTGCTAAATACACAGGCTGCTCCTACGTGTCTACAATAAATATTAATCAGCTAGTCTATGATCCTTTTCAAAAACTTACACAATACAAACTTGTTGTCTCATAAATAAACAAAATAACACGTGATTTGATATTAAACGCGTCATTGACTATGACATTATGTAAAGTGCATAGACCAGTCACAGGTCACCAACCTTTTATATGCTATCATCATGATTGTGAACACCTCAGCTGATTTACGTATTTTTACGTTTTTTTTTTTTACGTATATGTGTGGGATATGTATGGCTGCACTATCCATAAATTATTTGTTTCCTAGTCATGAATGCTCATACTATTCTTTGTACATGTAGCTGTACTCTGCTCTCAGGGGTCTAGTGAACCCGTCGGGGCTGCGGGTTGTTCGCAAGAGATACCGCGGCCTCGGCGCAAGGGCTAAGAAGGAACATGGGTGGTTTTTAGTCAGTAGAGTCCCTTTCGCTCTGCCTAAGAGCGGGAGGGGTTATTTGATGATTTTCCACCCGCCAAAAAAAAAAATGGGTCTACTGAATGTAATCGCGACTCCTTCGCATGAAGTCTTTGAATAAGGGTGGGGTCTGGGACATTGCACAGGTGCACTGGTGATGACAATATTATTAAGCTCCATGTGGGTTTTAAACATAACTGCTAAATTAGCCAACTCTGCTGTTGATTTACAATTCAATAATCCTTTGTCTGTATCAGTTTATAGCTTAAGGTTCTTTTTAGAAAGAATTTTACATGGAAAACAACATTATAATCAGCAGCCTTTTTATTACCCGACTGCAGCAATGGCCCGAAGGAAGTATTTTGTTGTTATTTTATTGCACCACATTGTGAATTTGAATAATGATTAGGTGCATATCCTTGCCAGGGTATTTCAAAGACAGATAGGAAAATATTTTAGTATGCATATTAATTAACTAAAGTTACTTTGAAATGTTTAGTGGCGGGCACAATAAGTCACATTACAACAAACCACAACTAAAATGAATGTTTTATGCATAAAGCTTCTATTGTAACCCTCAACTTTGAATCATCATCTGCCTAGCCTTTTCCCAACTATTTTGGGCACGGCTTCCATACTAACCGGATGCAGCTGAATATCAGTATTTTACATGGATATCTGACCTCCACAACCCAGTTAAGACTAGGTAATACAATACTCTTTGAAACTTTGAATGCAAGTGTATTATTACCAACAAGTTCAAGTATTTGACTTAACAAATATTTACAGTGAATATTCTATTGTTAAATATTGGTATTCAGCTGCATCCTGTTAAGAAGCCGGCCTCCTACATAGTTTCAAGATAACTAGGCCTGATAATGAATAGATACCAAAGATTGTATTTTAAAATAAGTCAATGTTATTGTATTTAAGCCACTTGGGCACTTGGGCAGGAATACCCTGTACTGCCTTGCTGACTAGTTTATCATCTACTCTAGTGTAAGCTGGAGGTCTAAAATAGCCACTTGTAACAATCATAACGTCACTGTAGAATGATAACCTCGTATGTCCAGAATCCAAACTTTACAGGAAACAAAAAAAATGTTTCATTTCCTCAATGTTTTTGTAGTATATATATATTTTTTTGGCATTAGTAGTCATTTATTGGTTTCACCGTGTTATAAAATATGTGGCTTTCATTCGATTTTCACAAAAAAAGAAGAGAGAAGTTCGTTTTTGACATACGTGGATTTCATTCTACAGCAACGATAATATGAATTGCGTTAAAAAGTGTGAAATGGACCTATTATTACAGTGACTGAGTCGTGACCCAAAATTACTTACTAAAGACATTCATGTCTTTAGTAATTTTGACTTTTAAGACATGATTCACAGCCTTATTTGAATTGGTGATTTTTATGTTGATTTCTCCAAATCATTTTGAATCATGATAAATGATTTGCAAATCAGATAAATGCAACATTATTCTTATCATATTATTAAAGAAAATGATCATAAAACAAATACAACACATATTTCAGCTGTTAGTTTTGGTCTGATAAGCAACCTTTGTGTTTAGTATCAGATTACTCAAGATATTTACATTGAAGTATTATCAAAATGGATCATCTCTAGATATTGTATCAACCTAGAGGTTGTTTCATTGATTTTGGGTATTCTAGAAGAAATATATCTTGATATATTTCTTCTAGAATATTCTTGGCTGATTCTTTAGACTTTTGGCAAAGAAAAACTTTGATTTATTGAGTAACATAACATAACATCACGCCTGTAATCCCTGAACAGTTAGGTAGAGGTGTACATAATAGTACACCCACATTTTCCCAGTTATGTTTAAGTCTTCAAGTAATTACTTGCAAATCTGGTAATTAAAGACTGTCTTTGTCTCGTTAGCCTAATTTGATGATTATGACTTTGATTCTTGGAACCATTTACAGTGGTTCGATCTAGCAGTGAAAGTAACTTTAAATGTGAATAGTGTTAACATACTCACAAAATTGAATCTAGCTTTTTTCCCAGCTTTATTGGGGTCTGCTCCAAGTTCCTTTATGGGCAACTACAGTACTTTCACAAGTTATTATGCCTTGTGACTGACTGTAGCTGTGGTTTCTTTTGTTTTTTTAACAAGTGCCTGCAATGGTCTAATTGAAAAAAAAAAAAAAAATGCTTTGAGTTTACGATGCAGTTAAATACAAGTATTTAACATAGCACAGTATCATAGTTTGGTGTGCAGTAGACAATTTTACTTTTTTATTCTGTTGGTAAGGCAAAGGTCACAAAAAACAGTAAAACCGTCTTGAAGATGTTATCTACACATCTTGACCAAATTAACATGAATAACTAAATTCTCAATGTTAAACTCGCACAAGGCCAGTTATTTAATCAATGAGGGTCAGGGCAAAAGCCTTGGCATTCACAATGCAAGGTCTTACATACAATAGGCATAAAGTGAATAAAAAATGCTGAGTTTTGTTAAAAAGACCTGTTACTTTTTTATTGGGATCAACTGCCTAGCTTATTCCCGACTATGTTAAGATTGGTTTCCAGCCTTAATAGACAGCAGAATACCTAAAGATACATGGAATGAATGTCTTTCTTCATATTACTATGCAAAAAGTTCATTTACAGTGTAATCAATGATTTCTCTTCACTTAATTTGACTATTTCTGTCTATTTTATCCCAAATCTGGGGTCCAACTGATGTAGTTGAAAATCATCAAACTTTTAGGAGTATTTTCATTCAGTAATTATCATCATTTCAACATTGAAAGTACGTTTCAGTTCAGACAGTAATGCTTGCGACTGTTACATCACACATTTTGGTTGGACAAGAAGAGAAAGTGGACTAAATTGGATTTATCCTCCAGTACTCGTAATAACTGTACTCTTTTTTAACGAGTTGGCTGTATGACCTCTTTTCACGTTTTAAAGAGGTTTGGTTTATATTAAACCTGTTTTATCATGAATGCAGATAATGTTGAAATATTGTATTTTCCACAGTGAATAATTTGTTTGATAGATAGGTTGAAGTTTAACAGGAAAAAATAACATAACATTGTGGTTATGACTGCATCTTTGTCTACAATAAATAATAATAACTGAAGTGTGGTATTTTATTCTTGATTTTCCTCTACAGACGTTGTATTGAGAATTATTGGGATTTTGATTTGCTGACACCAGCCTTATGATTTATAAGAAAGATCTCGAATATGCATTATTTAATGTTTTAAAGTATATTATGATCAAGATAAGAAGTAAAATACTTCGATTATCAAACTCAAGTAGAAGAAATTACGCGTGTTATCTATGTTTATAAGTTGTATGTACCAGGAAAACATGATAAGGTAAAGATCACGACCAATTTACGTAGAAAAGCGCACCACGCGCGTGTTCAATGTAAAAATCGTTTGTATCGAGTAAATTTAGCTCGGACATGCAGGTCGATCACTCGCACGGGTCCTACGTCACTCGCGCAAGCGTCCCGTCGGTTCACAGCTGTAGGATCAGTGACCTCGAGAAAAAACCACGCTATCATGCGTGACCCTAACCTAAATACAAACATTTCACACATTTTAGGTCCTTTCATACATATTATAACTGTCTTACCTGTAGAAAACGAGCCGTTACTCACTGTCAGGCGGGAAATCCCACACTACCGAGCGAAAGTGGCCACAATGACGCCGCGAGCTACAGTCGAAGTTTCGTCATCTTTTCACTATATTTCACCGTCACAACACTTTTTAGACACTTCTTTAGGCATTTAAACGCACGCTAACGATAATTACACAAATATAAACACATTTCGTTAGCGTGTTTTACGCACTTTTAGCACATGACTCGACAAAAACATTGAGCTGAAAACACCACATTTTGAAAAAGGATACACTTGAAGCCTCTGTCCCATATCCTGTATTAAATTAGCGGCCTGCTGCCGATATGCCAATTCTTTATCTGCATCTAAACCGCATTTTCTGCTTGGAGAACTCAGTAATTGTTCTTTTGTAAAATACCATTTTTCTTGCCCTCCAGCCATTGAACGGATGTTCCGACTGCGCGCGAGAAAGCACGACGGAGAGCAGAGCTCCGTCTAAGTGCGTGAGTGGGAAAGGGATAGCGCTATGACAGCGGCGACCGGACGTAGACCACGTTAACATTTGAGAGATTTAAAACTAATAATTTAGCATTTTGAATGTACAACACTGATATTAATCACTAATTATAAACTAAAAATTAACTACGTTTTTTGAAAATAACAAATTAATTATATAACGATTGACAAAATTTCGTCTCAACTTATATTCTTGATAGGTATTCTCAAACGGACGCCATTGTAAAACTTGGTGGTTAACGCAGTGAGGTCTCCGGTGACAGAATGTGGATCTGCAACAATCACAGGTATGTTTCACTTTATCACTATGTGTTATTGTATAGTATAGACATTTCTCTTTCTTTTGTGCATATTTTTGATGTGGTTCATTAACTTTTGAACGATAATTTTCAACTTTAAAAATACGGACCTAAATACTCTGTCACACCGTGCAAATGGCCGACCCACCACTGTTTACAATACACTTTACTATTTCTTTGGTGAAAAAACACAAGTTTATAACATAAGTTACCACTAATGATGCCATAATTAACTAATTAATTTTTTAGACAATGTAGTGTGGTCAGGATTCTCGAAATATTGGTAATTATTTAATGAGAATGACTATTGACAATGTACTATCGAGTCGATGAAGGGAAATTTTGCGCGGCTACGTGGTTTTGCACTAGTGCGACGAAAACAAGAAAAATATTTTTTTGTTCTGCCCTAATTACGTAATAGTTTTAGTGATAGGTGTTTTTATTTTGTTGTAAACATATTTTTGAGTTGTTCACATTTATTTATTTAGTTGTTTACCATGAAATAGTCTTGTTTCTTTACCAAATATGTTTTCGTTTAGAAGTGAAAATTCCAACAAGCTCAATGCTCATAACATTAGGATTACCGAACGTAAGTTTAATTTGAGATAAGAAATTATATTCAAGCAAATTAATTTAGATTTATTCATACCATGATTGTGTGAGATATAAAAGTATTTATGTACTTATAAATCGTAATAATCGTCCTACTACAAGTAGCTACTAAATAAAACCGAGCCGCTAAAATCACCTTAGACTTTTCTATAAACATTTTATTATTCAAGGCTATAAGTATTAAATGTTTAATTTACGCTGATTTGTTTTGCAGTTTGCCACTAACAATCTTTTATTTATTAATATCTCTAAAAAATTGTAAACACAATTTCGCGCCTAAATTCCCCAAATTCAAAACACCGGCAAAGGTCAAAAAATAATTCCGCCAATTTTTGTTTTCAGTTAATCCGTCAACGTCCGGTATGTCGCAGCCTCCGCAGAAGGTGATCCACCTGCCTAAAATCAGGATGCTCAGTCGTGGAGGCCGGGTGTCTTCCGGTATTCGGATCACGAATGTCAAGTCTATCAAACCGCCAGACCCTGAGACTGTGAAGAAACAGGAAGAAGATAAGCTTAGGGCTCAGGTATTCTTTACATATATTTCTTTTTATATTAAATGGGCTTTCTCTTGACCAAGGACAAGATGGACCTCAATGATCTGATGAGGTAGACGATGGAACGAAAGAATAAAAATATATACGCATTACGTGCGCGAATTATACTTGGATCAACATATAACTTGACACTGACCTGTAAATTGCAAAAAACACCTGAGAACTTTGAATTTCGCGGGCTACCTTAGAGGTTCCACCCAGCATGTCTTCTTGCATACCTACTTCTCGACCTAAAAATAAATAGATATATTATTATTTACATATATTTTAGTCTTTTCGTTATCTGTGGTAATTGGGGTTACCAAGTATTTGTTGTTTGTCAAGTATTGTTGTTATAATCCATAGACATAATGTTACGTTTGGTTTATTTGTTTATCGCATAAAATCCAGGGGCCATCTGGACAATGTACCAGTCAAGGTCATTCTTGACTGGTTTATTGTCCAGACTATGGAGTATTGGTCAAGTTTATTTATTTTCGACCGCAATGTCAACGACTGACCGCAATGTTGATATTTGTTTTATTCGCCGGTATGTTGTGAGCTCTAGTTTTTTTACCCCCAAAACATGGTAGTAGTAGGAACAGTGGGTGTTCAGACGGTTAAGTCCGACATAACCGCTGGACCCAGACGGAGGGTATCCATGAGAATTTTTACACTATCAAAGAAAATCTAGGGAGCTGTACCTCGCACAGCCTACCCTCTTTAGGATACTAAATTAAATTGGGTTCAATGAAACTGGTTTTTTTGGCTGGTGGATAATCATCAAATAACCCCTCCCGCTCTTGGGCAGAGCGAAAGGGAGTGTCAGACTTCTACTGACTAAAGACCACCCATGTTCCTTCTTAGTCCTTCAACTCGAGGTCGCGGTATCTCTTTCGAACAACCCGCTGCCCCGACGGGAACCATTAAGTTCCTATTTAAATGAGTACCATAAACATATAATATTTACATGCCCGTACTGTTGAACTGCTGGGCAGATTCCGTTCCTTCCATCAGTAATGATTCTTCACTACCTGTGGAAAATTTTAAATTTTTTATCCCCCCACGTTAGCCCATGCCGTGTAATCCCAGTGCTGGGGAAAAAAAGTCCTCCCCCATGGCCTTCAAATCTTTTGATCCAGGGCCAAAGTGGACCACTGATTTTTGGCCTGTAAAAATGACCGTAGGCTGAAAAAATAAAAAAAAATCCCAGTTAATAGTTTGACCTGGAAGTATGGTGAACATTATTTTATCTTTCTATCTTGTTTATATTACAATAACTAACTCCTCATCTGTCTCATCCACAGCTCCAAAAAGAAATAGTCTCCCGTTCAAGAGTATGTGCCTACAAGAGCTACGAGTGCCCTCTCCCGGTGATATCCGGACATCAGTTCTGCTATAGACACATAGTGCACGATCCAACAGCTCCGTATCGTCTGTGTGCACATACATATGCGAATGGAGAGCGCTGTTCTATGCCTGCTCCGACTGAGTCCAGGGATCATAGGGATCCGGGGTGAGTTTGTCATCATCTTCCTTATGTCAAGAGCTACGGGTGTCCTCTCCCAGTGATATCCAGTTATCTGTACTGCTATAGGCACATAGTGCATGACCCAACAGCTCTGTACCGTCTGTGTGCACATACATATGCCAATGGAGATCACTGTGCTATGCCTGCTCCGACTGAGTCCAGGGATCATAGGGATCCGGGGTGAGTTTGTCATCATCTTCCTTATGTCAAGAGCTACGGGTGACATCTCCCAGTGTTATCTGGACATCAGTTCTGTTACAAGCACATAGTGCACATCCCAACAGCTCCGTATTGAGGGTGACAGATCCAGGGTGAGTGTATCATCATCTTCCTAGTGTATTGGGGTTGGCTTCTAGCCTTACGAGATGCAGCTCAATATGAGATTTTTTTATCGAGCAAATGCTTATGTAACGTCCACAACCCAGTTGGTACTGGGTAATATAATAGGGCTTCAGTACTGTCAAAGATCTATAATTGACTGCTGGGACCATGGGCATCAGGTACAACATTTTATAGACCAATGACGCAGTGTCAATACCACCTTAACATGAATGATGTAATGTACAAAGAGTTTATAACAATATTCTGATTTAAAAGAGTGTCCATAGAGTTTCTTGCCCATTCTTCTCCAAAGAGATCTACGCTAGGAAATGGGCAACTACAGTACTTTCACAAGTTTTATTTGTTTTTCTGACATTCAAAAGTGCCTGTAATGGTTTCATTGAAATAAATGCTTTGAGCTTGAATACCAGTCATCATCATCAGCCTATAATGTTCCCACTGCAGGAACTCAGGCCTCCTCTCTATGAGAGGGCGTGGGCTATAATCCACCACGCGGGCCCAGTGTGTATTGGTAGATGACACAAGTCTTCGAATTTTTGGTTCTGGGACCTCACGATGTGTTCCTTCACCAGTAACATTAATATAATTTCTGTTTCCTTCCAGTCTGTGCTTCGAGCACGCCCGAGCCGCTCTGTACGCCCGACAGCGCAGTGCGGCCGCCCCGCCACCCGTCACCACTCCAGAGTCGCTGCTCAACCAGCTTCAGCATTATGTCAAGTGAGTTTATAGTATATTAGAGTATTTGATCATAGTTTGGGTATTATGCATGAAGATGGCTATACGAGTAGAGGACGACCGTGAGTTTAAATGTTTGTAAACGCACCCACGATACAGGAGAAATTCCTAGTGTGAGGCAACGTTTTTATAAAAGATAAAAGGCAAGTAACGATAAATGTAAGTTTTTAAACTGACATGGTCATTAACACTATTATTAGTACTGAAAGAGGGTAGACCTATTTGTCTGCTCATAAACATCCACCCGCCATGTTTTCAGTTTATCCGTGATCATGGTGCTTGTAACAGCGCCGAAATATCGGAAACTCGAAACACAAAGTAAACATGGTAAATATCCCGTTTTCAGTATTAATAATAGTGTAAACGATAGATGGCCATATAATCCTTATTATATGGCTAAAATGGAGATGACTGCTGACATGTATGGAAGAACAAGACATGCTGCGCCGACACCAAATAATTTGATATAAGGGCAGGAGAATCATGATAATGGCCACATATATATCACGAGCAAGAAGCTTTAGAAAGAGTTAGACAGATGTACTCAGTCTATTCTCCGCGCCGCTCTATAACCAGCTGCAGCATTATGTCAAGTGAGTTTGTAGCAGAGAACTAGTCGTGCCCCGCGACCTTCGTTCGTGTGACATTATTATGAAATAATTCAAATAGGGAAATATTATTCCCTATTTGAATCGCATTTTGTTGCACGGAACCCTTATTTTTTTTTAAACTCCTAATACTATCTGCAGTTAAAGTCCCGTCAAAATCGGTCCACCCGTTTTAGAGTTTTGTCCAAAAAAACAGACAGACAAAAATGTGTAGTTGTTTTCTGTTAAAAGTTATTATTTCGAAATTACAAACAGACACTTCAATTTTATTTATTGGTATGGACTTGACTGGCATACTGGTATGGTGGCAGAAATTACTAACTTAAAGTGCTTTTTTTTTTGGAGGGTGGGAAAACATGAAATGACTCCTCCCGCTCAGAGTGGTGGGAGTGTCAGACTTCAACTAACTAAAAAAAAAAAAAAATACATACACACGAACATAGAACCTCCTCCTTTTTTGAAGTCGGTTAAAAAACCACCCATGTTCCTTCTTAACCCTTTGTGCCGAGGCCGCGGTATCTCTTTCGAACAACCCGACGGAAACTTGAAAGTGCTGGCTTTGTGACTTTTTGTATTTGAAATAATATTGTAAAACATGATGTTTTCAGACTGGAACGTCCTCGGACCACATCTTGTGCATCATCAGTGTCTGTAGTAAGCGACCCAGCGGAACAGGAACAAGTCGATCCTCAGACTGTTGATCCGTTCAGTAAGTATCTTATGGGTGTTAAAGACCACTAATGAAACCGAAAGACAGTTAAGAAAGAAAGATAGGGTATTTATTGGTCTCACACAGGACACAACAAATCCATCTTACTATTGTATCGAGTCTGGTTCTTCTAACCAAACAGACAGATGTGTTGCTGGGGAGTTTGTTCCGCCACTTCTTCTTTCCAGCTAAAACACTAGGAAGTGTCGAAGGGTGGGCGTTTTGGGGGACTGTCTCTTGTAAATAAGTAAAGTAAATTTTGACGTTCGAAAAGTGCTGATTATCAGCCTAGTTTGAATAAATGACTTGATTTTGAGTCAATCCAGTTCTGCTTTTCAGTTCAGAGATATTGCTCAGGATCAAAGCTCTTTATCACAAGTTTAAAAGATAATAAATACAGGGTTTTAATGTGATAACTTTATATACTCCTA
The DNA here is from genome assembly GCA_949774965.1 of Diarsia brunnea. Classification (NCBI taxonomy): domain Eukaryota; kingdom Metazoa; phylum Arthropoda; class Insecta; order Lepidoptera; family Noctuidae; genus Diarsia; species Diarsia brunnea. Next base: position 4,014,846 of record OX459023.1, read on the forward strand.
CACTAGAATTTTTTCATCGGTAATTTGAAAACATCATTTTTTGCATACATTTTGAGCATGAAGTTATTGCACTTGAAACAGCTAACTATTGAAAATTTTCGATGTGGGTAGGTCAAAATGATGTACTAAATACGTGGAAACTATACTAATTATAATGTTTCAAAAGTCGCTTTTCCCCACCTTTTTGTAACACGCCTACTTCAAATTCCAGAACAAATCGACGCAACACAAATAAACAACACCAAATCCACGACGCTAATCGAATGCGCGAGCTGCAGCGACTCGGACGGCGAGTCCATAGACCTGGGAGTTGACGGCGACTGCAGGGCGGGGGAGCACGAGGACTTGTCTGATGCTGAAGACGCTCCGTGTGAGGAGATGCCGTTGTGGTGAGCATTTGTTGAGTTACTCTAGCTTGTTGCATTCTTAATCATACACTCTGGGGAGGCCTATGTCCAGCAGTGGACGTCTATCGACTGAAATGATGATGATATAGTTCACGTCAAATAACTTTGCCCCTCTGAAGTTAGCCATTTGCAAAGATCGCGCAAGTGCAGTCACGTAGAAAATCATTTGAACAAAATAAATACATATTTTTAAAAGAAAACATAGTTTTGAACCCACGTGAATTGAAAGAAAGAAGAAAGAAAACAATGTGAATGTCAGCAAGAAATAAGATAACAAAACAAAAACGACTAATAACAAAAAACAAATAACAACACGTACAATAATGCAACACTTGAGGCATCGAATGTGTATCGTACTGCGCAAGCGGGACGCAAGCATGCATGGAACGTAAAGGAGCGACAGAGACATAAAATCGCGCCGCCATAATGCCCGCCCCCATGACTCGCGCATGCGCAGTTGCAGTTTTGTTCGTAATTTTGAGCCACTCGTAGCCAACTTCAGAGGGGCACAGTTATTTGACGCGAGCTGTACACTTAGATTCATTCATTCAGGACAGGTCATTCACATGGAGCGCCATGTAAAATACTGGTATTCAGCTGCATCCGGTTAGACTGGAAGCCGACCCCAACATAGTTACGAAATTTTTTTTTTTAAATCTTTTCCTTTTTTTAAATATTTTTTAAAAAGTTATTTTTTACTAACATTTCCAGGAGAGCAGGCGTCTTTACAGCCGAAGAAGCAGTCTCCGTAGCCAACGACGTGCTGAAGTACCTACAGACATCTTACGTGAACCAGATGACGAGGCTGCGAGTGCTGTTCCAATCTGCCCGTCTGGACTATCTTAGAGAACTGAAGGCCGAGAGAGAGCAATACTGTAAGTAATACAGGGTGTAAGCGAATTCTTCATGAATCCGTCAACCAAGCTTTATGTACATCCCGTCGGGGCTGCGGGTTGCTCGAAAGAGATATCGCGGCCTCGGCACAAGGGCTATGAAGGAAGATGGGTGGTTTTTGGTCAGTAGAAATCTGACACTCCCTACCGCTCTACTCAGAGCGGAAAATGAAATAAAATGATGAATGAATGAAATTTTAAATTTCATTTTTTTATTTGATGATTTCCCACCGCCCCAAAAAAAAAGGATTTGGCCTGTTCGTTGATCCTCAGTCAGTCAGCTTTGCATTTTATATAATACTAGCGGACGTCACGCGGCTTCACCCGCGTAGTTCCCGTTCCCGTGGGAATACAGGGATAAAAAGTAGCCTGTGTCACCCGCGGATAGTGTAGCTTCCCAAAGGTGAAAGAATTTTTGAAATCGGTCCAGTAGTTTTAGTGTAGATTCAGATATCATCAAATAACCCCTCCCGCTCTTGGGCAGAGCGGAAGGGAGTGTCAGACTTCTACTGACTAAAAACCACCCATGTTCCTTCTTAGCCCTTGCGCCGAGGCCGCCGTATCTCTTTCGAACAACCCGCAGCCCGGACGGGAACAATAGGGATGTTTACTGACTAAAAAAATACGATTCTAATTAGTCCGTCTGTTAGATTATCGAAAAATATTGGATACGTATTTTTTGTTTTATCAAATCAATTAAAATTGACGAAGATAAAACGCGTCAAAGATTTGGGTGGGAGGTTGTGACGTCACTTCACTGGTAAAGAATTTCATACTAATGTCTTAGAAAATGACATCACACGAGTTTTCAAAGCACTGTATCGTCTTCATTGTTTGTTTACGTGAGTAAAGAAAAAATACGTGTCCAATATTTTTTGGAAATCTATCTGACGGACTAATTAGATTTTTTTAGTTAACTACCATATCTTCGCAAAAAAAAAAACAATTTTTGCCTACTGTTTTGATTTCGTTTTCATGTTATGTAACAAAACTAATATTTTGGAACCCATTTTATCATAAAGTAGGGTCATATCTAAAAGTTGCAATCGTTAATTCATGAGGGTAGGGTTCGAATCCCAGGTCGAGGGCCGACGCCTGTCGAGGCTGCGGGTTGTCCGCAAGGGATACCGAGGCCTCGACATGAAGGGCGAAGAAGGAACATGGGTGGTTTTTAGTCAGTAGAAGTCTGACACTCCCTTTCGCTCTGCCCAAGAGCGGGAGGGGTTATTTGATGATTTCCCACCCCCCAAAAAAAAAAAAATAAAAGGTCGAGCAAAATGATAGAGTTTTGTTCACATGCGCACACAACTGACGACAGAACGAGCGAGCGGGCAGGCCGGCCAACACAGCGCGCCTGGCTGCGAGCCTTCATACATATAGGGTGTAAAAGTACCCTTAACGCAAACGAAGGGCACTTGTTCTCCCCACCACTGCGATATTTTTTTTGTTCTAGACCATACCTGGGAACCTCCTAGTTACGGAGATATTGGAGGTCAAAGTTTCAAATTTTTCACAGCTGTTTTTGTAAATACTAGTTTTTCGGGTTATAACTTAATTAAATTACCTCCATGACCCGTTTATTATTCAAAGCATCCAATAGCACAATGTTTTAAGTAGTGCTACTTTGAGTTTTACCATGAAATGTGATTTTTGAACCCAAAAATAAAAATCATTTCCCAGCAAAAATTTTTGCGTAGGGGTACTTAGTTTGATGTACAGAATGCTTGGTTAACGGCTGTGTGATGGGTTGATTTACACCCTGTATACACTTTCCAATGTATTTGTAACAAATATAATCTCGTGGCTTAACAAGAACTGCGACTCGTGTCGATCTTTAGGTAAAGCTGTGCTTGCCTAGGTCGGTCTGTGGATGGGTGACCGCCCGACATACCGAGTTTCCTCCGTGCCTCGGAAAGCACGTTTAGCTGTTGGTCCCGGCTGCCATAATATAGATCTTTGGCAGTCGTTACAGGTAGTCGTGACCTAAAAGTCTGACATCCAGTCTTACTAAAGGCTATCGTATTACCTAGTATTAACTGGGTTGTGGAGGTCAAATAGGCAGTCGCTCCATGTAAAATACTGGTATTCAGCTGCATCCGGTTAGACTGGAAGCCGACCCCACCATAGTTGGGAAAAGGCTAGTTATAATTTCTTAATTGATTTTTGGTTGATTTACACTTTCTAATGTATTTGTAACAATTATACCAATGTTATGAAACTACATAATTATTAAGAAGCAGTTATTGAAGAGTCCCTGTCTTGAGTTGCCTCACACACAAAAGCCGCATCACAAACAGTTTTACACTAGGAATTTCTCAATAGCAGCCATAGTCTGAATTTGTGCCCGGTTGATGACTCGCCTCCTAGTTACATGGCCTTAAACGTAAACGGCGAAATGCGGGTGTACATGTTAGGTACACATCTGCGTAATCCTTCGGCCAAGGCGTGATGTTATGTTATAATCATTAAATTTACCACATTTTAAATTTTTCATATTTTTCCACAGGCAGTATAAACGCACAAGCCCGAAGCGGTCCTCTCACAGTTCGTGAAAAACGCCAACTACGCAAGCTAAAGGCGTTCGCTAGCTACCACAAGAGACACGGCCATGACGCTGTGTTGGCGCGGAAACTGCACCATAAGAGAGCCAAGGTATGTCATCATCAGTCTATAATGTTCCCACTGAAGGAACTCAGGCCTCCTCTCTACTGTCGAGGCTGCGGGATGTTCGCTAGAGATACCGCGGCTTCGACATAGACGACGACGTAGAAGTCTGACACTCCCTATCGCTCTACCCAAGAGCGGGAGGGGTTATTTGATGATTTCCCAACCCCCCAAAAAAAAAAAAAAGGCCTCCTCTCTAGGAGAGGGAACTTGTAACTTGAATAGGATGCCAATAAATATGATACTTGTTGTTCACAGCTGAACGACCCGTGCCAGAACCGGCCGATACCGTCGCAAGGTCGCTGCACGTTCACGGAGGGCGGAGTGCGCTGTCCCTCGCACGTGCTGCCGGCCGCCAAGCACTGCTACAGGCATATACTGCATGATCGGCTGCAGGTAAGGGAAATATTCTTCTACGTAATCTGCTTCAAACTATGTTAAGGTCAGCTTCCAGTCTAACGGGATGCAGCTGAATACCCAATAAAAAAAAAAGTTGCCCCGCACTAGGAATTTCTCCTGTTTCGTGGGTGCGTACTATACAGGGTGTAAACGAACCCTTCACGCATCCGTCAACCAAGCATTCTGTACATCAAACTAAGTACCACTACGCAAAATTTTTTGCTGGGATATGACTTTTTTTTTTGGCGTCAAAAATCACATTTTACTTTAAAACTCAAAGTAGCAGTGCTAGTGGATGCTTTGAATAGTAAACGGGTCATGGAGGTAATTTAAGTAAAGTTATAACCTGAAATACTAGTATTTACAAAAACAGCTGTGAAAAAATTGAAACTTTGACCCCCAATATCTCCGTAACTAGGAGGTTCCCAGGTATGGTCTAGAACAAAAAAATGATCGCAGTGGTGGGGAGAACAAATGCCCTTCGTTTGCGTTAAGGGTACTTTTACACCCTATATAGTCTACCCATCTTGCCGCCGGGCGACCTACATTTCTTCACCCCGTTCTTGGACGCCATTCGGTGGCAGCCTTACTCCACCTGCCATCTCTACGCCTTGCCAGGTGTCCTGCTCAATCCCATTTGAGTTCCATAACGCGCTAACCATTCGACTTCTACTTGGGCTCAAAATCGACCTTCGGTGGAACACTAAATTATGGTGGCCACCTGTATTATGGAAATAATAATGGCCTTTAATGTTGTATATTTATAAATATTGAAAGAGAAAAACCGTCAATAAATATTTGTTTTTTCCAGGTGTTATTCAACCCTTGTGGCGACACTCGAGGTGTAGCTTCGTGTCAGGAGCCCATTCCTAAGCTGCCGCTGCCGTCATCAGCTTGTCGCTACCACACCGACCCGCCCGTCTACTCCGTGTTCACACTGAAGGTTCGTATTTTATACACGACTAGCGGCCCGTCCCGGCTTCGCACGTGTAAACATTTATTTTTTGTAGTCTTTGTTACTCTGAGATAATGTAACATTCTAATGTTGAAAGAATTTTCGCAATCGGTCCAGTAGTTTTTGAGTTTATTCCTTACAAACATACATAATCTATCCTCCAAAATTATAGTAGAAAATCAAAAAGTCATTTGTTCAATTTAGGCTGATAATCAGCAATTTATGAACGTCAAATTTTACAAGCGACAGTCCCCCAAAACGCCCACCCTTCCAAACTTCCTAGCAACATATATTATACTGTCTGTTAGATTAGAAGAATTCTATAGAAAAAAAAAACAACCGGTTGTTTTTTGCCGGCAGAAGTGAAAACTTGAACATAACGTTGTGCATTTTGGAATGGTTAGGGAATAATTTCGCACGAATAATTGCTTTATTTATCAGTATAAAAGTACTATCATTATGTGGTTAAATACAATATTCATTTATTGCGCAATCGTACAAAAAAAAAGTGCACAACGCCGCCAAAGAAGTTTTCACTTCAAAAACAACATTTTCCTAAATACCTACATTTACGTTTACAGAAAGACGGCTCAGACACAGAATCGGAGTCATCATCATCGGACTCCGGCCTGCGACTGGAGGAACAGGAACTAGGCGAGCACGCAGACGCCTCCACTGATGATCGCGTGGATGTGCAGGATGTAGACTTTGCAGGACCTGACATGGAGGTGAGGACCACAGTATTATCTTCTTTATTCGAGAATGGCATCTCGCCTCGCAAGGGCCGACGCCCGTCGGGGCTGCGGGTTGTTCAAATGAGATACCGCGGCCTCGGCACAAGGGCTAAGAAGGAAGGTTGGTTTTTAGTCAGTAGAAGTCTGACACACCCTTTTTTTTTTGGGGATGGGAAATCATCAAATGACTCCTCCCGCTCTGGGCGGAGCGGAAGGGAGTGTCGGACTTCTACTGACTAAAAACCACCCATGTTCCTTCTTAGCCCTTCATGTCGAGGCCGCGGTATCTCTTGCGAACAACCCGCAGCGTCTGACACACCTTTTCGCTTTGTCCAGAGCGGGAGGAGTCATTTGATGATATCCCAACCTCCAAAAAAAAAAAGTGTAATATGCTAGAAAACTAATTTATCTTTTTTTTCTAGATGTCCCTACCTCCGTTTCTAGAGGCCGACATGACGGATGAATGACAAATAGCTGATCTGGTCTACCAGATGTATGATGACTTTGAGCAGTAACCCCCTGGAACCAGGGTTTTACAGCTGTGGAGATGAAGAAAAGTGACTCCAGTGATGGATAGTGGTACCTAGGTGTACATATGGCATATGGAGTTTTAACCGTCAAGCGATTTAACGTCGATCAGCACGCGTAGTATGGCGATTCTATCTCTATTCTACCAAGAATAGACAAAGCTTTTTCCATACAATTTGACATGAAATTTTGCTACAATCTGTCATTTTGTCGATTCTTCCGTCGACAAAACCCGTTTCTACGGTGGCATGCTACGCGTGCTGTACTCGCCTATGAGCTCCACGGTTTAAACGATAATACAATGTGTAAACGGACTCTTTACGAAACCGTCACCATTATGAACATCAAAATAACTACCCCTACGCAAAAAATATTGCTGGGAAACAACTTTTTTTTGAGTGAAGAATCACATTTTACGTTAAAACATTTTGTGCTCGTGGATGCTTTGAATAGTAAACGGGTCATGGAGATGTGGCGACAGCGACATCTATCGCAACACATGTGAACGAAATGACATGTCCTACATCGCGCATTCAAAGTTATCCGCGACATCAGGCAGGTTTTGAAAAGACTGAACTTGTGAAGCTCCATGAGTGTCGGGGCTGCAAGTTCTTCGCAAGGGATACCGCGGCCCCGACATGAAGGGCTAAGAAGGAACATGGGTGGTTTTTAGTCAGTAGAAGTCTGACACTCCCTTTCGCTCTGCCCAGAACGGGAGGGGTTATTTGATGATTTCCCACTCCCCAAAAAAAAGCTCTATGAGTCATATTTACACCCAGGTACCGTACTAGGATTTAAAATCGGATATTAGTGCATTGAAAATAGTGTAACAAGTGATTGGAACAATATTGTGTGTGAAAAAACTAAATATACTGCAAGACAGTGACTTTAAAACTCCTACAAGTGGATAGTATATGATAGTGTTCAAGTGTATAATCTCGTATAATAGTCAAACATGTTTATTATCTGTAGAAAAATACAATCAATGTATGTTATAACGAGATATTTACCATTTTGACTGTTTCTTACAATCAATAATCGCATTTAAAACTATGTATGTTGTACAAACTTGTGCTCGAGCTCGTGGCTTAATAAGAACTGCCACTCAGGCTGATCTTTAGGTAAGGCTGTGCTTGCCTAGGTCGGTCTGTGGATGGGTGACCGCCCGACATACCGAGTTTCCTCCGTGCCTCGGAAAGCACGTTAAGCTGTTGGTCCCGGCTGCCATATATAGATCTTTGGCAGTCGTTACAGGTAGTCAGTGACCTGAAATTCTGACATCCAGTCTTACCAAAGAGTATCGTATTACCTAGTATTAACTGGGTTGTGGAGGTCAGATAGGCAGTCGCTCCATGTAAAATACTGGTATTCAGCTGCATCCGGTTAGACTGGAAGCCGACCCCAACATAGTTGGGAAAAGGCTAGGCAGATGATGATGTTGTACAAACTTGACTCATCAGGTTAATTAACCTTATTATAGTTCAAACAAATGTGTAAAAGTTAAATATTTATATGACACTGACTAAATAATATCTACACCTCTGTTTCTTTGCGCATTGGGGATAAATGGAAAAGGACTTTAGGATGGAATTTGGCGTCACTTTGAGGCAGGCAATTACGGGACAAGCAGATCCCAGGAGCAATTTAAAGCATTAAAATTATTGGGCAAGTAGTACCCATGGTCGCATAAGCTGTTGTATATCTGCATGTTTTAAATTGACTAGAAAAAGCAGTTTAAAATACCTACCATAAATAATTTTGAATAAATCTGATTATAGAGCCCATGCATAATGTTATCACATTAGACCACATAGGAGTGAAAAAAGATCTATAAGGACAGTCTAACTAATTTTACCAATATGTATTCATTTCATCATCAGTCTATAATGTGCCCACTGCAGGGACTCAGGCCTCCTCTCTAGGAGAGAGATGGGCTATAATCCACTACGCGTATATGTATACTCTTAGAGAATTTTAAAGTAATTTTTCTCTTTCTGTATAGTAACTATGTACATTAATTAAAAACTAATAAATAAACTAACAAGAAACTATAAAAGGGCATCAAAAAACTGCTCCTGAACGATGTCAGCCGGTAATGTGCCCAAAAGACTGGCGGCATTGCCACGTTGATTGATTTGATTTTATTATTTTTTTGATTTCTGTATTGATTGCTATTACATGTTGTTACTTTATTATGACTACCGCGTTGATCCAGTGGTCGCATGCAAAACTTCTTAAGCATGAGAGCCTGGGTTCGATTCCGGAGTTGGCCAGTATTTGGGTATTTTTATCGAGAAATCAGGACAAGTCTGTATTTGGCCCTGTTGATGAACCTTATTACAAATACAATTATTATTATATGGGACTTAAAAATAATAACTGGCGAAATGTGGGTGTACACTTCTGCTTATGTTATTGTTCTAAAGTAGTTCTATATTTCGATGTTGCAATCGTTTTCCCACGAGAAAATCTCTTTTGAATATATTATCTAAGTACTTGGCTATCTCAAAGGCTAAAAAAAGTAGTGACGATGGTTGATGGACTAAAAGTGAGAAATTAACAAAAGTGAGATATTTAAAGGGTCTAGTAATTTAATCTTGTGTAATAAATGATTTAGCATGTTGTATATGAAGAAAACATCAAAGAATTGTCTGTAGATAAGAATAAAAATTACTTTATGTAAAGATTTATGTGGAAAAGAAATATAAATGTTTAACATACTGAAGAAAAGCATAGTTACTCTGGATAAGGACTGTGATATGGTGAGAAGACGTTTTAGATAGATAAATATGAATTGACACGTCGGATGACGATTAATAGAGAAGTATGGGAGAAGAAGACATGATGCACTGGTTGCAAATTAATTGGGATAAGGGCAGGAGAATGACAATATGGTTACTATGTATACCTTGTGTTAAAATGTGTTTTTTTGACATTGCATGGATGTCCACTTATCAATTTAATGTTCTATGTGTAAGCTCTTGTGAAACTTGGTGTTGACATGTAATAAAAAAACTTTTTTATAAAACATAACCGATTTCAATAACAACACAAATAAGTGAAAAATAATTTTAGGTTCTGGAGTCGGTGACTTTTGTTGGTTTAATTTCGTTTTTTTTGCCTACAATAAGATTATAAAAAGATCTGTGGAACATAGAACCTCCTCCTTTTTTGAAGTCGGTTAAAAAACATGTTTTATACCTAGTTGTAAACGCGAGGTGATAAGTTTACTAATGTACCAAAAACTGAGTATTTTATGTGTGTTTGAGTAGATATAAGAAATTACACGATTATGTAAACGTAGCAAGTACTTTGAGCATTTTACTGCAGCATTTTCGCTTTAGATAGCCGAAAAGCATATACGGGTCAAAAGCATGTTTAAAAAATATAATTAGATATATTTCTTGCCTATTTTAGTGATGTTGTTAATAAATTGTACCTTTAAAAATGATATAAATGAACATTATCGTAGGTACCTGTTTTCTGAAACCTTATGCCTATTTTCACTAATGTGAAGCCTAAGGCCGTTTTCACATTAGGACTTTGGCAGCGCGACAGTTGCGCGGCAGAAGCAGATTTCTTCATATTTTATAAGCCGTAACAACTCGTTAGTATTTGTTTATAGTCGCGCTGCTAACGTCCTAACGTGAAAGGGGTCTAAAAATGTATAAAATAAAATATACAGGGTGTAAAGGGGCTCTTCAGAAAGCCGTCAACCAAACATTATGTGGGTATGACCGCGAATAATTGTACAGTAACATTCATGACATCATAACACACGTTACGCACATGACTCGATTGTTACGTACATGACCATTATAAAGCTTAGCTTACATCATTACAGTATAGAAATAAAAGTCAACGTTTATTTTGTCAAAATTGTAATTATAATAATTATTAATTAATAATAATTCCAAAAAGATACTAAAAAAGGCAAAAATAACTTTACTTTCGGAAATCGGTGGCAAAAACTCAATAAAACAAACAAAGCCACCGACTTTCGAAAGTAAAGTTATTGTAAACTTTTTCAGTGTCTTTTTAGAATAAGGTGGTTTTTTTCGAAGAAAGTTTTTTATTTTACACTTGTTAGTTGTATCACACAAATTCTTGTCACGAAACAATTTTTTAGATTGTAACTAGAAGTTATTAATTAAGGAACCATGATGTCGTCTACATAGCCCAAGAAGAAAAAATACGTAATATAGGAAAAAAAATACTGAACCGATTTTGATGAAATTTATATGGGACCAATCGGAAACTCCCTTTCACATGAAAAACATATTTTCCAAATCGATTCATAAATGACGTTATGAGGTACCTAATAAAAAGCCAAATTGAGGGAGGTACTCAATTCGGCTGTATTTTTTTAATGTAATATTAAATATTATGTAGGTTTTTAACAGAAATAAGTTTGGTCTGAACTATTATCATCTTTTATAAAGTACTCTTTGGAATCAAATTCTAACTCAACTTTTTTTACTATCGAAATTTCAGGTACAAAATCACGATCTTTTTTAGTGGCAACGAATTTAAGTCTGGGTTTATGAATCGTCTTTAAAAACCTTATAGCATAAAATATGCCATTCTCTTCATGATTTATTGTTTCAACGAAACCTACATAATATTTCCACTTATTTCTAAGGTAATATCTTACAATTACACTATCATCAATATTATAATAAAGTTTTTCTTTGGTTTCTTTGGTACTTTCTTTAATATTTTCTTCTTCCCCTGTAAATAAATAAAATTATATAATATGTAACAGTAAAATTTGTTTCGGAAGATGTAGGAGTAAGATAACGAATTTATTTTTACCTGCTGAAGTGGTACACTGCTTTTTTTCATCATTATCTGTTGCAGTCTTAATATTTTCGGCATCTTCATTATTATTATTCTGAGTAGAACTGTAAGTCTTCTCTTCTACTTCTGTAAAATTTTAAATAATTTTATTGTAATATTGTAATAGTTAATTAGTAAAATCACCAAACTCATTGATTGGCACATTACGGAAGATTTGAAATACCTTCTTCAGTATCGGATAATGGCTCTTCATAAAAATCTTCCAACTCCGATTCGTCATGCAATGAATACTGGTCGTCATCGTCAGTACAGCTGTCATCGGGATTAGTTACAGAAACCATAACTGGTCGCTTTTTTATCGCAGTAGTCCGGTTACTTTGTGTATTCCCTGTTCCTGAAGTAGATGGTACAGGATTGTCGTAATTTATGTTTTCCTTTTCGTGATTTAGGTTTCTACTGAACAGGTCTAATTTTTTGTCTATTTTCTGCATTTTCTGAAGGTTTATTGGTCCAAAATTTTGTAAATTGTCATATGCCATGTTCTCTGCCGTGTATCGAATTTCCGATAGGATGGTCACTTTTGTTTTTTTTTTTCCTTTCTCCACTTGATTTGCCTCATCATCTCCACTTTTTAAATTAGATTTATTTGTTTTGTTTTTATCATTTTTGTTATTAATGACTACAAGCTGGTGATTCTTCACATCAAAGCATTCACAATAACCTCTATATGAATCGCCACAAAAGCAGCTTAAACATCTAAATCGTATGACGTTAGTTGTTTCAGTGTTGGCTATTTGATGTAAATTCATTGTCTGAGGAACCGGCGTTAAATCTTCTTCTATACAGTATTTAGCAATGTCATCTTCTTCGATGTAGAAAGTCATTACAGATGTGTCAGAGTTTTTAAGAAGTGTATAGGCCGTGTAAGCGTCTGGTATGTCAATACCATGCTTAACATAGTCATCTAGTCTGCGTTTGAGACCCCCTCCAACTCCATCAGCAGCTCCCTTTCCATGAGCAGATTCACTGAAATTCCAGGTTGAATGGGGGAATCCCAGATCCTTCATGTACTTCGTAAACAAAAAAAAGTTCTTTTTTTGTTTGTATTGGGTGGCTGGGCCATCGGAAAAGAAATGCACTGCATTAACGAGCGGATAATTTTCCCTCACATAGTTCAATATAGGTTTTAAATGTGCCCAAATTGCCTCAGGGCCATGTTCAGTGGAGGGCGATATGGAAGCGAATGATTGTGGTTTTTTTTCTTTGACGTACAGAACGCCAGGGATGGTTACTTGTGATTTAGATGCACCGAAGTGCATGGACTGCACTTCAGTTGACAGTTTACACACGTAATTTTCACTAAAGTCGATGTGAATGGCCACTTCAGTAGATTTCAAGTTTTTAATACACGATAAATATTGTGAGTACTGGTGTTTAATATTGAACGCATGTTTTCTCATTATTTTAAGTTCGTTATTAAAGAATTCTGTCAGTGATTTCAATGTGCCCTGAACTTCTTTTTTCGCCATCTTCTTTGTGCTCACTTTTTGGCCATCGTTTTTATTAATATATTCATGTGTCTGCATAGCAAATTCATTCCAAGTAACAATTTCATTCATATAACAAGTGTCCCCGTTAAACTTTAAGGATTCATTGCTGCACGTCGAACATTCTCCATAGGCGCATTCTTTAGAATCCAAATCACATACCACTTCTAATAAGATTTCATTTATCTCGGTTTTCTTAATCATTCCTAAAGAATGTAACTTCTTAACTTTCATGAAGAAGTTTTCATGCTTGATGCACCCACATGTTTCTCTATCAGAAAGTTTCGGTGATACTACATAGAAAGGCTTGTACTTTTGGAACGATGATTTTTTTGCTCTACCTCCGTTCATTCTGTATTTTTTGTAAAGTGCCTTCAAAGTTCCTAGTAGGTATCGCTTTTGTTTTTTAATTTTACCTTTACTTTTAAATTCTTTTTTCCCAGCTGTTGCTCGGCTCACATCGTCCTGGTTATAGAACTTTATTATTTCGTTTACAATTACATTATTCTTTCTAATTATGTTTCTGCTTTGACGAGCCTGTCCTTTTAATCCAAACACAGATTTCGTTATTTCACTCTTTTTGCTATATTTTTGTATACTATCATTTTTAAGTATTCTTTTTAGAACATTTCGTTCATCGTTTTTCGTGGTCTTCGTGTATGTGTCTTGAATGGCATTCACTAAAACATTATGAGTTAAAAGTTGTCTCCTCACCTTTTGTTTTTCTTCTTCAGAAATGCAGGGCAGATTTTGCTCTATGAAACTGTTAGACTTAGATAAAGGTGTCATTTTATTCTCATCATGAATGATGACACTCGATTCATACGGTGTCATTTCGTTGTCAACTGGAATGACGACTTGTCCTTCAGATGTTTTTAATTTCAGTTCTTCTATAACCTCAATCAGTTGTTTATTCTTCTGCATGTAACGCTTACATTTCTTTTTCAGACTTTGAATTTCCAACGCCATTTTCTTTACCGTCTCGTCATAAGATTTCTTTTGAACATTCAATCTTCTTTGGAATCTTTTTCTTTCCGAAGCTCTTTTGGCATTAATTTCAGCACCATTATCAGTAGTAACATAATTTTCATGGTTTGATGTTGTATCTTTGGCCTTCGTTCTGTGGCGGTTCTGACTATCTCTCCACTGTTTTCTTTTTAATTGCATAATTTCGTTGGAACATTCTTTAATTTTCTTCCGCCTTTTATTCCTCTCTGCATTTTTCGTTTTGATTTCTTCGTATTTCGCGGGATTTTGGATTCGCATCCGCTCACGATATTTTTTTTGCCTTTCGGCATTCGTCAACGCCATCTGTGAGTATATAATTTTGTATGACTAAATGATTAAATAAAGTGATTGTTTTTGCATTGGTACCTAAATAATATTTCTCCGTATACCTAAGTACTTAATAAGTCATTCATGAATTCGGTCCTAACAAATTAACTGACGTAGGTATGTAACTCAAACAAATTACTTTTGTAAATGCATATTTTGATATCATACAACCTATGGATGAAATCAAAATATGCATTTCAAATTAGTAGATAATCGCGATGTCACTATTTTCGTAGTTTTTTTGTCATTAATGTACTGAATGATAGTAATTGATACATACATAAATATACACAAAAATTCTCGAAAAACATTACCCTCGTTCCGGAGCAGTCGAGTAAAAATATGCACATGTAACCTAAGCTTAACAATCGGTCATGACTGTAACGTAACACATTTTGTAACGCACTGTTACATTCATGACGAAAAAACGCGTGGGACATAACCTAAAACTCAAATTGTAACCTAACGCGGATAGCGATGGTTTGCGTTGTAGTTTTATTATTTTGTGTAATACTTAACCTACGTAAACACGTATAGTAGTGAGGAAGAATATACATACTTACCTTGTAATCTAACACTAAAAACACACCTTTTTTTAGGCACAAACCCGTTGTCGACACAGAAATCCCTTTCCCTCAAAAAATAATGACAGTTTTTATTTTTTAAAGGTTGGCATCATGTTCAATGGTGTTACCACTCAAGAAAATACTAGAAGTGGCCGTATCATTTTTAAAGTATGGCAGTATTCGATGTTACTTTCATGACGTAACACACATACTAAAATTTTGGACATGTTTTTAAAAATTAATAAAAAAAAAAATCTGGCGTTATTTAGTGAAAGTTTTCGATACAAACGTTGGATATGTATCACAAAACTTCAACATAACTTTAAAATACGGGATAGCCCTTCCATTTCGTAATCGTTGCCAGTTTTTGTTACAAGGGTGGTAGTTGGACAAATATTTTTTGTATGGAATCAAAAACAGTACCAATTAAAAAAATTAAAAATAAAGCTAATTTTAAGAGTTATAGCTAATATTTTGTGGTATTATCTAAAACAACAACCATACTATTCAGTACATTATATAACAAATCTCATTTATCAAATAATGTTGATTATATACGATAAATAAAATGGGGACAAGCAAAAAATTACAAATGTACAATTTTTCGCGGTCATACCCATGTAGAATATAACTTTTTTTTGGGGTAATAAATCTCATTTTACTGTTAAACCTCAACGCACTCAAAACATTGTGCTGATGTATAAATTGAACAGTAAACGGGTCATGGAGTTATACAGGGTGTAAATCAACCCATCACACAGCCGTTAACCAAGCATTCTGTACATCAAACTGAGTACCCCTACGCAAATTTTTTTTTCTGGGAAATGACCTTTTTTTTTGGGGTCAAAAATCACATTTTAGGGTAAAACTCAAAGTAGCACTTTTAAAACATTGTGCTAGTGGATGCTTTGATTAGTAAACGGGTCAAGGAGGTAATTTAAGTAAAGTAATAACCTGAAAAACTAGTATTTTTACAAAAACAGCTGTGAACATTTTGGAACTTTGCCCCCAATATCTCCGTAACTAGGAGGTTCCCAGGTGTGGTCTAAAACAAAAAAAATATCGCAGTGGTGGGGAGAACAAATGGCCTTCGTTTGCGTTAAGGGTACTTTTACACCCGATATAGTTACATAACCTTCAAAAAAACTCGTGAAAAAGTTGGAACTTTGCCCTCTAATATCTCTATGACTTGGTTCCCATGTCTGGTTTAGCATAAATAATGATCGCAGTGACACGCATGACGGTGAAAACAAGTGCATTTCGACTTTACACCCTTTAGGTAAGATACAAAAAACAGTATTTGTATTCATGTCCTAGTCGAGGAATATCTCAAAATAGTAAATGTTTTCCTACACAGTAATAGGATAATGTGTTGATCTGAATGTTCCAAATAGATGCCAAATAAAAAACATTCCCAATATTTGAGTTATTTTATTTATTAATTAGATTCCTTTGACAGTTATACCTCAGCAGCAACCATATTTTCACGAGAACAAAGAGTTTCTTAGCGTTGTCGGTGACAAATTAAATTGAGTTGGTCCAAAATTTTGCGACGAATTTGAGAATTTCTGTAGCCTCCATCAGCTCTTGTGATGTGCAAGCAACAGGACAGGCAGGGCATTGATATCAGGTGTCCCTCCGTTTGGGACCAGGGCAGAGGCATGAATGTGAATTAACAGTCTTGTCAGAAAACTCAAACCCCCGATGGGTTTGAGTTCAACCTTCACCACCTTCCTGCTTTATCCCCATTCTATTCTTGGGATTGAACGAAAGGTCACCGGAGACCCCCTTTTTTTTGGGGGGGTGGGAAATCATCAAATAAGGGGAGAGCGAAAGGGAGTGTCATCAGACTTCTACTGACTAAAAACCACTCATGTTCCTTCTTAGCCCTTGATGTCGAGGCCGCGGTATCTCTTGCGAACAACCCGCAGCCCACTGGATACCCCCTTACCTCTGCATTAAATGCGTTTAGAATTATCAAGTCCCGCTACAGAGCATCGGTAGAAAAATCTAAAGGTAATTTACTGCGGAAAAAAGTAGAAAAGATAGATAAAGAAGGTCCGTGGTCTTCTTTGTATCACGAGTTCAAAGCAAATCGACCAGTGGATCTTGCGTTCGTCGAAGACATTAAAGTAAACAACAAACACACCAACAACGGTATTGAGGAGACAACCGAAGTTCTATTAAATACTTTGATACCTGATGATTGGCCTGATAATGACAATGACTACCACCAGCAGATCAGGGCGTGGGCGGCTGTGCCACCTGAATCACCAGCGTCAAACCTTCCATCCATTGACGAATTTAAAGTTGTCAGGAAACTCCCATTAACAAATCGTCAGGTGAAGATAAAATATCAAATCGGATGATAATAGAAGCATGTAAAACAGCGGCCGACGCAATTTTAAGTGTTTATACAACCATTGTATTGCAGAAGGCGTTTTTCCTCGTATATGGCGACGCGGCTTTATACCGTAAAATGGGGTTAATTAAAACACTTTTTTCGTAAAACAGGTGTTTGTAAAATTTGTAATAATTCAAATGATATGGTATATTATTTTTTCGGTAGATTATACAATAAACTATAAAAGTAATGATCGTAGTACAACTTCTGTTATTAGATTTAAAGATATATTACTTTACTGTTGCTATTCCAAATATCGCATCAATGGGGTTATTTGTAATCTCACTTTTTTGCATTAGTTTTTCTTATTTTTTTTAGCTGTGTCAAATAAAAGTCAGTAAGCTATATTTGGAATAGTTAAAGGATGAGAAGTTGCCTTTATTTCACCTTAATTTCACTCTCTATAAGCTATAGACAAGCCAAAAATTACAACTGAACATTTATTCACTAAGAGATCCATTGCCTCTTTGGGGTTATTTGGAATGTAATGTTAATATAACAAAGGTATTCTTAATGAAGGTGAAGCTATATTTGGAATATTTAAGGGCAAGCATGATCTATCTAAGTATGTAAATATAAATGAATCGCTAAATGTGTTGCTAAGCGCAAAACTCGAGAAAGGCTAAACCGATTACGAAATTATTATTTTTTCGTTTGTTATTGTCAGGAAAAAGGTTTTATGAAAGAAAAATTTAAGAAAGTTGCAAGCAAAATTATGTGGGTGAAGCCGCACAGGACAGCTCGTTTCAAATAAAAATGTATTGCGCAAAATGAGTTAGCTGTGCAGATAGGTAGTTTTTTTTTTTTTTTTTTTTTTTTTTGCCTTATCCTAGTGCTCATCAAAATGATGGACCCTAATCTTATTACAATCTAGCCGAATATAGACTAATAAGTAATTTTATTCTAACTTAAACTGTAAAATTGTCTTTACGTACTAAGAATGTGTCCATTGGCACTTTTCTTATTGTCTCTATTAAGGCGAATACACTTTTTCTTGTGTTTATTTGGTAGCACTTGTGCTACATTACACTATTCACTAACACTAGCACTAAACACTAACTCGAACGGTTTTGTTCTTTTTAGTCTTCTCACTATGTCCGTGTGGTCGAGAAGCTGGATGGCCTCGACGTTCACATGCTGATGAAGTCTCTTGTCGTGAGCTTCTGCAGATTTTTGGATCACTTTATCAATGAACTCTACATTTAGGTCCCGATGGAGGTCATCATTTCGTACGTACCAGGGTGCATTAACAATTTCCCGCAGTACTTTGTTTTGGAATCGTTGAATGATTAATGCATTTGTCTGTTTGGTGCAGCCCCACAGCTGAATACCATAAGTCCAAACTGGCATCAGGACTTGTCTGTATAATAATAGTTTGTTTGGCACGGACAGCACGGAGTTTCTTCCAAGCAGCCAATACATTCTTTTGAACCGTAGGTCGAGTTCATCTTTTTTCTTCTTGACGTGAGCTTTCCAGCGTAGCTTTGCATCAAGGGTCATACCGAGATACTTGGCTGTATTCTCATAAGGGATTTGGTTGTTATTAATATAAACTGGAAAATACTGTCGCTTTTTGTTGGTAAAGTCTATATGTATGGATTTGGATTCATTTAATTTAATCCTCCATTTTTTGGTCCAGTCATAAACTTGATTAACAGCCATTTGAACCTTTTCTACTGCTTCTTCGTGGCTGTTTCCAACGGCCATTATGGCTGTGTCGTCAGCAAAGGTCCCAATGGTGTTGTTTTCAGGATCAGGAATATCGCAAGTGTATAGAAGGTACAGGACCGGACCTAACACACTTCCTTGCGGTACGCCAGCTTTTATTGGTTTAAGTTCTGAATAGGTATCTTCTTGTCTTATTCTAAAGACTCTGTTTGAAATATATGATTCTAATATGTCTGCAAATGGTTTCGGCAGCAAGCTCTTCAGTTTATGAATGAGGCCTTCATGCCAAACTTTGTCAAACGCTTGGGCTACGTCTAGAAAAACAGTAGAACAGACTTTCTTGTTCTCCAACGCGTTTTCTATTACGTTTGTAATTCTGTGCACTTGATCGATAGTTGAGTGTTTTTCTCGAAAACCAAACTGGTGCTCAGGTATAGTGTTCCTGTTATCTATGATTGGTTTAAGGCGTTTGAGTAGCAGCTTTTCAAACAACTTTGACATTATTGGTAGCAGGGAAATGGGTCTGTATGATGTTATTTCGTGAGCCGGTTTCCCAGGCTTTGCTATCATTATTACTTCAGCAACTTTCCATAAGTCTGGTACATATTTGAGCCTCAGTGCGGCATTAATAAGGGTTGTTAACTTAACCAGACCCTTTCTTGGTAAATTATGAAGGATTTCTCCTGTTATTAGATCGTAACCTGGTGATTTCCTTGGGTTAATTTTCTGCTTTATTTCTCGTGCAACTTCTCTCGGTGTTACTAATTTTATGGCATCTGCATAACCTGGCATCACTATATTAACCAGAGTGTGGTCTTCAATGGTTTCCCCCTCGTTTGGTTGAAAGATGTTTTCTAGGTGATCTGCAAACCTCATTGCTTTTTGCTCATCAGTACGTGCCCATTGCCCGTTTTCACACTTGATGGGAGAGATTTGGGCTATGGGCCTCTTTAGATTTTTAGTAGCCTTCCAAAGGGAGTAGTTTGTTCTTTGGTCGTTACTTAATTTCTGAAGGTAGGTTTTGGTTGAGTCGTCCTTGTAATCCTGGATTAATCTTCTTACTTTTTTAGTAAGTTTGTTAAGCTTTTGTTTGTCATCAGGACACCTAGTTTGATGCCACATTTTTCTCTGCCTTCTTTTTTCCATGATTAGCTGCTTAATTCTGTGAGGGTATATGTTTCCCTTCGTTCTTTTGTTAAAGTCAGGTGTATTTTCCCACGCTGCTTGTTGGATGAGCATAACAAATTTTTCAATTTCAAAGTTTAAATGTTCCGGGGTTTTTAACGGAACTTTAAGATCAATTTGATCATTCAATCTGTCTTTAAAACTCTCCCAATCCGTAAATTTACTAACTAGAGTGGGACTGTTTTCTTTATATAAACAAGTCTCGCTAATTTCTAAATAAATTGCTGAGTGATCTGAGTTTAAGTCATAGCTTTGTTCTGTTTTGATATAACTAGTTGATAGACCCCTGGTTATGAAAAAATCAATTAAATCTGGAATTTTATTTGAATCTGTTGGCCAATAAGTTGGCTTTCCTGTAGATATAACGTCACACTTTAGCTCTTTTATGGCACTCAGTAGTTCTTTGCCTTTAGTAGTTGTTAGTCTGGAACCCCAATACGTATTTTTAGCATTGAAGTCACCTCCTAAGATAAATCTATTACCAAGGTGGGCTAGGAAACACATATAGTGATCTTTTTTAATCATGTATCGTGGTGGACAGTAGATGGCACTCACTGTTAAGGGGTATTTTTTGGTTTGTAGACAAATTGCCACTGCTTGGATATCTTTCTCTTCGTATTTAAACACTTCGTAGTGTCGCAAATTATCTTTAACAATAACGGCACTTCCTCCTCTTGCAGTATTGTCTGGGTGTAGTGCATGGTATAATTTGTACCCTTTGAATTTAATATGACATTGCTTTGTGAAGTGCGTTTCTGATATAAGGCAAACATCAATTTTTTCCATTTCTAATACAACTTGCAACTCATTCTGATGTTTTTGTAACCCATTTGAGTTCCACGCCATAAGTTTGAGTGTATTATCCATTTCTTGGTTTAGAAGTAGCAGTTATGTTGCTGTTTTCAATTTGTTTTAATCTCTCGTCGAATGATGCCATTAACTTTAAGATTTCATCCAACTTTTTGGTGCTGTTCATATCAGCCAAAGGCGCTTTTACTACGCCTTGTGTAGTTATTTGAGCGTATGAAATATTTTTACTTGTAGTTTGCATCGTGCTTGGACTTGGTTTGGACTTGCCAGGGTTTTCACCTCTTCCGGCAAGTGCACTTGGTTTAGCATTCACATTACTTGCTTTCGTTTTTTTCAGTCTTAGCTGCTGTATTTCTTTGGCAACAATACATCCCCTGTAGTTAGCCGGATGTGGGGCTCCGCAGTGGACGCATTTTGGCTTGTCTTCTTTTGATTTTCTGCAATCCTTGGTTAAATGTTTACCTGTGCATTTTACGCACCTCGGTTCTTTGGAGCAGTACTTTTGCGTATGGCCGTATGCCTGGCACCTTTTGCATTGAGGTACCAGTTTTGTGGATTTTATAGGTTGTATCTCCACGTTACATCCCAAAATATGTTTAATGTTGAATATTTTGTTGGTTTCCTCATCATTTGAGAATGTCAGCATAAACATATTGAGTGGCTCTTTAGTTTTCCAACTCAATTTGTTGACTGCTTCTAGAATCTTGAAGCCTTTGCTGCGCAAGTCTTCGACTACTCTTTCCGGTATACATGTGAAATGCAATTTTTTTGCCATAACTCTTATTGGCCTTTCTTGCTTGTTTTCATAGGAGTGCCAAAGGCAATTGTTGTTTGAAAGGGCTTTTGAAATTGCTCTATATGATTCTTCATTTTTGGCATTTACTTTTACAGTATCTCCATTCATCATTTTGATGCTGAACGCGTCAGCTGATTGACTCTCACAAAGAAAGTCAAAGAATTTTTGGTAATTCTGAATACCATCTACAACTATAGGTGGTGGCAGAGGAGTTTTGATAACTTTCTCATTACCTCTATTCACGTCTCTTCCGTGTTCATTTTGAGTGACTTGGGCAGGAGAGGTGTTCAATTTTCTTTTCTTCCTGCTCTTTTGCCGTATCCACCCTGTTTCTCGAGCGAGCTCTTCTTCGTCCGTTGCATATTCAACAGGCGGTGATGAGGTCTCGGTGGCGGTTGTTGCTGATTTGGATGCGTTTTCCGCTTGAAGTTTTAGCTGTTGCTGGAGATTTTCAATTTGACTTTTTAAGTCATTAAGGTTTTTTTGGAGCTTTAGGCGCTCATTCTTTTCTTCACAATAGAACTTATACAACAGATGTTCCGTCTCTGTTTTTATGTCCACTCTGGTATTACCCAACGTATCCTTTTTCGATTCCATTGTTAGATTTAAGCCAGTATTAACTTGGCCTTAACAATAATATTTGCCGTCAGCCGTCAGCATTACGCAATAACTAGGTCATTACGATGCAGCCGACTTGACGGCGTTGTTATGATTCGTAAGCACTTTACACTGTGGTACGCGCGCGATCGCATGCAACACAACTGCTCTCAGCGAAAATCGAACGCGAATGGTAGTGACCTGATTCTTTTATTAAATGATTAAATTATTTATTTAAATAAAACAACTTTAGACAATCACAACATTTATTCTTCTTTTACAAATTATATTTTGAATAAGGTACCTATGTAGGTACTATTTAGTCACACTGGTTTCGCAATGTTAAATACATAGGTAATATTAAAATATTCTCCTATGTAATTCCGGCGGCGCATTCTTCCATTAAATAATTACGCAGACGCATGTCCGTAGTTTTGTTTAATGTTATCTATAATAAATATAAGTAGGTAGGTACTTATAACGAAAATAAAAGGAATCTAAAGAATAACTATTGGTTATTCAGGTGCGACAATCAACCATGCAGGAAATGTTCTTTAATTTTATACAGTGCAGTTTAGGTAAATTATTTTGTGAGTACCGTATACCGAGAAATATCTTGCCCTTAACATGCTCAAAATACGCAATTGGGACTATTTGGAACTATGATTAAATTCTTTGGCAATGTATATCACGCTTTAAAGGGGCTATTTGAAACTTCGTTCCAATTAACCCCAAAACATAAACCAAATAGCCCCATTTAGAAAAATCGAAATATATGCCAGCTCAAAAAAGGTAGGAACCAGCAAATAGAAACACTGAAAAGCGCATAAAACATACTATTACTTAGTTTATTCAATTTCTTACATACCTGTCTAGATTTTGTGTATCAGACGAAAGTTATCCAGGCACGAAATACACCAAAAACACAACACTTTTTAAAATTACGAGCTGAACCACTTTGAAAGCCGTTATCTGTCAAAATTGCTTTGTGACATTGACATTAGTTGACACTGTATTGCCAGATGGTAAAATATATTTCCTACTGTTCTCAGATATAAATATCCACGTAGTCAAAACTTTTTATTCGTAAATTTCAAATAGCCTCGTGAGTTCTAAATAACCCCATTTTACGGTACGAATAATTTTATTTATTTAGTACTTGGAAGACTTACAGCTAATAAAAACAAACGAAAAGAAGAAACCATAGTCACCAGAAAGCCAATTACAAGTCCTCACGTATAGATAGGTATAATAAAAATTAATTTTGATGTGAGTACAAAACAAAAAACGCCTTATGTAAAATAAATACAATATAAATAATTTAATAATTCCGAAAAGTGGGGACAAGCCAGCCACCGGACGACCCTAAGTCTTACCGCCCTATACCACTACTTCCATCTTTGGGGAAACTCCTGGAGCGTCTTATCGTTCCATGTTTACTACCAGACGGACCGAAATTTCACAACAACCAATTCGGTTTTACCGTGGGAAAATCGATCGGCGATCGTAACCGTCTGATCTTTGCACCTGTGAATATGAATAATCTGCACATCACATTTTATGGGAGTGTAGTCTTTGGCAGAATTAACGTAATATTATGTTGGATACTGTACAGGTTACACCCGGAGTTATTTACTATACGGACCTTGTCGAAACTAGAACAAATTTCCGTGTGTTCAAGCATTTTTGTCATACCTATTATTGGATTCAAATATAACAGCTCACAACTTAAGACCCAGTAATATTAATGACAATATAATATCCGTGGTGCTAGGCAACTGGGCTTATCCCAGTTTTATACGTCTCTGAGTGCCTATTGGTCTTGTTCTATTCTGTCTCTCCTGCTGATATGGAGGGAAGTGGAAATTATGTTTTTTCTACTCCTCCGCTATTCTTTTCTGATTAAATTCGTTGCGGGATCCAAGACAGTTAAATCGTTTTCTGGGACTTCGTCGAGCTTCATTGTCTCTGCGCTTTTCTTGTGGTCGCCACTGTTGATTCTGGCTAACAGGAGTTACAGTGGTTTGGGAATAGTGTGGTGGGCTTGTCCCATACTCTTGGGATTTTGGGATATATGTTTTCTTATTCCATTCTCCCCTGTCGGACCCCACAGCATCATTTGCTCCAGAGCTGTGACATTTTTTTAATTTTTAAGTTTATATTTCCATGTACAAGGCGAGGATAAAAGGAAATGGTGGGCATTATAACAACCCACGAATCTATTTACGAAGTAAACTGTGTATGAAAAATCTTAATGCGTAATCAGATTTATTTTTTAAAACGTTCCACTAGGAAACTCTCCTGTATTGTGGTGTATACACTAAAATCTAGACCCAGAACAACCATCTGTAAGTCATACAAATATTTGTTCGGTGCGGGGATCGAACCCGCGACACGCAGCGCAGCAGTCCAAGCGCTCAGTCAACAAGAAACAAGAATATTAATCTAAGGAAATTATAAAATTTTAGAGGCTTTTCAAAAGAACCATTCAAGGGTTGGCAAAAAGGATCAGGGTATTCCTATTTGCCCTCTTCGAGCTTGCCACTGGGGTGGTGGTATTTTTTTATTTAGGGGATGAGAAGCAAGGATAGTTAAGTGTTATACGAGGAGTGGTAACTGCATAATCGAAAAAAAAAAGAAAGTCTGAAATAACTCGAATGATGGATTTTTTAAACATTCAAGTTCTTTCAGGGTTAGGTTAGGCCAAAATAGTCCCGCACTTTCTATGGACCAAATCTACCACTAATGGATCGAGTGAGTTTTCTAGCGAAACTCAACGAATGTCATTGATGATATCAATTGATACCAAAAAGGCAAAATAAAACAAATTACAGTCATGTAAAAATAATTGTATTATCAACAGAACAGCTGAGCTTACAAAATCAATTATAACATAGTTAGAGAAATAATAACACAAATTAAAAGAAATTTCTTTGTCAAGGAATGTTTTAAGTATTAACATTATAAAAATAATTACATTAATAAATACATAATTTGATTTCTCATTACACATGTCTCTTAATTTTTACCCGACTGCCAAGGAAGAGGTAAATGTGTTTTTTATACTGCAAACCTATAAAACCTCGTATGCACCACCGATCACTAAATGTCGCACTCATCATTTTTTGTCTTTTACATCATCAAAGGAAGATAGAAAAAAAACTAAGTTTTTTTACAAAAAAGAAAAATAACCTTTAGAAGAAAAATCAGCTTCTAGATAGAAATTACTTTTTTTTAATTTGTTCAACATTCATTGTTTAGTGATTTCTGGTGCAAACAGGCAACACTATTTTTATCCTACTGCCAAGGAAATGTTATGTTTTTCAGTATTTTTTCTACGCTCAATTCATACATTAGATTCTTTATAAAAAATAGGGTAGAATTTTAATGTCAATTTAAATTTGCAATATGACAATTTAGGGAATTACATGCATACATAAACTCACGCAACATTCCCCATGGGGGTAGTCAGAAACTACAGAATTACATTTTAGGTTTTTTTAACCCATAGTTTAAAAAAGATGTGACATTTTTTTTGAGCAAAGTTTTTTGGCAAATATTTTGGAAGTTCATTTTTAAGTTTTGTGCGTTTGTAAATACTAGGGTGTGCCAGCAAAGAATATTTCCAAGAAATTACAATATTCTTGCATTCGTCACTAATACAAAAATCAACAGAAATAAATAAAAAAAAAGTTAAATCTTACATACTTTTTAATCAGTCGTTTAGGGCCGTGTCCGGAAAATTACGTATTTTAATTTTCAATCCACTAAATTCATATTTTACTTCATAATTATTAAAAAAAAACAATACTTTATGGATGTTTAACATTTTGCTAGAAAACAATAATGATAAATAACCAAAATTAAAAAATGAGATGGATAATATAATATGTTATCAAATTCATTTTGCATCATCGTTAAATTAATTAAAGGAGGTAACAAGCTAATAAGTATACAGGCAGAAATCTTTATAATTCTAGAACACTAAAATATTGATTGTAATTTTGTTTTATAAGTGTTTCGCATCAAGCGACTGATGTTAAAAGCTGTATCGTTTTATATCAGTCTAACTGCGGTACTCAGATATATTTAATCATTACTTAAGCCGTCACTTAGTAAAGATTTGACATATTTTTGTATGACAAAACTGTCAAAACCCTTACTTAGTGATGGCCTAAGTAATCATTAAAGCTCTCTGAGTACGGCAGTTAATGTTTCTATATAATCATAAAAGTAAATACAAGTTAGCTGGCTGTTTATATACTTATTAGTTTGTTCGACTGTACACAACAATAATTTCTTATGCGCTAAACCACAGCGCGAGGGCCATTTGAAATACTGTTAAGGTTTGAACAACTAACAAACAGCGTATATTAATTAATGACCGCGTACTGCAATTTAAATTGATTTATGTATTTTAAGATGAATTTTAATTAGGATTCAAAATTACACCTTGCATATAAAATATTGGGTACAACATTCAACAATGCACACTTTTTGATAAAATGAAGGATATTATAATATTTTCTATGTATAGGTAAAACAGAAGTAACAACATGATACATTTTACTATCTAAAAAGTAAAATTGACTACTGACAACAGAATTAAATCTACTTATACATTTATATATAATTTATGAATTGCACATTTAGATATATTTTGTATGAATGAATTTCTTTCTCCATAATTTTCCTATTCTAAGCTACTGGACCGATTTTCTTTTAATTTTCCACAAAATAGGTGTACCTATAAATTATGTTTTTATTTTCAAGAAAATTTCTGTTGTTTTTTCTTCTTAGCGTGTCGATGCGATATCGAAATTTTTTGTTTACTTTAAAACTCTGTATTAATTATAATTAATGATATTTACATAATTTTCCACACACGACGAATTGAAAGCCTCTGTCCATTGTTCTTAGGGGAGTCGCATCATTTCTTTTTCTTCATTTGCTTGGCTTTCTTCTTTTCCTCGCGTTTGATTTCCTTTTCTTTTATCGATTTGTAGAGTTTGTAGCCGAAGAATACTGGAATAGTGGAGAAAACACAAAATTAGTTAAATTTGTTACATACATTAGACTGATACAGATGGCAGGCTTATAAAAAAGGGTAAAAAAAAAATATAACAATTTGGACACATAAGTTTTCTTCGTGTAAAATGTTTACCACATCAAACAGTGGTATCCGGCAGATTATTACAAACACAAAAAAAAACTGACTGTAATTATTATCACCCGGCGAAGATTCGATTTTTTTAATTTCTATGTTGAAAACGTATTTTTTTTTAATCAGAAATGAGCCTACTCTTGACCTAAATCTTGTTCTAAGGGATGACGAGGTCGACGATGGAACGAGCTAACCCAGAAGAAGCCTATTTACGCGCGACTTAAATAGATTAGGGTCATAATGAACTTGGGATAACAGACGCAGGCAGGGAGTTCCATTCCAAGAGGGAAGATGGTGGAATGAGCTCGTGCAATGGAGCTCTTGCGCACATTCTCCGACGTAGTTTGTGGAAGACCGACAGACATGCAACTTTGCTTCACATTGGTAGTAATTGTAGTAGATTAGGATCCTGTCGCAGGCCGCACAAATATTAACAACTACCCGTTGATTTGGACAAGTTTGGATGCAATGAACTGGCAATGATGGTTTTGTTTTTTTCTACCTAAAAATTCGACCGCTTATTGTTTAATTCCAAGAAAACAATAACATATTTGACACAGATATTTGATTACATGGCACACTTCTTTTTAAAATCAGTAAACTAATTAGGATTATAAATAATTAAGATAAGTATCTATATAGAGATTACGATAACTCTGCTTCCCGTGGTGAAAGATTAATAATTAAAAACAATTATTAAAAACATTTTCCCGTTGTAAGTGGCAAAAACGTTTACTAAGAATTCAATACATTGTAGCATCTTAACAGACAAGCGCTGCTGTGCTGATATTATCCGTCGGCGTCGTTTATTTTACACAAAACCTACACAATCATAATGTATAGACCCACATTTTTTTTAATGATACCTTTCGTGTAGGGGCCAACAATACGGGAAGCCCATAACACAAGCAGACTGTTTAGAAACCCTTTTTTTTTCGGGTGGAAAATCATCAAAACATCTTAAAGAGTAATAGGTTATAGAGGCCAAGATTAAAATATGAAATGACGAAAGTACCGACACTACCCGACTCTAATTCTTTAGACATAGTCTGCACACTGTAATCAGACCCAAATAACTCAAATCTTGCTGATTAGCTTATATTTTCACCACAACATAAATTCGTGTTGATACAGGCTAAATATCCCCACGATTAACCTAACCAAAACCTTTCAAAAATTTAAACACAATCATCATCATTCTCTTGCCCTTATCCCAATACATTTGTGGTCGGCGCAGCATGTCTTCTTCTTCCATACTTCTCTATTACTCGTCATCTCATAAGACACTTCCTTTCTTGCCATATCATCCTTTAAACAGTCCATCCATCGTGTCTTTCATCTTCCTCTACTCTTTTATCCCTCCACATTCATACTCAAAAGTTTCCTCACAACATTTCCCTCATTCCTCCGCAACTTCTAAGTCACCGGCTGGCGGCTCCACTTATAATAATTTGAACACATACCTAACAAAAATATGACGATTAAAACGAAAGCAGCAACCATATAAAGTTTGGTCATCACTGCGCTTCTAATCGCATCCTCGACTCCAGCCAACATAGCATTATCCTTAAGCCTCGTACTGAGCTTGCTGGCTAAACCTTCCTTAATCTTCTTCGCGAACTTAACCTTCTCCTCGGGACTCATATCTCTGAACTGCGTCAAAACTCCTTTTAATTTCTCTCTTATGCCTTCCGATTCTGCATCACCACCTTCTGTAGAGACCATTTTCTGCAGCGTGCTTAAAAGGTCCATATTCTGGATGGATTCTGTCAGTTTCTCGCCGATGACTTTGCTCAGTTGGAGCCTGTCCTGACCGGGGTCTATTTCTTCTTGGTCCGCCATTTTCTATTGCGAAAGAGGTTATGAAGACTTTAGAACTTTTTAGAAGTCGATTATTGAACTTTACGTTTGAGCAATACGGTTTCTGAGTCTTAATATTGACGTGTGCATCGCACTAGTATAGGTCAACCACTACGGGTGGCGCTACCGAGAATCGCCCTCATAATGTCATCCAAAAATACTGTACTGTATCTCATTTATTTTGAGAATGTTGGCGCATCGGTCTGGTGATGATAACTAGCGCGGGATAGGGGTTTGATTCTGAGTGTGATAAAAGTTTTGGGGACGCTTTTTAAAACGATTATTTAGACATATTTGTCAGTAAATGTAAAAAATCAAGAAGTAGTAGGATTTGTAAAGCGATGGGAGAGATTCCTATAAATTAAATTTTTCTCGTTTTTTTTTCAGTCTGCGAGATTCTTGCAATAATTCTTTTGAATTGATCCTTCTTTTTATAATTGATTTGGACTAGATTTGAACTATCTTCCTTTTGACTCTCTTTCACATCCAAGTTCAAAGGAGTTTAATTTAGATACAGAACCAACTGAACGCCAGAACAAGTGTTTGATCAAAGTGCCCGCATAATCCAATAAATACATATAACCGCTATTTTGCAACCATTTCAACCTAGATTCAGTACTTATCATCAATTTATCGCTCGCATCCCGTGCGATATTACAACTGTCGAGTACATGGGGCATCACGACTTTTATTTGAAAAGGATCAAGCACTGATCGAAGAAAAACTTGTTTTAAAGATTTATAAAAAAAAAACTTGAGAGGTGTCAAGGAACACCCGGATGGAACGAAGTTATTGTTATTATTTTTTATTATGTAAAAAAAAAAAAAAAAGAAATGTAGAAATGAAAATATCTGGCTTGCTTTCTATAAGAGAGAGAGAGACAGACAGAGAAACATGCGACGCCGCACAGCTTACAATAGCTTACTATAGCAAAAAGTGTCGTGACAACTTTTCGTAAGAATTTTTTCCGTCTAGCCCCCTTTCACAACGCGCGATAGGAACTTCGTTCCAATTATCAGGTAACATTAAAAAAAATTGGGGTCTGACGCGGGTGAAACCGCGGAACGCAGTTAGTATACAAACAGGCAAAGTTTGTTTGTTTCTTGTAGGGAGAAATCTTCGAAACTACTGATCCGATTCCGAAAATTCTTTCACTAATGGAAAGCTACATTCTTTCAGTGTCTTATGCTATATTTAAAACGTATCCGTGGAAATAATTTCGACTTTAACACGACCTAAGCCGCGGGCAAAAGATAGTTCACAATGTAAACACAAATATGTTGGGTACCTACTTAATGTTATTTGAACAATTATGTTTGGGCTAGTTCTTATTAAAACCTAAAATTAAGCGCATCAGTACACCACCAGACCAATGTATGTAGTTAACTACAAAATTTAATAACTAAAATAATTAATGCTGATTATGTGATCATTCATAGACAAAAACAGGCAGTCAACACTGAAACCTCCATTTTTTCATATTAAAAAAAATGGTACTCAAAAACCGTATTCCAGAAAAGTAAATAAGCCAATAAAAACAGTCTTTCGACTCACCAACTTGTGTGACACCTAGCGATACACTAACGCTATCTAAAGACAAAGACTTATCGCGGCTCCGTGTTACGTGTTTATAAATAATTGGAAAATTATATTTATCTCTTCTTTGATAGTGCTGTATCTGAATTTCGAAACTGGCTCGAAAGAACGGATTATTTTTACTTGGTATGGACTGTAATCTTCACTCCTGTAATCCCTGAAGTGTAGGACAGAGGTACCTACAATACTTCCAGATTTTTTTAATTCAGGGTGTAAGGGAGAGCCCTCCAGCGCTTCGGCTGTCCGCCTTATGACGACGACAGGCCGTGTCGACGGCGCGTTCGTGTTCCACGCGCGCCTAAAAGAGATGTCAGCAACATTGAAGGGGCCGACGCCCGTCGGGGCTGCGGGTTGTTCGAAAGAGAAAACGCGGCCTCGACATAAAGGGCTAAAAAGGAACATGGGTGGTTATTAGTCAATAGAAGTCTGACACTACCGCTCCGCCCAGAGCGGGAGGAGTCATTTGACAATTACACAAACTCCAAAAAAAAGGGGAGCCCTCCGCAGAATGATGGGATGTATTCAGTAAACTAAGATGACCGGTATAAGAAATTATTTGAATTGAAAATATTGTAAAACCAAACCATTTTAAAAGAGTAACCATGGAGTTTCTTGCCGGTTCTTCTCCATGGGAAACGACTAACCGTGCACCTTTTGTCAACGTTTTATAAGTGCCCATGTAGGCATTATGTGAAAATATTCAGATTTTGGGGAACGTTTTGGGAATCCAATAAATTTGATTTGTTATATTTCCTTATACGCGTATCGTTACCGTGGTAAAACGCACGTAGTGAACGGCAAGTGCGACGATGAGTTGGATGAACTCTGTACCTAGACAAAGTCGTTCGTTGAAGTATTTCAACAAAACCGCAAATTCCCGATTTGAGGCCAACTTGCACTGCAACTCAACATAAATAACGTTCCATTCTATATCCCTCAATCTATAATATACTGCACCCAATCTTCTTCTTCTCGAATCGATAACTCGGATTTTGTCCAACGAGTACGTAGCAGACAGGACAAGTTCTCTCGTTTGCTTCATTCCAGTCCTGGAGCATACAGTCAGTTGTGCACCACGGGTAAGGACACTCGTATTGTGTCCGAGATGGACCAACTATACCCAATCTAGCCAAATTGTATCGTCAGCGGACAACTTGAGCAGAGTCCCGATATTTTAAGCTGTTGCAAGCGCCATGATCGCGGGATGATTGGAATGCGGGGAATATCGAGAATAATTGATTATCACGGAAGATATCCCGTTAGTGGCAGTGTAAGTATATGTAGACAGAATTATGTTTTGAATACGTTTAGCACTAAAGATAATTAATTAGTTAGTGAGAGGTGCAAGGGAGCCATACACCCATACTAATTATAGTGCTGACCAGTCCATTTTTAACTTTAGTCAACCGTCGTTGTCATGCCAACAGGGAGACATCATCCACCAAATCAATCCTAGAATTTCTTGGCCGCAATTGGCGGATCTTTGAAAAGGGTACTTCCTAAAAGCGTACACACGTAGCCTCCTACATCAGCCATCCTTGTGAAACACATAATTGCATTTTGCTTTTTAATAACCTTGCCCCACACTAGGAATTTCTCCTGTATCGTGGGTGCGTTTACAAACATTTAAACTGACATACACAGAACACCCAGACCCGAAACAACTATCTGTAGGCCATACAAATATTTGTTTCGTGCGGGGATCGAACCCGCGACACGCAGCGCAGCAGTCCAATAGCTCAGCCAATGCGCCAACCGTGCCGTCAATAAATCAATGCTCAAGACGTCATATGTCACTGTAATCAATGTTCATAATATGTCACTGTTATCAATGTCATTCTACATTGAAAAGTTGGCGTTTATGTCAAATAATGATCAAACTGTTAGCTGTCAATGTGTCTAATGGGGCGGAATGGAGGCGTGTCAAGTCCGCGATTAACGATGTTAGTGTCGATTTGGTGAAAAGACCAAACGTAGGGTAATATAGACGGGTTAACCGATTAACAACAAGACTTTAACCGATAACGAACGTAAACTGATTCAGGTTATCGATATCAGCACGAAATTAACCTGTACGTATTGCAAACAGGCTGCACTTGATAACGTTACGATAGCACCTTATTTCAACAACAAAATATTATTAACTACTATGTATGCACACTGAAATAAATAGAACATCACGCCTGTAATCTCCGAAGGGTTAGGCAGAGGTTTACCTAACAATACACCCACATTTCGCCAGTTATGTTTAAGTCCCGTGTAAAAGGGGGCGAGCCTATTGCCATCAACCGTGCACATATCAGACTCTGTAGCTGCTACAGAGAAATTCCCGATGAAAAAAATCCAATAACACTTTATCCGACTCGCAAATCGAACCTAGGACCAGTCGTGCACCGAATTCAACTCATGATTAGATGATGATGAGTCCTGAGTCCAGAAAGCCTAGCCTTTTCCCAACAATGTTGGGGTCTACAAAGGAAACTCGCTTTTGTGATGGACAAGGACTTGAAAAGACTTAACGATGCAGTTAGTAAACATATCCAATTGACCTTTAAAACATTAACTCAAAGTCCTTTCCTTTTCTTCTTAAAAACCTATAAAATCATCACCATTCCCTGCGGGTGGAAAATCATCAAATAACCCCTCCCGCTCTTGGGCAGAGCGAAAGGGAGTGTCAGACTTCTACTGACTAAATACCACCCATGTTTCTTCTTAGCCTTTTATGTCGAGGCCGCGGTATCTCTAGCGAACAACCCGCAGCCCCGACGGGGTCACCATTACCTTATCCGAATTAATTTGGGGTCGGCGCGGTTCTTCTTCTTGTACTTCTCTATGGCTCGTCATCTCACTAATCACCGTCTTTCTTGCCATATCCTCCTTTACAAGCATAGTAACATGTATCGTTGCCTCCTCACGACATTGTCCTCTTTCCTCCGCATCACATGCCCATACAACGTCAATCGATTGCCACATTTGCCACACAACTGTTCAGTCACCGGCGCCACTTTCACGTATTCAGACACGACAGATACGAAGTCTTGCAACTAATAATGATGGCCAGGCAAAAGAGCAGGCGGTCGTAGGAAGAAATCGTGGCTGCGCAATATCCGGGAATGGACGGGAGTTAAAAGCACCGCGGAACTTTTTAGTCTGGCAAAAGACCGAGTCGGATATTCGGAGCTGACTGCCAACCTTCACCAGTTGGAGAGGCACTTGAAGAGAGAGAGAGAGGCGCCAGTTTCAGACTTCCTCTTATATACGCATTTCTTATTTTATGCATTCGTAAAAAAAACAATAAAATATCAATAGGAATATGACACGTAATCCAAGCTAAGTCAAGTCTATCTCGGTTACGTAATAGTCTGCTGGATATAATGATAAATATTGTATTACTTATCTATATTTTACGATGTACGTGCAATGAAACAATATTGATACATATTAAATGTGACCTAGATATATGTATAATATGTGAGAAATTAGTCACGTGTACGACTGTACAAACTCATAATTATCATCAGCCGAAAGGCGTCCACTGCTGGACATAGACCTCCCCCAAGTGCCGCCATATTGACCGGTCCCGTGCGTCTCTCATCCAGCGGATCCCCGCAACCTTCACCAGGTCATCGGTCCACCTAGTGGCACCTTCCAACGCAACGTCTTCCGGTTCGCGGTCGCCACTCCAGAACTTTTCGGCCCCATCGGCCATCCATTCTGCGAGAAATGCCCTGCCCATTGCCAAATTAAGTCTGCAATTCTTCGGGCTACGTCGGCAACCTTAGTTCTCATGCGGATATCTTCATAATATATTATCTGATTCGATCTCGCAAGGAAACTCCCGAGCATAGCCTTTTCCAATGGCCTTTGGGTGGCTTGGAACATTCTGATGAGGCCCAAAAAAAAAATAAGGGTCAACCCTATTTAGTACCATCTTCTTCTTCATACAATGCTGAGTGTAGGTTCCTTCTAAATCTTCTTCTCTAATCACTTTTGTGACTTGGCTATCCAGTATCTTACGGCCAATTTAATGAGATCGTCTATCCACTTAGTTGGTTGTCTTTCTCACATTTCTTCGTCCCGTTCGTGGTCACCACTGCAGCACATTGTTCCCCCATCTTCCATTTAGTCTAAGGCATATATGGCCGGGCTGCGGGTTGTTCGAAAGAGATATCCCGGACACAAAGGGCTAAGTAGGAACATGGGTGGTTTTTAGTCAGTAGAACTCTGACACTCCCTTCCGTTCCGCCCAGGGCGGGAAGAGACATTTGCTGATTTCCCAACCTAAAAAAAAAGGCATATTTGGCCCGCCCACTTCACTTTTCTTATTGCTATCGCTACTGACATGGCCTTAGTACCATACTACACACAAATCCAGACTCCAGGCTGCTACTGAGAAATTCTTGCCCTTTTGCCCGATTTGGAAAGCCAACTCAGGACCTCATTCACGACAGTCGCGCTTGCATCTGCTGGACCAGCAAGACAGTCAACGTAAATTCAATGACGTGTGATGCTGATGACGAATAGGTCCTATTTAAAACATCAACGAACCCGCATTGTGCCTGCGTGGTGTATTACAACCCATCCCTCTCATAGAGAGGAGGCCTGAGTCGCTGCAGAGGGAACATTATAGGCTGATGATGATGAAAACCTCTTTTCCTGCCCTTGTCCCTTTCTATTTTTATTTCATATCATTCTTTATGTCCTAAAAAATTGTATTTATCATTCCTCACACAATTCATCCATCAACACCATTAATAACTGTATTTTTTAAGTAGGTATGCCTACTAACAAAAATATGGATCCATGTTATCTTAGATAAATAAATTATTATTATTATCTATTATTTTTAAAGTCACATGCGTTTCATCCCTCCTCATTACATGTCCATACCAAGACAGACGACTTCGTTTAATTTTTTTTTTGTTACAGGCGCTACTTTCAAAGTTACTCTGATATACAAATTCTTTACCTTATACATTCTTAATCTATTTATAACATTTAATTAAAATAAATTGGTTCCACAGCAATTGATTCGTTATGTAAATTATTATAATTCAAACCGTTCGTTTTATTATGACTTCATAATAAAATGTTTTAGTAAGACGCGATAAGCTAATGTACAACTTGAATATATGAATATTGAATATATAATATATATCTTTTTGATACTTGTATATATTTTATTATAATTTTAGTTCTGTAAATTGTAGTTTGTAAATATTGTAAATAATATATTCTTTATATTTTAGGACCTGTTTCGATATTTGTATGTTTATTGATCCACATTTTTTTTAATCGAATACATTTCCCACCGCTTTGGACGTGAATTTGCGGACACCAGCCTTTTCACTATCACCATCATTCTCTTCCCCTTATCCTAATTCATTTGGGGTTGGCGCAGCATGTCTTCTTCTTCCATACTTCTCTATTACTCGTCATCTCAGTAGTCACCTCCTTTCTTGCCATATCATTGTTTACACAGTACATCTATCGTGTCGTACAAACTCAAAACTTTCCTCACGACATTTTTTTCATTCCTCCGCATCACATGCCCATACCACGACAACCGATATGCAATACTCCACATATATAGCTATGGAGGATAGCTATACACGGTGTAAATCAACCCATCACACAGCCGTCAACTAAGCATTCTGTACATCAAACTAAGTACCGCTACGCAAAAATTTTTGGTGGGAAACGTCTTTTTTTTTGGGTCAAAAATCACATTTTACGGTAAAACTCAATGTAGCACTGTTAAAACATTGTGCTAGTGGATGCTTTGAATAGTAAACGGGTCATGGAAGTAATTTAAGTAAAGTTATAACCTGAAAAACTAGTATTTACAAAAAACAGCTGTGAAATATTTGGAACTTTCACCCCCAAAATCTAAAAAAAAAATTGCAGTGGTGGGGAGAACAAGTGCCCTTCGTTTGCGTTAAGGGTACTTTTACACCCTATAGGATAGGACGATTGAACCAAGCTGCTGTTATCATCTAGCCACGAGCTCCTCCAAATTAGAAACAATATTACAGTAAGCAAATAAACACCTAGCAACCTGCTGTCAGTTCGCCAGGTTTTCCAGGTTAATAAAATCAATCCTGTCAGCTTCACTTTGTCTTATCGACTTATTGATAACAACCAAATTTTATTTTTATGTTTACATAGCCAGAAAGCCACTCGACGTTGCATATTGACCTCTTATCAAGATAAGCTTTATCTAAAACATACGTTGCTTTCACTGAATAAAACCAAAATTCATCAAGTTCATTTTCACAGTTGACAGCTGGTACAATTCTCTCTTTAGTCTGAACGACAGAAAAACTACTAAGGACGTGTTTCACCACCTGCGATTAAGTTCCCGTTAACTTTTTGGCAGATAATTTCATCCAAATTCACCTCCATTTTTGAATTTATACGGTAAGTATTGGTTACTCGGACATCGTGAAATAGGCCCAAAGGCGGCGAAACAACAACACATTAAATGCGTTGAACGCAAAACCTTTTTGAATCCGTTTTCCATTCCGTTTTTAAATGATTTACCGTACGACCACAAAGTTCTGAACACGTTTAGCACTAGTAGTGCAAACAGGTCTTAAATAATAATCATCCTTTTCGAAGACACAAGTCCAAAACAAAAAAAAAACAGAAAAACTTACAGATCATCGCGAAAACCAGCAAAATAAACACAATAGCCAAGATTGTTCCACCAGCGTAACCACCAAACACTTTAGGCACATCTCCTGTCAGCATAGCCTTCAAATTTTCCTTTACATCATCAGCTAGCTCCACGGTATCCAGTAATTCCATCAGCACCTTCCTATTGGGTGCTTTTCCAGGTTCCGAACTGGCTTCTATCAGCTCTTGGAGTTTATCCAGCGCACCTTTATCGAGGGTATCCATCTTCGGCGAGTATTTTCGTCAAATTAAAGTTTTTGACGATATGATTCTGCTCATTATCTGTTATGAAATGAAACGTGGATTCCACGTTGTAGGCAAATAACGGTGCGTGCAGTAAGATTACAGCGGTTTCGATAAGCTTTAGATACGGTTGACTTGGGTGGAACCGATAAATATTCCAGTAGCTAATGTTAGGCTGTACGCCACAAACTGGTGGTCTTTTTTTTTTTGGTGGTTTTTGTTTTGCTCATTTTTGCGGATCGATAATTAAAACAGCATCCAGAGGATTACCTCTTGATGCGAGCCGCATGGGACCAGTCAATTAGGCGACACTTGGGGAGGTCTATGTCTAGCAGTGGACGTTTTTCGGCTGAACTGATGATTAAATGACGGTTTTTACTTTCTTTATTCACGAATTGACGAAGTGTTGAGTGCACGTCTTCTGGGGCACCTTCAATCAATCAAGTCGGTCTGTTGCAATCTATATGAAACAAGAGTTCTCCAAAGTTAAGCCATAGTTAGTGCACCATACCATCATCCCATCATTCTCCTGCCCTTATCCCAATTTATTTTGGTAGGCGCAGCATGTCTTCTGCCATACTTCTCTATTACACGTCACCTTCTTGCTAGCCATATCATCCTTCACACAGTTCAGCCATCGTGTCTTTGGTCTTCCTCTACTTTATTAGTGCACCCTGTAGTCCAGCATTTCTCCCCCGTCACGAGCATATTGTGTGTTCATCTAAGCAAGGCATGGACAGGCAATGATATTGGGCAAAGTATAAGGTAAACGCGCTTGAGGACATTGGCAAGATGGTCAGACGTGGTCATGAAGGCTGTTGGAGGCAGCCTGAACCGGTCCACATTGCAAAAGGCCGCATATCTAAGAGATGCGTCGCGACGCGATTCTTATCGTAATGGCCAGCTATTGCTGGTTGGTAGCTGGATATTAGTTGCGAGCACCGAGATGAATGGCGTTCGATTGGAGAGGCTTATAGCCAGCAGTAGACTGACTCTTGAAGGATACTGTACCATCATCAGCCACGTCTTCTCCCAACTTTGTTGGGGTCGGCTTCCAGTCTAACCGAATGCAGCTGAATACCAATATTTTACATGGAGAGACTGCCTCTCTGACCTCTACAACCTAGTTAGTACTGGGTAATACGATACCCTTTGGTAAGACAGTTGATGCACCGGAACTTAAAAAAGTCTTTCGCTACCGCTTTTAACTTGCGCCTGATTATAATTAAGAATTGATTACACAAGTGTTTCATTATTATCACTCTTAGTGACCGTTTACATATACCGTATCGAAAGTATCAGAAAGTTAAGAAATTATTGTTTTTAATTTTTTTTTGGCACAGACCAGAAGTCTTGGAGCCGGATGTATGAGCTAGGCGAGTCAAATGTCTTTAGCTAATGGAAACTTCATCATTTCAAAGAGCATAAGATTTTTATAAACTCCAAATTTTAGAAGGCGTCGTCGACACGTTGCTCTATGTAAAATACTGGTATTTACCTGCTTCCGGTTAGACTGGAAAGCGACCCCAACAGTGTTGGGAAAAGGGAAGCCAGATGATGACTCCATATTCAAGCTAGTAATTAACTTCAAATTATGAGGTAAGATTTTTTTAATGCGATATTATTTATGATTAAACGAACTTACCTGTACGTGAAGTTCGATCATAATTATACGATGGCTTCGTCCGAAGAGATTAGCATAAACACAATGTAGTAACACGTACGGTGTTGCCTTTGCGCACTGAAAGTTAAAAGCCCTATACCTAAAACTAAAAAAAAAAATCGTTATTTCAAACATTATTTAGGTGAGGGTAGACATGTTTCCTCTACTCGATACTTCATTCTATTGCTCATTTAGTTCAGAGCCTAGATTCTCAATTCCTGTTTTTGATATTTCAGGAAATGTCAGGGTATATTTCTTTTTGGGGAAAACAAATATGGGTGGGTGGGTTGCTAATCTCTTCGGACGAAGCCATCGTATAATTATGATCGAACTTCACGTACAGGTAAGTTCGTTTAATCATAAATTATACTCAGCTTCGTCCTCGAGATTAGCATAAACACAATGTAGAATTTGAGAGCTACTGAAATATCAAACACTTTTGTGTAACAAATCAATAATTTTTTTATCAAATTTGTGTTTAATCATAATTAATGATGATTATTTAACATAACTTTAAGAATATAATAATTTAAGTTAATAATTCTGTTTACAATTGAATTTTTGTTAATTCACATACATACATAACATCACGCCTGTAATCCCCGAAGGGTTAGGCACAGGTAATTCAGTTGAAATTAAATAAGATAAAATCCATGTCCAACAGTGGACGTCTTTCAGCTGAAATGATGAGTTTCTATGTTACTCATATAATTATCCAAAACCTTAATTAACTTTAAAATCGTCTTCTTCTGTAATTTGTACATTTCTATTATAGGATTTCATAAAAACCTGGGACGAAACGCTCCACATCGCAGTTTTTCTGTTTCTAAAAATTATGGGCCTTAGATGTGGCAGCATGTCGAGTGCTGTGAGCTGTAAAGATCGTTATATCTATACCAAATTCTCCAACGCAGTCTTAACCCCCCGACTCAATGTTGGCGCAGAAACTTATTTATTTCGTTTCCTCACACCGATAAATAGGTTATTTACACTACTACTAAGTAAATTAGTCAAATTCAGATATGTTAAAAGGGTCAGAACTGGACAGATTTCCGATGTATCGCGGAAAAATGGTAAAATAAGATTTGGTTGCACGGTTCCTATCTTTGATGTTTTTTATAATAAAAGGTATTTTAGTAGTGATCTTCTGCATGAATTTGAATGTTATTTATATAAATTTTAGTTAAGGTTTGCATTCTGTGTGCGGTAACCAAGGATAACAAAGTAACTAGTTTGCGTAAAATTTATCTAAGCCCAATGGACAAAATTTTTGGAACTTTAGATGTATCCCAAGTTGTGTTATACTTGGGTAAGGCTGATCGAAGTCTGAAGACACCTTTAAATAAGCGTTTTACAACTTCGCTATCACTGACTTTTGCAATCAGAACTAAGCCTAAAACCGATCGACTACTGTTAAAGTCCCATATTGGGCACATAAAATTACATCATTAACTGATGCCCCAAACAATGACATGTCGATATTTTTAGATAAACAAAAATTATACAATTTCTTTAAGACATGTCGTATCGTATTGTTTTATCGATGTGTGGGAGAGGGAAGCCAACATTATGCCATTTGCCGGTGATGGAACATTTCTTCTCAACAACGAGTTCCGGACAAGAGACCGGGAGCCAAGGTAAAGGCTTAGTATCAACTGTGAGTGAAGTGACAATCCCAAAGACTGCCCACATCATCTGTATACTAACAAGATAACAGTTCTTATAACTGTTCGCAATATTAGCCTCGCACGTGATATCTGCAGGAAGGTGATAAAATTGTTTGTCAAGTACATTAGGATCAAAATACAAAACGGATGAAACAAGAAGTTTTTTAAATAGAGGGTACCATGGTTGGGTGGGCTATAAGGGAACCACTACAATACCAGTAGCTTTATCTTAATCATTTTTCGTAGCGTTTTGGGACCATTGAAAAAGGAGGTAATGCGTAAAAGTAAATTTGAGATAATAACGAGGTAAATGCATTCATGGCTTTACCGTCAGTATCCCGAACTAGGATATGTACCTAGTTACAATATATTTTGTTACCACGACCTGCAAAAATGTCTACTTGAGGAAAACCAAACTTATACTGTTAAAAACTGAGTCGCTCAATTCCCACTCAACATCTGGATGAATTCTATGTGATTACGCGTCGGTTATTGTATTATCTGCCGTACGAATGTATGATGCATACACAAAATATTCCTAGATTGACATCATTCCCATAGTTCCTTTGTTATGCATGTTAGATGTGGATATTTATGCCTCCCATCCGATTTATGTAGGATATTGCTGCTGTGTACCACTCGAAGTAGTGTTTGACAACATGTCATCGTTACTGCAAAAACTTTTAAACCGAAAAAAGGCAGCAACGATCTCCAAATAATTAATATGGTTTGATCGTTCTTCACGCATCCACGCCCCACTAGCTGTCTCCTTTCCACACGCCGCGCCCCACCCCGTAGTCGAAGCATCACTAAAAATTACTATGCAGTATTCATCTATTTAATTTTACTAATAGGGTTATCTAATGCCTTAAAACCGCCAATCAATATCTGACGATAAATATGACGTAATGTTCATGTAATTGTCGTATATTAATGGGACATTTTTTAAATTAAAAGCTGGCATCTTTCAAATTGTTTTGTGCATAGCCATCCGTATTTGACGGCAGCCGACGGCAGGGCAAGCAGAGCACAATAAGCTCACTAAACTTGCAAATTCTCTAATTTTTACAGTGTGACATGTTAATAAAGTTATGTAATTTATTTTTAATTTTAATAGATTTTTCTATAGGTAAACTGATTTGAAATCTTTTACTATCCATTATGTAACCAAGATATTTACATGATATCGTAGGCAATAAGTTGCGTTTATCTTTATTTATAATAAACCCTAAGGCTGACAAAAGTTGTCGAGTAAGTAAGTAAGTATTGCCATTAAGCAACGAATTGTCTAAATATATACTAGACACATAACCGCAGGATCTCCGAGAC
This sequence comes from Diarsia brunnea, assembly GCA_949774965.1. Taxonomy (NCBI): domain Eukaryota; kingdom Metazoa; phylum Arthropoda; class Insecta; order Lepidoptera; family Noctuidae; genus Diarsia; species Diarsia brunnea. The sequence goes on from OX459023.1 coordinate 4,057,334, forward strand.
GATCGGTTTCATTGTCTTAGTTAATACATAAGGTGCCGTGCTTAGGCTAAACACACAAAACACATTAAATTCATACAAAACACTGCCAAATTCGAATCTAAGATATTTTTTATGATCATCATGAATTGTTATTAAAAAATATGCGTCTTTTAAATCTAATGTTCCCATAAAACTGTTTTCCGATACAAGTTTAATTACTGTGCCTAAATCTTCGAGCTTAAAATGTTGTGTTTCTGTTGATTGATTTAATTTTTTTTAAATTAAGTATATGAATCAATGTTTACCGTTAGGTTACCAAAAATATGTTTGGTAGAAACTTCCTTCACAAGGATTGCAATGAGTGATCATAGCTCCAATGCATTTGAATTCGTCGAAATTTTTTGAAATCTCGTTTTTCTAATGTTGAGTGGACTCTTTTACTATGGATAGTATCAGTATATTATCCCTATCAGCTCGTGATAAACAGTTATAACACGAGCTGAAAAAGGTATTTTACACCCAGAAATCCATGAAAGAACAGTCGGATCATAAGTTAGATCTGACCAGGTGTCATAAAAAAGTGCCAGTCTACCACCATAATTGCTTACCCCGGTATCAACTAGCGACGACTGCGATAGCTGCCCAGTGCGGCGGGCTTTGTCTGTTGCCGACTTCGGTATGACCCGCGCGAGGATTTCTCTGGGCAGGCTCCCTCGTCCTCGGAGTCCCGTTGTTGGAATGTTGATTGAGACGGAGTCGGCGCTGACTTCGGTCTGTTGATGGGTGGCCTTGATATGGTTGATTTTAATCTGCTCGTGCAGATGGGTCGGTGTGTCTATAGATATAGACATGTACCGCGTACGGCTTAGTATCTACGATGAAGTGACAATCCCAAAGACTGCCCGCATCATCTACATTTGTTCACGTATACTAATAAGGTAACAGTTCTTATAACTGATCGCAATATTAGCCTCGCACGTGATATCTCTCTTTGACAACTTCTGATCTAGCTGCTTTTATTTCTAAATTCAGTTACGGTGAGTCAATTTGCGAAGTTCGTTAGTAGCTACATGCTGTAACTGAATAGCCAGGTCTGTTTGAATTTCTTTGTTTCCAAAATTTACGGATTCAGCTCATGTCAGTTGCAATAAGGATTTCAGTTAACGAGGAAGAAAACCTGTGACTGTGAAGTACTTGTGGATGGGATTGGGTCCGCAGCGCTAGTTGAGGGAACTGGGCCTTGGACCCAGTTCCCTCAATCCCCATTGATCGAAAGCGTGGGATCCGCAGCGCTCATGGATGGCTCATCAAGACATTCTGGTTCCAATTCCACTACTTCCTCAAAACGTTTCTTCATCGTAGTAATGATGATAATGATTAATTAAAATAACGATATAAACTCAATGCTAGTTAAATTGTCATAGCAGGGACCTTATTATATTTTATAAGTTATGTATGACTTGGTATATTACCTAATTTATGTTGCCGTGTCCTAACCGGGTTTCATGTTGGAATCAAATTCATTGTAACAACTTTAAAACACATGAATGCAATAAAGAATTTGAGTTTGAGTTTGAGTATTGACCACGTGTAGAGGGTGTGTTCTCTGTAGTGAGTAGGGTAATTTGTTTACCACAATAAGATAAGCGCACGTAGGTGGGTCGGTGTGTATATAGACATGTACCACGTACGGCTTAGTATCTACGATGAAGTGACAATCCCAAAGACTGCCCGCATCATCCGTATAGGTTCACGTATACTAACAAAGTAACAGTTCATAAAACTGATCGCAATATTAGCTTCGCATGTGACATAAATCAAATTAAGTTTTAAAATATAACATTTATGAGTCTGAAGTGTTAACCCCAAAAGTTAACCGCAGCGACTTGAGAACTTTGATGTAAATAATTAACACTATTATTATAACTGACACTTGACTAACCTCTAGAAATCTAGAATCCGTCGTCGATAGCTTCTCACGAAGTTTCTTCTCCCATTTCTTGTTCTAATATATTCGTAATCTATTTTTCTTTTCCTTTTCCCCATGACACTTTTTTAAAACTTAAACAACGCTCACTTTAACACAACTCACTGATAATTATTATTTAGAATATTGCGTGCGCTCCGGCAGAGCACTGAACTGTGAATGAGCAATAGAATGAAGTATCGAGTAGAGGAAACATGTCTACCCTCACCTAAATAATGTTTGAAATAACGATTTTTTTTTTTAGTTTTAGGTATAGGGCTTTTAACTTTCAGTGCGCAAAGGCAACACCGTACGTGTTACTACATTGTGTTTATGCTAATCTCGAGGACGAAGCTGAGTATAATAGATACTTGACACTACCGGTATTACTAATCTGTGGTATTACGTCTGTCAAGTTTGGAAAGGTAATTTTATTTGACCTCGTAGAAACATGATGGAAGTTTCACATTTCCCATCGAACTGGTAAAGCTATAATTATTTGATGAAAAAGCCATTCATGGGGATTAAATGAACAGAGAGGGTTGTATTGGTGATTTTAATCCTTATTTAAGTAAAGTTTCATTTCATTTTTTATGGTCGCGAATCCTATTTTATTTAACATACAACCTGATACTGACATGCAAATGGCAAAAAACGTAAGAAAATTCGAATTTCGCGGGCTACTTTGGAGCGTGGTAAAGCACCAGTACATGTGAACGGTCTCTAACTAGACCCACAAGAGGTGACAGGTAAGTAATTACAATTTTATGTGCTCTTAATTTATTTCTGTTCTTATATTTGATGAAACATATATATCAAGGTCACAGTAGTAAAATTAAGAACTAGTTTTTTACAAGTTTTTGTGGCCTATTAGTCGAAATAAGTGGTGCGGGAAAATTTTATGGTTGCTTAATTATAACAGAACATCACGTCTGTTAACTATGCCAAGGGTCAGGCTGAGATGTACCTATGGAACAGAATACCCTCATTTCGCCAGTAACGCTTAATAAGGACTGCGATTCTCCATATAAATGTATTCCACTTAATGCCTCTAGCTTGAGAAATATTTTTTTTTATTTTTTACTTTTTTGTAGTTTCTACACACTGTGTCTACATTTCTTATAACTCTCCTGTTGCAGACTTGCAGGTCTGCTGGAAGAAATTTATTATGAAACTAGCTGTTCCCCGCGACATTTGACCGCGAGAAATAATGACGGCACGGTTGGCGCAGTGGCTCAAGCAATGGAATGCTGCGCTGCGTGTCGCGGGTTCGATCCCCGTACGGAGCAAATATTTGTATGACCTACAGATAGTTGTTCTGAGTCTGGGTATTTGTGTATGTGAGTTTAAATGTTTGTGAACGCACCCACGATACAGGAGAAATTTCAGTGTGGGGCAACGTTTTTTATTATAAAACAAAACAAACAAATAATTATAAAAAATTGCTTCCCTTTTTTAACTGAATTTTGATAACAAATTCAAGGGTTTTTTTTTTTTGCATAGACCCTAATTTTTTAACCAAAATAAAAGACGCCTAAGTTAATGGCAAATATATTTGCCAGTTAAATTCCCATCAAAATCAATCCAGCCGTAACGTATATTAGTCAGCCTTTTTCTTGATTTGCATACATTTTAGATAAGCCGTACCTTGTGCGGTTAAATATTTTGTATTTATTATAAATAAATTCTAGAGGGATGGGCTATAATCTACCACACGGACCCAGTTCGGGTAGGTAGATGTCACACACATGTCTTAGAATTTTTTGGTTCTAAGACATTTTCATTCACTGTTTTGAGAGCAGTGGGGATGAAATTAATGCTAATGCTGCTGAGCATGTTTTCCTGGGTTTAATTTCCCAAGTTGGACAAAGTGATATTATGTTTTTCCATCAAGAATTTCTCAGTAGCAGCCACGGTGTCTAATTATCATAATTTATTTTTTGGCGGGTGGAAAATCATCGAATAACCCCTCCCGCTCTTGGGCAGAGCGAAAGGGAGTGTCAGACTTCTACTGACTAAAAACCACCCATGTTCCTTCTTAGCCCTATATGTCGAGATCGCGGTATCTCTTGCGAACAACCCGCAGCCCTGAGGGGTATAACTTGGGCCTTAAACATAATTGTTTCTGGGGAGTTTGTTCCGCCACTTCTTCGTTCCAGCTAAAACACTAGGAAGTGTCGAAGGGTGAGCGTTTTGGGGGACTGTCTCTTGTAAATACGTAAATTTTGACGTTCAAAAAGTGCTGGTTATCAGCCTAGTTCGAATAAATGACTTTTGATTTTGATTTTAACTGGTGACATGTGGCAGTTCATAGGCAGATCTCTACCTTACCGTTCTGGGATAACAGGTGTATTGAGATGTTATCTATACTAATATTATAAAGCTGAAGAGTTTGTTTGTTTGTTTGTTTGAACGCGGTAAACTCTGGGACTACTGGTTGGAATAGAAAAACTCTTTTTGTGTCGGATAGTCCATTTATCGAGGAAGGCTTTAGGCTATATAACATCACGCTACGACCAATAGGAGCGGAGCATAAATGAAAAATGTTGCAAAAACGGGAAAAGATATTCCTTTTTGAGAGCTTCCGTTGCGTGCGCTGCGAAAACGGTTTAAGTTACGCAAATACCATGTATGAAAGAATTGTTCCTCTTTAAAAGTTCTAAAAAAAAGTCCACGACAGCTTATGTCTATCTTTTAAGATTGACTCACTGTAACCATTTTTTACTATTAAAAAGTTAGGTTAAAAAGAATGATATTTTGCGAAGCTTATTTAACCCATATGGTATTAATCTATATCTAAATAAATGTGTTTGTTAGCACAGATATTTAATATAGAATATTTGTGCCCTTTACTCTATACAGTTTAAACAAATATCTTAGAAGATATCGCAATGTAAAAATATCCGCGCGACAAAATAATTAAGCGCGCGGCAGTCATTCGTTCCGGTGCGGTAGGTTAGTGGGGATTCTGGCCTCCGGGGACGCCGGAGAAATTCATGTTCAAAATATTTACTGCACCATAATGTTTACAAGGTGTTAGTGTATTTTTAACAGTAAGAGATACCAATAGTAATTCACACTTTAATATAATCTAAACTAATATTATAAAGAGGAAAGATACGATTTTTTGTTTGTTACGATTTAACTCAATTTATGTTGACATTTTGTTATAAGCTATATTATGTGACGCAGACGAAGTTGCATGGGTCAGCTAGTAATTATATAAAAGTTGAACAGGTGTAATTCCATTGATACACAGAAATGCTGTTTGGTAGCAGTACTGACATAATAATAAAAAATAAAAAGTATTGAATTAAATTTTAATAATAAAGTTGAATTAAAATGGTATATTCTGAATTTAAGTACATAATCATTTTGTGAGTTGAATGATCTTGGAGGTGAAAAATAAAGAATATTACAAACAAAGATAGTTGCGAAGAACATTACCCTTTCCTTGCAATCGGGTAATTAAAAATAATGAATTAATTACTTATTCAAGATAACTGATCAATTCAATTAAGTAGAAATTATCTAAGTTTCTATATTTTCATCCAATCCACGAATGATGGTTATTCTGGTCTCTTTGATTTTATACAAGAAAACCGACTATAATTAATTATTAGCGTAAATAGTTAAAAATACTTCTCGTGTTCGATTTGAATATGAAACAAATAAATAATATATTGGCATGACAAATTCCGCGAAAATTAGGCGAAGATGTATAAAAATTAATTCACATTTTAACGAAGAAAAACTTATGTGTTTGGTAATGTATGGTATTAAATGACTAGGAAAATAATTATAGATTCCTCTTACCTGATAAACTGATGACAATAATCCCAGGAATGATAAAAACACTGTTAGAAAATGCGTGTTCCAAAGGCCCTTCCGAGCCGCCGCTTAGATCCACCATTGTTCAATAATACTGAGATGTTCCCTCCTAATACTACTTGAAAACCGATAATTCACTAATTCAGATCATAAAAGATACCATTTCCATAAGAGAAAAACTGTTTTCCCAACAAATTCATCAAAATCTTTGATCCGCAAAATAAGAAACGCAAACGACAACAAGTTCTAATATTTTTCTATTGATTATGTTTTTTGAGTACTAGGCTTTTTAGGTCCAAACTAAATGTCAGAGCTGTGTTAAAACCTAAAATTGAGTGCAGTAACATTATATTTATTGTTCGGTCGTCGAAAATCTACCATTTATTTAGCTTTAATTAAAAGTACTGATTTTAGTATAATATTTTAAAGGAGACGGCTCGGCTCATAAACTCTTTGCTCGGCTCTTTTGTGTGTACAGGACCCCCGCGAAATTCAATTTTTCTTCCGTTTTTTGCAGTTTGCAGCAGGTTGTACGTTGATAATGTATGATTCACGACCATAACACGTACGTAGATCTTTTTTTTAATATCAACGTTAATGCTATTTCTCTCGGTTCCTAGTTTTGTGTAGGTACAGTGAGTAGTATTCTTTCTTTTTAATATTTCCGGACCAAACTTCATTGTCAATATTGTATTAAACCGAGTCACAAACGTGATTGGTGTCAATTTTCTATGACAATAACATCACGCTTGTAATCCCCGAAGCTGTAAGTTGAGGTGTATGTAACTTATGGTTCCCTAAGATAGCGCCAGTTATGTTTAAGCCTCATGTAACAGGGGGCCACTGCCAGGTTATTGCCATTAGCCGGGCACAAATCCCGTGGCTACTACTAAGAAATACCTGATACCTATTTAAATGCAATAGCACTTTGCCTGACCTGTGTAATTAAAATATACTTTATCCAAAAATCCCTAAGTTCTGCATGGAGGTGTATTTATGCACACTTGCACAGTTTGTGTCGTATTATTTAATAATTATTTTGCCATTATCCCAATTTATTTGGAGTCATCCTTGGTGACTAGTGTAAGGGCTCCAGCCAGAGGCATACAACTTATAAACTAAGTGATAGCGTGCTAAGGATACCCCATGCAGGGTCTAAGGCTCGACTTAGGGTATCGTTGGCAGCAAAGGTACAGACTGGATGTGAGTATGATCATTTTTAGGGGCTGATCTAACTAAATGTCTATTTTAACTATGTTGTCGACAAAGTCTACAATCAGCCCTTTTCTAGAAATTTCAAGTTAGTGTATTCGAGAAAATAAAACAAAAAAAAAATATTATAAATATAAATTTATTATTGAAAATACACAATTATGTATATCTTTTGGCCTTAAAGTAACATTAGTGTATACAATACTAAAAACAAATAATAACACTAATGACACATATCAATACAACAGATCTACGACCACTATCATACACGTTTAAAAATAAAACATTTTTATTTATTTATTTATAATAATCAGGAGTAAAAATAGTTAATTTTATAATAGGTATGTTCTTTCTTGGAATGTTGCCCTATGTGCTGCAATGTCATCCGTATAACTACGTTTTTTTTAGTTGTAGCTGGCAACTTTGTTTCTTTTTTGGAATGCTATGCGATCTTTTTTAAAAAAAGGCGGATTGTTTGTTCATTGTGAAAGGTCCCGTTGATCTAAAAAAATGTGGACATGGCCCCGAGCACTTCAAACTAAACGATCAGAAATTGGTGTCCGCAGTCAGTAACATCGGATTGATTGACCTTTTAGGACAGACCATTGACCGGACCCAATTGTTTTTTTAAAAAACAATATTCTTGTCACCATACAGCAGAAACTTTCTTTGATGTTAATTGTGGCAAAGTTGCCAGTTTCAACTTTACATTAATGACGATAATTTACATTAAAGGTTAGTTTTATTTACACACCCTGTTAGATGATTCTAATCATTTTCGATTCAGTCGAATTTTGGATATTTTTCTTTTAATACAATTTGAAGAACCTCAACTTGAAAAGAATTATCACAGAATATTATGAGGCGGTCTTCAAATTTCGATAATCGTTTTGTTAAAAATTTGGTCCTACCTAAAACATTTTTTGTCGTAATCTCTACCAAAATACATTTTTAGTCCCAAAAAATCTATTGGAGAAATGGGCTTTTTATTTTAATAACGTTTTTTTTATTAAAATTGTAAAAAAACTTTTATAAAGGCACTTTTAGAATGACATTGAGCGTTTTCGCGCGTAATCTAAAATATATCACCGAAAAAATTTAGATTTTTTTTCATAACAATTTATATGTTTTGTCATATTACTGGTTATAATTTTGAGATTCAAGATTTAGTAAGGAAATGATGACAGAATATTTAAATTTCTAATCTATTATCACGAACGCATCAAAATTAATTGTAACCAGTAACATGGCAAGACATGTGTACAATAAAACGTTTATTTCAGTTCAAACAGCCCTTAAACCTATATTTCATTAATCCACAAATACAGTTTTCTTCCAAAAATGTATAAATTTATTGCATTTGTCTATACTAAGCTGTATGAGCTAAAATAAGGGTTTTCATTTACCTAAATTTTTAACTATTCAATTTTATTTTTATGAAAAATGTTGTATTTAATTTTTCTTGAGGGGATCGAGGTTATCTATTGAAAAATCATCGTTTCCAAAGGCGATCCCTCGGCTGAATCCATCCTGTAAATAAAATCAATTGTAAGAAAAAAAAAATACACTGTCATATCTCCAAAACCATGTCTCTTAGCTTGACCCACTAAAACGATATTTTTTTTAGCTTTATGTCTTCTTGTATATTTGTTGTCATACTTTTTTCTGATAGGGTAAACAATACACTATCGTAAAAAAATATGACATGACAACAAATATGACAATATTACAACAAATATGAAAGTATGACAACAAATAAGGACACTACAAGATGCTTTTACGACTGCCATTGGCAGATATGACACCCTTTCCCTTTTCTAATGACCAAAATCACGAATAATGATACAGCTACCGATCAAAACTGGTTATTTGTGTAGCAGTTATGAATGTCTTTACCCCTTCTCCCAAACGATTAAGAGTGCCCAGCATATTTAACAGCGTCTTTTGCGAAGTCAATGCAACATTATCACCATTTGCCTAGCCTTTTCCCAACAATATTGTGATCGGCTACCAGTCTAATCGGATGAAGTTGAATACCTGTATTTTACCTGCCTATCTGATCTCCAAAACCCAGTTCCTGGATAATCCATTTAGACTGAAAGCCGACCGCGTCATATTCAGGAAAATTCTAGTCAGTTGATGAAATGATGTAGTTTCCCATTGCAGTTGCCCTCTAATATGCTTGGCACTGTGTACAGTGTGTACTGTTCTTTCACGATTTATTTAACCGCTAGAAATTAAGTTTGACAGAGGTATCTATAAAAATATGTTCTATTGTTCTTGATTAAAATGACAACTTGGCAGGATGTACATTAAATTAAGCCTCTGACTTGGCAGGATGTACATTAAATTAAGCCTCTGACTTGCCTTTACATGCCGTCGAGAAATATCTTTCAGGTATGCTGATTGACCCTAAGTGATAACCAACCATACTGAATAGCATTAAATACTGACTAAATACATTTAAATGGATTTGTACTTTTTAAATTTTATTTTTTATATCTACCAACAATTAGTCCGTCAGATAGATTTCCAAGAAATATTGGAAGTATTTTTTCTTTTTTCACGTAAACAAACAATGAAGACGATACAGTGCTTTGAAAACTCGTGTGAGACATTAAGACATTAGTATGACATTTTTATCGGTGAGTGACGTCACAACCCCTCACTCAAATGCGCGTTTTATCTTCGTAAATTTTTATTGATTTGATAAATCAAAAAAATGTTTCCAATATTTTTCGATGATGTAACAGACGGACTAAATAGAATCATATTTTTTTAACCAGTAAACATCCATATTGTTTACACTAATCTACAAACAAAAATAAAACATGTGTTTAAGATCGAAACAGTGCAACAATTACTAATATTTGTTTCTTAAGACCAAAGTTTCTAGTCCCTTTAATTTGTCAATTAATTACAATCAAGTTATATTTTATGGACAAGGATCCACCCGTTCAAACCCCAGACAAATTAATGTCTAGCGGTAAATAAAACGTGAAAGGACTGTAATTAAGATTATTATTTTCACATCACAAAAACAAAGACAAAACATTTATTTTCAACAAACACTTGAACCATAGACGATCACACACGTTTTTTTTATTGTATTTTTGAACTTACCGATCACTGAGCTGTCAAAATTAATAAAAAATAATTTAATCAAAAGTCTTTTCGGAATAAAAACTAAGTATAAAGTAAGTTGTCCTATTTGGTAAACAAAATGTGTTTTTTAAAATACTGTCATTAGCCAAAAAAAAATGAAAGTAGGTATGCGTTGTCTTTATCGAAATCGAGAACATTATTATGACAAACTAATTTTACGTAATACTGGCATCCTATGTTCACAAAATAGGACAACCATTCTTCCATAGACTAAAAAATCAAAAGATACACACCTTCATTTCCGAAATAGTTTTGTCTAGGAACCCATTGAAATTGCTGTCCAATTCCACGACCGGTTTCTCACTGAGGTTGCCAAATCCGTTGAAGGTAGAATTGTATCCGTTCCCAAAAATGTTGCCAGACTTCTGCGTGTCAAACGGGTCAAATCCACTGAGGCCGTTTGTGAACGAGGTTGTATTAAAAACTGATGTCGGTAAGTTGAAGTCTCCTATATCATAGTTTGGGCCATTCGGGTTCATCCCATTGTAGGGACCGTTTGGGACAGGTCCGTTTGGGGCTGGTTTGGTTGACGCAGCGAAGGGCTGGGATTGGGGGTGAGGAACGGGGGCGGGTTGCTGGTTCGGGACCGAGAAGGGAGTGGATCCGAATAGGTCGCTCCCGTTTATGGCTGGCTGTTGCGGTGTGTGACGCTTCGATGCTTTTGGTGGGGGCGCCACTGGAATTAAAATTGGGGTGTTAGTGTATTGACACTTTGTAAAGCGGGCATATAAAATCAAAACTGGTAATCTATCTCCAGTTTGTAATTATTTGTAATAATCTAAATGAATTAAAACAAAAATGTTTGTGCACTTATTACTGCAATTATTTTCCCTATTCATCTAAATCTAAATAAAGTAACTGTAAAATTGTTCGGAAATGACCAACTTTAGCGCTGTAGTTGCTGAGTTTAGTTTGACAATATTTTTTGAGGCAGTTACTAATGCAGTTAGAACTTGTTGTTGTGTTGTTTTGTTCGTTGTTGGTTGGTTGTAACGATAGAGTTCAGTTTCTCGGGGTCGAGTTCCCGAATGATTTAGTTGAGTCGGGGTCGACATAATGGGGTATTCTAGAAGCTGGTTCATCTTAGGATCGTATCGCTAATTTAGCAATGCAATAATACTTACAAAGCGGCGGCGTAGTAGTGAGAGTGTTCTCGTGTGAGGGCGCTGAAAATCGAGACATCGGCTCCGACTCGAACGCGCGCGGATCGAAGTCTATAATAAATGGAAGAAAATCATTTATTTACTATGCCAGCACTGTATAGTAGCTGAGTAGTGTTACCAGTGACAAGTAAAACAAAATCGGTATGGCAACAAACTAGAGATAATGCATGGAATTATTGAGTACTATTTAGGGAATCCAAGTCCATGGTTTTTTGTTAGAACTTTAAAAGCGTGGCTAAAATTAGTTTATTTTTGTTATCAATACAAATTCTCTTGAAAAAAATATTTTGACATAAAGAGGAGGTTGTGTCTTGTTATTTACAAGGTACATGGACCTGTTTTGCATTTTATTTTGTTTTTGCTGACCGAGACCAATAAATACTTTCTTTTCTTTTAGTTTTGTAGGTACATATAAAGTATCGGCGCTGGAAAACTTACCGCTGTCTGAATCAGAGTTGAGCAGCAGACCTTCAAGCCTGGTGCCTACAGAGGGGTTCTTGTTTGACGACAAATCACCCAGGAGTTTGCTGGAAACACATAAATAAGACACAATAAATTATAGATTATTCAAGGAAATGCTAGTGCGATAATGGCGTATCGTTCCGACTACTGGAACATTTTTGTGTGTATTCAAGTGGATTCGAGAATGGTTTAGGTTTACAATTAATGTTAACTAAAAAAACATTCGTACAAAGCCGGGTCGGGCTCGTAGTCATATTATATAACATCACGCCTGTAATACCCGAAGGCTAAGGCAAACTTGGACCCTCATTTCGCCTGTTATGTTTATGTAAAAGGAGCGAGCCGATTGCCACCAATCGGGAAGATAACTAGATATCCTGTCCCCTTGGCTGCTATTGAGGAATTCCTGATGGGAAAAACCCAATAACACCTCCCGACCTGGGAGTCCAAAAACAAGACCTTTAGCACAGTAGTCGCACTTGCGACCACTAGGACTCGTTAATACTGTTTTATTTTTTAAGTGTTCGTCTTGTTTTTTTTTTTTTTTTTTTGTTAATCTTTTATTATTGATTTCTTGTCCTGTGTGAGACCAATAAATACTTTTTCTTTCTTTCTTTCTAGACCAACGATTTTCATCATCAGCCTATAATGTTCCCACTGCAGGGACTCAGGCCTCCTCTCTAGGAGAGGGATGGGCTATAATCCACCACGCGGGCCCAGTGCGGGTTGGTAGATGTCACATGTCTTCGATTTTTTTAGTTTTAAAACATGCCGGCTTCCTCACGATGTTTTCCTTCACCGTTTTGAGAGCAGCGGTGATGAAATAAATTACCTACACAATGTAATACGCCTGCCTGGGTTCGAACCCACGACTTGCTGATCGTAAGTCTCTGGGCCACCGCTACTCTCCAACGATATATAATGATGATAATTAGGTGAGTCTATCTTGCAGGCCTAACTAGATTTAAAGACATTATTTTATACCTAAAGAACATAAATAAGATATAATTTGTACCTCGACAGTTTTTTTTCTAGCGGGCCCCTTATGATTATTTCTATTGTTATTAAACTTTTAGAATTATAGTTCACGTCAAATAACTTTGCCCCTCTGAAGTTAGCCATTTGCAAAGATCGCGCATGTGCAGTCACGTAGAAAATTATTTGAACAAAATAAATACATATTTTTAAAAGAAAACATAGTTTTATAATGCCATAATGCCCGCCCCCATGACTCGCGCATGCGCAGTTGCCGTTTTGTTCGTAATTTTGAGCCACTCGTAGCCAACTTCAGAGGGGTACAGTTATTTGACGCGAACAGTAGCTATCCTAATATGTATGTGGAAACTTGTAATTGGCCTTCTTCTGCATGTAAATTAGATTACTCGAATGTTTAGCTGTAAGTTTTCTTAAAATTAATAAAATAAAATAAAATATCTTACTTAGAGCCAAAGTTGTGCTTCCCGTTGTGTTGTGGCGGCGGTGTTGACAACAACAGGTTGTTGTCATTACTGGAGTTGAACGTATCCGTTGAGTTGTTTGACAACGCGTCTGTACCTGCGGAAAATGGAACAATGTTACTTTAAACATTTAATTGCGGGCTAATAGGCTTCTTTTGGGTTAGCTCGTTCCATTGTCGATCTCATTATTCATCTCTATCAAGAGAAGACCCATTAATTATTAAAAAAAACTTGAGAGGTGTCAAGGAACACCCGGATGGGACGAAGTTATTGTTATTATTTTTTATTATGTAAAAAAAAAAAAAAAGAAATGTAGAAATGAAAATATCTGGCTTGCTTTCTATAAGAGAGAGAGAGACAGACAGAGAAACATGCGACGCCGCACAGCTTACAATAGCTTACTATAGCAAAAAGTGTCGTGACAACTTTTCGTAAGAATTTTTTCCGTCTAGCCCCCTTTCACAACGCGCGATAAGGAACTTCGTTCCAAAAACAGTGGCGTGCCTAGAGGCCTACAATACGGCAAGCAGACCGTTCGGAAACCTTAACATCTTGATGAAGGGTTGGCTTCTATGAAAGTACCGTCACTAATTTTAATAATATTTTACAAGACATGGTCCTTCGAGCCGGATCATTAAATGAGCCCGCGATGGGCATCTTACCCCTGTGGGCTGAGTGAGAGATAAAGCGTTCGCAACAGTTTGGCGCATATCCTGTAATGCGCAGACAGAACCAGTGCTACTAACGTTGTTATGGGCTGTGATTTGAACCTAGGCAGCGTTTTGCTTTGAGAAAAAACTTTTTTTTTTGTACACTGCTTATTAAATGATTAAGGAAATCACTGTTAGGAAGACGGCCAGTCCTTTTTAATTAGGGAGGTTAACATTCGAGTCCACTAGCTTGTCCACTACTAGTGACTTCCACTAGCTTGCTTATGAGCTCTGTGTCCCAGCAATGGGAACGTTATCGTCTGTTTTTTTTTAATCTAGATAAGTAATTTAATATGTAATTTTAGTTTGATTAATGTTATTGTTTTAATATTTTTACATTTTTAAACTTTATTTTATATTGACTGTATATTATTGTATTTTGACTATTGCAATTTTTTGACTAATGTATTTTGAATAATGTAATTTAATTATTTTTTAATTTGTAATTTCTATTAAAGTAGGTACCTATTATAAACTATTTTGTACGCCGAATATGGCAAAACATGTTGGATCAGCAATCATCAAAACTTTTTATTTCCATCTTTAAGTGCATATCTATGTACCATGTCACACATGTTTATACAAATAAATGCATCTTTATCTTTTATCTTTATGTATTCTATTACGCTTGTTAAAGTATCATACAGTTAAACTTACCCATCTCAATACTATTATTCCCATTTCCATTGCCATTGCTGCTGCCGTTAGCGAAGCCATTGGCCATGGTAAGTGACGCGATCTGCTTCTCAAGCTCAGGGGGAGGCTTGAACTCGGTGATGTCCGTCAACTTGTTGCGAGACAGGTAGGTCGACAGGTCGTCCTTGTATGTGATCTTTGATAACTCCTGGAATTGAGGGGGTTAGAGGTTGATAAGTTGAGACTTTTTCATCTGCTTAGTGTTTGACCGCGAGCTTCCCTACTAAGCGCGATAGATGGCGTTGTACGATTTGTGTCGTTCGCTGAATCGCGGTGTTAAGATTCTCCGCCGATAGGATATAAGGTTTCGAGAATTACATTTTTGATAGTCTTTGCTTTGAACAGATTTGTTTTATTTAAACAAATTCCCTCGAGCAGTTGACGAGTGCCGAACACTTAGCTTTTGAGGAATTAAGTGATGAATATAAATAGGTGTAAGAAAATTCTGGCATTATCATCTGCCTAGCCTTTTTTCAATCTATACCAATTGATTTAATTTTTTGCGAACATTGCGATATTTTGCTCGCTTTATTGACGGAGAATTCAGATTGGTACTGAGCGAGTTGCTAGTGTGAGTGCTCAAAAACAATGTAAGCATTGAACCTAGAATAGGGATGTTTACTGACTAAAAAAAAATATGTTTCTAATTAGTCCGTCTGTTAGATTATCGAAAAATATTGGATACGTATTTTTTGTTTTATAAACTCAATAAAAATTGACGAAGATAAAACGCGTCAAAGATTTGAGTGGGGGGGCTGTGACGTCACTCACCGGTAAAAAATGTCACACTAATGTCTTGGAAAATGACGTCACACGAGTTTTCGAAGCACTGATACAGTGGTTCGAAAACTCGTGTCGCACTCGAAGCACTGTATCGTCTTCATTGTTTGTTTACGTGAAAAAAGAAAAAATACGTGTCCATTTTGTTGTCATTTTTTGAAAATCTATCTGACGGACTAATTAGATTTTTTGTGTTAACTACCCTATCCTACTCTATACGAATTAACAGACGAGGCAGAAAATTTACTAGCTCTTTATAACATAAAACTGATCTACGTCACCACTTACCTAGCTTTTTAGAAAAAGCTAGTCATTCCAGTCTAACCAGGTGCAGCTGAATACCAGCATTTCACATGGAGCGACTGCCTATCTGACCTCCACAACCCAATTAGTATCGGGAAATATGATACCTCTAGGTAAAACCGGTTGTCACACTTTCCAGACACTGACTACCTGTTTTTAACCGACTTCCCAAAAGGAGGAGGTTCTCAATTCGATCGGTATGTTTTTTTTTATGTATGTACACCGATTACGCTGAGATTTATGATCCGATTTACGTGATTCTTTTTCCGTTTGATGCGGAATAGTTGCCATTTGGTCCTATAAAAATTTAACATAGTTTGGCCCAGTACTTTTCATTTTATGGACATTTTTTCTAAATATTTGTATATGATATTACAACTAAAAATGAAAAAATAAAAAACTTTTTTGCAAAAAAAACAACCGACTTCAAAAACACCAAAAAGAGAAAAATAAACTTCAGAAGAAAAATCGGCTTCTGAAGTCGGTGGCAAACAAACGAAATCTAACAAACAAGTGTCACCGACTTCAAAAGCAGATTTTTAACATGCTTTCTAAGGCACGGAGGAAACTCGGTATGTAACGGGTGATGACCTATCCACGGACCAACCTATGCAAGCACGGCTTAACCTGACAAATTGATCCGAGCGGTTACTATTACTAAGCCACGAGCTCTTCCTTTATATTAGCTTAATACGTGATCAAAATTTACCTGTAAACGATTTTTGTAAGCGTTCATCTGTAGCTCTAACTTCTTATTCTGTAGCTGCATCTTCTGCATCTCGATGTATTTGCCGTTGTCGTTCAAGAACCGTCTGGAATGTGGACAGATTAACATTTAATCAAAAGGAACTTATACAAGTTGTTCAGTTCATTTTACAAAGAAGAAAAGGAGGAGAGAAGCCGTCGGTTGGAGCGTGTCGGTGCGTCGCGGCGGGATCGCAAGAAAAGTTAAGTTCGTCAGACGACACGATCCACGATCCATGCCTCATGCTCCCGGATCGCGGATCGCAGGAATTGGCGATCCATTTTGGATCGTCTGGTGTCTGACCGGCTGTGGAGCTCGATGCTTCGAGGATCCTCGGGCTCCTCATCATTAACATAAAAGTAGGTATTAGATCCTGCTGACCTCCACGCAAGAGTACCGAGGGTCTAGTGTGATTTTAGTCAGTATAAGTCCGACATGTTATATTTTAATAAAACACATAAGTTCCGTTCAGGTTTATTTTCCCTTTTTTACATAATTCAAAATACACATTTTTCTCTGAGCACATAATGACATAACAAAATTCTAAAATCAGTATTTTTCAATTCTTTGTTTCGAGAGACCACAGACAGAAAGCCCTCTTTATTTTTCTTCCTATAAAAACATAGGTTGTGTGAACATTGAACCTCAACACGACAAACTCGTCCGCTTCCCCAGGACGAAGAACATCGAATGAGTATTCCCATCCCACATCGAGCAAAAACAAGTTTTCGTGAAAATCGCCAATATCTTTTTATCGTGTTGATTCAGGACCTTGATTTATACACCTTGATTTAGAGACTATAGACCTCAGTATTTGGTATAAATTTCAACTTGCTAGGTCCACCCGTTCCTGAGAAAATCGGTGACACGGACGGACGGACAAAAAAGTGATCTTATAAGGGTTCCTTTTTTACTTATATTTATTTATTATTTTTTGAGCAACGGAACCCTAAAAGGCAGTTACTTACTAGTACTAACATTATGGAGTCAGGGTAAATTCTTGGATATGAACAGATTACCTACACCGAAAGGCTCGACCATTGTCACAGAAGGTCATCTGAACAATGGTATTCTTTAAAACCTTTGTCATTATATGTGAGTTTTCGCACAAAGAGGTTTATGCGACCTCCTTGGAGGGACTGTATGAGTTTCATGTGAGAGCATGACTCGAATAACTTTGTTTAAATTCACTATTTTTGTAACCTACTTTAAGATTGTTATAACTTTAGTTTTTAAGGGTTTACTATTACCCGTCGAGGCTGCAGGTTGTTCGAAAGAGATACCGCGGCCTCGGCACAAGGGCTAGGAAGGAACATGGGTGGTTTTTAGTCAGTATAAGTCTGACACTCCCTACCGCTCTGCCCCGAGCGGGAGGAGTCATTCGATGATTTCCCACCCCCCAAAAAAATAAAATGGTTTACTATTGAAGCTTCCATTTAAGAACAGTTTTTATTACCATATTTGTGGGCTGTGGCACACCCTGAGGTCACAGAGCTTTCTCAAATTACTTGCACCATCATTCATACCCTTTTTTTTTTGGCGGGAGGAAAATCATTTATACCCCTTTTAACGACACCACAGAAAGTATGCTGGATGGCAGAAATTCCTATTATTGGGTTCATACGGGGAGGCCCGTACGAGCTCTTCTCAAAGCATAATCAGACTATTCCTAGTTCCTACCGTTGGACACATCCCTCCCTTCTTTGAGAAAAAGCAAGCTTCATTCACCATGTGGGCCCAGACTGGTGTGCCTAGGGGCCAACGTTAAGCCAAGCATTTAGGACAAGTAGAATGTTCAGGGCATGCAAAGCTTAGCTTGTATGAAAGTACCGCCACTATAGGTGCCCAGTGCGGGTCAGTGGACGTAATTTCTGAGAATATTTTGTTCTTCTCCAAGAGTTCTACTATAAGCACTTCTTGAAGCTGTCTGAACTAACCTGTAAGCCAAATCAAACGCCTGTCCAATAGTCAGCGTGATCTCCGACGCCAGTTTAGTGGAAATAAACACGAAACACTCGTGTTTCTCCGCCGGGCCATCATGGCCGTTGACCGCGTTGACAGTGCTGCCACCTTTCGCGATGAACGAGAAGTATTTCTTGGCCCCTTTGTCGTCGGCGCAGTACGATATCCGATGGAGAGGGAACTGGTACATTATGTTGTTTGATCTTGGCTCCTGGAATAGATAGAAAAATGGGGTAAGTATGGTTTTTGGTGAAAGATAGTCACAAGGATAGATAGAAGGCCTGGGGCATCCTACTGCCTTCCTTACTTCATAATCTGCCTAGTCTTTTACCAACTATGTCGGGGTAAGCTTCCAATCTAACCGGATACAGTTGAATACCAGTATTTTACACGGAGCGAGTGGCTATCTGAAATTCTGAATACATGTAGATGGATATAAGAGTAGAGGAAGATCAAAGAAACGATGGATGGACTGTGTGGAGGATAATATGGCAAGAAAGGAGAAGTCTGATGAGATGAAGAGTAATAGAGAAGATGGAAGAAGAAGACATGCTGCGCCGACACCAAATAAATTGGGATAAGGGCAGGAGAATGATGATGAGTGCCTCCACAACCCATTTAGTACTGGATTGATGAATAAGAACTGCCACTCGGGTCGATCTTTAGGTAAAGCTGTGCTTGCCTAGGTCGGTCTGTGGATGGGTGACCGCCCGACATACCGAGTTTCCTCCGTGCCTCGGAAAGCACGTTAAGCTGTTGGTCCCGGCTGCCATATATAGATCTTTGACAGTCGTTACAGGTAGTCAGTGACCTGTAATTCTGACATCCAGTCCTACCAAAGAGTATCGTATTACCTAGTTGTGGAGGTCTGATAGGCAGTCGCTCCATGTAAAATACTGGTACTCAGCTGCATCCGGTTAGACTGGAAGCCAACCCCAACATAGTTGGGAAAAGGCTAGGCAGATGATGATTATACAATACGCCTTGGTAAGACATAGCCTGTATAAAAATCATAACATAAAAACAGCTGGCCACCATCAAACAAACACAACTTCGAGCCTATGACCGCTTTGACAATAGAGAGCTAGTAACGCTTTTCGTTCGTGACCTTGCGCTTGCGCACCGTGTCGTGAAAGCGGCGGAAACGCCCGAGCTCGCCCGAACGCACTCGGCGAACCACCATTGATTATAGTACAGCTGTGCGATTGTGCTACTATCTCGTGTTTACCATTTCTAATTAGTGTTTCTGCGTAATGAACTACGAGTAAATTATTAGCGACGTTTTGCAGCAATTTTTTTATGCTTTTGCACGCGGCGTCGCGTCGCCCGCGTGAATATGACGATTTTCCATACAAGCTTGCATCCCCTATTTAACTCCCTTAGGGATTGAATTTCCCGTCGGGGCTGCGGGTTGTTCGCAAGAGATACCGCGGCCTCGACATAAAGGGCTAAGAAGGAACATGGGTGGTTTTTAGCCAGTAGAAGTCTGACACTCCCTTTCGCTCTGCCCAAGAGCGGGTTATTTGATGATTTTCGACCCGCCAAAAAAAAAAAAAAGTGTTTTGCCTGTGCGTTGATCCTCAGTCAGTCAGCTTTGCATTTTATATACTTATACAGAAGATAATAGAAGAACTAGCTTTTCCCCGCGGTTTCGCTCGCGGTTTTGGTTGGAAA
Organism: Diarsia brunnea; assembly: GCA_949774965.1. Taxonomy (NCBI): domain Eukaryota; kingdom Metazoa; phylum Arthropoda; class Insecta; order Lepidoptera; family Noctuidae; genus Diarsia; species Diarsia brunnea. The sequence continues at coordinate 4,077,439 of OX459023.1, forward strand.
ATATCCCAGGGGAACGTTTTAAATAATTATATCCTATGACACTCGGGGAGAATAAAGCTTCCGATTAGTGAAAGAAAGTACAAAATCGGTTTACTAGATCCAGACATTACTGCGTAGAACCTCACAAACTCACAAACCCACAAAACCTCTTTATAATATTAGCAACCCTATTTGAATCGGATTTTGTAAAAAAATTCAAGCGTTTCAATTTTTTGTGCGGAACCCTACTATTTTTACTAAAACAAGTAACAAGTAGAAGGGATGTAAGAGTTAAAGTTACCTCTTAACACATCAGCTATCTGCCAATAAAAGTCTCGTCAAAATCGGTCAAGCCGTTTCGGAGCTCAGCCGGAACAAAAAGAGTTTGTATGGCTTGATTGGTCTTCAAGCGTACACTCATCATTTTAAAAAGAACAATGGTAGGAAATAATGCTTTCAGTGACAATTTAATTGTTTAATTATTGCTAACAAAGTAAGAAAACATCAATTAATCATTACTTCGCACTTTTTTCATCCAACTAATTTCTCGTCATAATATTCGTGTGAAATCATTCTCCAGAATCCTTTTATTTACCAAAACTGGTTGTTCCATTTAGGATATAAGATTCGATAGAAAAACCGAGGCCCCGGAAAGCCGGACACAAAAGGCTAAGAAGGAACATGGGTGATTTTTAAGCAGTAGAAGTCGGACACTCCCTTCCGCGTCGCCCAGAGCGGGAGCATTCATTTGATGATTCCCTGCCCTCAAAAAAAAAAAGGGATTTAAGACTCAACATATTAAACTCCCTCGTTAGTCTAATACTCTTAGGGGCAGCTGCTGTGTGCTGTGTTCTGGGTTCGATTCCCTATCGGGCAAAGTGTTATTGGGTTTTTCCATCAAGAACCTCTCAGTAGAAGCCACAGAGTCTGGATTTTGTGCCCGGTTGATGGCAATGGGCTCGCCCTCAATTAGGAGAGACTTATACAAGACTGGCAAAATGTGGCTGTACTATTAGGCACGCCTTTGCTTAACCCTTCACAGATTTCAGGCTTGATGTTATGTTATGTTTTCCAAAACTGGTTGTTCCGTTTAGGATATAAGACGCAACATACACACAAACACATTAAACTCATAATAACCCTCCTTTCGGTTTCAAAGTCGGTTAAAACAGACTTATCACAGGAAGCCATTATGCTAGTTACATAGCGAATTATGTACGTGTTGAGTATATAATGTGCATTATTTACTAAGTGGTTAACAGTATGAAACATGCTATGATTTATGAGATCTCCGACTGACTGACACGTGCGAAAAACAAGGTGTAAAGGGACCTTTCACGAAGTTGTCAACCAAGAATAGGGTAGTTAACTAAAAAAATCTAATTAGTCCGTCAGATAGATTTTCAAAAAATATTGGACACGTATTTTTTCTTTTTTCACGTAAACAAACAATGAAGACGATACAGTGCTTTGAAAACTCGTGTGACGTCATATTCTAAGACATTAGTATGACATTCTTTACCGGTGAGTGATGTCACGACCCTCCACTCAAATCTTTGACGCGTTTTATCTTCGTCAATCTTAATGTTTTGATAAAACAAAAAATACGTACCTATACAATATTTTTCGTTAATCTAACAGACGGACTAATTAAAATCATATAATATTTTTTTTAGTCAGTAAACATCCCTATTTGGTGGTAGGTACGCAAAGCCGCTTGGCTGCCGCAAGAACTGCCATACATAGATTCCGAGAGAGACAGCTCTGTATACCCTCCCCAATTAACAAGCGTAACGCTTACGTATGCGCTCATGTATGTAAACAATGATTGCTCACACAATACCAGTGGTTGAAAGTGAAATCAGAATGTACACGCGGATAAAGAGTTTAGTTTCTAGTGTAACTATGAATATCTGTGTCGGAAACTCAACCTGCCAGGGTGCAGGATTTGTTCGAAAGAGACAGGGTTGGGTTTTAGCCAATAATAGTAGTTTTAGTAGATACTCCCTTCTGCTTCGCCCAGAGAGTGGGGAGTCATTTGATAATTTCCCATCCTTAAAAAAAAAAAGTATGATCACAACCCAGTTAATACTAGGTAATACGATACTCTTTGGTAAGACTGGATGTCAGAATTTCAGGTCACTGACTACCTGTAACGACTGCCAAAGATCTATATACTTATGGCAGCCGGGACCAACAGCTTAACGTGCTTTCCGAGGCACGGAGGAAACTCAGTATATTGGGCGGTCACCCATCCACAGACCGACCTAGGCAAGCACAGCTTTACCTAAAGATCGACCCGAGTGGCAGTTCTTATTAAGCCACGAGCTCCTCTGTACAAACCATATATTTACTCTTATTTTGTAAGTTACTAGATTTACTAGAAGATTCTTCTAATTTTGATATTGAACAAAGATTTTGACAGTTCATCCCTAGCATAACGCAGCCACAATTTGTTACGATACAAGCCACATGCCTGACTACAAATCACATTCATCTACAGTACAAAAGCAAAGTGCGTGCGTGCGAATAACACAATAGCAGCAAGTTACACACAGATCTGAGAACTGTTGGGTTGAAAGTAAAAGTGATTATATCTGCGGTTAGGTGTAAACTAATTGATTTCGCGGTGTTGCGGAGGCTGGAGGTGTCGTGGGATGAGAATGTTGTTTTTTTTTCTTGTAGAGGTTGTATTGTCGCGGATGTAAGCTGTGCTGGCTTGTCAGTTAGTAGTAGTTAGTTTAGAAGTGATGATTTTAAGATTTTGATGTTATTAGAATATTTTAAAGACACATAAAATCATAACTCTCGCAAATCCCTGAAGCGTAAGGCAGAGGTGTAAAAAAAAAAAACATACAGACGAATTGAGAACCTCTTCCTTTTTGGAAGTCGGTTAATAAAGTACAGGAACATCAAGCACATCAGGCTATCCGAAACCGCTTTAGCAATAAAGTAAAAAATATTTTAAAGGCATTTAACAGATTGTATGTAGGTTGATGTGCTAGCGTGTCCGTACCTTCTTTTAAAAAAAACGTTGCCCCACACTAGGAATTTCTCCTTCACCCCCATGTTAAGGCCCATTATATTGTAATAGGTGGTAAGCCTGCCGTCATCAAACTGGTAAAAATCTAGACTCTCGAGGCTGCTACTGCGGTGAAACTCAATAACATTATACCGGTATGGGAATTGAACCCAAGACCTCATGCTAAGCAGTATTTCTTCTGACCACTAGACTAACAAAAATAATACCGTCACTTTTAAACCAGAACACAGTAACGGTGAAGATGTGGTCCCCTGAAGAACTCCTTTACAAAGACCACTAAGCCTAATAATGTTCAAATTAAAACTGACCTGTATCGCAACTCCATCGACGGATATGGTAATTTCGACCTTCTTACACTTGGCGCCATCTTTGGCTTCAGACTTCTTCAATTGCTGTGTGAACTGAAGCTTCTTTATCGCGTCCTTCACGACCTCAATGCCTTTGGGTTGGTCGACTTGCGTGCAGCCGAGGAACTGGAAAAGAAAAAGAGTAAAAATGTTAGTAGATGATCAAGTACAATCGCCAGCGTAAGTTATCACAAACTGTCTTTGTCCAAATGATTTTAAACCATAACATGTTAATTGCCAAGTTCAAAATCCAATAAGAAAATTTAGATCTAAAGGGGGTGTAAATCCACCATAACTAACGGGCGCTTCTGAGAACTTACTAATGGAAAAACCTGGGAATCTGGATCTAAAATGCGAAATTTCGTACCCACCGATCCTGGGTACGAAATTAATTAAAGCCGCGGATGCGAACACGAGATTAACGGAACAGCTATAAAGATACTCCAACAGAAGCTCAGTATGATATTGATCGACAGAACTCTCACGGCCCTACCATGACCCGTAAGCTTTTAAATCAATAATTAAACAAATAGCCGTCATCTTAGATATTAATTGTATACATCCACACTTTACAAGCTATTGTTATTATTATAATTGTCTTTAATCGTTTAGACTTTAACTTCCTTTTGAGATAAGGTTTCTTTTATGGCTGTCATGAACTGTTCAATGAAGAACCATCAGATCTTCCACTTATTGAAATAAATCTGACAGAGTTCCCGCTAGGTTTAAAAGCAAGAAATTTTGAACAGTTCCTTAAATAAAGCTTCACCCCTTAAAGGGGTTATATTGAGGATAACTCTCCCATAGGGCTACGGCTATGAGCTATGCCCAAGTTTTTCTTTAAAAAGTAACTTAATGAAGTGGTTACAATTTAGAAAAGAACAGAATACTCCTGGTTTTCTATCAACATTATCATCTGCGTAACCTTTTCCCAACTATATTGGGGTTGGCCGCTTGGTAGTAATAGGTAAGCACGGCAGAACTACATGTCGTGTCTGTCCTGTTATTTGCACATCACAGGAGCTGACAGACGTGACTGAAAACGCCAAACTCATCGCCACATTTCGGGGCTAAGTCAGTTTGAATTGTCATCGACACCCTACGAAGAGAAGTACTCATGTTTGTTTGTAGTAGCAGTTCTTAGTTTAGTACAAATTCTAGTCGCCAATAACTTCCAAGCTCTAAACCCAGGCACGTTCCGTACCAGTGCCTAGATAACAGAGCTCCGACGTACACACAACGCCCCCTGCATTCCGGCAGATATGGACCATCTGCTAATAGCACGTGCAATGATAGCCCTTATCTTTTGTTTGTTGTTAGATTTGCAGGCTCTCGTGTTCATAGCCTGTCTGGGATGTGCAAGGTGGAATTTAAATGACTGCAAACCTCATACAGGCTCATTTTAGGTATGGTGGTTGTGGATCAAATTTCCCGGAGCTACTTGGTCAGCACACCACACTAATCCCAAACCACTGCAACTTCTGAAAGACAGAATCAACAGTGGCGACCACCAGAAAAGCGACGAGACAATGAAGCTCGACGAAGACACAGAGAAACATAAAAACCTCCCTGGTAAGTTGCTGTTCCTTCTTCAGGGCTGATGTCTTTCCCATGGCGGTCTTCCACATTACCCCTATGCGACGCCTCATCGTCATTGACAAATTGCAACAGAAACCAACGCCATCCGCGAACTCTCCTCTTTACAGTGAGAAGGGTTGTGTCACAGCTGTGGGATCGTTGTACATACCTTAACAAGGTAGGCGACATGGCCCTTCACGAGGGCATCAGGCGCATGTATCCACGTCCTGCCATTGGGCGCTCCGTTCTGCTTGCCCTTGCCCTGCCAGAACAGCAGGGTAGACATCCTGGAACCAAAGAGAGGAACAAATGAGACGCAGTTCATAGTATATTTATCGGTAATGGAGACCAATCTTAGCGAAGACTAATCATACGCAGAAAATATTAACACAGGAACAGCTGTTTCATTTTTAATATTACCATAATATTACGCCTTGCAATCCACAAAACGTTTGGCACAGGTATACCTTACAAGTACACCTACATTTCGCCAGTTACGTTTAAATCCCATGTAATAGGGGGCGAGCCTATTGCCATCAACCAGGCACAAATCCGGACTCTCCGGCTACGACTGAGAAGGTTCTGATAGAAAACACAACGACACTTTGCCCAACCAGGGAATCGAGGCAAATTATGCTCATTATAGCCACTGCACTTCCACCCACATTCCACCACTAGATCAACGAGGCAGTTTTTAATATGATTCGAAAATATTTCAACTGTGAGAGGTTAATTTACATCTATATGCTGACCCTAGGTAAAAGTTTGACACGGTATTCCTTACACCATGTAGTCAGGGTAATTAAGAAGACGTGCTCATACATAATGAGGAAGTAAGACTGCTTTCATACCAGCTAAGAGATACCTTCATATTTTAATATTAGTTAAAAGAGGTTTTAGTATCTCATTAAATATTGGTACAGAGACAGGCCCCTAATACACGGCGTATTTTAAACGCGCAGACGACCGCGATGATGAAGCGCATAAACCGACCCTTTGTACGTGCTTCAAACGAGTTTTAAACGCACTTCACACGCGCGTTTGATGCTAAAAACGCAAAAAATTACATCTACAGCGCCGACGACGCGCGTTCCTGAAATAGCTTTTGATTACTGCTAAATAAAAGTGTAAAACCGAAAGGCACTTGTTCTCCCCGTCATTGGGTTATTTTTTTTATTTTGGTCCATACCTGGGAACCGTCTAGTTACGGAGATCATCATCAGCCTATAATATTCCCACTGCAGGGACTCAGGCCTCTTCTCTAAGAGAGGGATGGTCTATAATCCACCACGCAGCCCAGTGCGGGTTGGTACGTAGATGTCACATGTCTTCGATTTTTTTTGGTTCTAAGACATGCAATTTCCTCACGATGTTTTCCATCACAGTTACGGAGATATTGGAGGTCAAATTTGCAACGTTTTGGCAAGCATAATGCTTGGTTGACTGGGCTGCTGGGACTTGGTTTCGTGAAGGGACTGTTTACATCCTGTATTTGTGCTCATAAATGTACACGACGAGTAATAAGTAGGAATTATTTATAGCAATATTTATGACTACACAGAGTTTAAACGAGTTATTAACGGCATACATAGGTTTAGTAAATTATTTATACATTCTCTCGATCGTAATTAACTATTTATCTATAGAATCAATAAGGAACACACTAATAAACATAATTGTTTTATACGTAATTAAATATTAAAGGCTTCTTGTAAAAGTTTTTAATTAACATGACTTAGAAGACGGTGCGTCGGATGAAAGATGCGAACTGTGGCGAAAGATACATCCTATCCCTCCACATTTCATCAACCCGGAAGAACACCTACCGCCCAGAAACGAACTGCAGTGGCCAATCTGGAAATCTCTCAACCGATTGCGAGCCCCAGTTTGGCCGCTGTAGATATAATCTGGCTAAATGGGGTATCTTCGCTCCATCCCAAACAAATTGCCCATGTGGAGCCCCTCTGCAGGATATGCGCCACCTCCTATCCTGCTCATCCTGCACAACCCCTTGCACCTTTCAGGATTTACTCGAAGCAAATGATAGAGCTGTGCAGGTGGCTACATACTGGTATAACACAATTTGAGATCATCGACACGTAAAGAAGAAGATTAACATAAATGAGACCAAGCACTATAGCTCTTGCTCGTGGCTTCGCAATCTTGGAGTTTACTTGGAGGATCAGATGTCCTATAACCTAACCCGGGTCATAACATAACACCACGCCTGTGTACCCATAAGCGTTAGGCAGAGGAGTACCATTTTGTACATTAGAACACAATTGATCGCTTAGTTTAGCTTAAGTTATGGCTTAAACGTGTTCGGCTTGTAACAATAGAATTTATTGATGGAATCGACATTGCATGGAAATTGCGAATCAGTGTCGACAAAATATATGTTATTTTTACTTGCTCATGCCCGCAGCAGTGGATGTCGGTTATCATGACCGATGTCGATTTCGTTATCATCATTTGCCTAGCCTTGTCCCAACTATGTTGGGGTCAGCTTCCAGTCTAACCGGATGCAGCTGAATACCAGTTCTTATCTGACCTCCACAACCCAGTTAATACTAGGTAATACGATACTCTTTGGTAAGACTGGATGTCAGAATTTCAGATCACTGACTACCTGTAACGACTGTCAAAGATCTATATATGGCAGCCGGGACCAACAGCTTAACGTGCATTCCGTGGCACGAAAGAAACTCGATATATCGGGCGGTCACCCATCCACAGACTGACCTAGGCAAGCACAGCTTTACCTAAAGATCGACCCGAGAGACAGTTCTTATTAAGAAAAAAAAAACAAATTGGAAACAGATTTCGTTAAAATAGTGGACTATGCTATGACGTTAAATAATTAATTAATTAAAACGTTGAAGAATAACGCAGCAAAACTAAATAAAAGCCACAAAAAGATTCGGCCTGTATAAACACGCATGCAGTAAGCATGGAAAATCAATGTTTTCTTGTTTTTTATTTATAATAAATAACACAAATGTTTTATAGATAATGATTTACTTAGTATTTTATTGTTTTACGATTACATGGTTGTATTACGATGGAATATTTTACATGTATGATAATTGCTGTGAAGATTTCCATGATAGTAGGGATTGAGAAATATTTATACTTATGTAATGATGCTCACGGTATGAGCATGTATACCTACATAAATTAAAGCAGTCAGGAATTCTTGATTTATGACAATTTTATTAACATATACATAACATCGCGCCTCCTACCTAAGAGTACAGCCACATTTCACCAGATACGTCTTTTTTTGTTTTTTGGGTGGTGGTAAATCATCAAATGACTCCCCCCGCTCTGAGCACAGCGGTAGGGAGTGTCAGACTTCTACAGACTAAAAACCACCCATGTTCCTTCCTAGCCCTTTGTGTCGAGGCCGCGGTATATCTTTCGAACTCCTACCCCTCACGCCTTATCCTTTTGGCGAATTCAGCGTTAAATTATTTTAGGGTAACAGTATTTTTGTCCAATCGCACAAAAATCTAAAAACAAACTATTCTTACGATCAATATAAATTGACATTTCAATTCCAAAAACCCATGAAATTGTTTGCCTACCCGTAAATGTCAGTAATTATAGAATCAATAATAATTATTTAACACTATAAATAGAATATACGGGTATTGTCAATGAACTTATCAAGGTTATCTGACCAAAAATAGCCATAATGGAATATTTATGGAGTCAGTGTAACACGCAATCTCAATGTCATTCATTTTGTATAGTCATTAATAGTCAAAAATATTTATTGCGTTGATTACGTTCCTGGTATTCAGGTCTTACTAAGGGGTATCGTATTCCTGTCGAGGCTGCGGGTTGTTCGCAAGGGATACCGCGGCCTCGACATGAAGGGCGAAGAAGGAACATGGGTGGTTTTGAGTCAGTATTTGTTAGTAGTTATTTGATGATTTCCCACCAACCAAAAAAAAAAAAAAAGTCGTATTACCCAGTACGAACTGGGTTGTGGAGGTCAGATAGGCAGTCGCTCCATGTAAAATACTGGTATTCAGCTGCATCCGGTTAGACTGGGATACGGCCCCGTCATAGTTGGGAAAAAGCTAGGCAGATGATGATTTATATTCCTTGTCAAGCTGACAAATTTTTCAAAAAAATGCAGCAATAATTTATGGTCAATGTGGCAACACTTAGGAGAGGCCTATGTCCAGCAGTGGACGTGACAAAATGACTCCTCCCGCTTAGGAGGGAGTGTCAGACTCTTACTGACTCAAAAACCCATCCTTGTTCCTTCTCATGCCCTTTGCGTAACATATTAACATCTGCCTGCAGCAAATGCAATCCAATAGAGCGACGTAAACCTCAAATAAGCTTACAAATAATCACTTGTCAGCGCTAATTACAATGATACAGCAACCATCACGCTTAGACCTTGGCGTGCCAGATAGAGCGATAGCCGACATAAACACCAATTAATACATTATATACCAACACAATCGTGTGTTCGTAACACGAACACTATTATTATTAATAAGATGGGAATTATATAAAGTTATAAAGATCTAACCGAACCTAGCGGTGTTGGATTTACATACAAACTTTCAACACCTATTTCACCCTCTCAAGAGTCGAATTCCTCAAAATCCTTTATAGGTGGACGCTTACATCTTAATAGCTATCTGTATGCCAAATTTCAGCCTGATCCGTTCAGTAGTTTGTCCGTTTAGTACTGTGAAATTCCTGATGGAAAAATCCCAACACTTTGCTCAACCCGGGAATCGAACCTAGGATCTCACGCTCAGCAGTCGCGCTTACGACCACAAATCCAACGAAGCAGTCACAAGACAGTTTATACTAATTGAAGCTCGACAACGGCCCAATTAGGAGCACACAGTAGGTACCAACATTTCACACTAAGTGACGTAAGCTTCCTCTGTAGTCTATGGTTTCGTCACCATCCGGTACTGAGAAGTGATTGGGCAACAGACACTATTATAATACGGATAAAGATTTATTTGAAGGAAGTCTCCGGTTGATTATGATACTAGAACGTTCGAGGAAATGACGAATAAATAAGTTAAGCAAATTAGGAAATATTATATCGAAGACGAAATACGTAATATAAATAAAAGCAGTCCAATGTCGTCAGTAGGGAAGGATTGTGCCCAGTTGATGGCAATACGGTAGTTGGCTAAAAAATCTAATTAGTCCGTCATCATCTGCTTAGCCTTTTCCCAACTATGTTAGGGTCGGCTTCCAGTCTAACAGAATGCAGCTGAATATCAGTATTTTACATGGAACGATTGCCTATCTGACATAATTATTGCCGATAACGTGCACTGCACGACTCACTCTCATATTTTGCCCGTCAAAGAGATGGCACTCAAGTACCCACATTCAGCAGTCGTACTTTGCCACCACTAAACCAATGGTGTATATTAAAAATATTTGATTTAAGCCAATTAATTTTGTCGACGAACTAGACCGAATTAATTAATCAAACATCATTAAGGAAGGTGATTGCAAAAAAAAAACGATGTCGAAACGTTTTTATTATGATAATATTTTGATGAACGATAAAAAAGGTTAACATTATGACATTGAGATTTACCATATAAAGTCCATTTCACGAAAGAAGTCCCGCGGACAATTGTGGAACTAAATTTAACAGATCGGCCATGTTGTCGTTTGTCGATGTTATCAAGGTGCGTTTGTTGTGTGTGGTAGATATTTTGTGAGTTTATTATTGGATTAGTGCGTTATAAGGTTTATTTACGATGCCAAAAGTTGTGAAACAACATAATGTCGCGCGACATACAGCGCTGCGTCTGCGGGACTTCTTTCGTGAAATGGACTTTACTTACTTAGTTGTTTTTTTTTTTAGGAAATACTGCTAAAATCAGCTGTTGCCATATCACTTTGTATTGAGGATCAGGATACTCCATGGTTACTATTAACCATGGAGTATCCTGCTCGTTCTTCTCCATTAAACGCGCTACGTGCGTGTAGTTTCAACTTATTTATAACAAACTAACCGACAGACTCCTTAATATTCTAATGTGGCTGTCTTCTAATGATCGAATTTGAATAAGCGCTTTAAATTTGAAAAGAGAATATGAAAAAAAAACGCAGCAGCCATCTTTTTTTTGCACTGTCATTATTTGAATGTTGGTAAACATGGCCAGACGACGCGTCGCTATAGTGAGGTCAGTTTAAAACCTTGACTTGTAGGACATTTCAATATTTTAAAGCGATTTAAAGTTTATAAATTGGTATCACGTATGTATTGTAATGTCCGGTTCCGTTATTTTTTCATTTATTTACAAGATTCTTTGCTTTGGAATTTGTTTTATTGACAATGATTGCCATTGTGTTTTGTGAACTTTAATTTGGCTTAACATAATATTATGGCTTTAGTAAGTAATGAGTATAATATTAGAGGAAGTTTGAAAGTTGTACCTGTAACCTGTTATAGAAAAAATGAAAGTAAGTCGTTTATCTTGGTATGCTCATTAATGAGGAGGGATGAACCGCATGTGACTAAAAAAGTGATGTAAGTATATAAATATTGATGGATGGAGAGAGAGAGGAAGGCCAAAGAAAAGATGGATGGATTCTGTGAGGAATGATACGAAACAGGGAAGAATGGAAGAAGAAAACGTGTTGCGCCGACCCCAAATAGAATGGGATAAGGATATGAAGATGATGATTTGGCTTTGTCCTAAGATATAAGGCGCTCGTGGCTAAATAATAACAATCCTACGGGTCGATCGAAAGTTAAGCAGTGCTAGTCACGGTCGAGCTGTGGATGGGTGACCATCAATTCGCTTCGTGCCTCGAAAAGTACGATAAGCCCGGCTTTCTATTGTAAATCTTTTACAGTCACCACAGGTAATCAGTGGCCCGAAAGTATGACAACCAGTCGCACCAAATCGTAGTACCCAGAAGTAACTGGGTTGTGGAGGTCAGATAGGCAGTCGCTCCATGTAAAATACTGCCTACCTATTCAGCTGCATTCGGTTAGACTGGCAGATAATCGCAAGTATCGCAACATAGTTGAGAAAAGGCTAGGCAGATGATGATTATTTATTGCTTTGTTCTAGTAACATAACATTGCCCCTGTAATCCCCGAATGGTTAGGCAGAGGTGTACCTTATAGTACAATGACATTACGCCAAGTTATATTTAACTCCCATGTAATTGCGAGCCTATAGGGATGTTTACTGACTAAAAAAAATATGATTTTAATTAGTCCGTATTATTGTTTCTAATAGTCCGTATTTTTTTTAGTTTTATCAAATCATTAAAAATTGACGAAGATAAAACACGTCAAAGATTTGAGTGGGGGATCGTGACGTCACTCACCGTTAAAGAATGTCATAATGTCTTAGAATATGACGTCACACGAGTTTTCAAAGCACTGTATCGTCTTCATTGTTTGTTTACGTGAAAAAAGAAAAATACGTGTCCAATATTTTTTGGAAATCTATCTGACGGACTAATTAGATTTTTTTTAGTTAACTACCCTATTGCCATCAACTGGGCACAAATACAGGCTCCGTGTCTACTACTGAGAAATTCCTAATGAAAAAACCCAATATCACTTTGCCCGACTTGGGAATCGAAGTCAGGACCTCATGCTCAGCAGTCGCGCTTCCGTCTACTAGACCAACGAGGCAGGTGCTTGAGTAAATTATTGAGTATTACGTATCGTGAATATTAAATTCTCTATTTTTCTTTGTCCTAAGAAATTATGCAGCCTATGTGCCTAACCCACTTGGGACGAAGCTTGATTATATTCACCTAACACAATACTCATGATGCAATCATTTCCGTGTGTTCTACCAGTTAATCGGGGTTACCAGCGAAAATTACATTTAATTATCATGACGGCAACACTGAGAATAAAAAGATTTTAAGATAATAATAAAATGTCGGAAAACATGTACAATTAACGAATCATTTTGTGTAACTACTAATTATTAGTTTTAATCATTTTAGTGTTGCAAAATTAAGTATCTAGGTAGGTAGGCTATAGTTTTTAGGACGTTGCAAGGTGATCAGAAGATCATTTATCTTTTCTGAATAACTAATATTACATGAATCATTCAAGTTACAGCTGTTTAGTTCATTTTGTCTTGACATAAAGGTCCAAGAAACCAGGTCATTAAAATACAAAAAAAAAATATTACATTGACAAGAGGACGCTGCGCTGGATAGTAAAAACGGTAAAAATGTGAAAATACGAATACAAAATGGCGGCGACATTTGTTCCGAAATCTCAGAAATAAAAAAAGATGTTGAACTCTAGGTAGGTACTTGATCTGAATACCAATTTTATGGGGTTGGAAAACGCTTTTCTATTTACATAGGGGTTTACCTATACATAATTGGAAAATGTCGTGAGAATGGATTTTTTTGGTAAAAGGGAGATCAAAGAAACGATGAATGGACTATGTAAAAGAAAAAAGAATTTTGAAAATCGGTCCACAATTGACGAAGATATTATGCGCGGACGTAGGTATACATAAAAAATACATACGTGACACACGAACAGAGAACCTTCTTCTTCCTTTTTGGAAGTCAGTTAATGATATGGCAAAAGGGCCGACTGCTGACATGACGCATAAGCAGCCTGAAACGTTCCCACAGCTGGGATACGGGACTTCCTCCTGTGAGAGATCATCATCATCATCATCATCATCAGCCTATTGCAATCCACTGCTGGATATAGGCCTCTTTAATGCACCTTTTAGGCACCTTTTCATGTATTAATTGCAATAACCCCGAACTACCAAACCAATACCAATATGAACTCTGTTCGTCTGTGCATACTTGAAGGATCTGGTTTTACCGAGACTCCTCCGAACTGAACTAAACCCTAACGTAACCAAAATAGATCACTTACTCCTTTGAGACCACACACTAGGTCTACAACTTACATGCAATACCATGCAATTTTCATCCTTATGCATAGAACGATAAAGGTGGATCGTGTTGAAGAATTATTGTCATTGTTTCTTTGAAACTCTCAATGTGAAACCAACTGTTGAGTCTCCAAAATAAGGTCGATATTCGCTTGATTATGCCATGGTAGTTGTTACGTTATAGCAATGCGGATGGCTACGAAGTTCCGTACTTAGTACCGACTGATACGGCGTTCACTCACACATGCGCATTACGCCGTTCATTCACACTTGTCAGACGTAGGGATGGGATGTGCTCGATATTTTAACGACGATCTTTTGAGATTTGAATAAGTATTTTTTACGGGTTTTTTTTGTTAGTAAGGAAGTTATTATGCAATACCGCCTTTTGAAGAGGTGATGATATTCCGCTGATTGAGACTTTTTTTTTCTATTAATTTTAGTTATAAAATTATTCTTCAAATCAATTCATTTATTTGCATAACACAGGTTCAGAGAATGTTACAAAAAAAAAAAAAAAATCTTAGTCAAGAGGTCTGATAAATCAAAATGGTCTATGGCTATATGCCAATATTGTAAAGATAACATAGATAATTTATTTATTTGCGTAAAATATGGTATAAATAGGTGTTATTATACCGTATAAGATCATACATGTTTTGCTTAAAGTTAAACCATGCAAACTAAAAAAAACAGTTACCTTGGCTAAATCGATAAATATGTAGAATATCACTGAATTAATTAAAATAATAAAATCAGGCGTGCATCACGTGAAAAACTAGGCAGTGAGCACAAACTTCTACTGAATAATTTTTGAACATGCATATTTGAAAAGTTATAGTTTACAAAGCTCTACATGTTAAAAGTTGTTTGAAATCTACGTATACTTGATTAATGCTGACCTTTAAATTCTAGATATTTCTAAAGATTTTATTACTCATCTTATGTTAACGTTCAACGACCTTTTGTGTTATTGTAAGTATTTATATACCTCAGAATTCTTTATGAAGAATAATCTTAGTAATTTGATCAAGTTTTTGTAGTTTTTACATCAAAATATTACAATATTTAACAGTTGGCTAGTTTTGTAACTGTTTCTTGTTTTATTTTTGTGTGCTTTTGGTGAACTTTGGTCGGGTCATCAACTTTTGTTTTTAAATTAATTTAAATTATTTCTACATTTAATAGTAAATCTTGTATTTTGTATAATCTAGCGTCATTTCGCAAGGCGGGAAGTCATTTAAAATCTAAAGATGAAATCAAATAAGTAATATGTGAAGATTGTGACTGAGTAACTGTAGTTTTTACCAATTTCTATAGAAAAAAAACATGATTTTAGTAAACCAAATATCCTAAAGAAATCCAACGAAAACTTACAAAATGCAGCTATTTTATATGCAATGCAAGTAAACTCTATAATTAAAAATAATGGAAAAATAAAAATTAATATTGGCCATCACAATCTCCAGAACATTCAATCAAAATAGATAATAACTGTCATAAACATAAAAACATAAAAATAATGGCTGTTATTAACTTTGTTTTATTGAGCGACGATGACTTCAATGAATATCTACAATATGTAAAAATGGATAAAAACATGTAATTAATCTCCTTTTAAAAACAACAACAATTTATGGGGGCTTTAGATGACGTAGAAGTGAAATTGAGTCCCATGGAAAAATAAGATATTTTCTGTTATTTTATATAAGTAGATACCTGGGTTAGGACTTAGCTAGGTCCTAGAATATCTTTTATTCATATAGACATTCACACGGGCGAATATAAATAGACTCACGACATTTTCCCATTGGGGAAGGCGAAAACTACAGAGCGTCACCTGATACGATCCTTATACTCCATTTGCCTCGTCCACGTTCATACATCCGCATCATCATCATTTCATCTGTTCCACACGGAGGAAGTCACTAGCCAAAGCTATTAAAGTATAAAACTAAAAATGTATGGCCCAAAAGATAAACCATACAGGAACGACGTACTTAACACGAAAACAAACTGAGGTTGACAACAATTGCTTGACATGGACAGAAAAAAACATCATCAAATCAGGAATTATCCACTACATGGAATAAGGCCTCTCCTTTTTTCTCCCACACTTTCAGGTTCTGTACGTCCCTTATGCAGTAGTTCCCCGCGATTTTGACGATATCGTCAACCCAACGAGCTTTAGGACAGAAAAAGTACCTGTATTAATACCTCAAAATTCAGTACATAACAAATTAATATACCGATTACTGACTCCCAAACTAAACATAACCAAGGTCCAAATATGACCTTTAGAGACACGAAGTCGATCTCAAGTTACTCCCGAACATCGATGCAGCACATCACTATAACTTGCATAACACAACATACGCACACAACCGCCGGACGCTGAGTAGACTAGGTTATTGCGAACTATCCTTTACTAAAGGTATACTGGAGATAAGCAGATTTTTAAAAGATAGACTTTGGTTTTACATAGGTACAGGAAAAAGTAAATGGAGGCTGGGGTGAAAGAAATCACACTATATTATTGAACAGAGTCCAATTTTATTGACGTGCAATGGCTGACTGTGTTTTATACCTTTGCTTATAAAAAAGCAAAATAGGTTTGGTAGAGCGGTCAAAATGTTGACAGTTGTGTCAAGTACTGCCATTTTTGCTAATTAATGAGACTTTTCAGCTTAAGTCTAGTCTCTGGGATGAACATAAAAACAGTTTAATGACAGCACTGTTTTAAGCTGCCATCTCACTCACAGTGAAACAATGACCTTTTGTCAATGGTTGGTAAACATTTGTGACACTGTTTTACAAAATTCAAGATGGCGGACTAAGTACGATTTTAGGCACGCGTCAAAAGATTTATACAGCTTTACTTTTTTTTTTGGGCTGTTGGAAATCATCAAATAACCCCTCCCGCTCTGGGCAGAGCGGAAGGGAGTGTCAGACTTCTACTGACTAAAAACCACCCATGTTCCTTCTTAGCCCTTTGTGTCGAGGCCGCGGTATCTCTTTCGAACAATCCGCAGCATACAGCTATACTTGAGACCTCAAACAAACAACCAAAGTTTCGTCTTTGGTATTGTAGCTGATGAAAGTCAGGCGGTGATCACTACGATCAAATGGACCGTCTGCTTGCCAGTCTTGCCACCCACTAATACAAGATTTACCTACTTACTTCCTTTGTCAAAAGATTAACAATCATTTGACCTTAGACCACCCATCTAACATTGTTCTAACAAACTGTAGGTTAATTTATTTCCTATATTCATAATTCCAAATAAGGAAAAACGTGACAAGAAAGATAGAACTCAACACGGGTTATCGCTACACGCTCAGAGCGAAGCAATTATTTTGACGGAAGCCATGACACATCGCCTCTAACGTCACAGGCAGTCTAGAGCAGGTATTCGAGTATACTAAGGTCGAAAGTAATGGAAAATATTGACGGTCAGACTTTAAGTAGATGAATGGATAGACTTTCAAAATAATGACAACTAATGATGATGAGTTGATGACAGATGTTTTGGCGCGCTCGCTGTCAAAAAGACATTGTTCTAATTTCAAAGAGCTGTCATAATTTTATGCTGTGTTCGATTTTTGAAGAGATTATGACAATTTGTTTTAAATAACAATGATTTGAAACTGTATGATCTAATTATTATTCTAGATGAATTCTTTAATTCGGGTATTTTACGGAATCTTTTGTGATTGCATCTGACCTAATCAAGGCTAAAATGGAACTCTGAGCCGGATTATTTTTAAACCTATGTCCGAAAACACCCGGACTTGTACAACATCTTGGTTGTCAGATTCCCAGCTGTGGGAACATTATGGGCTAATTATGCAGGAGGCTGATTTGAATATTATAAAGAACCCGAACCGATAGTCACCCATATTTATAGGTTCGTCGACATTCAAACTCTTTGGCGAAACAGAAGTTTTTGTAAACAAGACGCAAGCAAACAGGTTTGATAATAAAAACACTTTTGTCTATTCTACTCGGCATCGATTGTTTTTGTTCATATGAGGATAAATCATTTATATTGTAAGTATTGAGTTCGTAAATATTTCGGAGAATTTTATTAAAGAAGAATAAGGAAAGAATCAAGGAAGTCCCCCAATTCAGTGTTTTGAAATATTTTTATGTGAAAATGGTCATTTATTAGTGGTTACAAATACGTAAGTAATTGAAAACAAAAATATACAACGCGTTATCTTTGCGAATTTAATATCAAAACAAATTATCATAATGTTCTTATTCGGGATCGATTTGTTAACAAATCAACAGATTTAAATAAAGAACACATCATTTAAAACACGATTGCATAAACGGATCACCCCTATGTTATTCAAATTCTAAATTCGAATACACGATTTGCGCGCGAAACCACTCACTTTGACAGCTATTCCATTCCATGTTCCACGTACATTGCTTCATACATTTACAAGTCGTTTTACAGTTATAGTACTTAAACGGTATTGTTTAAGGAACAATGCGGGTTATTCGACTAAAATGGTCGAAAGGTGTGTTGACATAGTGACTAAGGCTTTAAATGTTCATGTAGCTGTTTAGGATCGTGAGATAAACCAATGCATGCTGTGTTCCGTCGCTAGAGCCGTGGAGGTTGCAACATGGCTGTATGAATTTTTTATACCTTTGCAGAGACAAATTAAAAATAATAAAATAGGAGCCATAGAGCGCTCAATATTTTGACAGTTCTGTCCAAAGTGATGTCAATTTTGACAGGTCTGTCAAGTGTTGTAATTTTCCCGCCTTTTAACGTTGCTATGTTCCAGTTGAGATGCATTCTAATTAAAATCAGCACACATTTTTCCGTAACGAAACTATGTCAGTATTCCAGTTATTCATTACTTATAATAATAAAATACGTTGCAAAACATCGTTTTTAATTAGATTCTAGCTGTAGTTAAGAAATCGCACAGACAGCCTTGTTATAGTTAGAATTCCGCATATTTCTAATTTTATGGCTTTTATTTACAAATAATAATAATTGTACCTACGTAATCCTAAATATACAATATGGTAGCATTAGAATTAAATGTAAGTAGGTACGTCCAGCACATCTGCAGGGGCTAGACCACAAACCTAGACAAAATGAGTACAGACTAATTATAATCCATTGAAATGTTGCTTGCTACCTAAAACGCTTGATATTTAAAAAATAAAATTGCGTCCTCTAATAAATGCACGCTAAATGTAACATTTCAATGGACTAGTGACATTTGATCGCCGAAAACGAGGAAAAATAAAAATAAAGTGCGAGTTGGATATGCGCATGAAAGGTCCATACCGTTCGTGAAAGGGGGAGCATTAGAATTAAATGTAAGTAGGTACGTCCAGCACATCTGCAGGGCCTAGACCACAGGCCTAGACAAAATGAGTACAGACTAATTATAATCCATTGAAATGTTGCTTGCTACCTAAAACGCTTGATATTTAAAAAATAAAATTGCGTCCTCTAATAAATGCACGCTAAATGTAACATTTCAATGGACTAGTGACATTTGATCGCCGAAAACGAGGAAAAATAAAAATAAAGTGCGAGTTGGATATGCGCATGGAAGGTCCGTACCGTTCGTGAAAGGGGGCGCCCCTCCCTTTAACTTTCAGAAATTCAGGAAAAAGTTATGTCTCATGTTAATGAAGGTATTTAATAAAACGGAATATTATGTAATATTCAATACACTTCATAGTTAAGTAAATACAATACAATAAATTACCAATTACTATTAATTACCTATTACCACATAAAATCTATCAGAAACCATTAATCGTTTAGTTATTTAATAGTCATTTTATTTCATAAGAATTGGCCAGACAGGAAAGTAATAAGGATAATATGATTTTTTTAAGAATAAGTAATGGAAAAACCAATTTGTTTAACTTTTTTGCGTAGACGTCATCGCCATTCGTCGATTTGATCGGCATAAACATAATAATCCAATAGTCCAATGAAAAAATCAAAAAAAGGAAAATCATCAAATCCCGCTCTGGGCAGAGCGGTAGGGAGTGCCAGAATTCTACTGATTAAAAACCACCCATATTCCTTCTTAGCCCTTTGTGTTGAGAACGCGGTAGGTATCTCTTTCGAACAACCCGCGCAGTTTGTAATGACCTAATTTCAAGAACAAGCCCTTATTCGTTTCACTGATTAGTACTCGGTTAGAAATCAGATATCCAAGTCTATTCCCACGCTATCTATAAAGCTGATGTAATCATAAATTATAGAAACATGATCTAATAAGTATTAAGTGTTCATTTACTTTATTACTGTTGTCTCTATGCAAAGAAATTGTGTTGTTTTGCAAAAGCAATCTCATATAAATGTTATTCCTTTACACTTTGATATAACCTGAATGTCAATAAGGGAACAGGTGAAGATACTCACATACATACATAGCCTGTCAAAATCATAACCCTTCTTTGGCTTTGCCGTGGTCGGGTAATAAAAAAAAGCATCTATTTCTAATGTGGTTAATCTGGCCACAACCTGCGTCTATCATCATCATTCTCTTGCCCTTATCCCAATTCATTTGGTGGTCGGCGCAGCATGTCTTCTTCTTCCATAATTCTCTGTTACTCGTCAACATGAGACACCTCCTTTCTTTCCATATCATCCTTGATACAGTCCATCCATGGTTTCTTTGATCTTCCTCTCCTCTCTTAACCATCCACATTGAGTCATTTATACTCAAAGCTTTCCTTACGACATTTTCCTCACTCCTCTGCATCACATGCCCGTACCACGGCGCCACTTTCAGACTTCCTCTTATGTACTCGTTTCTTAACAGATGGTTCTCGCCATCTTTTAATAAATGTGTTAAGGATTCATCGAAAAAATCAAATGACAAAAAAATAACGAACCAGAAACCTAAAATCTTAAAATCCCGCTCGCAAAACCAAAGACAAAAATTAAAATAATGTAGACTA
Organism: Diarsia brunnea; assembly: GCA_949774965.1. Classification (NCBI taxonomy): domain Eukaryota; kingdom Metazoa; phylum Arthropoda; class Insecta; order Lepidoptera; family Noctuidae; genus Diarsia; species Diarsia brunnea. The sequence goes on from OX459023.1 coordinate 4,098,256, forward strand.
GACCACAATTGCAATCTGTTACCTAATCCCCTAGTTTAAAACATATCACTTCTGTCTAACACGCAAAACACATTACCCTCCTTTTCTGCGAAGTAGGTAGTGCAAGAAAAAAGTGCACTAAAGAAGCTTTGTAGATCAGTCGAGTTCCCATACAATTTCACTTTTGTTTGCACTCATTGAAGCGTTAAAATTATGTACTATGAAAGTACTGTAATAAATTATCTTGCGACTAGATTTTTAGTTCATTCCTGTTTCCTGTAGCTGTTCTTTTAAGATCACTAGTGCCTACGTGTCCTGTTGTTTGTTCACTACAGGAACTGATGGACGCTACCAAAAACGCCAAACTAGTATAGCTTTTTTTTTTGTTTTGGCGCGTGGAAAATCATCAAATAACCCCTCCCGCTCTTGGGCAGAGCGAAAGGGAGCGTCAGACTTCTACTGACTAATAACCACCCATGTTCTTCTTCTTCTTCATGTCGAGGCCGCCGTATCTCTTGCGAACAACCCGCAGCCCCGACGGGAAACTAGTATGGCTCAGTTCTGGATCGACACAATTTAGATTGCTAACGACACAGCACTGCATCTACAGCCATTGCAGATTCGTTGATAATTCATTCATTATTTATTCGTTTTACGAGATAAATCTAAAATGTTATGAGTTTTCCTTAGTCCTCCCCGACCCTTACTCGTGTCAGCCCGGGGGCAGCTGAACCACCAGCCCCTAAATAATGTATTTCAGATCCAGCCTGTCCTTTTGCTGACCCCCCCAGTGATGTCCTAAGCCAAGGCTCGTATCCCGTAAGTGGTGCCGTTAGTTCTTTGTCACTTACTGCTGCACTCAGAGAGTTTTAATGATTGCTTAGGCCATCACTTAGTAAAGGTTTTGACAGTTTTGTCATACAAAAGTATGTCAAATCTTTACTAAGTGACAGCTTAAGTAATCTCACAGATTAAATATCTCTGAGTACCGCAGGAAGAGATATATCCGAGATAAAAATCACGGGAATCCCCATACCAAAGCTAAAACGTGTTATATGCTAACAAAAACAGTAAGTCCAATCTCTAAACATCTCGTAGGTCTATGAATAGAACCGGTCAAGCGTGTTTTTATTGGTTACACGATGATTTTGGCTTCATACCTTATTTAGTATGCAGAAAATGGTTTGAGAATATTGAGGCAAGATAGGCACTTCTCGACAGTAACTTTTCTTAGAGCGTTTCTACGGTCAAGCAGTGTGTGCTTGACGGCAAATGCTCCTATCATTGTCATGCATGTATCCCTGATTTTAGGGGAACGCTTTAAGCATAATGATCCTCTAATCAACTTATAATGATCCTGCTGGGATACAGACTTGCTTTTTCATGGTAGAGTTTGTGCCCGGTGGTCACCGGGGGCTTAGTAGCAAAGCCCGTTCATCTGAATAAAATCATTATTGAAAGGCTCATTTAAGCCAATGGCTCAGCATCGCGGGCTGGCTCGAGCGAGTGTTGGGGATGGCGTGATCATGATGTCGCAACTGACGGGTCGGGATGACTTATGTGTTGAACTGCGATCTTCCAAGTTAGTACGATCCCGATGACTGCCATTCCTATTCTCATTTTATCGTAATAATTATTGAACAAAACAAAAATAAACGATGACTCACCTAAAGTCAGTGTATAAAACATTAAACGGTTCACATTTTGTATCGGTTTAACTTGTAACTGCCTCGGTTACGTGTCCTTACGTAATTCTTTACTAAGTTACGTTTTATTAGGTTTATTTTATAATATACCTACGTAATATGCCGTTAGGCTGGTTTGTGTTTCCGTTCTGAGAATAGGAATGGGAGAATAAGGAAATCTGTCGGTCACGACTCACGAGTAACTTTTGGATGTAAGAAGCAGAGTTAACTAAGGTTTATTTGAGAAGCTCGTAGTTAAGTTTGATCACCTTCAGGTTAAGCCCCACTTGCCTAGGTTGGTCTTATACCCATTACATACCGAGTTTTCTCAGTATCTCGGAAAACACGTTAAGCTGTTGGTCCCGGGCTGTCATTTCTACTTCTTTGAAAGTCGTTACAGGTAGTCAGTGGCCTAAAAGTTTAACAACCGGTCATAGCAAGGGGTCTTAGCCAGTACTAACTGGGTTGTGGGTTAATCGGTTGTCGTGGTATGGGCATGTGATACGGAGGAAAAAGGAAAATGTCGTGAGAAAAGTTTTTAGTATGAATGTGGATGGGTATCAGAGCAGGAGAACACCAAAGAAACGAAGCTGATGAGATGACGAGTAATAGAGAAGTATGGAAGAAGAAGACATGCTGCGCCGACCCCAAATGAATAGGGGATCGGACTGGGTCAAAAAAATATGATTCTAATTAGTCCGTCAGTAAAATTTTCGAAAAATATTGGATACGTTTTTTTTTTGTTTTATCAAATTAATAAAAATTGACGAAGATAAAACGCGTCAAAGATCATGAGTGGGGGGTTGTGACGTAATTTGTAAGTAAAAAATGTACTGACAGGTGACGTTTTCGAGGAGTTCACGAGTTTTCGAAGCACTATATCGTCTTAATTTTTTGTTAATGTGAAAAAAGAAAAAATAAGTGTTCAATATTTTTTGGAAATCTATCTGACGGACTAATACGTTTTTTTTTGTCCGATCCCCTATTGTGATAAGGGCAAGATAATGATGATGAGGTGGTTGTTAGGGGGAACGAACACAAACCCAGACAAAATGACCTATTTGCATGTGTAAGATCTAATTATATTAGCTGAAGTCATCTTCCTGCGCATTGTCGGCGGTTTTTATAAGAAACAGTTATCATGTAACTTTTGACCTTAACAGAAAAATTAGGTTATCAATGTCTGGAAGGAAATAAGTACTTAACGATTAGTTATTGTTCCAATTAATTGGTATTCTTTTAATTAAGCATTTAGAATTTGATGCGCCATTTCTTTATCAGGTGCAAGGGTCACTGAAATACGACGTAATTTAATAATATTTCATCACGTCTGTATTTTAGTGGTCGCAAGTGCAATTCTTGTGCAAGCATTAGGTCCAGGCTTCGGTCAATTATTGATGGAAGGGTCCTGGATTCGATTTCCAGGTCGGTCAAAGTGTTACTTTTTGGGTTTTTTTGTAGTAGCAGTTATGGAGTCTGAATTTGTGACTGGTTGATAGCATAAAGGGTGTAAAAGTGCCCTTAACGCAAACGAAGGGCACTTGGTCTCCCCACCACTGCGATCATTTTTTTGTTCTAGACCATACCTGGGAACCTCCTAGTTACGGAGATATTGGGGGTCAAAGTTAAAAATTTTCACAGCTGATTTTGTAATTGTTTTTCAGGTTATAACTTTAATTAAATTACCTCCATGACCCGTTTACTATTCAAAGCATCCACTAGCACAATGTTTTAAGAGTACTTAGTTTGATGTACAGAATGCTTGGTTGACGGCTGTGTGATGGGTTGATTTACACCCTGTATAGCTTTCTCCCTATTACATGTGACGAAATGTGGGTGTACACTACCCACTAATGGGTACACCTCTGCCCATCCCTTCAACGTGGAATTACAGGCGTGAAGTTACAGACACAAGAACTCCACATACATTTTGATACAAACCTCATTTTACGTTACCAAATCCTACTTATATTTAACTATCTTAAAATTGCGACTAACCGCGAAAACGCTGCATAAAGTATATTGCGACAGCAAAATCGCAACCCAATTCCACCACACACTGGAAAATAAAACTTTGGCAGCAAGCATAGAGTTGGGAATCCAGTGTGTTGTGTGTCTGTAATGGATTTCGTAAAAGACTAAATTGGGGCATGTGTTTACTTCTATATATTTGTCTTTGTTAGATAATGAGCATGATTTTGATTCACTCAAAGACATTGCTCGCAGAACGGATGGCCGATGGGGCCGGAAAGTTCTGGAGTGGCGACCGCGAACCGGAAGACGTTGCGTTGGAAGGTCTCCCACTAGGTGGACCGATGACCTGGTGAAGGTTGCGGGGATCCGCTGGATGCGAGACGCACGGGACCGGTCAATGTGGCGACACTTAGGGGAGGCCTAGGTCCAGCTGTGGACGTCTTTCGGCTGAAATGATGATAATGAAAGACGTATGAGTCATCATCTGGCTAGCCTTTACCCAACTATGTTAGGGTAGGCTTTCACTGCCTTCCAGTCTAACCGGATGCAGCTGAATACCACTATTTACATGAAGCTACTGCCTTGCAGTTCTCCAGGACCCAGTTAGTACTGTATAATACTATACCCCCGGGAAGACTGGTGGCCATTCTTTCGAGCCACTGACGACCTGCAGGGCTTTTGCGTATCTTTTTAAATGTCAGTGGCTATCATAGTGTCCATCGATTAACTGTCAAATGGTTATGGTTTGGTACAAAATGGAACCATTTGACAGTTAATCGATGGACACTATGATAGCCACTGACATTTAAAAAGATACGCATTAGCCCTGCTGTTAGGCCTGTCAAAGATCACAAATGACACGGTGTGTCATTTGTGAAGTCAAGTCAAGTGTGGCTTAACCGAAAATTAATCCGACCGCCCGTTATTATCTAGCTATCATCATCATTCCAGCAATAAGACGTCCACTGCTGGACATAGGCCTCCCCCAGAAGGGGGGATTTGCCATAATCGCCACGATTGGCAGGCGGTTTGGCGATCGCAGTATGATTGTTACGAAGGCACAGAGAACGCTGTTGCCCGTTCTCTGGTAAATCCCATAGTCGCCTCTTACGACACCCACCGGAAGATATGGGATGGTGCTATTCTTTACGTCTAGCTATGAGCTCAATTAACATGATCGTAAGACATATATTTTTACATGAATATCGCTTTATACAAGATTTAAAGTAAATAGTCGCAGTTTTTTAAACAGGCATAAATCAAGTATGGGAAAATCCATAAACCATTTATCGATTGCGTTCCATTCTTTCATTACACGAGGCTTCACATGATTCCATCTAAAATCATCATAATTAATCTACGGTATGTGCAACAAAGGTTATATGATAGGAAGAACATTGATATGTATACGTTTATGTGTGTTTAACATTCGACACGTGCTGTCGATTAAATATTCATATTATGATATCGATAATGAGGTAGTACATCACTATTGCGCAGTGCGCTCAGCTGTTAGCTTGATTGCGCGCCATTTTGGGAAGAGCTCGATTGTTTATGGGACGAGTTTCACTAGGTATATTCTCGTCTTTTCTTTATTCTATTAGTTTAGATCATCAGCCCAGCCTTTACTCAACTATGTAGTTTCCAGTTTAAGCAGAGCAGCTGAATACCTGTATTTTACATGAAACAACTACTTATCTGACCTCCACAACCCTGTTAGTACTGAGTAACACTTTGGTAAGACTGGTTGTCAGACTTTCAGGCCACTGACTGTAACGACTGCCAAAGATCGTCCATGGCAATCGAAACCAACAGCTTAACGTGCTTTCCAAGGCACGGAGAAATCTCCGTATATACTGGTTGGTCACCCATCCAACCTAAGCAGCCATCGGACCAACCTAAGCAGCTACCGCCAGTTATTATTTAGCCACGAGCTATGTTAACCTTTACTACCGACATCCTATTTGATACAAATAAGTACCTTCAATTTCTAATCAGTTTCCTTGGGTCCTTTCACTTTTGCTTTGTGTTTTGGTTTCATTTCGTCATCGCCCCCGCTCCAATAAATAAATTAAATGGGGAGTATTCTCGATGACGCTCAATATCGTCGGTCTTATTATCAGGATTAGTAAGTCCATTTCAGCAAATTTTACAGTAGCAACAAAAACTGATTTTCTTACAAGTTTCGAGAGGTTCGGAGGAGGTTTCTTGAGCAAAACTAGATCACCAACGTAACGTACGTTTTTTTTTAATTTTATGGCTAGAGAATAAAAACATGGCGTTATAAACAGATGGCGCAGAAAAATGGCATTTTTGGAGATACGAATATATTCGAATATTCGAGTTTTTACCATTGATATAAAAACTAAAGATACGGTCGTCCGAACATTTGCTCGACGCGTTCGCCATACAGAGAATCGGTGTAGTCTGCTCGTTAACGTAACCTTGTATAAGCGGCGTGGTATTTTTGAGGTATAAAGAACATAAATAAAGCTTTTAATCAAATTTACGACCGCACCCGAAGAGAGCCGATCGTGGACTAGTTCACTTCGGCTTAGGAAAGACCTTATTGGGACCACGTTTGTGGCGTCATTTTAACATGCCGTCCGCCCAGTCCTTACGCAGTAATATATAAGTCAATGGTTTTTACATGTAAGAACTACCATCTACTGGAGTTGTTAGTAGCATAAAATCTCGTCTGTAATCCCTGAGGGCAAAGGTGTACCTAATAGTACACCCACATTTCGCCAGATATGAAATGGTCTCCTTAAGCCTCAAACTACAGTCAAATCACAGTAAAATTCTAGAACTTTCCACAATAATAAGCAAACCAAAAATAGCATAAGGAACCAAGGAAAAAAAAACAAACGAAAATACAAAAATTCTCTCGTAACAAACAATAGTGTTGGTAGCAATTAAAATGCACAGATTATAAATAGTATTCCCACGAGTTGGCTACTCTGAGACTGTACCATAGACAATAGGTTCTCATTGGTGTGACGAAAAAACACATTTGCACAACCTCCTTTTTGTTTTGAGACAAATGAGTTATTTTGATAGCATTTTGACAGTCGTTACAGGTAGTCAGTGGCCCAAAAATCTGACAACCAGTTATACCAAGTTTTACCTGGTAAAGGTTGCGTGGATCCACAGGATGCAAGAGTCACGGGACCGGTTAATGTGGCAACACTTGGGGGAGGTCTATGTCTGGTGTAGCAGTGGACGTCTTTCAGCTGAAATGACGACTCGTAGAGTTGAGTTTTTTAACTTGATCGTGGCAGATTCCTCTTATCCAGCTGTTAAACCCATCCGGAGATTAAATTCCAAGTCTCCACTCAAGAACACGTGTGCCCCAAGGGTCCCTCAACTAGTAACTCCACAGATCGTAGTGAGTTAGTGACGTACGGTGGGACTAAAAATAGACCTCTACAATAAACTGGAGTAGTGTGCGAAGCCATTTCGGACCATTAATAGAAATTTACTACTAGACGGGAACGTGCACTATTGGACCACCTACCGTGTAATCCCGTTCCTGGTACTTGCTGGTCTCTGCAGGGCTATTGCGTATTTTTTTAAATGTCGGTGGCTATAACAGTGTCCATCGATTAACTGTCAAATGGTTATGGTTTGGTGCAAAATGTGCTATTTGACAGTTAATCGATGGACACTATGATAGCCACTGACATTTAAAAAGATACGCAATAGCCCTGCTGGCCATCCATGGACCACCTATTACATACAGTTTCCTCCGTGCCTCGGAAAGCACGTTAAGCCTTTGGTCCTGGCTGTGATTTGTAGGTCTTTGAGTCGTTACAGGTACTCAGTGGCCCGTTTGACAACCAGATTTACCAAGGGTTATTGGCCAGAGTCGTCACGCAGTGGGTGCCGGAAGACGAGCGTCGTCACCGAGGGAGGCCTAGAAAACCCTGGCGTGACGACCTAGAAGCGTTTATGACGAATAGGACGGGGAAAACCACACAGAGGGAAGAGTGGAAGGCTATGGGGGAGGCTTTTGCCCAGCAGTGGGACATCTTCCTACTTAGAAGCGTTTATGACGAATTGGACGGAGAAAACCACAGAAGGAAGAGTGGAAGGCTATGGGGGAGGCTTTTGCCCTGCAGTGGAACATCTTCCGGCCCTTATCCCATTCCACTAGGACGACTCCTAGTAGAATGGGATATCGTTAAGCGCTGAAGCGCTAAACGTTTTCTTCTTCCATTCTCCCCTGCCAGACGTCACGGCTGCATTTGCTCATTTCTCTTCGATATTATTCCTCACACAACCCATCCATCTTTAAACCGACTCCAATCATCATCTGCGTAGCCTTTTCTCAACTTTGTTGGGGTTGGCTTCCAGTCTTACCGAATGCAGTTGGAAACCAGTATTTTACATGAAACGACTCCAATATACAGGGTGTAAACGAACCCTTCACGCATCTGTCAACCAAGCATTCTGTACATCAAACTAAGTAGCCCCCTACGCAAAAATTTTTGCTGGGAAACAACTTTTTTTTTTGGGTCAAAAATCACATTTTACCGTAAAACTCAATGCAGCACTGTTAAAATATTGTGCTAGTGGATGCTTTGAATAGTAAACGGGTCATGGAGGTAATTTAAGTAATGTTATAACCTGAAAAACTAGTACATATTTACTAAAACAGCTGTGAAAAATTTGGAACTTTGACCCCTAATATCTCCGTAACTAGGAGGTTCCCAGGTACGGTCTAGAACAAGAAAATGATCGCAGTGGTGGGGAAAACAAGTGCCCTTAGATTGCGTAAAGGGTACTTTTACACCCTATAATTCGGAAAATGCTAGGCAGATGATGATGATTACTTCTCCACTTAACGTGTTTTTATCTTCAATCGGTAACTCTTACCATCCGTTAGAGGAACCGGTGCCAACCCATGTGAACCGTCCAAAGCAATTTGGTCCCCTCGCGCTGATTCTATTAGGGTCATCTTCAGGTCAGTTGTCCAAATATTATTTAGGGACAATTTGTTGGTCGTTACGGCTCAAGTACAGTTCCGTTCGAGGCAGTACCGGCCGTGTTAAGGTCGAAGGTCCTTTCATTTATAACCTTATGTTATTTTTAGATCTGTGAGTAGTTTGTATAGTTGTGGCTTGATATAATGGGCTCGTATATTGGGTTAAGACCTGTTTCCCTCTCTTACCAGCAGGTTACTGAATATGCAAATAACTACATAAACTCATGCCTTTTTCGCATAGAGATAGGCAGAAACCACAGAACGCCACTTGCTACGATCCTTACATACTCCTTTTGCCTCGTCCACATTCATACATCTGGTCATTCACGCACGCCGGTTGCAAGTACTACGCACCTGTCCATTCCATATGATTGTAGTAGATACAATAACTTTAGATTCTGATTTATCCCTTTACCTCTCAAGCTTCAAGTTAATATGCCAAATGACTAAGACATTCTCTAAACTTAAAATTCTGAGCAAGATTCAGCAAGAAGTGCTAGGTAGGATTCGGGCAAAGAATTATTAGACATTTCCAACAGGAACTTCTCAGTAGGTAGGTAGGTAGGTAGGTCAGTACTCAGTAGGTTCCAAGGAGTCTAGATGAGGAATGCTCGGTTGAAGCAAAATGTAACAAGACAGTACAACTTTGCCTAACCCTTCAGGGATGTATTACGATTATTTACGATGGTAATTGTCAGTAAAAACGTCGTCCCCTCTAACATGATAATAAAACATAACTGTCAATTATACGGGTCATACCATAGAATCCATGTTGTTTTTGTTGTAGCAGGTCCGGCACGGGCATTTTAACGTGCGACCTTGGTCCGCCCATTCTTGTCCATTGTCAAAGACCGCTAATACTTTGTCATTTAGTTTTTTGCGACTAACATCATTGTAAACAGTATTAAGTAGGTACCTATTTTGTTATTCACTGCTTTGTTGACGATTTTGCTGTTAGAAATTAGCGAGGAGATTGCCGCTTAATAATAACTGCCACTCGGGTCGATATTTAGGTTAAGTCGCGCTTGCCTAGGATGGTCTGTGAATGGGTGACCGCCCATTGCATATCGAGTTTCCTCCGTGCCTTGGAAAGCACGTTAGGCTGATGGTCCCCCGACTGCCGATAGATCTTTGGCAGTCGTTACTGTTAGTCCGTGATCTGAAAGTCTGACAACCGGTCTTACCATGGGGTATTGTATTACCTAGTATTAACTGGGTTGTGAAGGATAGGCAGTCGCTCCATGTAAAATACTGGTATTCAGCTGCGTTCAGTTAGACTGGAAGCCGTCCCCAACATAGTTGGGAAAAGGCTAGGCAGATGATGATGATGATGCTAAAGAAGAAAGAACTCCAAAAAAAGCAAAGGAAAAAACCATCGCCAATTCAAAAAAAAAGAAGAAGTACCATAAACAATAATATATTTTTCTTAAACGACCACCCGGCCGTCATTGACATGTATGATGCATTGTAAGGCATAGTACACACACAATGTGTGTCTAGGTCACATCTCAGTATTCGCTAATAGAAGAGTTAAGGTGTTAACGTGAAATATAAATATTAAGGCCAGTTGTACATGCATGATTTTAATGGCATTACCGTTTAGCAGTTTTATTGATATGGCGATCTTAGAGGTTTTATCGCTTTTAACTCTAAAATGGCGGTGAAATAAGAACACGTACGGAAATGTATTCATATTTTTTTGGTATTGGATTTATTAATAAGAATCAAGGCCTACCGACCTAAGACCTAAGACCTAAGACCTGTCGAGGCTGCGGGCTGTCCGCAAGGGAAACCGCGGCCTCGACATGAAGGGCGAAGAAGGAACATGGGTGGTTTTTAGTCAGTAGAAGTCTGACACTCCCTTTCGCTCTGCCCAAGAGCGGGAGGGGTTATTTGATGATTTCCCACCCCCAAAAAAAAAAAAAAAAAAGGCCTGAATGAAGCAAACGACAGAGCTGTCCAGGTTGCCACGTAGGTACTGGTCCAACAAAATGGAGTAATTATTTCGGGAGTTACCAGTCTTACCAAGCGGTATCGTGATAGGCAGTCGCTCCGTGTAAAACTAGTATTCAACTGCACTAGGTTAGAGTGGAAGCTGACCTCAACATAGTTGGGAAGAGGCAAGGCAGGTGATGGTAAATTATTAAGTACTAGCTGCTGATGCCCGCGGCTTCACCCGCGTGTATGTCGGTCAAATTATATACTAAAACCTTCCTCTTGAATTACTATATCTATTAAAAAAACCGCATCAAAATCCGTTGCGTAGTTTTCAACATTTAAGCATACAGGGACAGAGAAAGCGAGTTTGTTTTATACTATGAAGTGATAGTGATGTGGGTATGGTAAAGATAACCTAAAAACTTCCTAGTGCTTTTCTCGTTTATTTGGACAACAAAAGAAAAGAAAAGGCGAGGTAGGCTTGCCTAAATACAATTTTGTTGAACTTACAAAGACCTTTGACTCATACCGTTACCTATTTTATTTGGACTTAATGACTTTTTGCCGTAGCAATGTCCCTGAACTTGATGTGTAGGATTTTTCCGCTGCTTAACGACCAGAAATATTAATTTAAAGTTAGTGTAGGTCAAAGCTTCGGTCATTGCCTGGCGGTCAAAGGCTCGCGTGATTCTAAACGGTTGAACTGGACGTAAACTCATTTATAGTTTAAAAGTAGCTAGAATAATAGAAAAAGGTCAAAGTAGGCAATATGGATGTTAGAACTGAAGTAGTTTTAGGTTGAAGAAGAAAAGAAAGGTTTATCTGGAAGCCAACAAAGTTTGGACGGACCAGACCTCGTATTCCCAAATGCTTCGATTCGGAAAATCATAATTATGTCTATTTCGGTCACTTTCGTAATGTCAAATAAAATATAGGCATGCGACTTATCGAATTGAAATCGAATGGGAGTGTTTGTGAATACGGGGGCATTATTTTATGATTTAACTTAATCAACAAGCAAGTTTCATCATTAACTAAATCAGTGAACGAACACCCACTGTTCATCACTATTGTATGATAAGGAAGAGATTAATCTTTATTTCCGGTGCAAAATTCACCCCAGAGGATATCAAAATATTTTAAGTATTCTACCAGTCCGATGACGACGAAAAGAAAAAGAATGGATGAAAAATGATGCGCCGACCCAATATAATGTGGAATAAGAACAGATTAATGGATGAAGAATGATGAGTGTCCTGCAAGTTTGCACTAGCAATCTCTGCAGGCTTTACAATCGATACAGAGAAGATAATGTCTCATGGACATATAATTATCATGTTGGTCAGTTAAACTATAAAGAGCATTCCACTTAAGTACCCAATAATTAACTTAGCATAACACAACTAAATCAATTAGTCAAGACATCAAGACTTTGACAGCCGCACGTGTGTGCTAAGGCTTAACCCAATTAGTGTTGCCAACTTGGGGGTTTTCTCCCCAAATTTAGTGGGTAAATAAGTCAATTGGGTTTTAATAAATGCTAAAATCCGTTATATATATTTTTTTTAGGGGGGATTTTCAAGTAATCGTTGTGTTTTTAGGGGTTTATAAGCTTTAGGGGGTAATATTCTTGAGAGTTGGCAACACTGAACGCAATGACAGTTAGAAAAAAAAAGAAACAATGCAAAAAACTGCGTTCAGGGAAGTTTTAACTTAGAATATTTTGTTGATTCAATGCATGATTGTATTTTTTTATATATGTGCCGTGTGCAATTAAAATCTATAATTAGTGAATTCCTATGCAATTAATAACCATTAATTTTAATAGGTTGATTATGTAGTTCTTATTGTGTGTTCTCTCGATTTGTATTTTGATAAAGTGGTGATCTATGTCCGACGTCCGTGCTTTTGTGTGTTAAATGGCCTGAGGGCCTTGTTAAAATTACATTCTATCAGTAATAATGATGGTGTATTAGATTTAATAAGACACACATTTATTCCTAACTACAATACACGGACAGTTGACCAAAGACAAAACATAGAGTACAATACCATAGAGGTTCTAGTTCATATACTATAGTTCGATATTACAACCTTAGCTTAGGTGGTTTGTTCTCGAGATTTAGAGAACTTGCCGCAATTTCAATGTTTCTTCACATGAGTTTTTTGACGAAAAGATTCTATTACGTTAATTCGGTTTTCATAACTGTTTTACACCGTTCTTTTTACATCCCACAGCTTTGGCAATAAAAAGTAAGTACATGTATGTATTGTAAGTAATAAGTACTACATCGGTATAAAAACTACAGGTCGACGTGTCCAAGACATATTCTCATCAAAACCTATTGTTTATGATTTTAATTTCTCTCACAAACGGACAAAGTTGGTTCTGGTTTCTCACAAAATTAATAAAATTGTATATTGTTGAGATTGTAATGATAAGTACATAAATACCTAACTACTGCAACTAATTGTTTTATATAAGTAATTCAGTTTTACTGCAAATTGCATTAAATTACTTGGGGATATCCTAGTATGTATTATAAATTAATAATTAAATACTTGCCACTTGTAAAAAGTGTGTTATTGACGTAGAATATATAAACAGGGTAAAAACCCTGTTTAAAAGAACAATGAATAATACTTAATGATTATTTTGTTAAGAAATTAAACTGAGCTTGTTTACCCTCACCCTAAAATAATACAAAAAAAGCACCCAATGGCATTACAAATCTTAAAACTATAGTTAGCGATAAATTAAATTAAAATGGAAGTGGGCTGACTGAAATTAAAATGGGGTAAAAGTGGTTTCAGAACCACTTTTACTTCCATTTCCAATTTTAATTTTAAGGTTTCGATTTCCGAACAACAGAATCAACCAGGCGACGAGGTAGCCCCATAAGAAGATGGCGTGACGAGCTGGACTCTTACCAAAAGGATTAGGCTCAAAGAGCCATAGATAGAGATGAATGGAAGACTGCTTTTTTGCCCTGCAGTGGGACACATCAGGCTCATAATAATAAACAAAACCTACTAATATTATAAATGCGAAAGTTTGTGAGGATGTATGGATGGATGGATGTTTGTTACTCTTTCACGCACGGATGTAGAACACAGATAGTTTATCACCTGGATTAACACATAGGATACTTCTTATCCCGGTTGTATGATCCCGTGGGACAATTATCGACCTCCACGCGGGCGAAGCCGCTGGCACAAGCCAGTACTTAAAAACAATCCAGCATCGCTCTATTTCTGTCAGTTTTTTTTTGAGAATGTTTATTTTGATAAATGAATTTATTTAGAGACTAGTGGAGCGTGCTTTTGACAAGTAAGACATCTTTTTGTAAAGCTTCCGAACCTTTACAAATTAGGCACTTCTGTAGCTAAATCATAAACTATGAACTTTTTAAACAATTAACCAAAGACAAGATCATAATCCAGGAACGCGGCAAAAAGGTCACGTAAAACAAGATGGCGGGTGGAATGGCGCGAAAATGGCAATCGTTTGAGGTTAAAAGTGAAAGAGATCACGCCTTCCATTGTTAGCTTGAGAACTTGTCAGACATTCTTGTAATTGTGAGTGTATTATAAGATAAAAAAAGGTTATTAAGTGAAGCAGGCTGTAGAGTTAAAAAAACACATACCATACTGTCAAAGTGTCACTTAGTTTTTACATCAGGAATTTCAAAGTGGCAGCCACGGAGTCTGGATTTGTGCCTGGTTGATGGCAATAGGCTAGCCCCCTATTACGTGGAGCTTAAACACAACTGGCGAATGTGGGTGTACTATTACGTACACTTCTGTCTTACCCTTCGGAGATTTCAGGCTTGATGTTATATTTCTAAGAGAAAATGCGACATTCTAGTCTCATATTACTTTGAATGAAAGTAACGAAACACTTTAAACGTGAAGTATTAATGTCAGTATCCAATGTCTACACGGCTGAATACGCAAAAGTATTCACCAGTGAACTCTCAACCTTAAGCATTTGTAACATAGAGATGAAAGTTTCTTGGGACTTTTTGAGGCAAGGCGATTATTTTTTGAACAGTAGAATTTTAACGGCATAGTCCAGGAGATAGGGTCTAAAATTGTGTGTAGGGAGCGAAGATGCGGAAATTCAAATAATTTTCGCCGGTAATCGCTTTAGTATTGAGTTACTTAAAAGCCGTTGGTTTTAGGTCGTTCTTGCAGAAATGAGGGTAGACATGCATTAAAACCGTACAAAACTTGCTTTACTTAGCTACTATGGTTAGACTAGCAGAAATTAGATTTTGAACATAAAATTACTCATAAGATCGCCTTGTTATTGTACTTGTGGCAAGTGCGACCGCTGAGCCTCATTTTCCGTATTCCTGGGTTCGAATTTCGGGTGTTTTTTTCTATTCAGAATTGCACAGTAGCAGACATGGAGTCTTAATTTGTGTCCGGTTGAATGCAATAGAGGTTCAGAGTGATATACAGAATGCGTGGTAATCGATCGTACGTCGGTATCCCTTCAGCTCTGTATAATCGAGAGATGCACCGATTCGGTCCACCTTCACAGAACACGCAATCGGCATAGTACTGTCATGACTTACAAACGATGACGAAAAGCGTCATCGTTTGTAAGTCATGTGACGCAGCTTCAATTTCATGGACCATGGACATCCAGAGGATTTCCGCTGACGAATTCATGATAACAGGAATTCGGAAGTATGTGTTATTTACTGTTACCTACTAAGCGAATCATATCCTGTCACAAGTCCGTCACATTATTCCCAAATCACTGCATTTTCTGAAAACCAGAATCGACAGTGGCGACAACCAGTGAAGCTCGACGAAGTTCCAGACAAACAATTTAACTGTCTTGGATCCCGCATCAAAATGAATCAGAAAATAATAGTGGAGGATTAGCAAAAACATAATTTCCACTTCATATCAGCAGGAGAATAAAACAAGGCCAATAGGCACAAACGGACATATTATATATCTGGTTAGTCAATGTATATGGTAAACCTACAAGGAAAATGCGTAATCGTCCTAATCTATCCCCATATACGGGGTGAGGAAAACAGAACTCCAGAGAACTGAGTGAGGAAACCGGAATGTCCTTGAAATAAAATCATATGTGGTGGATGCATTGCGTGGTGTATTCTGCCCTCGTAACATTAAATGCAGTACTTGTAAAACGATGGTTTCGAGAAAAACGCTGTTAAATTATAATTTCACACGAAATGCTGCATTTTTCCTTTCTATTTCACTATGTCCAACCATGTCTCCAAAAAACAATAAAAATAATTCTACGTATTGTTTAAAGTCTCCAGATGTATTTTTGACAAAATCGTTAAAGCCACGATTACCTACTGTATTTGTGGTGTTACGAGGCCCAGTATTACAGCCTATCCTTCCTTAGGTCTGTGTCCCATAATTATAAGGGAAGTTCTACGCTGGAGCTTCGGTGAGATTGGACGCTCCTTGTTAAATACTAGCCATCATAATTATTTTCAAATAAATATATAATTGTATCATCATTTCAGCCGAAAGACGTCCACTGTGGGCCATAGGCCTCCTCAAGTGTCGCCACTTTGACCGGTCCCGAAAATACTAGCTTTCAGCTGCATCTGGGTACACTGGAAGCCGACCCCAACATTATTGGGAAATGGCTATGCAAATGATGATGCACTTACAGAAAAAAAAAATGACTTGAATAGTCTAAGAGACGTACTTCAAAAATAAATTGGAATCTAAATAAATATACATGTGAACACAAGTTAGTACTTCCACAACGTTTTTGTCATGACTTTTTGCTGACATCATTATAAATTGATGTGTCTGAAACGATAAATAATTTCAGTTATCAACCGTGTAGGTATGAGGTTTTTCCCGGTCAACTGCGTTAAAAGATTGATAGCAATCTGTAACTATTCATGGAAAATTTTAGCAATTCCAACTTAGATTATATTGCAACTGTCATTTAGAGGTTCACCAGTTGTTACGGGTGGCAGAAAGTGTGACAACTAGTCTAACCAAGGGGGGTATTACCTCGTAACTGGATTATGGAGGTCAGATAGGCAGTCGCTCCATGTAAAATACTGGTATTCAGCTGCATTTGGTTAGAATGAACTGGGCCTATACATATAGCTCAACGGTGAGGAACTAATTTTTGAGTACCATGTTTTCATTTTTAATAAAAACGCATAACATACACAATGTATTTTTTCTTTCATTCTTGATCTCCTAACACCGGCTCCAAGTTGCTTGAAGTTAAATAACGGGCTTATAAAAAGACTACTAGCACTTCGCCCGCGACTTCGTCCGCGTGTATTTTGAAAATATAATATAGCCTATGTTATTCGTGAAGATCTAGCTTTCTAACGGTAAAAGAATTTTTGAAATCGGCCCAGTAGTTTTTAAGTTTGTTCGTTACATACAAAAACACAAATGTTTCCTCTTTATAATACTAGTGCAGAAAACCCGAAAAAATACGGAAAACAATGTGCCATTGGATTATAAAGTGGGCAACAAGAATTTAGCTAGATTTCGCTCAAGTAGGTAATTACTCAGGTCAATTACATTCCGCCATTGTCTTACTAGGCAGTTTTCTGTGTCGGCCTCAATGTGACTTTAATTGCTGCAACGGTAAAGGAAAAATGTGAGGAAACGTAGACTTCAAGTATGAAATCTTCAATATGAAGTTGAGCAAGGTAGGTATAACTTGAAGGCTTGTGCCTTGTTGGTTACTGACAGACCACGCCATTTGTCCATAATATTCCCGCAGTAGTAATCAGGGGGAAACCGACCTTAATACTAATATTATTATGGTTAAAAAAAAATATGTATCAGGCTTGGAAAGTTTAGGAACAGTCACATGTGATACAGCTCTATGTGAAGATTAGCGCAGAACAACAGATAAAAACGTTGTTAGTAGTCAAAAAACAACAGCTCACGTGCTCGCATTAACCTAAGTTCATCCTCTAGTGAAAAAAGAGTAGGGTGTAGCGGTCAAAGGTCTATATATCTATAAAAGCACCGATAATAAACTAAGTAAAACATAAAATATAAGTAGGTAGTGAGTGCACTAAATATATTATATTATTTCTTAAAGCTCATCTCTGGACTGGCCTTGTCTGCCGTATGCCCGACGAGTTGTAAACTAAAATAACCACGTTGTGGAGCCCTGACACAGTCAGAGGGCGACGCGGTAGACTGCGCAGGAGATGGCGGGACGAACTGAATAAAACCAATGACCAGTGGTCCACATTGGCCTTGGATCGAAAGATTTGGAGGTTTTGGGGGGCTTTTTTCCGAACAACCCGCAGCCCCGGCAGGTAACAGTAACAGCCTCATATCATAAAACTTAAAATTCTCCCCATATTTAAAACAAGATCCTAATCACACTTATTTCTTAAAACAAGTTTTATATATTCGCAACGCACCTAGCATAAACATGGCCGGCCAACGCAAATGACACGGAGCCAGAATAGAAATTGTATTTAACGTAATGCTCGACCAACTTTCTTTCTATATAGGGACAGACGGGCGGACAAACTGGGTCGATGATGTGTTTAAATATATACGTAACTCCTCGACTATGTTGTGGATTTGTGATGTAAGCAATTAGTTGGTTGAAAAAAATGTATTAAGTAAGATAATTTACTTGGGTCAGCTATTCTATGTTATCTTCATCTGCCTAGCCTTTTCCCTACTATGTTGGGGTCGGCTTCCAGTCTAATCGGATGCAGCTGAGTACCGGTATTTTACATGGAGCGACTGCCTATCTGACCTCTACACTTTTCGCCAGTCAGTCAAATTACATTTAAAAAAAATACCAAGTTATTTAAATTTACAAACAACACAAAATTACGTTACATTATAATTCATTATTATTACATTGTGCCAATATTACTTTTGCCACAGCCACTAGGATTTTCTTCTGTATCGTGGGTGCGTTTACAAACATTTAAACTCGCATTCACAAACAGTTAGACCCGGAACCACTACATGTCATGTAGGCCATACAAATATGAGATGTCTAAATGAAAAATTAAAGGTTAATTAAAGATGCCCCCTATTTTCAATCCAGTTAGAAAAAATACCATTCTGCAATCTGAAAGTTCACGCCAACTCCAGAGACACACAATATTGATGATAACGACCATTGTACAGCAAACAAACAAAAATATTGGTTGGCATTACATCAACAATGTAGAGGTAGACACTCGTTTAGTCATACCGATGAAATAATATCGAAGTCCGGAATCGATTAAAGGTTGAAAATGAGTGTGTCATAGCAAGATGTTGCTGGCTGTTTAAAAAAAGTTGAAATGTTCGATTTTTAATTCGAGCTGATGTAGAGACGTCAGTACGTCACTAAACGTCAAATTTCTTAAATTTAAGAAATTCAATCTTTCGGGATAAAGCTGAAAATATATTTATATATTTTCAGCTTTATCCCGAAAGATTTAGGTTCAAGGTTGATTGGAAAATTTTCAGTTACCTCGGGTACCTTGATGCACTGCGTCTGTAGTTCTACTCAAATTGTAATTTTCATTTTTTCTTGAAAAAACAAGAAAACTTGCAGTATCCGTAAAAATTACGAAGTATATAAAACTGTTTTAACAAAAAGACGATGTAGGCATTACGTAGCCTATCTGTATGAAAGGGTTAATAAAAGTTACCTTCAAACCTCCTTTGAAGCAGGTTGGCGTAGAATAAGAAATTACCTGCAAATAAACAGAAAATACACATTAAAATCGATTAAATAAAACCAAATGGTGTTCATAAAGGAAAAAAAAAGAAATATGACCATAGTGACCATTTATTTTTGGGCAACATTTTCAAAGATATGTCAGATGGAAAAAAGTACATTTTATGGACGTCTAAAAGTTTTTCTATATTATATTAATAATTACCACTGGGCAATGCACCCCAAATAATGCTGCATAGTTTTTGGCCCTTGAAAGAGCGCTGTTGCTTGTTCAACATAAGGTTAAAATTTGAAAAAAAAAATCCTGGTGAGATGACATCGTTAGGTCTGATTACGGCCAGGCTCTGAAAGAATCATGCAATACAGTATTCAACCAACTATAATAGAAAAAAACATTGTCAGTGGCTGGGGGATCCCAGAGAGACCACTGACAACTCTGTTGTGAAATGTCAAATGGATGTCAATGTCAAAAGTCAGTATCAACTTTTGATTTGACGTTTGTGTTTCTATTTTTCGTCTATGGAATATTGAAAAAATACTAATAACAAATACTGAACTAACAAGTTGCATGTAACATGAAACAATACACATATTCTCATACTTTTCATCTGATAATTCATATAATACTCGATAAATTATCGATTAAACTCTAACAGCACGCACTATAGCTGTTTCTTCCTCTATCGTAATAGCTCGGCGTAAATATTATTACGCATTAAGTCTGTACGCTATAAATCAGTTTTGTTGTAATATACGCATTTTACCTGCTTGAAATATGCGTAATTTCCGTATTTAGGATAGGTGAGGAGTTGAAGACCCAGTTATAGGTTGACCATGGCAATGTCTGGACCTTAAAGGAGACGTCTGAGTTGGTTTGGGCTGTTTCTCCTCAGAGGAACGAAAGATCGTCCTCATCGACTTTTAAAAAAAATATGTGAAAAATTGTTTGTCAAAACTAAAATGCGGTTTAGAAGTCCTCATATAAACTGACTTTAAAAAAAACGTAAAGCTCGCATATATTATGCTATGTTTCAAACAAGTTGAAATGGTTAAAAAATGTGTAGTATTCAATTTTTTATTAAGAGTCTCTAAAAGTCTTGGCTTTTCGGTTTGAGGCTTTACATTAACTATTCATAAATACAAAAAGACTTAAAGATCGCATCAATGCTAACACGCTGAAGTATGCTTTTAGTATCTAACGAAGCATTTTCGTTACTGTTTTTAATAGAATTCAAAAATGCGGCACTCCACCGAAATCGGAATAATTCCCAAACACAATCTTGCAAAACTTCCGTTAATACTAAAGCAAATAATTTAAGTAGTTCTCAAGATTTTAGTCCGTAACTTGGCACACAAACCAGAGGATAACTTAAGCTAATATACGCTGAGATTATACTCGCAGCCTAGTAGATTATCTTACGCAACTAGGAGGCTGACTCAACGGTTATAAATAGCGAATACCGTTGTATTATCCGCTGTAAATAATACTCGTTTATAACAAAGGGATTTTAGAAAATAGAATGCGGTTATTTTATATCCTAATTCTTCTTTTGTGGTCAGCTCTGCACGTCTTCTTCTTCCATACATCTCTATTAGAAACTTGCACGGTCCCGACCACTTTGGCTACCCAAACAGCCGGGGGCGGGGCATGCCGATACCAATTAAAAGTGAATTTGCAAATAATCTAGCTACGTTTATCAGAACTAAAAAAATACCTGCATAAAGCTACAATCATAGGGAATCGATATTGTTACGAGCTGGGTATGGGATAAATAAAAACACTACCAATTAAACACACGAAATAACTTTATTTAACACAAAACACTAAATACACAATCACAAAAACACTACTAAACACTTTATCGCACTAGATATCTCTTCGAACCTCTCGTTGTCTCGCTTCAAAAGTAGACTGACTGCTCCGACCTCTGTTGGTCCTTTTATACTCAAACACACAAAAGAAGTTCGAGAAAATTCCCTATTATTAACTAAAAATGAATTCAATATTCACAAAGAATAATAACTAAAAAATAAACTTAAAGATAAAAGAACCAACAAGGAAGAAGTTACGTTACGCACTCGGCATACGGTCGAAATTACAATGGCAATTATGTCGCCGACGCCCGCCGTGCTGACCTTGTAAACATAATGGAAATATACCTACAGAATTTACTGGAGTGTTTTAGGCACAACACAATTATGAGCGAGGTTTCTTGAAGGTTCTAGATGACCGACGTAACACTGCCCCCTCCTTAGACATGCTCGTCCCGAGCATCATTGGTCCCGTAGTATCGCGCCAATCGGTCTACATGCACAATCTTAGGCGCACCTCGCGGACCCTTCTGTATTCGGTAGGTGACATCGTTGATCCTGGTCACAACTCGGTATGGTCCATCCCATTTTGCTTGCAATTTCGGAGACTTTCCCTTGCTCCGCACTGGGTTATGCAACCACACCAGCGAACTTTCGTCGAAACCACTACTGTTTGCTTTCCGGTCATAACGAGTCTTCATCTTCTCAGACATCTGTTGTCCGGAATGCCTAATATGCTCATACACATCATTTAACTTATTACGTAGGTCATTCGCGTAATCCGTTACACTGCGTGGGACATCAGGGGGAGTTCCAGTGATTAAATCTGCAGGCAATCGTAATTCCCTTCCAAAGTTTGCGAAAGCTGGAGTTACGGTCGTACTTTCGTGAACTGCACTCCGATAGGACAGAAGAAACGGCTGTATGTGTTTGTCCCAATCCTTTTGCCTGCTTTCCACAACTTTTGCCAGATATCTCTCCAACGTTTGGTTGAATCGTTCTACCATTCCATCGGATTGTGGGTGGTAAGAGGTGGTTCTGGTTTTGTGTGTACCCATCAATCGACAAGTCTCCTGGAAAACTTGCGATTCAAAATTCCTTCCTTGATCGCTGTGAATTTCTAAGGGTACTCCAAAACGACAGAAGACTTCCTGAACCAATTTATCTGCGACTGTAGTAGCTTCTTGGTTAGGGATGGCGAAGACTTCTGGCCACTTTGTGAAGTAGTCCATGACAACCATGAAGTACTTGTTTCCGCTGTCACTTTCTGGAAATGGTCCCGCAACGTCCAGTGCTATCCGCTCCCAGGGGGCTCCAACGTTGTAAACTTTTAATGCACCTCTGCTTCGTGTGTGAGGTCCTTTCACAGCCGCGCAGCTGGTACATTTGCGACACCAGTCCTCCACATCACCTCGACAGTGGATCCAGTAAAAGCGCTCTCTGATCTTCAGTAGAGTCCTTTTTACCCCCATGTGTCCTCCTGAGCATCCATCATGATAGAGCCGTAAAACATCCGGTACCTTAGCTTTAGGGACAACCATTTGTAGATGACAGCTGTCCCCTTGAGCGTTTTCCCATTTACGGCACAAGACTCCATCCTGGATCTCCAAACTGTTCCATTGTGCCCAATAACTTTTCGTGATGGAACTCATCGCAGCCACATCACTCCACTTGGGCTTCGGAGCACCAGCTTTAATCCAGTCGAAGATTGGCTTGATGTCCGGGTCATTTTGTTGAGCCTGTTGTAGGGTCTCCTTCCATTCATCGCTGAGATCCGTTCTAAGCATCCTCACGGGCACTACTTCTTTAGTCTCTTGCCTGGCACAGTGCTTGCAGTCTTCAGGACAAGGTCTTCTTGACAAGGCGTCCGCGTTACCGTGAGTTCTGCCACTGCGATGTTCAGTTACGTAGTCAAACTCTTGCAGTAGTTCAATCCATCTCGCCACTTGCCCCTCTGGATTCTTGAACTGTAATAGCCACTTCAATGCAGCATGGTCAGTTCGTAATTGGAATTTCCGTCCCAACAAATATTTACTGAAGTGCTGCAATGTCTTCACTACAGCGAGCAGCTCTCGTCTCGTTACGCAGTAATTTCTTTCCGGTTTGGATAAAGACTTGCTGAAGTAAGCTATAACAACCTCCTGATTTCCTTTCCGTTGAGATAACACGCCCCCAATTCCAGTATTACTTGCGTCTGTGTCGACTATAAAGTCATGTTCAGTGTCAGGATATCCCAAAATAGGAGTATTGCACAGACGTCCCTTTAATTCTTGAAATGCGGCGTCGCAGTTCTCGTCCCAACAGAATGTTTGCTTTTCCTCAGTGAGTTTGTGTAGAGGTTTCGCAATATCGGCAAAATTCTTCACAAACCGGCGATAGTAGGAGCACAAACCCAAAAATGCTCTGACCTGTGTCTTGTCTTTCGGCACTGGCCAATCCTTGACAGCGACTACTTTCTCTGGATCTGTTTGAACACCTTCCCCCGAAACAATGTGTCCTAAAAAGTTCACTTGTTTTCTGAAAAACGAGCACTTCTTCGGACTCAACTTCAGGTTTGCTGTTTGGATCTTCGACAGCACTCGGTCGAGGTTTTTAAGGTGATCTTCAAACGTACGGCCCACAATAATTATGTCGTCTAGATAGACAAGACATGCATCACCAATCAATCCGGCAAGTACTTGCTCCATCAGCCTTTCAAACGTTGCAGGAGCATTACACAATCCAAAAGGCATAACTTTAAACTGCCACAACCCTTTTCCTGTTGAGAATGCAGTCTTTTCTTTATCCTTTGGGTCTATTTCTACCTGCCAGTAACCACTTTTCAGGTCTAATGTGGTAAACCACTTCATTCCCGTCAGCGTATCCAGTGTGTCCTCGATCCTAGGCAGTGGGTAGCTGTCCTTTTTCGTGACGTCATTGAGTCGTCGATAGTCCACACAAAAGCGCATACTGCCGTCTTTTTTCTTTACCAGGACCACAGGAGAACACCATGGACTGGATGAAGGCTCTATAACACCGTCCTTCACCATTCCCTCAATCATGGTTTCCACTTCTTTTTCCCGTGCAACTGGCAGTCTCCTTGGTCGCTGACGGATAGGTAACTCGTTGCCTGTATTAATTCTATGCTGAACTAGTCCAGTTCTCCCTATGTCAGCATCATTCGTAGAGAAAATACCGGCGTACTGAAGTAACATCTTCTTAGCCTTGTCCATTTCTCCTTCAGTTAAATGACAGTTGTCTAAAAGCGTCGACACGTCAAATTTTGCTCTACGAATTTGATTTCCGGTAGGTAGATCTTGCAATTGACGCATCCAAGCTACTTCCTCGCATGTGCCGATCAAGGTGCCCTTCTTAATCACTTGCTCCTTGTCACTTGGATTCAGGATACGTACAGCTGAGATGTTGTTGGCCTTTACCAGAGTTCGTGCCATCTTCCATGAAAACTCATTGTTCACCCTTTCTATCAGAACACTTCGATCTTTGTGTCCAGAGTTCTGTGGTAACTTGACTGGCACGATCGTTTCTGATCTGCGAGGAAGAACAATTTCCTTCAAGCAGTACACTTTCCCTGATGGTGCACCTTCCATGAAGACTTCCTCGGAACCACATTTCAACACTCCTTGGTCAATGTCGATCTCACAACGATATTTCCGCATGAAGTCCAAGCCCAAGATGCAATCGTCCACTATGTCGGCCACGATGACATTGTGCCGGTAAATTCCATCACCCAATTTTAACTCCACCTCCTTCTTCCCTCGGACGGTTATGTGCTGACCGGTTGCTGTTAGTAATTGTATACGGTCGTGGTTATTGAAGTAGTCCCCAAGAAACCGATTTGCTAGGTGTGAATTGACGACCGTGTGTGAAGCTCCAGTATCCAACGTCAGTTTGCATGGAGTTCCGTTGACTTCGCCCTTAATGGTCAGGCTGTTCCCGTCATGTGCTTGTGAGATCGAGATCCTCGGGGCTCTTTCAAAACCAGCCAGCACCCGCCCCCCAGTCCTGGCATTTACTCGTTTCCCTGCTGTGGCTGTGCAGTCACTTCAGCCACCTTTCCCTGCTGGGGTTGGTCTTCTCTTGGTGAGCTGCGTTTAGGACAGTTTGATCGAAGATGACCCCTTTCTCCACAAGTGTAGCACCTAGGGCTGTATCCTTGCGGGCGGTCGTGTACAGGTGACGCTACAACCTCCCTGACACGGTGCGTACGGTGGTCCTGCCTCACTGCCTCTACTTCTAAGGCATGGGCCAAGGCGTCTTTCAGCGTCTCGTGATGCCCAAGTCTCACAGCGGCTCTAACTTCCAAGTCGCGTATTCCATCTACAAACGCCTGTACCAGATTTCCATCAATAAGGGCAGGGGCGGACTGGTATGCTTTCCGAACCAGCTTTTCAACTTCCAGGGCCCACTGCTGTAGGTTCTCGGCACTACGTTGAACACGATCCTTTAATTTGGCACGATAGACGTGCTCCAGGTGCGCGTCGCCGTATCTAGATTCTAACCCCTCCAGCAGCTGTTCATAGGTCACATCCTTGCCGAGTGCTTCAAGAATGGTAAGGGCCTGGTCTCGGAGACCCAAGGTGAGCGCTGTCATGGCTTGCGCTTTGGTCCACCCATTCGCCTTCATAACGGCCTCAAATTGGATTTTATAGGCCGACCACGAAGATGTTCCGTCGAATGGCGGCACTTTAAACCCACGCACCGAAGGTGCAGCAATCACTGAAGTCACAGCCCCTTCTCCAACCTTAATTTCACTCAAGGCCTTCTTCACATCGGCGATCTGAATTTCAGCCTTTGCGATACGGTTATCGTGCTGCTGTACCTGCTCCTTCATCACGCTCAGCTCTTTGCCAACTGATGCGTGAAGATCTTTAATCAGGAGCATCTGTTCCTCTTGACGGCGAGCCTGCTCGTCCTTATCCCGTTGCAACTGTTCCTGCAAATGGCGAGCCTGCTCCTCTTGACGGCGAGCCTGCTCCTCTTGACGGCGAGCCTGCTCCTCCTTGTCCCGTTGCAACTGTTCCTGCAACTGGCGAGCCTGCTCCTCTTGACGGCGAGCCTGCTCCTCTTGACGGCGAGCCTGCTCCTCTTGACGGCGAGCCTGGTCCTGTAGCAGCGCCATTAAGGCGGACAAGTCAGGCGTCGCTAATGCTGGAGTAGCTCCAGATGGGCCAGCGACTGGCTCTGATGTAGGCTGGACACCGCCCGGTGTCTGTGTCGGGGAGTCTCCAAATCGCCTCTGGTCCATACCCTGCTGTCGCTGACTCCTCGTACGGATACTATCCGTGTCGTCCTTTGGTAGAATCGGCATTATTTATCCCTCACTTCTGACACCAAATTGTTACGAGCTGGGTATGGGATAAATAAAAACACTACCAATTAAACACACGAAATAACTTTATTTAACACAAAACACTAAATACACAATCACAAAAACACTACTAAACACTTTATCGCACTAGATATCTCTTCGAACCTCTCGTTGTCTCGCTTCAAAAGTAGACTGACTGCTCCGACCTCTGTTGGTCCTTTTATACTCAAACACACAAAAGAAGTTCGAGAAAATTCCCTATTATTAACTAAAAATGAATTCAATATTCACAAAGAATAATAACTAAAAAATAAACTTAAAGATAAAAGAACCAACAAGGAAGAAGTTACGTTACGCACTCGGCATACGGTCGAAATTACAATGGCAATTATGTCGCCGACGCCCGCCGTGCTGACCTTGTAAACATAATGGAAATATACCTACAGAATTTACTGGAGTGTTTTAGGCACAACACAATTATGAGCGAGGTTTCTTGAAGGTTCTAGATGACCGACGTAACAATATATATAATAAACTACACTTGGGAGCAAATAAATCGAGCCACTACCTTTTTTCACGTAAAATGGTAAATATTTTTGGTAATATGGAACGTATCAATTCGAACTATATATCGCCTAAAAGTTTAGTTAATAACCTTTACAATGAGGGTAAATTATTGAATAATAACCTTATTGAATGATAAATTATTGGCTCTGCAAGAAAAATGGTAATTTTGATAGAAAATTTAGTAGGGCTAAAACAGTCCATAAAAACAATAAAAAACAAAATTATTGCAAAAAAAATATTCTTAATAACTGGTATTACCCCCCCGTGCCCTGATACATTCTTGTAGCCTATTAGTCATCGATCTGATCAGCGTTACGATGACATATTGTGGTATGTTCTCCCACTCTTCAAGCACAGCGACTTTAAGCTCGGGAATGGATGAAACAGCGGGAACCCTGGCTCGGACTCTCCGTTTTAGCTCGTCCCATAGGTGTTCGATCGGGTTCAAATCGGGACTTCGTGCTGGCCATACCATTTGTTGAATCCCGATCGCAGACAAGTATTCCGTAACGATCTGCGCGGTATGAGGTCTCGCATTGTCATGCATAAACAAGAAATTTTCTCCGACAAAACCAGCATACGGCATTACGTGGTTTTCAAGAATGTCAGTTATGTATCGGTCAGCTGTTAATCCACGTCTACCACTGCCATCGTTGGCGGGGTCGACGAAGACAAGTTCCGTTTTTCCGTCTAGAGAAATTCCTCCCCACACCATACAAGAACCACCACCAAAACTCACAGTTTCTCGAATGCAACATTGGGCAAATCTTTCACCAGGACGTCTATACACTCGGTTTCTCCCGTCATTGCTAAAAAGACAGATTCTTGACTCGTCAGAAAACAAAACTGACCTCCAGTCTTCTAACGTCCAATTAATGTGTTCTCGAGCAAACTCCAAGCGAGATCGGCGATGAGCTACAGTCAATTTTGGGCCAGTTGCTGGTTTGTGTGATGTTAAATTTCGTTCTTTTAGTCTTCGTCTCACTGTCCACCTACTGATTGAGACTCCTCGAACGTCACGTAACGCTTGCTGTAGCTGAACAGCATTAAGTCCACGGTCGCGCAACGAATTGGTTGCAATAAAGCGGTCGTCACGTTCTGTTGTTGCCCGTGGTCGGCCAGTTCCAGGTCGCCGAACAAAAGCACCAGTCTCCAGATACCTGCGGTATACCCGCTGTACCTTTGAACGACTCAAATGAAGTCTGCGTGCCACTTCACGTTGTCCGTGTCCAACCTCAAGTAAAGCTACAACTTGGGCAGCTTCCGTCGGTGTAGTATCCATTTTATCAGGTTATTTTGATTACACAGACACAGATAAAGACAACAATAACAAGTAATATGGGTATGATTAACAAAAACCTCAAATTTAATCTTTTCTTAACAGAGTACAATAAAAATGTCATAAGCAAATTAAATGCGATAATTTTATTCTACCCTTTAAACTTTAATTTAAATTAAAAAAAAATGAAATTTTGACAACTAACTACCCTCTTTGTAAAGGTTATTAAATACCCTTTTAGGCGATATATGTTTCGAATCGATGCGTTCCATAATACCAAAAATAATTACCATAATGCGTGAAAAAGGAAGTGGCTCGATTTATTTGCTCCCAAGTGTATATACCATCTCAGTTTAACACATCTCATCTTCTGCCTAGTTCTTTACCAACAATATTGGGGTCGGCTTCCTGTCTAACCGTATCCTACAGATCGACTCCAGCGGTAGTTATTATCAAGCTGACAGCCAGGTTTCACCAGGGTATCATATATTATCCAATACTAACTGGGTTGTGGAGGTCAGATAGACAGTTCCTCCATGCAAAATACTAGTATCCAGTATTTCAGCTGCATTGCGGTTAGATTGAAAGACATTTGGGAAATGGCGTCTAAAAACCACCAGTAGCGAAGATAAACAGTTTACCTGTAACTCTTATCCAGCTATCTTAGACCATGACTCACGCAATTCAAACGAATAAGGATGCTCTCCGTTCAACTAATCAAGACGTTGTAATTCAGCCAGGACAGCCGTTTCTGAGGTTAATTTTTGCATACGGATGGACAGGTTACGTATCAACGTGTTGGGTAAAATTGGGAGCTTAAATCTTAATGATGGATGAAACGTTAGTGGGTGTGGTAAATTGAGAAGCTGGATCAGGGACCTAAGGTCGAGGTGAATGGCGGTTGGGGAGCCCTTTGTCCAGGTTAATCAGATCTCCCTATGCTGGGAAACAAGAGACTTGTCTCTAGAAAGGTTTGGAAGGAGAGAGGGAAGGCATTTACCCTACAGTGCCCAAGTGTAAAAAAAGTGCCCTACAGGTTATTTTTTATTGGGACATGACCGCCACACTATTGTTGCGGCTGTATTGCTGCTGTCACCACTGATTCCTGTCATCATCATCGCACAGGCCTCCTCGCTAGAAGAGGGATGGGCTATAATCCACCACACGTGCCCAGTGCGGATTGGTACATGTCACATGTCTTCGAATTTTTGGTTCTAAGACATGCCTGTTTTCTCACGATGTTTTCCTTGACCGTTCCTATACCCACACTTATTACTAAACCGTTTATTGGATCAGTGTAGTTAGTACAAGACGTTGCTACTTTTTAGTCACCTACAATTTGATGACGGTCAGTTATTTTCTTCGAAAACGTGAGTAGGGTGACTCACGAGTCTAGATTGTTGTTCTGAAAGATACACGGAACGCTGGTCAATTATTTCTGACAATCCGAATACAGTGATTTGCATCGGTCAAGAATTCATCGTCGTCATTCATCTGCATTTATCCCAATTTATTTGGGGTCAGTCCAGTCTTCTTCCATACTTATCTATTGCACTTCATCCTAGAAGCCAGCCACCCCCTTTCTGGCCATATCTATCAATTCCAATTTGGTGTTCCTCTATTCTCATAGAATAAAACCTAACAAGAACTAACCTATTCGATAATGCAGTCGATTAAAAATAAAACGTCACAACAGTGTCACAATGTCACAACACTAGGTATTCGATTTTGAAACAGATGTTTACAAGATGGCGCTGCAAGGGTCAACGCACCGTTGACAGAACAATACCTGGCCGTATTTAATTCAAACGCAAATGCACGCGTTTGTGGTAGTGTGCAGTTATAATAACATAACAGCAGCCATTTTAAAATAGGTCAGGTGATTTTATTTTCAAATAAACGT
Organism: Diarsia brunnea; assembly: GCA_949774965.1. Taxonomy (NCBI): domain Eukaryota; kingdom Metazoa; phylum Arthropoda; class Insecta; order Lepidoptera; family Noctuidae; genus Diarsia; species Diarsia brunnea. The sequence goes on from OX459023.1 coordinate 4,128,380, forward strand.
GATATTTGTTTGATTTTCAAAAAAATATGTTTATGACGAATTAATTTAAAGTAGAGAAAATTCTAAATTATCCAGCTCTTGTTAGTTAAAATAATATTTCAAGGGAACGCTCGTTCTACTGTGGTAAAAAGTACCACGATACAGGAAAAATTCCTAGTGTGGGCCAACGTTTTTTTTAAAAAACAAAAACATCGCTCGAAGAACCGACAACCGATGGGGAAGAAAGGTTCTCGAATGGCGACCACGATCCGGAAGAGGCAGCGTTGGTAGGCCTCCCACTAGGTGGACCGACGACATCGTGAGAGTCGCGGGCAACCGGTGGATGCAAACGGCAGGCTGCCGTTAGTTATGGCGTTCTATAGGGGAGATCTTTGTCCAGCAGTGGACGTCTTATGCCTGATGATGATAATGATTGTCAAAACAAGACCATATTAGTACAACTCTAGTTTACAATAGCCGTTTTTTAGAAACTGTGACGAATATAGCACACAAAACAGTAACCCATTTAATACCCAGGGTTATGATGAAAAGGTTACACACGCAGGTCAGCATGTTATCAATTTTGTCTATTGAAGAATTAAAACGAACGGGGGCAAATGAATTGGGTCATGATAGTATCGTATTTGATAACGCAATGCATTCATGGAACCTACAGAGACCCATTACAACTGATTAAGATAAATTCAGCATCATCTGCCTCGCTTTTTCCTAAATTAATTGGGGTCGGCTTCCAGTTTTGCAGGATGCATCTGAATACCAGTGACTTACATGGAGTGACAGCAATCAACCGCACGGGTTAATCAAAACCTGCATTTTTTTTAACCAGGGTTTAGCTTTAACCTTGGCCAGATGATGGAAATGAAAATAAAATGCTCTACTAAATTTAAACTGCATTTAAAAACCACGTGACTACTAAGATAGCCGTCAGTCAATACTATACATAACATCACGACTGTAATCCCCGAGTGTTAGGCAGAGCAGTACCTAATAGTACACCTGAGTCGAGCCTATTGCCATCAACCCGGCACAAATCCAGCCTCCGTGGCTGCTACTGAGAAACTCCAGATGGAACAACTCAATGACACTTTGCCCGACCCAAAATCAAAATCAAAACTCATTTATTAAAATTAGGCTGATAATCAGCAGTTTTCAAACGTCAAAATTTACTTTACTTTACTTATTTACAAGTGACAGTCCCCCAAAACGCCCACCCTTCGACACTTCCTAGTGTTTTTGCTAGAAAGAAGAAGTGGCGGAACAAACTCCCCAGCAACACATCTGTGTGTTTGGTTAGAAGAACCAGACTCGATACAATAGTAAGGCGTAAGTTAATATTACGATTGACTACAATCAATAATAAAAAAGTATATAATAATAAAACATAAAAAAGACATAACATATCAGTAAACTAATTTTGGAGAAAGAACATAAATTACAAACATTGTCTTGTGTTCAACTCAACGACCAGCTATTCTTATCATTAAACCAGGGATTCGTTACTATTCATGTTGAACATTGAACAGTTAACATACCCAGGAATAGTCACAATAAATATTTAATCTTGAGGAAAATTACGTTACCCATATGTATCAGTAGGGATAACTTATTTAATGAGTTAGTTAGTTAATTGATGGTCATTATTTTATGTTAAGGGCCTATTTCATGATGTCCGAATAAGCACCAATTAACGGGACCTTTATCGTGGGTGGTGTTTAGGCCATGAACCTCAAACAGTTGATTGTAAGTCTAATTCAAGTAAGTGTTTTCCTTTTGTTTTGAGGTTCTTGCATATCCTGTCGGGGCTGCGGGTTGTTTTAAAGAGATAATGCGGCCTCGGATACAAAGGGCTAAGAAGGAACATGGGTGGTTTTTGGCCAGTAGAAGTCTGAAACTCCCTACCGCTCCGCCCAGAGCGGGAGGAGTCATTTGGTGAATTCTCGCCCTCCAAAAAAAGCAATACTTGCACATTTCGAACCGCCATGCCTGTTTTGAAGGAGAGACAGCACCTATCAAAGGAGCTTGCTAATATGTCAATATATGTTTTGTGCCTGTAATTTCTAAAGCACTATCACAGGACAAAGGTACGCGCATGATGAGTAGCTCTCACCGTAAGTCGTAACGATATAAAATGTGTGGAGTAAAATTTCAATTTAACGTTATCAAAATGTACGTAAAATTACCATTTATAAGTCGCGTAAAGCAGTATCGGATTTTAAGATTGCACTGACAAGGTTACATCGTGAGTTCGTAATAACTTACCCCCATTAAAGGTAACATTTATTTTGTAAGAGGTGCTTATCTCTCTTGCCCTTATTATTATTATTATAGCTAGCCTATGTTGTCCCACTGCTGAGCAAAGGCCTCCCTCCATTCCTTCCAACGGTCACGATTCTGTGCAACGTCTCCCCAATTCTCTCTTGCCCTTATCCCAATTAATTTGAGGTCGGCGCAGCATGTCTTCTGCTTCCATACTTCTCTATTACCCGTCATCTCAGCAGACACCTCCTTCCTTGCCATTTTCATCCTTCACACAGTCCATCCATCGTTTCTTCTGATCTTCCTCTACTCCCCATAGCCATCCACATTCATACTCTGCCTTGAACCACCTGTCTAGCTTCTCTACAACCTAGTTTATACAGCCGGGATCAACGGCTTAGCGTGCTTTCCGAGGCACGCAGGAACCTCAATATGTAACGTGTGGGCCATCCACAGACCAACCTAGACAAGCGTAGCTTAACCTGAAGATTGGCCCGAGCGACTGCTATTAATTAACCACGAGCTTCTCCGATGACATTCCTATCAACACCATTAAAAACAAACGAACTTCTACGAAAAACTAGTCCACTCTATTCTCTATGACACGCGACACTAGCGCCGTTGTCATCAACAAATTCTAGAACGTACATTCAAATTAAAGACATAAAGCGCCCCATTCACGTACGATTCCGGAATACGCCACAGACTTCCGCAAAAAACTGCCAAGCGCCAACCGCGTAACCGCCAACAAAGCGTACCTAAGCGACAAAGGTGATTTGTCTCGAGTATTAAGCGACAACAGCCTTTGTTTTCGTTTGCTGCTTGTCTATAGTGTTATTTATGTGGTAAAGGAATTACAATATTATTGTAAATTGTTTTTGTATGTTTAAGAAACGGCAAGAACGATGGAATGGATTAAAGATAAAGATAAACCAGGTTTATTTAGGCACTAACTAATTTTGTGTACATAATTAGTTAGGGTATGATGAGGCTGACGTACCTTTGTAAGGTAAAAGCCTCTAAATAAATAAAGATTGGAAAAAAAAGGCACTAACCGCACAATAAAGAAAGACTAACATTAGGTGACCCCTAAATTAATGCCTAAAGAAAAGCAGGCCGCTGCCGTCTTCTTTGGAATTTCAATGCTCAAACGAAGAATTAAATAATAGACAACATAAGCATGTTTTTCTTCATTAACAGCAAAAGCTATTTATTTACTCATGACATTAGTCTAACCTATGAAATCAGCTGCCAGACACGCACACACGCACACAGACACACACTAACAATGCTAAACAAGCAGTTTTTATTTATTTACTTGACTCTTTACAAATTGGCGTCATGCACTAGAAATTTTGTACTATTCATGCAAATTATTCAAAACAATTTATTAGCTTAGCTGGAGCCAATTACTTAGCTGTTTGTCATACAAAACAAAATGGAATAACTAGCGAGAATTCTTTATTCTGCAAATATTATTCTCTTGTAAAATAACACCTGGTGTTTTGATATGTTACTTTACAAGAGAAGCCTGGTATCCCAAGTATTTCACTTTTCGGGATTGGTCCGCCTCACTATTACCAAACCACAAAGCTAACCAAACCACAAAGCTAGAATCCACAGTGGCGACCACCAAAAAAGTGCCGATGCAATGAAGTTCGACGAAGTCCTTGAGAAACAATTTAAATGTCTTGGATGTGTTTTCCTACTCCCAAGTATATTACACCCACATTTCACCAGTAATGTTTGAGTCCCATGATTACATGGACAGACGACGATTGATGGATGGATGGATTAGACGGCGAGTCTATTGCCCTCAACCGGGCACAAATCCCGCCTCCGTGACTGTTTCTGAGAAATTCCTGATAGAATTACTCAATAACACATTGCCCTACTTATACTTATTCTAGACCAACCAATTGTTTGTGTAGTATATTGCATAAGCGAAGTCCGTCGGTGTAATAATTAGAACCGTGCATACAAACATGAAAATTTACTCAATATTGCTCGTAGGAACACAAATCGTAATTATGACCTCGCGCTCAAGTCAATGTTTTGTGAGAAATTATGTGTGCAATGTCAAAGTCGTCATTAATTTCTGCGAAACGATGATGTTGTGAGTAAAAGAATGATGAATGTAAATGTTGATGGATGGCGATATGGAGCCCTCGCCATATCGCCATCCATCCATCCTCTCCCTAGAGGAAGACCAAAGAAAGGGTAGATGGATTGTGTGAGGAATTATCATTATAACTGAAACCGGGATATTTCCAGGTATATACCGCTGTCACTGTGAGTAAGGAAAATAATAATTCACCTTTCAGACAAAATAAACAAAATCAAAATCGGTTCATGCGTTCAGGAGTTACGATGCCACAGACAGACACGTCAAACTTATAACGCCCCGTCGTTTTTGCGTCGGGGGTTAAAAAGAAGTAAAATATACCGTGACGGCTGAGGAAAAACTCTTAGGAACATGGATCAATGGTAGGAAGATGATGACTGGTAACAAACGATACCTCGAGACCGTTTCTGGTAATATAAAGATCGTTTGGAGCAGATAAGGGAGTAGGAGACAGGTATCCTTCATTAGCCACATTGACAAAAATCTATGACTAATCAATCAGTGTTGAAGAGATTGTGACAATACTCGAGTCTCCGAAAAGAATGATTACTTCTCACAAATTCATTATGATAATCTTTTTTCACACACACACGAACACACTTATTTCCAACAACAGCTCGTGGACGATGTGATACCTAAGCGACACAGATCATACACACACACACACACACACACATTCACACGCAGAACAAACATCATTTGGTTCCACAAATATTTGTCTAAAGGATAATGGGCGGGCGCTGCGTAATTAAGACAATTGCAACATGGCCGTTCAGTTATGCATTTGGATAGTGCATTTTGGACGAAATTTCGAAAAGAAATAATGGTTCTAGACGCGTCATGAAATAAATTGAAAAATCCATGCCGCTGACTTTGAACACGGACTAAACCCTGTTTTACTATAACAATTAAAGTTTCAATGAATAGTTAAAGTCAAAACTCGGCTTGTTTGGGACCATGGTAAAACAATCAATATTATCGCATTACTAATGACTAAAAGACTGATAATTTTAAAAGTTGATAGCGAGGTTCAGGAAGACCAAGGAAACGATGAATGGATTGTGTGAGGAATGATATGAAAGGAAAGGGAGTAAATGTTATGGTCGACAAAAGAGAATTAAAGAAAAAACCGCGACGAGCCTAAAGGAACATGGGACAAGGGTAGGAACTTAGGAAGATAAAGATGATGATAAAAGCAACCAATACCCAAAAGACAAGCTACCACCCAAAACAACACACTTTTGTTGAGATCAAGACAATTGGAACGTCGTATGACACCAAAATTAATAGACCCAAGATATTGACAGCACCAAAAGTAACTACTAACTCTTCAGGCTTATTCTAACCTTAACTAGTAACAAAACATATAACATTACCTACACTAGACAGACAACAAAAGACAGTTAGGTATTAAAGTAACACACTGAGTTGGTGACACACAATATGACCCACTACTAGTGTCGTACTGAAGGTCGATGTCTGGCCGAAGCCGAACCGGTATACACGACCTTTGGCTGAAGACGACGAACGACGAAGACGGTTGCTCCGGGGCTGCAGGTTGTTCGAAAGAGATACAGCGGCCCCGGACACAAAGGGCTAAGAAGGAACATGGGTGGTTTTTAGTCAGTAGAAGTCTGGTACTCCCTTCCGCTCCGCCAAGAGTCATTTGATTCCAAATTCCTACCCTCCGAAAAAAAAATCCGTTTGTTTAATCATCCTCAAAAGTTCAGTTCAAAATTAGCTACAAGTGAATGGTGATGGCAGGTGGAGTAAAGCTGTGGCCAAGTGGCGTCCGAGGAATGGAAAGAGAAGTGGTGGTTGGCCGGCGGGCAAGATGGGCGGACGATATTGTTGCCATCGCGGAAATATCCTGGAAGAAGCTGACACAATGCGTGGAACTTGGCACAAGCAAAGAGAGGCATCCAGCAGTGAGTGAAGTCGGACTGAGGATGATGACGATGAATGTTTTTTTTTTTACTTTTACTAAAACAAGACTAAAAACAATTTAACGATTTTTTTTAAATACTGATTTTCAAATTCAGCGCTTTTAACGAACCTACGTTTCGGCCAATTTTGAAAAAGCCGAAGTTTGCTTTTAGGCCGAAGCCGAAGGTTCAGTCCCGCACTACCTAGTTGCAGTTATAGTCAGTATGAGTTGCAAAATACTCTCGGATTCAGATAACAATCGGTGTGCAATAACATTGTCTAGAGTTATTATAAATAATAACTTGATCCTTAGCTATTTCAAGTCTTGCCAAAGATCTTTTTTATTATCCTTACCATTTTTTTTTGTAATTTGCTTCTGTCTGCTCAACCTATGATCCTGGGTTCTGCTTAAACAAATACGGTGGATGTCTTGAATTTTAGGCCCACAGCCAGGGCTTTTCTTACTAAGGAAGAACTGAAAGTAACCTATGTCTCGCCTAGAGTCTCCAGTCGTCTATCTTGGTATGGACATGTAATGAGGAGAGATGAAACGCATGTGACTATAAAAGTTATGGGTATTAATGTTGATGGATGTCGAGGGAGAGGAAGGCTAAAGAAAAGAAGGATTGATTGTGTGAGGAATGATATGGAAGAGAAAGGAGTCAATGATGCCGTTACGTGAATGGAAGCAGAAGAAAATGTTTTGGAACGACCCCAAGCAGAATGGGACAAGGGCAAGAACATGATGATATAAATCTCGCGTATGCCAAAACAGAGGTGTAGTAGATTTTTACACTTACAATCCCTACAACATGGAAGAATGGAAGAAGAAAACGTGTTGCGCCGACCCCAAATAGAATGGGATAAGGGTAGGAAGATGATGAATCCCTCCAGGCATGTCCAGTCCTTTGTAAAGGGAGAGAGTCTATTCCCGTCTAATGAACTCCATCTTGTCGTCCATAGTTTTAGGTTCCAGCAAGCCGTTGGCCGTAGTAAGGAAATCCTGCTCAGGTCTGATTCATTGACGACTTTGCCCTGGAGCAAAAATGCTATGAAGAATGTGGTGCTGTTCGTCAAACGATGGACACTTAATATCGTGCCCTGTGTTTGTGCATTACAGGAACTGATGGACGCTACTGAATGCGCCAAACTCGTGGTTCACTTCTGGTCCGATTCAATTTAGATTGCCATCGACATGCTAAGGATATCTTGTGTGATCATTTCGATAAGTACTTCGTCGAAAATTGGAAGTGGTGAAGTGATATCTGAATTCCAGATTCATAAGGACTTGATGACTCAGATTTTGACCGAACAGTGGCGTGGTAGACCATAGCAATCTAGACAGCTCTGTCGTTTGGCTCATTCAAGACCCAGAGAGTGCAATTAGTTCTGCACGACGGGGAAGAGCAATTTGCTGATAGCCACAGTATTTAATGTCTGAGTATAAGAAGCGTTTAATCCTATTATTTTGCGTGACTAAGTTAGTAATTAAGTTGATTTTCTGATTCAATAGAAATAGTTTTGGATATTAAGACTCACGACGACACATCAAATTTTGGGCTTACTCAATTTAAATTGTCATCGACACGCGAAGAAGAAGAAGACTATACAGTATAACACGGTCTCGCTTCGTATGGTTCTGACATACAATGAGAGATCCGCTTATACTGGATTGGTATAGATTGATTGATTGGTCGTCTGTTGTATTTTTATAGCAACAACTAATCTACAGCCATGTTTAATTTATCTTCATTTACAAACAAATATTGCTACTCAAATCCTCCACAGAAAAGTTCAAATGACTAAATAGCTTGTAACACAAACATGTTAAATTAAATCAAACATAAACTCCAAAGGTATTATAACAACAAAAAATACTTCCAAAACAACCAAAAGTGAAGGGAACTTGAAATTTTGATAGACATTCAAGGATATTATCGCCGAACTGCAACGATTGTTACAGACAAGCCTGATATTTGAGCTGTAAGATAATCTAATTTTTGTTCTAGAGCAATTTTTGGCAACCTTGCTTATTACGAAAACAAAATAAACATTCAATAAAGTGGTAAAAGGATTTGAAGATTTAAGACAAAGAAGAACAGACTGTTAAACAATATTAATCAGCAGGGTTATTGCTTTTTAAATGTCAGTGGCTATCATCATAGTGTCCATCGATTAACTGTCAAATGGTTCCATTTTGTACCAAACCACAACCATTTGACAGTTAATCGATGGACACTATGATAGCCACTGATATTTATAAAGTTACGCAATAGCCCTGCAGATCGTTTTAATGAACAATTTCATCATCATCATCTTCCTGCCCTTGTCCCATTCTATTTGTGGTCAGAAACACGGTTTCTTCTTCCATTCTTCCCTGTCAGACGTCACGGCATCATTTAATCCTTTCTCTTTCATATCATTCCTCACACAATCCATCTATCTTTTCTTTGACCTTCCTCTTCCTCTCCATCCATCACTTTTTTTCTCCCTCCTCATTACATATCGATACCAAGATAGACACTTCTTTTATGTTTTTCTGTAACTGGTGTAACTTTCTAACTACCTTCAATGAACAATTTCATCTAATAAAAGGAATATTGTGATGCATTCACCACTTAACATAAAGGTTACAAGGAGGTTTTTAAGTGAACATAAATGCTGATCTCTGTTAGAAAGTAGATTAAAGTAAAAATTACATTTTAAAAAACACAATTAAATTGTAAATATAATAGACAGACTGCTTGAGAATACTACACAGATAGATTGTGACAATTCAACGCTGAAAACCTACTGAATTGGTTAAATAAAAAAAATTATTTCAAACTTTTACTTTACACAATAATAATATTTTCTTATTCAATTCCTTCCGCCTCTTTCGAAAGCGATTGCGTCATTTGTCGTTTGTCGACAAACTTACACGACTTGCAGCTTTCAACGACTGTAATAGTCTAACTTTTAAGTGTAATTTAAATAAATTATAATGTCTCACGGACTATTTTAACTTTGTCAAAAGTCTAAGTCTAGCTATAGCGTATCGAATTCAAATTGATTCTAGAATTTTGAGCGCGAAATAGACGTGTGAATGGGACAGATTAAAAATAAATATAAAAATACAATGGAAGTTGCAAGTTGACCTTTTAGGTTTTCAGTGCAAAATAGTGAATGTATAATGTTGGACAAATAAATAGGATATGAAGTTATTACGAATATACCTCCCAGATGATGTTAATCATTTATGGTTTGAATAAATCAAAATATTTTATTGCAGATAGGTCTACATGGGCACTTATTATGAAAACGTCGAGAAATGGTGCACGGTTCCTATTGGTCGTTTTCTATGAAGAAAAAACTCCATGGTTACCTACTCTTTGGTTTTACAATATTTTCATGTAAAGGCATTTATACTTAGGTATTTTGTAATTATTTGACAACTCTGCGCAAACTTTGTCGAAACACTGTCAAATCTTACGTTTAGAACTTGTTCTGATTGGTTAAAACAAACTCCAATCAAAAAAGAAAACTTCTGAAATTGAGTCAAATTCTTTCTTTAAATTTTTTTCTTTCATTCTTTTTTTTTTCAGTACTTTTCTTCATAAATGTAAATAAAATAGACAAAAATAAATATTCAAATGCCTCGTTGGTTATGGTATAGAATTCATGATTATGATAATAAACGAGAAAGTTTGTTACTCAATCGAGTTGCGAACTTGCAACCGCAATTGTGTATAAAATGGTATTGTGTTCAACTGTTGAGGTAAACTACAATACGTAGAAGTAAGTAGATATTTACTACTGAACGCTACTGAGGATTTGGGTAAGTTTTTCATGACAGTAAATAAGAAATAAATAAAGAAGTACTTAAATAAGAATCCTAACAAAATTTTGCCGCAATTGTTTTTAGACAAGTTCACACTTTTTTACCAACAGGGCCTTGGTGACAATGTCATTCAAATATCCATGCCCGCCACAATATTCTCAAACCACTGTAACTCCCGAATGTCAGAATCATAAACCACCAGATAAGCGCCGAGACAATGAAGCTCGGCGAAGTCCCAGAAAAACATCACCCGCTACGAAATTAATTAGGGAAGAGTAGGAAAACCATAATTTTCACACTATACAGGGTGTAAACGAACCCTTCACGCATCCTACACAACCAAGCATTCTGTACATCAAAGTAAGTACCCCTACGCAAAAATTTTTGCTGGGAAACGACTTTTTTTTGGGTCAAAAATCACATTTTACGGTAAAACTCAATGTAGCACTGTTAAAACATTGTGCTAGTGGATGCTTTGAATAGTAAACGGGTCATGGAGATAATTTAAGTAAAGTTAAAACCTGAAATATTAATACACCACTACTTTTACAGCCTATATATAACTATAGGTCAAGAGATATCTTACACTTGTGTCTATAAAAAAAAAAAAGTATTACCTGAGTTAAGTAATTAGTTGACTAATGCAACCATTTCTATGCAATAGACAAGAATTTCAATGAAGTAAGAACAGTCAAAGAAAGCAAACTTATGAATCTAACTTTTGACAGTTTTAACTTCAGGGGCTGCGGGTTGTTCGCAGATACCGCGGCCTCGACATGAAGGGCTAAGAAGGAACATGGGTGGTTTTTAGTCAGTAGAAGTCTGACACTCCCTTTCGCTTTGCCCAAGAGCGGGGTTATTTGATGATTACCCATCCACCCAAAAAAAAAAAAAAAAGGGAATTACTAAGCCACAAAATAAAAATCGTATCTTTAGTAAATTCGTTTTTTTAGATACGGGTTTCAATCTTTTCTCTGGAATATCAACGCATTGGGAATACCTCTATTACAGCTATTCAACCAATCTATGTTTATTATCAGTGAAACTACAGTCCTTTCACATTCAAATAATGTATCTATGATTTTGCAGTTCAGTGACTTTTATTTTCGTGTACATAAGGTTCATGTCACAGGTACAATAACTGCGTAAGAACTGTAAGACTGACTTTTGCTGCCCAAATGTCAAATGCTCCACAAATGTCATTGGACTTTCGTAAGCAACATGAAGACAATCATGAATTCACGACAGACAAGGCTGTATGCTTTGAGACCTTTGCTTGATCGAATAGTTAATTAAATATATATAAATAAATATAGCTCTGTATGAGAACATGCTAAAATACGACTCGACAGAAGAAAAAAACCACTATGCCACTCTTGAACAATATATAATAAAGAACATAAATGAATCGAAATTAATAAAATACAAAATATTAAACCTACCGCAAAAGGACTGGATCAATAAAACAGTAATTAACTATATTAATGAACGAAATCAATTATGGCGTGGTTGTTTGATGGATCAAGAAAATGTTCAACTGCAATCTAAATATAAAACTGCAAAAAAAAGAGTAGAATGTAAAATAAAAGAAGATAAAAAGAATTACTATTATGACGCTTTTTCAAGATGTAGTAAGAACCCCAAAAAAATGTGGAAATTGATAAACACCCTAGCTAAAAATAAGACAAACGATGTCTGTACTCTTCCTAAACTGACGGTTGACGGCAAAGACATAACAAACGGTAAAGAAATCTGTAACGCGTTTAATAAGTATTTTGCTACTATTGGCTCTCTGTTGGCCCAGAATATAATACTAACGAATTCTAACCCACAAATTACATTAAATACGCCAGATATAGACCTTCAACTAACCACTTTAGAACATTGTACTGAGGATGAGATATCCAAAATAATAGATAATTTGGATAATGATACCAGCAGTGGAATTGATGGAATTACAACAAAATCTATAAAATGCATTAAGAACCTAATCTTAACTGACCTAACTAATTGCATAAACGTTTGCTTAGATAGTGGTGTGTTTCCGGATAGTCTTAAAATAGCTAAAGTTACCCCTATATACAAGTCGGGAACTAAAACTGACCCCGGAAACTACCGACCAATCTCAGTGCTGCCTGTTATTTCCAAGGTATTTGAAAAAGTTTTATATACACGCTTATCTAAACATTTAATTGATACTAACTTTCTTTACTCGCACCAATATGGCTTTCGTCCACACTCCAATACACTTTCGGCTACTGTTGATTTAATTACTAAAATAAAAGATAATATAGACAAGAAACAATTAGCTCTAGGTGTCTTCATTGATCTAAAGAAAGCATTCGATACTGTTAGTCATTTTATCCTTCTGAAAAAGCTAAAAATCATTGGAATTACTTCTACAGCCTACAAAATGTTTAAGTCTTATCTTACTAATCGGCAACAGGTCGTCAAACTGGACAAATTTACAAGTGACCCGGCCAATATACAGTGCGGAGTACCTCAGGGATCGGTCCTAGGGCCATTGCTTTTCCTCATATTTATTAATGACATTAGTACAGCTGGACTGACTGGACATGTGTCACTGTATGCAGACGACACTTGCCTTTTTTACTTTGGCGATTCCATCACTAATATCATTTCAGATGCACAGAAAGATCTTGATCTTTTGAATATATGGCTTAGTCAAAACCTCCTGACTATGAATGTTAGTAAAACTGCTTACATGATTTTTTCAGCAAAGAATAAAAAAATACCATCATTTCCAAATCTTATAATAAACAATCAACCGTTACGAAAATCAACGCATGAAAAGTATTTAGGCCTAATTGTTGACAGTAAGTTGACATTCAGACCGCATATTGACTACATAAAATCTCGAATACTCCCACTAACTGGAGCCATGCGTAACATTGCAAAATGCGTACCCTACAAGCTAAGACATACTATTTACAACACGTTAGTCAAACCACATCTGGAATATCTGATCCAAGTATGGGGACAAGCTGCAAAAACAAATCAACAACACCTACAACGAACACAAAATAAAATCATCAAAGTCCTCTTCAATTATAACTACTCTACTCCTACTGAATTACTCTACAAAAAAACAAAATTATTTAACCTAGAACAATTGTATACATACCACACATGCATGACTATCCGAAAGATCCTTAAGACCAACATACACACAAATATTTCATTCACACAAAAGACTCGTAGATATAATACCCGTAATCAAGACGACCTAGAAGTACCAAGAGTGAGAACCCTGTGTGGCAGAAAAACTATACAGTATGAGGGGGTTCGGCTATACAATAAACTACCCAAAAAAATCAGAGAGTGCACAAGCATACCAACATTTAGAAAAGGCCTAAGAAATTTTATATTAGACACATAAGTTTAGTTTTTTATATCACTACTACTACTACTGCCTACATGCCTACTACATACATACCTACTACATACATACCTACTACCTGCTACCTACTATCTACTACCTACATACCTACTACCTAAATACCTACATACCTACTACCTACTGCCTACATACCTACCTAGAAAAAAAATAAATTGTTTTATTTCACACAAACACAAAAACACAAAAAAAAAAAAAAAATGTAACTAGCTGATGCCCGCGGCTTCACCCGCGTGGATGTCGGTCAAATTATATACTAAAACCTTCCTCTTGAATCACTCTATAAACAAACAAAAAAAAAAAAAAAAAAACCGCTTCAAAATCAGTAGCGTAGTTTTAAAGATTTAAGCATACATAGGGACGGACAGACAACGAAAGCGACTTTGTTTTATACTATGTAGTGAGTAGTGATGATGAAGATGAGTATAGTTTAGTTTTTTACTAATAACTTTAGTCTACATAACATTTCGTTTTTCATATTTTAACAAATAAAAAAAAAAAAAAAAAAAATTTGCTGATGCCATATTTTGTCACATCTAGCACTTCAAGTTTGTTTCCATGTTTGCTTGGTTGGTGATTGCCGATTGGCTAGTACTGGACTTGTTTGTTTTGTAATTGTGATCGCTTACCCTCACATTTTGTTATTTTTTTTACCATGAACGTACATCTGTACGCTCAAATATGTTATTTTTTAGTTTCCCGTGAATTATTGGTAATTCTTAATGAGGAGTAAGTTCTTAAACCATATATGTTATTTTATATAGCAAAATCTACGGTGTTCAGTTTCTTGGACACCAACATTCAAAAACGGTCTAAGAAATATAGTTTAGTTTTTGTTAACATAAGTTTTACGTGAACTGTTTTGTATTGTATTTTATATGGTGTTGATTATTGTATTTAGTCTCTTGGATGGCTTGAACGTCGTAATGTAAACCTACCATAGATTGTTAATTTAGTTAAGTTTCTCTTTAAGTGAACTGTAATTTGTTCTTTGAGAAAATAAATGTCTTTAAACCGAAATAATGACTTTTCTATGTATGTACCGAAGAACTGCCTCGTTGGCCTAGTGGTCGCAAGCGAGACTGCTGAGCATAAGGTCCTGGGTTCGATTCCCGCGTCGGGCAAAGCGTTACTGGGTTTTTGCATCAGGAAAGCAAAAAGCAACGGAACATGGATTTGTGACCGGTTGATGCTAATACGCTCGCCCCTATTCATAACCATCATTTCAGCCCGGAATCATACACTATTGGGTATAGGCCTCTCCTTTCTTCTGCTAATCTTTTCTGTTCTGTGGGTCCCTTATCCAACCGTTTACGCCCCCTATTACATGGGGTTTAAACATAATATAGCGAAATATGGGTGCACTATTAGGCACACCTCTGCCTAACCCTTCGGGGATTACAGGCGTGATGTTATGTTATGTTAAACCAAGAAGAAAACCCGAGTTAAATCGTGTAGAGTGAAACACTAAAATGTCGAAAATGTAAAAATATTTTCCGCATGAGAGCAATTTCATGGTAAATCTGTTCATTCATAGACAAGCAATTTGTCCAATTTGATAAAGTCATTTAGTTCCCACGGTACCTACCTAAGCAGAGTTTAGAAAAATATTTTGACACTTTTTTTAAAAGAACATATACATAAAATAAAATAGGAGGAGCTCGTGGCTTAATAAGAAATGCCACTCGGGTCGATCTTTAGGTAAAGCTGTGCTTGCCTAGGTCGGTCTGTGGATGGGTGACCGCCCGACATACCGAGTTTCCTCCGTGCCTCGGAAAGCACGTTAAGCTGTTGGTCCCGGCTGCCATATATAGAGCTTTGGCAGTCGTTACAGGTAGTCAGTGACCTGAAATTCTGACATCCAGTCTTACCAAAGAGTATCGTATTACCTAGTATTAACTGGGTTGTAGAGGTCAGATAGGCAGTCACTCCATGTAAAATACTGGTACTCAGCTGCATCCGGTTAGACTGGAAGCCGACCCCAACATAGTTGGGAAAAGGCTAGGCAGATGATGAAAGCAGGTAAAATACCTAAAACACGTCTGCCTACTTCCTGTAAAATTCCTGCGTTGTTATGCCGAGAATATAGACCTAATTAAAAAGCCATTGTGTTCCTAGTGGATCTACGTTACATTAAAGTTTAATATACAATTTGGTTTATTCGCGTGGTTTGACCATAAACATACAATAACAAGGAAAAATAATAATGTTGACAATGTTAATTTCAGGACAGTTAGGTAGCTGCTTGCTGTTTCCTATACTTCGACATTTACTGCAGTACTCAGAGATATTTAATGATTACTTAAGCCGCCACTTAGTAAAGGTTTGACATACAAAACCTTCACTAAACTGTCAAAATCTTGACTAACTGCCGCACTCAGAAAGCTTTAATGATTACTTAGGCCATCACTTAGTAAAGGTTTGACAGTTTTGTCATACAAAAGTATGTCAAATCTTTACTAAGTGACGGCTAAGTAATCATTAAATATCTCTGAGTACCGCAGTAAGTGATGGCTTAAGTAATCGTTAAACGTCCCTGAGTACCGCAGTTAGATTCTTTGGGATAATTTTTAACATCATGCCTGTGGATTACAGGTTAGACAGAGGTGTTTGTAATAGCTCACCTACATTTTCAAGTATCTATCTATCATCAAATTATCATCATCACCATAATCTGCAATCTTCCCTTGTGACCCAACCTCGTGGGTTCCATTCCCACGGGAAGCATACTTTGTAAAGTTGTTTCCAGTTTGGCTAGGACATTGCAGGTTTGAATCACCTGATTGCCTGATAAAAAGATGATTCCGTGCTTCGGAAGGCACATATAAGCAGATGGTCCAGCCCGCCACATGGTGGTCGACAAACCATATCAGAGGCCCTTTTTTTTTTGGCGGGTGGAAAATCATCAAATAATCTCTCCCGCTCCTGGGCAGAGCGAAAGGGAGTGTCAGACTTCTACTGAGTAAAAACCACCCATGTTCCTTCTTAGCCCTTCATGTCGAGGCCGCGGTATCTAGGCTCTTGAAGCGGTTTAGAAACTCTGACACTAGGGTGTGTAGGGTCGTTAGACCTTACTGCCTACACGATAAGAAGAAGATCACCATAATTCTCTTGCCCTTATCTCGATTTATTTGGGGTCGGGTCGGCGCAGCATACGTCCTCTTCCTCGATACTTCATTCATACCTAAAGCTATACAAAACTAACATCTCATAGATTGAACATTTTGATAACTGGACATTTTAGAAATTGATTTTGTTTTTTTTTTATTTTGATCATTTTAAGAGTTGGACATTTTGGGAATCGGATATTTTAAGAATTGGTGATTGGACATTTTAGGAAGTGGACAATTTGAAACCGTTAGACATTTTCGGAATTGTACATTCTAAACTTGAACGACTTAAAAGTCTACTTAATCAGACTATAAGTAAACAATATCCTCATTTCCAATCTCCAATGATCTTTAAACTCTGACACCCACTTAATAAGGTGTAGTTTTAAATGCAGTTATTGCGCTAACAATGAGTTTATATACTAAGTTTAGATACTCGACATTGAGTGACGTCACTATAGGATGTACTTTCGCTTTTCATGTGACCTTAGTAATCATTTGGTAAGTTAATTTAAAATGGGTATGAAAAATTACCGGATTTGAGGTACCTACTTAGAGATATTTTTATTTTAAGACTTAGCTATTTTTACACATTCAATTAAAAAACTATTTATTTATTGGGACAAGCCCGCCACATTATTCACAAACCACTGAAACTCCTGTAAGCCAGAATCAACAGTGGCGACCACCAGAAAAGCGCCGAGACAATGAAGCTCGACGAAGTCCCAGAGAAACAATTTAACTGTCTTGGATTCCACAACGAAATTAATCAGAAAAGTCTAAAAAGGCCTTAATTCATTACCTATCTACTGAGTGGTTTCTGAAGGTATTACCAAATCTACACTTGGGAGCAAATAAATCGAGCCACTTCCTTTTTCACGCATTATGGTAATTATTTTTGGTATTATGGAACGCATCGATTCGAAACATATATCGCCTAAAAGGGTATTTAATAACCTTTACAAAGAGGGTAGTTAGTTGTCAAAATTTCATTTTTTTTTTATTTAAATTAAAGTTTAAAGGGTAGAATAAAATTATCGCATTTAATTTGCTTATGACATTTTTATTGTACTCTGTTAAGAAAAGATTAAATTTGAGGTTTTTGTTAATCATACCCATATTACTTGTTATTGTTGTCTTTATCTGTGTCTGTGTAATCAAAATAACCTGATAAAATGGATACTACACCGACGGAAGCTGCCCAAGTTGTAGCTTTACTTGAGGTTGGACACGGACAACGTGAAGTGGCACGCAGACTTCATTTGAGTCGTTCAAAGGTACAGCGGGTATACCGCAGGTATCTGGAGACTGGTGCTTTTGTTCGGCGACCTGGAACTGGCCGACCACGGGCAACAACAGAACGTGACGACCGCTTTATTGCAACCAATTCGTTGCGCGACCGTGGACTTAATGCTGTTCAGCTACAGCAAGCGTTACGTGACGTTCGAGGAGTCTCAATCAGTAGGTGGACAGTGAGACGAAGACTAAAAGAACGAAATTTAACATCACACAAACCAGCAACTGGCCCAAAATTGACTGTAGCTCATCGCCGATCTCGCTTGGAGTTTGCTCGAGAACACATTAATTGGACGTTAGAAGACTGGAGGTCAGTTTTGTTTTCTGACGAGTCAAGAATCTGTCTTTTTAGCAATGACGGGAGAAACCGAGTGTATAGACGTCCTGGTGAAAGATTTGCCCAATGTTGCATTCGAGAAACTGTGAGTTTTGGTGGTGGTTCTTGTATGGTGTGGGGAGGAATTTCTCTAGACGGAAAAACGGAACTTGTCTTCGTCGACCCCGCCAACGATGGCAGTGGTAGACGTGGATTAACAGCTGACCGATACATAACTGACATGCTTGAAAACCACGTAATGCCGTATGCTGGTTTTGTCGGAGAAAATTTCTTGTTTATGCATGACAATGCGAGACCTCATACCGCGCAGATCGTTACGGAATACTTGTCTGCGATCGGGATTCAACAAATGGTATGGCCAGCACGAAGTCCCGATTTGAACCCGATCGAACACCTATGGGACGAGCTAAAACGGAGAGTCCGAGCCAGGGTTCCCGCTGTTTCATCCATTCCCGAGCTTAAAGTCGCTGTGCTTGAAGAGTGGGAGAACATACCACAATATGTCATCGTAACGCTGATCAGATCGATGACTAATAGGCTACAAGAATGTATCAGGGCACGGGGGGGTAATACCAGTTATTAAGAATATTTTTTTTGCAATAATTTTGTTTTTTATTGTTTTTATGGACTGTTTTAGCCCTACTAAATTTTCTATCAAAATTACCATTTTTCTTGCAGAGCCAATAATTTATCATTCAATAAGGTTATTATTCAATAATTTACCCTCATTGTAAAGGTTATTAACTAAACTTTTAGGCGATATATAGTTCGAATTGATACGTTCCATATTACCAAAAATATTTACCATTTTACGTGAAAAAAGGTAGTGGCTCGATTTATTTGCTCCCAAGTGTAGAATTGCCCAGCCCGCCCCTTAATACATAAATCAGGCATACGCACTGATCCATACAGATTTGTCCGGAAATATCCAACTTTTTGGGCCCTTATCCAGATTACATCCAGCCTTGTTATTAAGTACTTACATGGAAGGATTGTATTTTTTTGCAAAGTTAAATATCAAGATTTTTTTTGGAGTCTAGGTGTGTGTCATTTCACACGAATGTACTTATTTTGTGGCATTGAACTTTTATAACATGAAGTTTGCACATGACCCCAAGTACAGCGAAGTGGGCACTTATAAAATATGTACTAAATGTGACATCACTGCGTTTGACGTTCATTTGTTCATTTTATTAGCACTTATGTCATTTATCATAATAAGGACATTGAACAGCTGAGGTCGAAGTGATCTTGAAGTTTTTCTTCACAATAAAACACTTTTAAAAGTTTGCCCAAAATAGGGAAGTATGCCCAAGTTGCCCCACGATTATAAGTTTGGTTGTAGGGTGTTTGCCCAGGTTGCCCTATGCATAATTCCAGGCTTGGTAGTAGGACTTCTAGCTCAATTACCCACACGATTCAATGTTTGAAAGTGGGGTTGCCTACCCCAATTTACTAAGGTTGGTATATTGCACCACCTGCCCGGGTTACCCCACGATATTTTTTCAAACACACGTGGATGATTTTTTAATTTAATTGTTCTACTCTATTTTCCACGAATATCCGTGTTATCTAACAATCAATCTAAAACTGAATAATGTAACACTTAAAACTAACCTTGTGTAAAGCACGAAAATAACCTCAAAATCTTGCAAATTCAATGTTTTCGTGTTCAATTATCGGAAATATATGCAAACATGTTAACTGTTTAATTTAATTATATTGAAACGGTCTGATTTTTTTTGATGTTGGGTTCTGTTTAAAGTGAGATAAGAAAATTATTGTTAAAGATAAGTAAAAGCACAGAGAATCACATCTTTTACGAATTGTTATCTTGTGACCATCTTTGTAATGTATGATGCAATACAGAGTCGCTTTTCACAAAAAAAAATCGTTTGTTTGTTTGTTACCTTTTCACGACTAAACGGGTGATCGGATAGTAATGAAATTTGGCAAGCATATAAATTATATCCAGGGAAAAGACATAAGCTATCTATTTATTCTCACACAAGCACATCAAAATCTCCACGCGAATGAAGTCGCGGGCAACAGCTAGTTTGTTATACTATAAGTAAACAGATTTCAGGTAGGTATGTATGGTAATGACGATAAATAATTATAATTACGTAAACACACACGTAATATTGTAATAAGTCACACACAACAAAGCGGAAACTACAAAGCAAGACTAATTTGTCAAACGTTTAACGATTTCATAAAACCGTACGGAATCCTTGAATGATTGGATTCCATTCATTTGTAATGTAACCTTCGTGTTGAACACATCGTGTCATGTTACACGCGAGTTTTTGTAAATAACTTCTACTGTTTATTAACGTAATTATTACATAACGCCTGTAATCCCCGAAGTGTTGGGCAGAGGTGTACCTAATAGTAAGGATGGGAAATCATCAAATGACTCCTCCCGCTCTGCGCGAAGGCAGTGTCAAACTTTTTCTGACTAAAACTCATCTGTTCCTCCTAATGCCTTTTGCATTCCAGGGCCACAGTGACTCTTTGGAACCTAATGTCACCTACACACACATTTCGCCATTTAAGTTCCATGTAATAGAGGTCCAGTTTGATGCCATCAAACGAGCACAAATCCAGGCTCCGTGGTTGCTACTGAGAAGTTCCCTATGGAGAAACCCAATAAGAAAATATCTAGCCTGGGAATTTAACCCAGGATGCCAGGATTTCATGTTCAGCAGTACCACTTGCATCCTCTAGACGCAGATACGAGGCTATCAAACACACATATTGGTATTTTAAAAATACTGCACTGTTCGACAGTTCGTCAGAAGTAAACCTATTGGTATTTAAATAATTGGTAAGCCTTAAGATATTGGCCAGTTTTCCTTGTAAACCGGATTAAATGAAACCAGAGACACATCAGAATATCATTAGTGGAGTGCTTAAAAAAAAAGTTAATTCATTCGCGACACAAACAATACATTATAGCCCAATTTTATCTTAAGTTAAAAAAAATATTATAAATATTATTCATTTCCTACAGAAGCAACGATTGTTTAATTTTAAAATTAATAAATACGCAAACTCATGTTTTTGACAACATATTTGTATTTTTTTCTGAGAAAAAATTATCATAGTTGTTTTTTTCATAACATCAACAGAGATAACAGCAGACCTCTTTATAAAAATGACCTTTCAAAATGACTCACAAACTTGCAGGACCACTTTTAAAAATCGGGTCTAGCAACTTGCTAAATTCATTATTATTGTGATTACGTAATAGTAAATCTTGGTATAAATAAACAATGTTGCGTAATATTTATTGCTAAACAAAAAAAAACCTAAAATGGTTTCATTCCATTGTACATTGGACCATGATGGGCAGAAATTAAAGTGTCTATTTACTTACTTATTAAATGAAATATTTTGTTGGTAAGATTTGTTAGTTATTATGGCGATACAGACAAATATTGTTTTTCAATCTTAAGTACAAAATCTCTTCTTTTAACATGAAAGCAGAATTTCAAATGGACCAAAATATGAAGTTATATTCCAGCGACAAGGCATAATACCAGATAGGACATAATATTTGTTTACTATTTCCTCACCTCTGTCCTCAAGACTAAGATTGGGGTCAAGAGTACCTACGCACATTTAATGAAAAAAAAAAATTGAAAAGCAGTAGCATAAATCTTGTATTCCTCACCTCATATTTGGAACGCAAAGACCAGACACAGCTGAACATCTATGCCTAAACATTTTTCTTTTTCACAACCACATTAGCCGCCAAAACCAGAGACAACACACGAAATCCAGACCACATACACAAATGAAAAAAATATACTTTCGTGTCACTTGCAAGAACGGTAAAAAAATACGTTCATATGACCATGCGTGTGTTTTTGAGTAAGAGGACAAATATCTAGCTTATAGGCGTTCAACACGAACCTGAAGATTTAATTATAATTAGATATTGGTTTTTCCCTGAAAAATCTTTTGGAGGAGTTGACCTCGGGGTAGCTACAAAACGTGATCGCTAGAAAGAATGAAGTAAGTAGCAAGCACTGAGACAATGAGAGTTTGGCAATATTTTTTTTAAAGTTCCTCATCATTTAATTCCAATCAGACAACTCGATCACTCAATTTAGGCCATATTATCATCAGCTGTGTGTGCCAAGTTAGAGGTCCAAAAATTCGGATACTAGGGGTGGTATAAAAATTCGGATACTAGGTTATGCTCTAACCACACGATAAACATAGAAGAAGAAAGGTAATCAGTTCGTTTACTTTGCTTGGGAACGACTTCTTCTCTGTGAGCCGAAATAGACATAAATACCCAAAATTCAACCTTCTTATAGATTTTCTTTCGAAATCCGACAATATTCTGAAGTTAATATACAAACAAGGATATTTTTACGAAACTCGAAAACGAGAATTAAAAGGAAAGAAAAAACAGCAAAAAACCAAATACCTAAGTATTTCTAAATAACATATGGTAGGATTGCGTCAAGCGACCGCGACCTTCCTAGATATGTTAATATACCGACCGGTATCGTATCAAAACTTGAGAATTCTTTGTTGCGTAGTTTCTCACTCAAATATACCGTTAAATAACCGAAAAATTTGCCCCCCTTAGTTTTAAAAACTTGTATGAAGACGTGTGCAAACAACATATTTCTTGGTAATTATTGCAACAGTTCTTCTTAAGATCTTTGTTTCTATAAATAAGTTTTTAAATTGACATGGTCACTAACATTATCGGGAGGTAACACAGAAAATGGGATATTTACCATGTTTCTTTATTTAGTTTGAAATGATTGCATTACATCTTGTGGCGCTGACCCCAAATTAATTGGTTTATGGGCAGGAAAAATTAAATTCCTTAATAGATTTTCAACTTTATCGTTAAAGCATTATGCTATAGCTTTATTAGGAAAATTAGACAGTTTCGGGTAGCTTGATGTGCTGGCGTCTGTACTATAGGCTATACAACTAAGTGACTATGACGTGACGTTATGTATTTGTGTGTATAAAATATCTCCATTTAAAACCAGAAGTAAATTACCTCAACATTGCTTGTTTAAAACTCTACACAAACACACCACTACTTTAAAACCTAAACAAACACACCACCATTATGAACACCAATTAATAAAAACAAACGAACATTTTTTATCTAATTGCTCCGTTGGTACAATAAAAATTCTAGGAATTAAATGATAAACATGGAACTTCCCATTCAAAACAAATACTTTGGTTATAAACTTGTAATCATTTAATTCCGGGCTACCGTGTACCGTAGCCTATGGCAGTAGTCAATGGGAGGGCGACCATTGATGACCTAGTTACGGCCGACAGCTATTTTTCAATTCACTTGATGGATTGTAACTTCGAACCACGGGACCAAGTTTGACAGCTGTCAGAAGTGTCAATTCTCTAAACGTCAATTTTAAATTGGAACAGTATGATGATTTCTGGGCAAATAGGGTATTTTGGGCAGATATTCTTTGAATAAAATTATGCCCGATTTGCCCCGAAAGAGTGGGTAAATAGGGCAATTTGGGCAACGTCCCATTATTTTATTAGCAACGGGGGGGAAAATTGCTTAGACACTTAGATGAGGTAAAAATCCAAGGATAGTGTAAGGAAAAGACTTTTAAAGACAGATCAATGCAGTATAATGGTGAATAGGACAATAATAGAATTATTGCCTTCTACTAAATAGGCTGGAGATGTTTTTCAGTGTTTCTAATATATAGTACAAGTTGGAAGGGACAGAAAGTTCAGTTCATCACTCTGAACCACTAAAACGGTTACCCCCCATTTTGATCCCCCTCCCACATATATTTTTTTATATAGGTTGTTAGAAAAACACTGTTCCATACATATTGAAAGTGTAGGTATTGCAGTTTTGTAGGAAAAAGCTGTTTCTTTTTAATAATTTACGAAAAAAAAATATGTGGGAGGGGGATCAAAATGATGTACTCGTGGTAACCGTTTTTGTGTCGGTGTCTCTTTCACCCCGTGGGGTAAGTAACATATCCCAATTTTATTCACAATTTTCAAATCTACCCACATTTTAGTCCCTTATTAAATATAAACCAGAATGTTTCATTTACATTTGCAACATTATAAAAATAGACTGGAAAAGGGTTTATTGACTTGCTTATCAGGGGTTGACAGCCTTTCACAATAATTATTAATTGTTTTTAATCATCAATGAAATGGTGTTCCGTGCATTTTTTTGTAAGTAACTCACTAGTTTTTCGCTAAGATAAGTCTTGTAAGTTCTAGGTTTTATATTTGTCCGGACATATCCAGATTTTCAGCTCACTTTCGAATGTGGCTTTGTTCATTGTTTGAAATTTCAACTTTTAAAAAAAAATAAGAATGTCCAGATTTATTTGTCCATGTGTCTGGTATTTTCTTATTACGTTATATAATTTACATACATAACATCACGCATGTGATCCCCGAAGGGTTAGGCAGAGGTGTACCTAATAGTACACCCACATTTTTCCAGTTAAGTCCCATATAATAGGGGGCGAGTCTATGGCAATGTTTTATGATTTTTTCGATAAAATGAAGTATTACTATTAGAATCACAAACTTACCTAGATTAACTTTGTTTTTAATCAATATCAGTTAGATTCTATTAAGTAGGTAACTAGGCACGTAGGTACGGTCAGCATTAGAAGTAGCTTAACATTTCAGAATTGTAATTATTTGATGTACAGGACTCCAGCTGTTATTTTTAATGTTTCAGAACATTATTCTTTTAAATTTTCCTTACTATTCAATAATTTGTTAGTAACGAGTAATATCTAACAAGTTTTTATTTAAAAACCTGCTTTGTAACTTTAAGTAGTGTTCAGCTACTTCTGCTGCTGACCGTACTATATAGTTACGTTATGTACTCAGCAAAACATATGTTTAAACAACATAATGCCAATACAGCATAGTTTTGTCGTTGATAGCAGTTTCCCGTCATTTGCGATCATTTCATATCAGATATTACTATAATGTTCTCACATTTTAATTCATTTAAGTTAATTAAAGTAGGACATGATATTAATTTATAACTGTTTCACGACGCCATAACTTTTTGTTTTAAAATTCGAACTTCGAAACCAGATATTTGAAAAAAAAATGGGATTAGAAGTAGGATGGCATTATGCAAAATAAAAAAACTAATTCAAAATTAGAATAAATTATTGTAAGGTTGGTATTATGGATTTTTAGAAATATTATAATTGGTGAAGCTTGTAGGTTTGGTTGTAGGAAGTAATCTCAAAAGATTAAAAGATTGAAAAAAATACACAGATAGAAAGCGACACTGATACGGAGGGTCATAGGGTATATTTTAGATGTAATTAAATTCCAAGCGAACGAAGTCGCGGGGCTAAGCTAGTTTAAACTAAAGTGCCTTGTCTGCGACTCTGAACCATGTATTGTTTTTATTTACTGCCACTAGTGGGTTTCATTGTAGCTCTTTGTTTTGATACATCTACATTGTCTTTTCATTTTAAAATGATTGTCCACGTCTGATGTTCGTATATTTACAAAACTACCAAGAGTGTCTATGTAAATATAGCCAATATCAGTTTCTACTAATGTCTTTAAGGTCGAGTTTCGCACAAAAATGTAAGTTGAGA
This sequence comes from Diarsia brunnea, assembly GCA_949774965.1. NCBI lineage: Eukaryota > Metazoa > Arthropoda > Insecta > Lepidoptera > Noctuidae > Diarsia > Diarsia brunnea. Next base: position 4,154,296 of record OX459023.1, read on the forward strand.
AAAACAAAGATTTAGCATTGAACACGAAGTAAGCATCAAGTTTTGCTAAGTCAACTTATGATTAAGATTCAAGGTTTTGGCTTGCGTTGTGTTTTTACTTCATAATTATTGCTATAAACACTGTTCTTATAACAAAAAATAACTGGGAAAATCCTAGACACAACGATTAATTTTCTATACACACAAAAAAAAAACAAATGACAGTTCAGACCGAACGTAAAAAAACACTTAAATAAAAAAAAGACAAACCTCGAATTAGCCTTTGTCATTTTGGATCCGTTCCCGCCAAATTCAATTTCACTGCCGCCAAAACTAGCAACCAAAGGCACGTCGCCTTCTGCCATTTTTTAATTAACACTTATTGAAACGCGAAATTACTTTTTTTTGTTGAACGGTTGGTAAATGTTTTTGCGCGCACGACCCGTCACTGCCGCGTTCAGCGATGCACTGAGCGTTTCTATCCACGATTATTTTATTGATGGTACTATATGATGGACGCTACGCAGATAACAAGTGATGGTCGCTGGACGATGTTGTGGCAGTGATAATTGGATTGGTTTATGCAAAGCTGACGCATGCAGCGTCTGAACATCAAATATTTATATATTCTCATATTTCTTCTTTGGTTTAAGTAAGCTTTGTTGCGTTTCTTTGTTTACGATTGATGTAAGTGGTCATTGTGTAAAGATATAATGACATTATTTTATGGGCGATTATGATAATCTAAGGTATCTTTCTCGTGGGCTGCGGGTTGTTCGAAAGAGATTTCGCGGCCTCGGACACAAAGGGCTAAGAAGGAATATGGATGGTTTTTAGTCAGTGGAAGTCTGATACTCCCTAGGAGGAGTCACTTGATGATTTCCCACCCTCAAAAACAAAAACGAAATGTTATTTTAAACGTCCTGTTATTTTAAAAGCTACCTGAAACTGTCAAATTTTCCCAATCAACCTTCGACAGGATGTTTTAAGGGTCTGTAACTGACCTATAATAATAATCAAAACACAAAACTCTTCATACAGACATCCTGCTCCATAACCAAACAAAGCCACCAGACAAATCTGCCTACAAGTACAGTTTAGATTTCTTTAAACAATAGTTGGTCTGCCCACTACTTTGGCCCACTTAAATGTATTACTTAATACACTGACCAAATACGTTGTGCTTCGGCTGTTCACGTAAAACACACACACATACATGAATTATGGCTATTTCCGGATTGGTTTGGTATTAGGAAAACAGTTGAAGCGAGTTTAACAGCTGCTTGTAGGTATTCTGAATGCGTTTTGCGGTAGGAAACGCAGTTTAGTTGCCTATCAGACGTAATAAATGGCCATTTCTTAATCATCATTCTCCTGCCCTTATCCCAATTAATTTGGGGTCGGTGCCGCATGTTTTCTTCTTCCACACTTGTATTATTCGTCACTTCATCAGATAGTTTCTTTATTGTCATGACATCCTTTACACAATCCATCCACATTCATACTCAAAACTTATTATCATCATTTCAAAAAAGGTTTTCAAATCAGAATTCCCCCACTCATTCATTCATGGAAGCAATTCTTCTAAGGGGACTATAAAAGGAATGATGTTTTAGTTTAGTGACTTCCAAAAATTCTAGTCAAGTCTTTTTTAATAATAACTTCTAGAAAATAACGATACAATTAAACCTTGACCATTTTTAATTCAATTCAATTCAATTCATTTATTGCATCAAATATGGTAGGTACATGAAGTTCTTATTATATAAAATATTTAGTAACACACATTTGGCCAATATATAGCATGCAATAGTAAAGATTTTACACACAAGATACAGTTAAATATGTCTGTGCTTTAATGTATAAAATTTACAGGGACACTTTTGAAAAAACTCATCTATCGAATAAAAACACTCTTGTAACAACCACTTCCGCAACGCAACACAAAACTTATTGAAGGGTAGTTGAGTAATTGACCTCGGCAAAGCATTGTAAATTAGGGGAGCCATATAAACGCAGCTCCGCCGAAAAAGCTCTAATTTTGGAACGGGCATTTCAAAATCTAAACGTGTAGGTTTCCTTTTATTTGTGTAATCTTTCCGTTCAAATAATTCAAGATTGGACCTCACAAACTTACTAACCCACCATGCATCATTCATTTAGTACATTTTGCACGAAAATTAAAAAAATCCTGTGACGAGGTCAAGAGATTTGAAAAATAATGACAAGGAAATATTGATCTACTCAAGTTTAAACTAGTTTTAAAAGTGCAACAGCGGTTTTCCCTTACTGAATGCAACAAGAATGAACTGAACATACCACGCGCGACAGCTCAGTGTTGAACAAAACAAAACAAATCGGTGATATCGCTCGGCGATACCTCGATTGCTATACTCGGAAATCTACCTTTAGAAGTCGTAACTATGCGTTCGTTATGTAATCTCGTGGGTTTTTCTTGGAGGTGGTAAGCAGAAACTGTGGATCATCACGTGGTAGGAACCTGTCTTTGTTCGTATGATTGGTGTACGAGCATCTCCACATGATCATCATCATTATTCTCTTGTCCTCATGTCAATTTGTTTGGGGTCCTTTAAATGTTTTTAACAAAAAAATGTCAATCACTGACGGACACAAAACAGTGATTTTGTTGCCTAGTAGTAATATTATGATACGAATAGAACGGAACTGTATTCTGAGATGACGATGGCTAAGATAAAGACTTCGACCCTCCTACTGAATTTTTATAAGTACAGGGGAAGGATGATCATGTTACCGCTTGCGACCACTAGACCAACGTGACAGCCATTTTAAAATCTTACTTTAATTATTTCTATTGAGAGGAAATCTTGTCTTACTTTCGTGCTCCAGTAACCTCAGTGTTTATAAAATATGCACATATTTAAAAACAAAACGAAAGTGAAATTAAAAAAAGTATACGCAACTTTTTATGGCAGTTATTTTTGCCGGTTGTCGAGTCGGTTCTTACAAACTTATTGTTTAATGGTTTGGCATATATTAATATTAATTAGACAGTTTTGATACTGATTTAACTAATTGTCGACCTTAAATATAACCAAGAAAACACAAAACGTTTCCCATGGAGCGGCGGTATGCAGATACCACAGAACGCCACCTGCTACGATCCTCTCTTTTTGCCTCGTCCACGTTCACATATCTGATCATACACACACGTCGATTACGATTACTGTACCTGTCCTTTCTGAATAACCTCACCAATAAGGTCAGTGTAGTAGTCTTTCTAGGGTGTCCCCTCCCGGCATTGCCACTCACATCTGCTTTGTTAAAACCGTTTTTTAGTTGCCTCCACATGAACAAACCATCTAAGCATATTCTTTCCAATTTTCGCCACTATATCTGTGATATTATTATTTTACTTAAACACATTCCTCGTTCTTGTTGATGTAGAAAATGTTTTGACGTCAAATTATGAATTCATAATTCATTGGTATCACCCGCTGAACGGAAAACCTGTGATAAATATGTATGTTGACATTTTGGGAGATTTTACCTACATTACATGGTTATAATTAAGTGTAATCAATTAAAATTATAGTGGTTTTGCTGTTCTTCGTATCCTGTAACGATAAGTTTTATACATTCCTACTGTTTTCCTGTAACCTATTAATTTATAAGGTAGAAAACAATGTAAATAGCGTTTTTTTTTTTCAAAACTGATATAGCGGTCTCGATGATTTTTCACAGAATACCCCTGTAACTGTTATTTTACATCCTCGTTAAAATTGCTGCCAGAGGTACAATCAATACCATTGACCTACGAATCCATACAATTATTGTAAGTCACTTAAACATACCATTGTATACATAAACTTCCGAACTGATGTCAGTTATTTTCCTTAAATATTTTAATTGTGTCTTTTTACCTAGCAAATCGTATGGATACCTAGTTTAACAGGATAATAAAGATAGTCTACTGTCCAATTAATATTATCCTTAAGAAGTTAATGGAATCAACAATATGCTACCGAGAGTCCCGCCATAGTATCGAGTGTTTCCTTATTTCTTTTCATAACTGTTGATGATGAATAGCCACTGCTTGCCGAATACATACAAAAATGGAACAGAATTCATATGAAATTAGCTGCTAAGTAAGTTTATGAAATTTTAAGAAAATTTTTATATCAAAACAGAATAGAAAATGTACCTACTTATTTATCATTTTAACAAAGGTGGTGAGAATTTAAAACGCATCTCTACGCATACTTCTTTTTTTTGGGAGGGGGGCTGTTAAATCATCAAATAACCCCTCCGGCTCTCGGGCAGAGCGGAAGGGAGTGTCAGACTTGTACTGACTAAAAATCACCCATGTTCTTTCTTAACCCTTGTGCCGAGACCGCGGTATCTCTTTCAAACAACCCGCAGCTCCGACGGGCTACGCATAACCCTAGGCTTAACAACAATTAAAATAAACAATCACAAAAAATCGAACATGGACCAACTACAAACAAAACTTAGCACAACAACTATTATTTAAATTCTTGTCTCAGCCACGCATAAAACCATCCTAATACGTCACTAGTAATCTGCGAGTGTTGTACCAAGCGGTGTCATCCGCGTTTTTCGGGTAAAACCGAACAAAACATTTGAGGGGCGGTACTTTCCTAGTAATCTTGTCTTTGGTGGGATGTACGGGGCGTAATTACGGAATTCTGTTTAATATTACTTGTTTATCATAACATCACGCTTGTAATCTGAAAGGGGCAGAGGTGTACTTTTAATAGTTCACCCCCATTTCGCCAGTCCCATGTAATAGGGGGGCGAGCCCTATTGCCATCAACCGGGCACAAATTCAGACTCGGTAGCTGCTACACTGAGAAATTCCTGTTGGAAAAACCCAATAACACTTTGCCCGTCTCGAGAATCGAACGCAGGACCAGGGAAAGAGGGAATCAGGAAATTAATATATCATAACATTGTACCTGTGATGCCTGAAGGGTTAGGCAGAGGTGTACGTAATAGTACGCCCACATTTTGCCAGTTATGTTTTAGTCCCATGTAATAGGGGGCGAGCCTATTGCTATCAACCTGGCACAAATGCAGACTGTAGCTGCTATTGCGATATTCCTGATGGGAAACCCCAATAACAATTGGCCCGGGAATCGGTCCCAGGACCTTGTGCTCAGCAATCGGAATAGGGTAGTTGACTGACAAAAAAAAAAAAATTCTTTTAGATTATCGAAAAATATTGGATACGTGTTTTTTGTTTTATCAAATTAATAAAAATTGACGAAAATAAAACGTGTGAAAGATCGTGAGTGGGGGCTGGTGACGTCACTGGCCGTTCTGGTAAAAAATGTACCAAACTGTGACGTCGCGCGATATTTCGAAGCACTGTATCGTCTTCATTTATTGTTTACGTGAAAAAAGAAAAAATACGTGTCCAATATTTTTTGGAAATCTATCTGACGGACTAATTAGACTGTTTTGGTTAACTACCTTATTTTGACCAGTCGACCAATGAGGTAGTCTAATAATTTAGAGAATTATAGTTTAAAATTACTTGTGTAATAATTACATACTGATTTGTTATGGTCGATTATTGTTTTGTTAATTTTATTTTGTTGTATAGTTGCATAGAAATAAATATGTGACGTAAATATTATGATTGTGCCTCAAAGAGACGTCAGTAACATTGCAGGGGCCCGCAATAGCCGTCGCCTGTCGGGTCTGCGGGTTATTCGAAAGTGATACCGCTCAAAGGGCTAAGAAGGAACATGGGTGGTTTTTAGTCAGTAAAAGTTTGACACTCCCTTCCGCTCCGAACAGACTGGGAGGAGTCATATGATTTCCGACCCCCTCCCCCCCAAAAAATGGTAACTTGTTGGACGTTTTCCCAAAGAATTCGCAAACGGTGGCACAAAATCAAGACCGATGGAAAGAATGAAGGGAGCCCTTTGCCCAGTTGAGGGATAGCGCAGGCTAGAGATAATGATTGGTAAATGTTTTTGTAACATAACATCACGCCTTATAATCGGAGGCAGAGGTGTTCTTAACAATTACACTCACATTTCACCAGTTTTCAGGCCCATAATGTAAAAGGGGGTGAGCCTATTTCCATCAACCGGGGACGAACTCCATACTCTGACTCCGCTTTTGTAATAAGTAGTTCATTGCAATTTACCTGAAAAAAAAAGGAAAATTAAATTATTGAAGCGGTATTAATGAAATAAAGCCTATATTGGTACAAAGTGCCTGTTAATGATGAAGTTAATTAATTAATAACCTTGGCTTGTCTATAAAATCAAACAGCCATCCAAAAAAAACTTGTTTTTATGTGTCCCTAAGCAATTTAGTCATAAAGCCTATCCATCACCTCATAACATAGAGTATTAAACCACTAGTCTTTGCCTCATAACATAACGATATATAATTATAACATCAAAAAAACTGATAAAAATTCGTGACATAGGTGCCAGATTAAACAAAAGTTAATAAATTGCCTATTTATTAAAACATCTCCGTTTATTTTAAGTACCTAGCATACATTTTTTTCCGAATTTGTTTGTTGCTCAAACTCATAAACACACATACATACATACATAAACTCACGCCCTTTTCCCATAGGGGTAGGCAGAAACGCCACCTGCTACGATCCTTACATACTCATTTTGCGTCGTCCACATTCATACACTGGTCATACACGCACGCCGGCTACGAGTACTACGCAGCTGTCTTTTTTGAAGAACGGCACCAATAAGATCAGTGTCATGTGTCAAAATCATAGTTATTAGTTCATTGATTATCTATTTCAAGGTTATTTGTTAAATGACTGATTACTGGAGCAGCTTGTGGCTATATATACCCATCTTCAAAATAAACCACGCTTGCCAAGCTTGGTCTGTGGATAGGCGTACACCTATTACATACTGAGTTTCCTCCGTGCCTCGGAAAGCACGTTAAGCCCTTGGCCCTGGCTGTGATTTCTAGATCTTTGACAGTTTTAACAGGTAATCAGTAGCCTGAGTCTGACAACCAGTCTTACTAAGGAGCAGGTATCGTATTACCCAGAACTAACTGGGTTCTGGAGGTAAAAACTGACATTCAACTGCATCCGGTTCGACTAGAAGCCGTCCCCAACTTAATTGGGCAGATGATGATGGCAGTAAGCTCCACCCTTAGGCCCAGTTTCCACCAAAGCGGAGATGAACGGAGACGAGAGCAGATGTGTTAAAATCGGCCAATCACATAGTTAAACATCTGGTATTCCCTTCCTGTGATTGGTCGAATTTGGCAAATTTGTTCTCCGCTTTCGTGGATACCGGGCCTTACGTGGGCGTCAAGCTATGTTGTTTCAGTGATAAAACAAAATAGCATTATGCGTATATTGAAACACTACCTGACCCGCGCAACTTCGTCTGCGTCACCTTTTTCTTTTTTTGGCGGGTGGGAAATCATCAAATTTTAATAACCCCTCCCGCTCTTTGGCAGAGCGAAAGGGAGTGTCACACTTCTACTGACTAAAAACCACCCATGTTCCATCTTAACCCTTTATGTCGAGGCCGCGGTATCTCTTGCGAACAACCCGCAGCCGTCTGCGTCACCTAAGAGAGATAGTGGTTTGAGGAATAATCCCGTTTTTGCAATATTTTTCATTTATGCTACGCTCTTATTAGTCGTAGCGTGATATTAGTTAGCCTATAACCTTTCTCGATAAATGGACTATCAAACACAAAAATATTTTTTCAATTACAACTAGTAGTTCCTGAGATTAGCGCGTTCAAACAAACAACCTCTTCAGCTTTATAATATTAGTATGGATTTCTTAATCAGAATAATTTTTAGAGATTCCTCGAAGCGCAATCTCATAATATAAGTGCTAAATAAAGATAAGAATCCCCAACCGTTATAAAAACAAAAACAACGGAACACAACAAAAACAAATCAACATTGGAAATACCTACCATTTCCCCATTTATCACAAGGGAAGTATAAAAACAATAATATTATGTATGACATGAAACGGTTTACCATCATAAGCCTAGCCTTTTCCCAACTATATTGGGGTCGATTCCAGTCTAACCACATCCAGCTGAATACCAATATTTTACTTAGAGCGACTGCCTATCTGACCTCTACAACCCAGTTAGTACCGCGTGATTCGATACCTCTTAGTAAGACTGGATGTCAGCCTTTCGGGTCACTGACTACCATAGATATAAATATTTCTATGCTCACTACCTACAACGACTGTCTAAGATCTTCAAATGACAGCCGGGACCAACAGCTTAACGTGCTTTCCGAGGCACGGAGGAAACTCGGTATGTAATGGGTGGTCACCCATCCAGATCCAATTCAAAGACAAGTGTCATCTGGGCTGCGGGTTGTTCGTAAGAGATACCGCGGCCTCGGCACAAGGGCTATAAAGGAACATGGGTGCCCAAGAGCGGGAGAGGTTTTTTGATAATTTCCCACCATCAACAAAAAAAAAAGGAACACCCGGATGGAACGAAGTTATTGTTATTATTTTTTATTATGTCCAAAAAAAAAATAAAAAAAGAAATGTAGAAATGAAAATATCTGGCTTGCTTTCTATAAGAGAGAGAGAGACAGACAGAGAAACATGCGACGCCGCACAGCTTACAATAGCTTACTATAGCAAAACGTGTCGTGACAACTTTTCGTAAGATTTTTTTCAGTCTAGCCCCCTGTCACAACGCGCGATAAGGAACTTCGTTCCAAAAGACAAGTGACATCTGCCAATCCGCACTGGGCTCGCGTGGTGGATTATAGCCTATCCCTCTCCTAGAGAGGAGGCCTGAGTCCGGAGTTCCTGCAGTGGGAACATTATAATCTGATGATGATCCATCCACGGACCACCCTAGGCAAGAACGGTTTAACCTGAAGCGAGTTCCTCGTTTTAGGAATGTCCCAGTAATCGGTAGGTAATAGGTAAGTATGGACGACAATAACAACGTTTTAACCTATTGGTATAAATTACTGATAACGGATAGTTATCTCAGCATAGGTCAAGGTTTTGGAAACGCAAGACGCAGTATTGATTATTGTCACAGTTATCTGGTTAATTTATCTATTGAGGACACAATGGTTGTTGCGTACAGGTAAAGAAGAATACCTGAAGGAATTTAACAGAAGTGGTATACCCACACGGTAAACCCACATTTCGCCAGTTATGTTTAAGTCGAGTGCAAGTTTATTGCCACCAACTGAACACTAATCCAGACTCAAGAGAGATTTGTAATGGAATAACACTATTCCCAAACCACTGGGAGCCCTGAAAGCCAGAATCAACAGTGGCGACCACCAGAAAAGCGCCGAGACAATGAATCTTGACGAAGTCCCAGAGAAACGATTTTACTGTCTTGGATCCTGCAACGAAATTAATCAGGAAATACTAGCAGAAGACTTGGAATAACATATTTTCTACTTTCCACGAGATTTTCCGGCAAGCAAATATGATTAGATGTACCTACGTGGACCACGAAGCAAAAGAAATCACACTTCACACTATATAATATTATAATAAAGGCGAAAGTTGGTGAGTGTATAATGTGTGTATGTTTGTTACTCTTTCACGCAAAAACTACTGAACGGATTGGGATAAAATTTGGTACACAGATAGTTTATAACCCGATAGGATAGTTTTTATCCCTATTCTTTTTTCCCTAACATAGGATAGTTTTTATCCCGATTCTTTCTTCCCGTGGGATAATATTCGAGTTGTAGCGGGCGAAGCCGCTGGCAACAGCTAGTGTAAGTATATAATTATAGCAGATGACTTCCTGCAGTGTCTGTCTACCCCTGTGGGAAAAAGGCGTCAGTGTATGCATGTTTGTAAATCTCACCATCATGAATAATGATAGATCAGAAATTATATATCTTGCAAGCAAACAGCAAAATATTCACAAGTAGCTTTTGCCAGCGGCTTCGCCCGCTACAACTCGAAATTATCCCACGGGAAGATAAAATCGGGATAAAAACTATCCTATGTATTAATCCAGGTTATAAACTATCTGTGTACCAAATTTTATCCAAATCCGTTCAGTAGTTTTTGCGTGAAAGAGTAACAAACATACACACTCACACACAAAGTTTCGCCTTTAAATATTATAGTGTGAAGTGTGATTTCGAAATCTTAGCGATAATGTGTCGATAGATTATACCTTATACCATAGATTATTATACACTTTCATTCATAGAGATATCAAGTGTCAATCATAGTGGTATAGAAGCTTTATAGTCTATGCACGTACCATAAATATAGTAAGTCTGTGACACGTATTTATAAGTTTCACTGGTCTGTATTCGTCGTTGCTAGTTTATGGTACATTTACTTTCAACTGTTACTTGCAACGTTACATTGCAGGCCTAAAATGTACTATATAATTTTCCCCACAGTGTTTAACGTGGTTACCGAGGCACAGAGGAAGCTCGGTATGATGGTCATCCACAGGCGTACCTTGGCAACAGAGATCAACCCATGTGGCTGGTTTTATGATTAAACCACAAGCTCCACTGACCCATTGAGTACGAGTCTTCAAGGTGGGCGAATGCTAAGATATCTCGGGCAACACCACCAAGTAATAAACAATTGACTGCACCCATAACGGATGCACCAAAAAACAAAAACGTTCCCACAATTAAAACTTCAAAAAAAGAATAGAAATTCGAATTTGCAACGCGTCACCCAATCAGCGGCCGCCAATTTTGGCGCTGTACACTTTCGACGCACGTGATTGGCTTCCCAAACTAATTCTGACCCGTAATTGGTCAGAGCGTAATGGCGGGCGACAATCGTTTGCTTTCTCTAATTGTCTATGACTTTCGCTGGTTTCGCTAGGTAAGTAACGTTTTTTTTTTGTTTTCTAAACAGTTAGACAAAATTGTCATGACTTGACCTAGATTTTGGTGTGTAAGTGGTTTATACTGAGCCAAATTATGCTAAGAATACAATATTGCGCCATTCCAAAACGCAAATCAATAACGTGGTTCTAAAGGTTGCCTAACTTAAATGGGACTGAGCTGGACAGGTCTGCCGCATGCCGATGTAAACCTGTAAGACCGTGAATCACCATTCGAGAAGAAGAAAACAAGATTGGTGCCCTGAAACAGCGACATGGGCCTGTAGCAAATCACGAAGGATACTGCGATACGACCCTGGATGGTTCCCGTGAGCATTTAAAAGGCAAAATGCAAAATTGCGACCGCTGGAACAAATAGAGAGAACGTCCAACTGCTAAAACGCCCTGGGTTCAGTATCTAAGGTCGGGCGAAATCCGTGTAATGTTGTTTAATGTTGTCGGCTTTTTCCATGAGGAATTTCTCCGTAACAGCCACGGAATTTGTCCGTCGTGACGAAAATAAATATAATGTTTGTTAAGATTCATCATCATCATCATTTCAGCCAATAGACGTCCACTGCTGAACATAGGCCTCCCCCAGGTGTCGCCACATTGACCGGTCCCGTGCGTCTCGCATCCAGCGGGTCCCCGCAACCTTCACCAGATTATGAAGTCTTAATTTTATTTTTTATTATGGCGAAATACGGGCGTACACTTCTGCCTTACCCATCTAACCCCCTTGACTACGGGCGTGATGTTATGTGATTACTAGGTGTTGCCAGCGGCTTCGCCCGCTACAACTCGAAAATTATCCCACGGGAAGATAAAATCGGGATAAAAACTATCCTATGTGTTAATTCAGGTTATAAACTGTGTACCAAATTTTATCCAAATTCGTTTAGTAGTTTTTGCGTGAAAGAGTAACAAACATCCATACTTACAAACTTTCGCGTTTATAATATTAGTAGGATGACAAAATCTGGTTACGTAGCGGCACTACAGTATTAATATACTAAAGTATTACAGCGGCATCTATGCCACAAATGAAGAACTAACATCAAAATTCTGAATCGCTAATAAAGTTATCCGCGTTTTAAGACTAAGTATATATATATATGTAGAAAGCCCAGCAGACAAAACATCCGGCTAATTTCCATGGAGGATGAAGAACTTGACACTTACACCCTGTTCTTCAAACCCTATAGTTATATCGGATGAGGAAGTCATAAAAGCAACCGCTACATGTAAACATTTTATATTCGGTTGCATCCGGTTTGGAACTTGTGGAAGCCGCCCCCAACATAGTTCGGAAATGGCTATGCAGAATACAGGTGATAATAATGGTTATAAAAATTATGATATCCGGACGAATCATACTTAGCGCAATGTGGAGGGACATATTTATTATGCACACAGTCAAAATGAGGAACTCTCTGTCGGCATCTGTGTTCTCACCCACATTTAAACAAAACTGCCTTCAAAGCAAGACTGAACAGGCATCTTCTGGGCACCTCGTTCCATCATAGACCTCATCCATCAGGCGTGATTGAGGTCAAGAGCAGGCCCATTTTGCAATAAAAAAGATGTTTCTGCCAGAGGTGTTAATTACCTACTTCTGCCTCCTTGTTTTTGGAGGGTGGGAAATCATCAAATGACTCCTCCCGCTCTGGGCGGAGCGTAAGGGAGTGTCAGACTTCCCGTCGGGGCTGCGGGTTGTTCGCAAGAGATACCGCGGCCTCGACATGAAGGGCTAAGAAGGAACATGGGTGGTTTTTAGTCAGTAGAAGTCTGACACTCCCTTTCGGTCTGCCCAAGAGGGGGAGGGGTTATTTGATAATTTTCCACCCAACATAAAAAAGGGAGTGTCAGACTTCTACTGACTAGAAACCACCCATGTTCCTTCTTAGCCCTTGTGCCGAGCCCAAGGTATCTCTTTCGAACAACCCGCAAACGTGACACCTCCGCCTGCTTAGGGCATATCAGCGTGAGGTTATGTAAAACAGTCGTGACGTAAGCCCGCTAAGCAATATGCATTATCTTATAATAGTGTGCTAGAACATTAAATGTTATGTCGTGTAGGACGTGAATTGCGTTCCAAACCATCTGCCATGACATTTCGATACGTACATACATTTTAAATCAAAAGTTTTGTCTTTAATTCATAGCGTCAATTATGCTCCAATCTGTCTATATCGTGTGGTTACGAACCTGGTTTCCGAGTCATCATGCCGCCAATGGCTCCCTTTTTTTGGGAAATCATCAAATAATTCCTCCCGCTCTTGGGCAGAGCGGAAGGGAGTGTCAAACTTCTACTGACTAAAAACCACCCATGTTCCTTCTTAGCCCTTGTGCCGAGGCCGCGGTATCTCTTTGGAACAACCTTCAGCCCGCCAAAGGCCCCTGACTCTCAGGCATGCGGGTTTCCTTTACGGAAGCAAGTGATAATTATACAATACGTAAATGAACCGAAAATCTGAGGTTCATGACTTGGAAGTCTCGCGACCTATGACTTGGCAGTTCGACGGTCGCACCCCTAGGTTAGCTCTGCTATAGCTCCAATATTCCATGGAAACTGGATTGTCTAGGAAATAGATGACAAAGGGCCGTAGTGTGTGAGCCCGCGCCTCTGAAAGTCGTCAAGCTGTTGGCCCCGCCTTTTTTTGTTGGAGCAAGTCTGCTCCACTTTTACCTAACCACTGCAACTCCTGAAGGCCAGGATTTTGATGTTAGTTCTTCATTTTTGTCATAGATGGAGATGTGGTACTTTTACAATACAGGGTGTAAATCAACCCATCACACAGCCGTCAACCAAGCATTCTGTACATCAAACTAAGTACCCCTACACTAAATTTTTTGCTGGGAAACGACTTTTTTTTTGGGTCAAAAATCACATTTTAAGGTAAAACTCAATGTAGCACTGTTAAAACATTGTGCTAGTGGATGCTTTGAATAGTAAACGGGTCATGGCGGTAATTTAAGTACAGTTATAGCCTGAAATTTAGTATTTACAAAAACAGCTGTGAAAAATTTGGAACTTTTCCCAGGTATGGTCTAGAACAAAAAAATTATCGCAGTGGTGGTGAGAACAAGTGCCCATTGTTTGCGTTAAGGGTACTTTTACACCCTTTATGTTGCTAATGCAATAGTACTCTTTTAATGCCTCTACATAGACTCATAGCTATCAATCGGGAACTATAACTTAGCCATGGAATTTTTCACTACTTTTTTTTCGAAATCACAAGTCACACTCAAAATTCAAAGACAAATCCAGAGGCATCTCTAGTCAACACAATATATTACAAATAATTTGCGAGTCAAGTCAAGTAATAAAGTACAATGCACAATAAGCGGTGGGTCAATGTCTGAACATCATAACACAAATCTAGGTTATCGAGACCTTGCTAGAATAAGTGGTTTTAATTATAAGAGGTCAAAACTTTACGTGGCTAAATTGCGTGCGGGCATTATAATTATAATCTTGATGATTATCATCTATAGATACTGACATCGTTTTATTGAGTGAATCCATCAATCACTAATCCGTCTTAATTACTGATTCTTTAAAGAGTACTGATGGCCCAGTGGTTGCGGCCCCGACTTACGAACTCGCGAAATGGGGGGGGGGGGGTACCCCATAGCAACAACACGCCTATAATTCCCAAGGGGTTAGGCAGAGGTACTTTATAGTACATCCACATTTCACTAGTTATGTTTAAGTCCCATGTAAGAGGGGGCGAGCTTATAGCCATCAATTAGGCACAAATCCAGACTGTGGCTACTCCTGAGATTGTAATAATATGAAGTATCATCACTACATATTATAAAACAAAGTCCTCCACCGCGTCTGTCTGTCTGTCTGTTCGCGATAAACTCAAAAACTTCTTCATCGATTTTCATGCTGTTTTCACTAATGGATAGAGTGGTTCACGAGGAAGGTTTTAGTATATAATTTGTCAAGTTCCGATATCTACAGCGGGCCACGGGCATAAGTAATATGTTATTCCTGTATTTGTAAAGATGATGAGGACACACCGTTTCTTTTTGACGTGTCTCGACTACCAAACGAACCCAAAAACTAGCTTTATTACTAGAATCTAGTTACACAGAATAAACCAAAGCGCTTTAAAGCTTTCAAAGCGAACACCTACAATTTAATACCTTTGTACCGAACACAAACACGAGGTGACTCATAGCTAAAGTATGTAAGTGCAGTTCTCAGGTCGATGGTGACGTCATCAAGTGGTTCAGCAGCTTTAGAGGACAATTTTATTGTTTGTTCGACTTTAAAGCTTGGCGTTTTATGCTTTGTTCGTAACATACGCATATGTCGCCTATTATGTTCAGGAATTGAGGGGACACAGGTCTCCTTTTTATGGGAGGGAATGGGCCATAATCCACCACGCTGGTCCAGTGGGTTGATTGTAGATCAGGGTGTAATTATCATTTGCAGGGCAGAAGATAGACGCAATTGACCATTACGATGTTAATGCAACATCTCGAGAATATTCTCGATCTTTCCACCATAGTCCAACTTATGGAAAAGTGTATGCATTACACCTAATTGCCATACCTAGCAAGATACATCTCATCTGCGTAGCATTTTCTAAACTATGTTGGGGTCTTCTAGTCTAATCGAACGCAGCTGAATACCAGTATTTTACATGGAGTGACTACCTATCTGACGATAATACGATACCCGTTGGTAAGACTGGTTGTCAGACTTCCAGGTCACTGACTACCTGTAACAACTGCCAAAGATCTTCTAATGAAAGCCGCGACCGACGGCCGTGCTTTCCGAGGCACGGAGGAAACTCGGTATATAATTGGTGGTCACCCATCCAAAGACAAACCTAGGCAAGCACGGCCCCCCGTGATCCCCGCCGTTTAAACCCAATTGTTTCTAAGTAGTGGTCACGGAGTCTGCATTTAAGCCTGGTTGATGTCAATAGGCTCATAACTGGCGAAAAGGTAACGCATGGCGAAATTTAGGTGCATTACTAAGTACACCTTTTCCCTAAACATCTAATAAGCATGTCCTAAATTCGTCCAAATCCTGGCAAAGTGGTCCACACTGTTTTAGCCCGAAAGTCAGCCAGTAGCGAAATGTGGGTGTTCTATTAGATACACCTCTGAACTCTTCGGGGCTACCTTGATGGCGTGATGTTATGTTTTGAATATATTACACATGTCCCAAATTCGTCCAAATTCTTGCCTAGCTTCAAACGTAAGTGTCCCACACAGTTTTAACCCAATTTAAAACAGCCAAGTTAATGACGTCAGCAAAACAACCGGAGACAATAATTTTAAGCCCATTCTGACCGGCGCGGCGTCAACTATTTTACTTACTCTTTCACTCTTGTGAAAATAAGTGTTGCTGCCTCGCTCACACTTTCGCAGTAAACTCGGTATACCGTTAGTTAATTTCTAGCCATTTTGTTTGTGGTACCAGCTGATTCCATTCATCACGGTGGCGTGTTTGTGGGTAAGTGGGATAGGGAGTTGGTGGTTAATGTTTTAACCGTTTTAGATTTATGTGGCCCTTTTAGAATAAAAGTCTATCTATACAAATGAATAAAACTTTTACTTAATGCATATAAAAGTATACGGTTAAATACGGTACTTACAAAAAAAACATTTTTTTTTAAACGAATGTTCATCTGTTCGTTTGTTCCTGTTACTATCCGAAATGGTTGGACCAATTTCGTCAGAAATTTTACTGGCAGATAGCTGATGTTAGAAGACTTTTTTTTACTACTTTAATTATTTTAGAATTAGGGTTCCGTGGTTAATTTTTTTTAAATTAAATATAACATAAAAAAAATTCAAGCGAACGGCGATCGCGGGCAAAGCTAGTCTGTCCAAAGTTAACTTCTGATTTCCTTGAAGCATTCGGCCGATTTGTGAGAATTTCCTCATGGAATAACTCAGTTACTCTATCCTCTTGAAAGGAGGTAAAGATTATTTCGTACCAACTTTTTACGTTGCCCCACAAGCTACACTAGGAATTACGCTTGTATCGTGGATGCGTTCACGAACATTTAAACACACATACATAAATACCCAGACCCGGAACAACTATCTGTAGGCCATACAAATATTTGATCCGCGCGGGGATCACACCCGCGACTCGTAGCGCAACAGTCAACTGCTTGAGCCACTGCGCCAACCGTGCCGTCCTGATTCTTAATACCTGTATTTGAAACTAGACTAGTCTCGTAAAAACAAGGAAGTTTACACCTATAATAGTTGACTTTCACAGGATACATCACTAATTAACCTCTATAAAGGTGCCTATTCGAAGCAGATTTATGTAACTACTAGCTGATGCCCGCGGCTTCACCCGCGTGGATGTCGGTCAAATTATATACTAAAACCTTCCTCTTGAATCACTCTGTCTATTAAAAAAATCCATCCAATCCGCTTCAAAATCCGTTGCGTAGTTTTAAAGATTTAAGCATACATAGGGACGCACAGACAGCGACAGCGACTTTGTTTTATACTATGTAGTGATAGTGATTATTAGTGATAAGTACTAATATTATCATCAGCTTCCTGGCCTTGTCCCATGTATTTTGGAGTCGGCGCAACACGTTATTTTCTTCCATTCTCGACTGTGAACTGTCACGATATCATTTACTCCTAGTCCGGTCAAATTAGACCAGAAAATAGGGGTAAGGTTACACTAATTCCCACCCGGCTGAAAATTATTCGAGGTCAACGGTCCTGTCCTCGGATGTTTCACCTCGAATAACTTTTTTTCCAGGTGTCGGATCGATGGGGACTTTTTACATTTCATTTATAATGGTGTTTTGAACAATCCTGCCAATTTTTACACTAAAAAACAAGTCACTTGGGCAGAGCGGAAGGGAGTGTCAGACTTCTACTGACTAAAAACCACCCATGTTCCTTCTTAGCCCTTCATGTCGAGGCCGCGGTATCTCTTGCGAACAACCCGCAACCCCGACGGGTAAATATATACTCGTACCTCATTTAGTCTTGTTCCATCATTTCTCGCCTTTACAGCTGAACATATTGTTATACATTTTAGCAGAGGGATAAGCCATAACCCAGGTTAGGCCGTTAGACGTAGTTAAGATAGTACTTTTATCCCGGTATTGCGATCCCATGAAAAAGCATCTCGCATTGAAACGGGAGAACGTGGAGATTGGCACAAGAAAAGTCAGGCCTATACCCAGCTGTGGGTAAATTCAGGCTATGAATGATCATCATCTGCCTAGCCTTTTCCCAACTATGTTGGGGTCGGCTTTCAGTCTAACCGGATGCAGTTGAATACCAGTATTTTACATGGAGCGACTGCCTATCTGACCTAAACAACCCAACCCGGGACCAACAGCTTAACGTGCTTTCCGAGGCACGGAGGATGTAATGGGTGGTCACCCATCCACAGATCATCCTAGGTAAGCGCGGCTTAACCTAAAGATCGACCCGTGTGGCAGTTATTATTAAGCCACAAGCTCCTCAGGCTATGAATGATGGTGATGATAAAAGCGGGCGCAGTCGCGGTTTTGATTTAGTGAGTAATTAAAGAAGTAGAACGATTTTAATACTTAAATCTATTAATCTAGAGAAATGTCTCAATCATGTATTTCCGGAGATCAAAACTTGCTGAACAGACTTAGAAAACGGTGCCTCAATATACACTTGAGTGTAAAAACTGGTTTTCTAAACGAAATCAGGTTTGTTCGAGTTTTAATTTTTATGCAGAAAAAAATCTTAATTTTATAATTTAGACAGGCACCTGTGTTCTTTGGTTTTAAAACAAAAGAGGTACGATTGTTGCCGCAAGCGAAATTGACTCGTAGGTAAATAATAACGGCAGAATAATGAGGGCACGGTTGGCGTAGTGGCTAAGCGATTGGACTGCTGCGCTGCGTGTCGTGTGTTCGATCCCCGCACGGATCAAATATTTTGTATGGCCTGCAGATAGTTGTTTCGGGTCTGGGTATTTGTGTATGTGACTTTATATGTTTGTTAACGCACCCAAGATACAGGAGAAATTTCTAGTGGGGGGCAACGTATTAAAAAAATAAAACTGCCACTCGGGTCACATCGGGGTGCATAGGTTGGTCTGCGGATGGGTAACCATTCAGCTGTTATTCCCGGCTGTCATTTGTAGAATTGTAGATCTTAGACAGTCGTTACGAATAGGTAGTCAATGGTTCGAAAATCTGACAACCAGTCTTACAAAGGGGTACAGGACTAACTGGATTGTGGAGGCCAGATTGGCAGTCGTTCTCTCCATATAAAATACTGGTATTCAGCTGCATTCGGTTAAACTGAAAGCCGACATTGCCGTAATGCAACGGGGGAAGTTTTACACCTGACACCCCCCTCTGGGACGAGCCCCAGAAGTCAAGCGGGCGCACTAGTCCCTGGCAGCAAAGTCGCATTAGATCCCGCTGCCCATCGACGCAAGTGTGCAAGCGAACACCGGGGTGGTTTAAGTTCATACGACCCTGGTAGACCCCTTCGCTCTCCCCAGTGCGGAGGACATTCATTGAGGATTTCCGCATCAAAAATGGCATCCCATAAGCTGCACCACAACAGCCTGTGTTCCACCATTAGCTTGATTCACCGCCAACATAGCCAGAGAGTCAGAGAGCAGTGCTGGCCCAGTGGTTGCGGTTCAATTCAAACCTAGGCAGGCGCCTTACTTTGTGTAATTTATTCAATCGCCACTCTCAAAACGGTGAAGGAAAACATCGTGAGGAAACCGGCATATCTTAGAACCAAAAAATTCGAAGACATGTAACATCTAGCAACACGGCTCGCGTGGTGGATTATAGCCCATCCCTCTCGTTGAGAGGAAACCTGAGTCCCTGCCGTGGGAACATTATAGGCTGATGATGAAGATGACCGCAACATTGAAAAGGTGTTAATTGATCTTGAGGTGTGTGAGACAGAGAGGAGAATGGAAGAAATAAAAGTGTTGCGCCAAATAGCGCGGGACAATAGGAGGAAGATGATGAAATACATTCATTGATCTTATTATAAAAAACTGCTGATTAAGACAAGGTCGTTTCGAAATAATATTGACCCTGAATTAAAAACCTAATTTTAATAATTCAATATCAATGAGATATCAACTGGTTTTTAAACAGCTGATTATCACAGAATCATTAATCAAAGATTATGTTAACCACAAATAATTATATAATAATTATTTTGAACCACAAATCATGTTGAAGATTTAGTTAACTATACGTTGGACAGTCGTTTCAGGTCGTCAAAAGTCTGACACCAGTCTTACCAAAGTGCATCTTTTAGACCAGGTACTGGTTGTGGAGGTCAGATAGGTAGTAGCTTCGTGGAACGTATGTTTTTCCTACTCCTCCGCTATTCTTTTCTGCTTAATTTCATTGCCGGATCCAAGACAGTTAAATTGTTTCTCTGGGACTTCGTCGAGCTTCATTGTCTCGGCGCTTTTCTGGTGGTCGCCACTGTTGATTCGGGTTTTTAGGAGTTGCAGTGGTTTGGGAATAGTGTGGTGAACTGGTGATGCTAGGCAGCTGATGACAAAGGCCCGCGTGGAAAAGCTGGTAAGCGGAAACGCTAAACCAGTTTAAGAAAAACCAAGTTCCAAGGAGTAAGTTAACAAAGAAACCAGGAAATGATTACAGCATTAATTGATTGCATTAATGATATGTAAACACATGCGTAAAGTTTATGATGTACCTATTTAATTATTCTGTACGTTCTTCTGGTTTCGCTTTTGATTGAGTAAGAAAGTAGAGGTTTTTATCGTCATTATGATTCACTGAAAGTTTTCCTGTATAAGACCGAGCTGAGGAGAGCAGAAGTGCCCCAGTGGGGGCGCATCCCAGGCAGGCGCATTCATCATCATCAGTCTGTAATGTTCCCACTCAGGCATCCTCTCTAGGAGAGGGATGGGCTATAATCCACCACGCGTGCCCAGTGCGGGTTGGTAGATGTCACATGTCTTCGATTTTTTTGGTTCTAAGACATGCCGGTTTCCTTACGATGTTTTCCTTCACCGTTTTGAGAGCAGTGGTGATTATATAAATTACACAAAGTAATTCGCCTGCCTGGGTTCGAATCCACGACTTACTGTTCGTAAGTCAACACTGCTCTCAAAACGGTGAAGGAAAACATCGTGAGGAAACCGATATGTCCTTGACCCAACTGGCTCTGGGCCCGCGTGGTGGATTAAAGCCCATTCACTCAGATTCATTCAGAGGAGGCCCGTCTCCTAGCAGTGCGGGCTTGTTTTATCCAAATTCTGTGTGGGTGGTCACCCATCTACAGACGAACCTTGGTAAGCGCAGCTTAACCTGAAGATCGATCTGACCGACTGTTATTGTCTAGCCACGAGCTCCATTGTCAAGTTTATTTGGCCAAAGTTGATATTATTTGAGTCAACCAATCACAGGAGCTAACCTATTGAACAGACGTTAGTTAGTTATGGTGCATGCGGGTGGGTGTATTTAGCGCGGGTCCCAACTCTTGGTAGCAAGAGGGATTGTGGAGTTTTATTCAATAGGAGTTCAATAATATCCTTCATATTTTACAAATAGAGGGTATGGTAACCATCTGCCGTGGCTGCGGGACTGTTCGAAAGAGGAACATTGGTGGGTTTTAGTCAGTACAAGTCTGACACTCCCTTCCACTCTGCCAAGAGTGTGGGTCATTTGTTATTATCTCATCCGAAAAATGCGGGATAACCCACTGCGTCTACAGGTGTTAATGGCAATCTTAATTGTGCCCGCCGAGAACTGAGGCACGAGGTTGGCGCTTGGCGCCCTCTATAATCCACTGTTACTGTTAGCCTGTGATCGATCTAGACCACTCCAGTCCTAGTCCATCAATGTGGACCACTGGTTGTTTGTTCTGTTCAGCCATCTGCAAGGTCTACCGCGTCGCATTCTGGCAGGCAGTGTCAGAGCTCCATAACGCGGAGACCACCTAATCCACTTAGGATTCGTTAAAATATCGTTTATCGGAAAACTTATTAATTCCTCGGGAGATACCTTGTTTAGATAGAAATCAACCTAATATTACTAGCCGTCTAGGATGTAGACAAGCTACGAATAAGTTTCTCAATTTCTAAAGACACATCAATTAATCGCAACGGGTAGAATGTAGTTAGGTTCCAAGTTATTTATAATTCCAAGTCAATCATAAATCTACAGGGAAAAGTAACCACGCAGCAACCGATGGGTTAGCAACCTCTCATTACGTAGCAATGCCTGTTTAAGTTTTCACCACGAAATGACAGTATGACTCAGAAAATGGCGGCGATGAAAACAAAAACTTTAGAATGGCGCGCGATTTGAAAAAAGAACGGTCTGGTTTGAAGTTTTTAGAATTCGGAATCACAATGGAGTGGAATTATGCGATTTAAAAACTAAAGCGAAGTGTCTTGGTACCTACCCACCAAAATTTTTTTGTTAAATAAATATTTTGTAATTTTTAATAACCTACCGACATTTTTTGGTTTTCTGTTTCTAATTGAATTGCAACGGTTTTCAATTTGGTACTTAATTATTTTTATGAACAAACGCTAGAAGATAGAAATAAAATCAATAATTTACTACCTAACATAGAAACTGTAAATAATACAGTTACGATTCCTAGAAACCGTTTCCGACTAAGAATTTAGTGTTTATTGTCAATTAAGTTTTAAGATTATTGTGATTTTTTCAGATTTTTACACAAAGCATTTTTATAAGACATACTTAGTTTTTTTTTTTTATAGATAAAGCAACGTTGGCCAATGTTAGGACTTAGTTCTGCCTTGTATGTAAGTAGGTCTTCATTCTCTTTGTTAAAACAACGTAGGTAACTTTGCCTATGAATGACTAACCAGTTAATCACCTAGTCAATCTATTGCCAATGGCTGTTTTTTGTGCCATGTTATAGGTACCTAAGCACTTGTTTTTGTGCTATTTTACGGCCATTTGCGGGCCCCACAAAACCGGAAGTGATACCTTCTAAAAATAATTACGCACACACAATTCAACACGCCAATCTTTGAGCGAAAACAATCTTATTTGATTACTTACATTAAAAAAACCGGTAACTTACGCAAGTTATTACTCAATATTTATATACCTACAGGAGTTAGGTAGTAAACATTTGTACATGAACGAAGTTTCTTTCGACAGTGCATAGTTCGCAGAGTTGTTGAAGTCACAGATAATTATTCAACCCTGCAACTATCGAGAGAAAGCGCTCCAAACACTGCTCTAGATAAAAAAAAAACCTCACCTGTATCAGAACTCGTCGATTTCACGGCCGAAACGTCTCAAACACACTTCGGAACAACAATCAAAAACTGTTTTTATACAAAATCACAAACAAAAACTTGCCGTATACCGTATACTTGCAAAAGAAAACTAAGTTTTATATAACTGTTACTAACTTCCTACACTTAAAACCGGTTTTTACGGAATTAGATATTAGAAAATGATTTGTAAAACTCACTGCTACGTTTAGTTGTTTATAAAATTTGTATGTCAGTATTATTTATTTGTTTAACAATGAGATTTTTGTTGCCGTGTTGGAATATAAAATAGAGAAAGGTACGCAACGCGCAATCGCATCGACCCCCCGCACACAACTGACTTCCAGTTCCAGCCTAAGCTGTGTTACCAGTGCACGAAGAAGGTTTTGCTTGGACTCAAACTTAGATTTCCATTTCGAAAAATGAATCACTTCCTTATCGTACAGCTTTAAGGTACAATATCCACTGAATTGTCACATTCAACATGTAAATAAAAGTTGGTTCCTAATCATAATCGTGATAAAACGCGTACAAAGACTATTTTATCGTTTTAAAAGATGAAAAAATCCTAATTCAATGACATAAAAGGAAGAAAAAGTATGAAGATTTCACACGTTTAAGCCGGTCATGTGTTGATAACTTAATAATTATTCATTATTTGTTGATGAACTACAGATAACAGATAGTAATTATTCTCGATAATCAGTCGTTATAGCAGTTTTAATAGCTATTTTGTTGATATTGAGTCGCAAAAAGGCCATCCTATCTTGATTTCTTAATAACATGTTTTTGCCACTGTCTGCGGGCTTTAAACTAGTTAATTATCTATTACCTATGATAGTTTTTGCTTGCTTCTACTCCATACAATGCCCTCTTTACTGCCGAACCAAATTACTACCTAGTCATAGGCGGCTAGGTAGTAATCTATATAATCTTAGGTAACTAGACTATTAAAAATCCGGTTTTGTATTTTTTCAGTTTAATTTTAGTTTTTCTAATTGAGTTTTTTTGTTTGTGGTTGCTAACTAAACTACAAAAAATAAAAAAAATAATCACAAGAAAAGATAATCTATAAGGAAAATTCTACAGATATTATAGGAACTTTGATATCATTTAAATTCAAGAGGGAAAAAAATACTTATATGGGAAAATTCTTGGAAATAACTTAACCAAAATAATTATTAATAAACTTGTGGTTTCTCATGATCTTTACGTCTGACACACTGCCATCTGAGCAAATATGTTCGTTTGTCTACCTCAAATATCATTACCATAAGTGCAGGCTAAGCTCAGATCAAAATAGAGAAGAAGAAGAAAAGAAGATCAGATGTCACTGAAGTGTTTTCACAATACGTGTAACCATACCCTTTTATGTAAGTACCTACGCGACGTTTATTCCGAAAAAACAATGCGTACGCAAATGCATTTTCTGCGCTTAATCAAACAGTACTTGTAAAAAAACTTATTACTGTAAGCGGGGCCATAAAAAAGATGCCAGACGACCCACTGACAGTGTTTTCTGAACTACCTCTCACTAAGACAATTTTCTCGCTCTTGCTGGTTCGCCTACATTTATCATTACAAACACAGAGTAAAGAGTCGGCAAGAATGCTATAGTCGACAAGCTTTAACACCACAAGAGATTTACCTCCAACCATATTTCTATTTTAAAACCAATCATGAAAATTACCTAAAAAACACCTTCAATAACCAACCGTGTCTAATTTTAAAACATTACCCATGAATCAAGCAAATTATATAACTTGGCAACATCGAAAACAGGTGGTAAACGGTGACCCGGCACAGGTAGCTTCGTTCCCACTTGCATTGCTTAAATACTAAAGACTTGTAACGGATACGCTCTATGCGAAACACAACGATTTATACCGCATTTTGTACTGTATCTAATTTAAACAAATACAATAGCAAACGTTAATTTTAAGTAATAAACGTTAATACTTACGAGTATACAGAAGGATGCATAATTAACGTTATCGAATGATTCACTTTGACACTTTGTATGCCGTTTAAATATAGAACAGAGTTCTTAAGTTACATTCGAAAACTGAATAATGCAGCTGATACGGTTATTCATAAGTTCAATACAATAACGTTTATTGATGTATCCGTTTTGCAATATAGGGTTAGAAAGTGACTTGTCTTTCAATGTTCATAGAATAATAATAATATGGAGTTAGTGTAGTTATCGTGTGCCTGCGTCGTTGGTCTAATGGTCGTATGCGCGACTGCTGAGCATGAGGTACTGGAGTCGATTCCCGTGTCGGGTAAAGTATCATTGGGTTTTTCAGCCACGGAGAACGGTTTGTGACAAAATGGGTGTTCTAATAGGGCCACCTCTGCTTAACCCTTCGGGAATTACAGGCGTGATGTTATGTTTTTACTTAACTTGTTATCTTTTTTGTAACATGTTGTGTATTGTGAGCTTATTTCTGTACTAACTTGAAACAGGTAAACGTTTTTCCTGTTTCAAGTTTGTCAGTTTGTGTCCTAAACTAATTTCATTGTAGACTGTCTCGTCAGGAAAGCACGCCCGGCAGCCATATATGTATAGATCTTTGTGCAGTCGTTAACTCGTTACAGATAGTCAGTGACCTTAAAGTCTGAAGACGGTAAAAGAAAACATCGTGAAATACCAGAAAATTCGAAGACATGTGACATCTACCAACCCGCACTGGGCCCGCGTGGTCGATTACAGACCATCCCTCTCCTAGAGAGGAGGCCTGAGTCCCTGCAGTGGGAACATTATAGGCTGATGATGATGATTACGGAACATGAGATACAGCCCGGTGGTGGACGGAAGACGCATTGACACCGGTGGCTTAGTAATAGTCCGGTTGATAAGCCAGAACCAGAACCATAAAAAATACCACAATAAAGTTAGTCCGGAATTTTCTTCAGTTGAAAATCCTAGTTATGGAACTGCAGGGCCATTGCGTATCTTTTTAAATGTCAGTGGCTATCATAGTGTCCATCGATTAACTGTCAAATGGTTATGGTTTGGTACAAAATGGAACTATTTGACCTATTATGTTAGCCACTGACATTTAAAAAGATACGCAATAGTGTCGATCCACTAACTGTCAAATAGTTCCATTTTGTACCAAACCATAACCATTTGACAGTTAATCGATGGACACTATGATAGCCACTGACATTTAAAAAGATACGCAATAGCCCTGCTGGAAACCCTGTCATATGCAATTGACTAACCCACAAGCACCCTAAAAGTAATTGCGGAGATGTTTGGGTAGATAAATGTAATATAAGGTACGACGATAATGCATAATACAGTGACGCGAGTATAGTATTAGTCAGGGTCTTCTTAAAGCCTTTTATCAAAATGTAAGTAAGCTTAAATGTAACAGTTAGCCTTCCTTATCTTATCTTGTATACTGACATTACATTGCAGGGTAAACTACACTAAATACTACGTAAACAATAAAGTGCGTTGACACCATTTTGGACTTAACAATAAAATTAAGTGCCTTAATTCTATTTTTCTTCATGGCATCGCGCAGGTGGCGCATGGCAACCTTTGCGGCTGGCTTCTGCTTTACCGGACTATCTTGTGGATGCCTTGAGTGTAAGAGTACGAACCTCGGCTTACGGCTTCACTGGAGAGGACAGCAAAGGGACAAACTGGATTTAGGCGCTGGTTTAGGCCAGAAACATAGCAAAAAGCGTAAGAAAATTAGAATTTAAGCTAGTCTGGCGCGTCCACCTTAGAGGCGTTTCTGGAGATAAGCAGGATATATAGTCTGACAACCTGTCTTACTAGTTAACACTAACTGGTTTTTGGAGGTCAGATTGACAATCATTCGGAGTCAAAACTGGTATTTAGCTGTATCCCAGTGGACTGGTACCCAGCCCCCCACATAGTTGGGAAGGTAGAAGATGGTGATGAACTGCAGGGTTATTGCGTATCTTTTTAAATGTCAGTGGTTATCATAGTGTCCATCAATTAACTGTCAAATGGACAACCATTTGACAGTTAATCCATCCAAACCATAAGGTTTGGTACAAAATGGAACGATGGACACTATGATAGCCACTGACATTTAAAAATATACGCAATTGCCCTGCTGATGACAGAACTCCTTGAAATCCATAGAGAAAAAGTTTTGGTTCTGTCCTTCTGTCAGACTCATTGACAGTTGACATCACTGTCAAACTAATTATACCGTTAATTTGAACATTTACAAATATTTGAACTAATTTCGTTTTAATTAGAATTTAATATGGCTCATTGGTGAGTATTGTTTCTTGTTTTATTAAATTGAGTGTAATTAGTTGATTACCTAATTTTAGGTTACTTTTCACTTTTCGCATTACCTAGTTACTGGGTTGTGGAGGTCAGACAAGCAGTCGCTGCAGTAGTTTTTGTTGTAATAGCATTAAAATCGGTTCAGTAGTTTTTATGTTTTCCGCGAACAGACAGACAGACAGACGCGGCGGAGGACTTTGTTTATAATACTTATTTATTCACTAACACACATACATTTGTTTTAATAGGTAATAAGACCCAAGCTAACAAAAGTAGTCGTAAATTACTAATAGTCCAGTCCCAAGTAACGGGTCTGGGTAGAAATACAAGTTACACAGTGGACAACATACTAAGTGTCACCCTCTGGAATTCCGCCAAAGGACAAGAAAATACGTCCAAACACCGAGACACCCTATTCAGTGTTCTCATTGCACGAATCACTGGCGCAAACTTTAAAAAATTTGTACGGGATGCTGGAATTTAAAAAAAAATGTCGTGATTGTGATGATTCATCCGTATCCAGTTAGACATGTAGTCGATCTCAACATAGGTTTGAACGGCAGATGGAATTTGGGTCAGTAAAGAAAGACTTAGAGCAACTAGCTCTTACTAAGTCTATCTGTCTATTTCAACACCTATTAGACATTTTAAGTGACCACCTTCGTCATCATCTCTTGCTGTTTATCCAATTCATTTGTGTTCGACGCAGCATGTCTTCTTCTTCCATACTTGTCTATTACACGTCATCTCATTAGACACCTACTTTCTTGCCATATCATCCACTACCCAGTCCATCTATCATTTAATTAGCCAGCCTGTTGCGAGTAAAAAACCTACATAATACGATGCCATATATCATTAACATCACGCCTGTACTCCCCGAAGAGATAGGCAGAGGTGTACCTAATAGTACACCCACATTCCGCCAGTTATGTTTGAGTCCCATTTAATAGGGAGCGAGCCTATTGCCATCAACCGGGCAATACAATAACATGCCACATTGTCATAGAGCTAGATTAGCAGAGGCCGTCACCTACTGGTTTCCATCTCTTGAAAAAGGTAGCTAAGCGCCTGTTAAGATTTGTTTGCACTTACGCAGTTCATCAAATAGTGAAGAAGCAATTAGTAAAGGCTCGTTGGTTTAGAAAAAAAACGTTACCATCAACGAGCCCTCTAAAAAAAAAGTTTTAACGTTTAAACGTTACTATAACACGGTTTGATCCCGAAATCGTTGTTGGTTTTTTCAAATGGAGATTCTCAGAAGCAAGCGGCCTGTATTCAGGATTTTGGGGTCGTATTCCTAACATGTATCATCAATAATCATCATCTACTTAACCTTTTTCCAACTCTGTTGGGGTCAGCTTCCAGTCTAACCGGATGCAGCTGAATACCGGTATTTTACATGGAGTTACTGCCTACCTGACCTCCACAAACCAGTACTGGGTAATACGATACCCTTTGGTAAGACTGGTTGCAAGATTTGTCAGGCTTGTACGTAGGCTCGTATATACCGTACATAATGGGACACGTAGGTAAATACAACTGGCGGAATGTGGGCGTACCACATAAATAGGTAACCTACCGTAGTATTTTCAGGAAATAGTCGTTAAGATATACGTTTTCAATTCCAGTTGCTCGCAATGCTCGTTCACAGCACAATTCGAGAGTGCACTCAAGATGCACAAGCAGCTTCATCACGATACTAAAGATAGGTCTTCGGTGATCAGCAAGTCGTCCAGAATATCAACGGTAAGACTGAATTAATGTCTGCCCATTTTAAAGGAAGAGCAGCGGTGGCCCAGCGGTGGTGGCCCCGATCTACGATCAGTAAGTCGTGGGTTCGAGCCCCAGGCGCATTACTTTGTGTAATTTATTTTATCACCTCTCAAAACGGTGAAGGAAAACATGGTGAGAAAACTGGCATTACTTAGAAGCAAAAGAATTTAAGACTTGTGACATCTACCAACCCGCACTGGGCACGCGGGTTGAATTATAGCCCATACCTCTTTTAGAGAGGAGGCCTGAGTCCCTGCAGTGGGAACATTATAGGCTGATTATGAATTCCGAAGGTACTATCAGATGGCAGCGGTAATGGCGACCAACTACACCAACCAACGCAGACTTCAGCGAAATTATAGTAATTCTTTCGTCGTTGTATTGGATTTTTTACCTAGTTTCAGCAGGGTGCTTTTTGTAGTTTCTGCACCCCGAACCATGTGTCTGTCCGTCTGTCTGGATCACAATGCTGGGCTTTGAAAAAGATGGATGAAAAAGGATTGCACGTAGCGGAGATGAGAATGTTGAGATGGATGTGCGGAGTGACAAGAATGAATAATATATAATAAGGAGTATAATTAGAGGAACTTTGAAAGTGGCGCCTGTTACAGAAAAATTGAAAGGAAGTCGTCTGTCTTGGTATGGTCATGTAATGAGGATAAAACGCATGTGACTAAAAAAGTGATGGATATAAATATTGATGGATGGAGAGGGAGAGGAAGCCCAGAGAAAAGATAAATGAATTATGTGAAGAATGATATGAATGAGAAAGGAGTGAATGCCACCGTGACATCTGACATTGAAGAATGGAGGAAGAAAACGTGTTGCACCGACCACAAATAGAATGGGATAAGGGCAGGAAGATGATGGATTTTCAACTATATCGCTGAAACTCAAAATTTTCTTTGGGAAAATTTTACATTTTTGGGTAGCTTATTGACATCAAATTTACCCGAAACTGGTGTCGTTCCGTCTTTACCTAACTGACATATTATTATGTAATACTAATAAATAACAGACGTTATCCTATCCAAATATTGACTAGATGGCGCCACAAGTCACAGTTACTTCAACTGTTTAGGGGGAGAAGAATTGCGAACACAAGCACACATTTCTTTTTAAAGTGTTAGATTTTCTGAAGAAAATATATTATAATTGTGGTTTTCAGAAAAAGTTCAGTTCACTTCCCCGAGCCCCTTCAGTAAAATCGACGTATTCTAATAAGAGTGCTGATAAAGAAATCAAGTGTAAGTGTTAGTTTGAAGAGCATTCTGATTCTATTTTCTGCATGGCATCTTTCAGGTTAGCCTATGTGGCTGCCTTCTGATTAACCGGACTACATTATTTATTTATTTATGTACACACAAAATCCAAAAAAAAAGATAAAAACAAAAAATAGAAGAGCACAAAGGTACCGCTTATTTCATAAGAAATTTCTTCCAGCAGAGCTGCGAGAGGAAAGTTGGATGAGACATATGTAGACAGTGTGTAGAAAAGACAAACAGGAAATTCTTTTTTCTTCTAATTATTCTGTGTCCCAACAGTGCTAGGTCGCACATCATCAGCGACACGGCTCCTCGACAAGCTGCGTGCGCGCATCTGTAGAAGCAGGACCCTGTTCTCCCACCCTGAAGAAGACCTAGATGCCACTACTTCTACCATCAACGATCCAGGTGGAGCGGCGGTGAGTATCATCCATCATAATTATACATTACATCTACTAAATACCTACATTATCTATCTACAACAATCTATCTTTCTAATGGATTTCCAACTTTATTTCTAATAGTCCGGTCGATTTAGACATCCAAGGTTACACTAATTCCCACCCGGCTGAAAATTGGTAGGATTGTTCAAAACGCTATTATAAATGAAATGTAAAAAGTCCTCATTGATCCTACACCTGGAAAAAAAAATTGGAGGTTTTGACCTCCAATCACAAAAACGGGTTTTTCGTGATTTTCAGCAAAACAGTAAGTTTTATCATTAAATTAGCTTAGACAAAATTATAGATCAAATAATAATCTATAAAAATGCCCAAACACTTTCATTTCTAAGAGCCACCGTTTTTGAGATATATCGATTCAAAAAGTGGAAAGAGTTCTAATCATCTTAGTATGTATAAATACACCACGCATATAAACAACGTGCTTAGATTACAACTCTTTCAATCTGAATAGTTATATCTCAAAAACGGTGGCTTTTAGAAATGAAAGTGTTGGGATATTTTTATAGATTATTATCTGATCTACTTGTAATTTTGTCTCTGCTGAAAATCGCGTTTTTGTGATCTTTGACCTCGATTTATTTTTTCCAGGTGTCGGATCAATGAGGACTATTTACATTTCATTTATAATTATAGTGTTTTGAACAATCCTACGAATTTTCAGCCGGGTGGGAATTAGTGTAACCTTACCCCTATTTTCTGGTCTAATTTGACCAAAATTTTACTTGGGACGTATTCGAGAAGCTTGATGTGCCAATCTATACCAAGTTTCGTACCTAAAATACTTCGTACTTTCGTACTTAGATACAGATACTAGTCAATTATTTCGTCAACTAGAAATAAGTTTCCGTAGTGTAGCGGTTATCACGTGTGCTTCACACGCACAAGGCCCCCGGTTCGATCCCGGGCGGAAACAGTCTCTTTTTGCTTTCTTCAAGCTTGTTTTATTGCATTCCTAAGAGACAGAAAAGGCCTTTCCACATGACTTCCAGCTTTACATCAAAGATAAGGGTGAAATCAAATTTGTAAGTTCACGGATAAGCCTTTTTGAGTACCTATCTCTTTCTCATTTTGTCTCATATCGGTGCAATTTGGTGGAGCGAGAAGTCAGATCGAAACCGGTGCATTAATTCGCATCGGAAACACTAACGTGCGATTGGACCTCTCACTTTAGTGACTCGCAATTTTAAGTAACAGAAAGAATGAAAAAAATGGAATTGTACACGCACAGATCAGCATTTTCTTGCATCGATGCTATTCCACCCTAAATTGAGAATCTTGTGTACATAAAGGGTGTAAAAGTACCTTCAACGAAGTCGAAGGCACTTGATTTCCCCGTCACTACATTTTTTTTTGTTCTAGGCCATACCTGGGAACCTTCTGGAAATAACTTTACTTAAATTACGTCCATGACCCGTTTACTATTCAAATCATTCATTAGTACAATGTTTTAAGAGTGCTACATTGAGTTTTACCGTAACATGTGATTTTGGAACCCAAAGAAAAATATAAAAATAAATTGGATGGGGGTATTTAATTGAGTTTTACCGTAAAATGTGATTTTGGAACCCAAAAAAAAAAATAAAAATAAATTGCATGGGGGTATTTAGTTTGATGTACATTTTGCTTGGCGGCTTCATGAAGGGTCCGTTTACACCCTGTATATCACCACAATTAGTTAATCCAGACAATTTGCAATAAGCACTCACTGCTCACGTTCAAAAACTCGCTAAAATAACATAAAATTCGTCTCTCTCGCCAGGATACGTTACTAAGACCTGAATCCTCTCCGAAAGCTGTTAAAGAGGAACCCTCAATATCCCATATTGGTGATGTCAATGTGACCAAGCTGCTCGATGATAAAGAGACATTTGCATGCCATTTGTGCTCTTTTGATGCTGATAGGTAAGATTTTTTTAAGTATTTTGTCCATTTTCATAACACCACGCCTGTATTACTGTACCACCCAAATTTCACCATAACTGGTAAAATTTGGGTGTACTAATGCTTAAGTCCCCTGTAATAGAGGGCGTGTCTATTGCCATCAACCGGGTACAAATCGAGACTCCGTGGCTACTACTGGAAAATGCCAATAACACTTTGTCTAACCTGGAAGTCGAACCCAGGACCATATGCACAGTAGTCGATTAACGAGGAAGTCAACATATCAATAACAACAGACATATTATAACAAAAACAACATTTAGCAACTTAATTTTCCATAAATAAATTTTCTTCTTACAGAATAACAATCCTAGACAGACATCTTCTGAACCATCACAAAATAAGTCTCGAGAACTTACTCAAACTGGTCATGGCGAAAACAAAAGATGGCCTATCTGAAGAAGCTCCAAACATGTCTTTCTATGGTTTAAAACAACCCTATTATAAACTCCAAGACGATATTCTAGAAGAAGGAGAATTCGTCATAGAAACTGTAGAACCTAAAATAAAAATACTAAAACACACTTCAACTAATACTGAAATTCAGTGGTCAGATATCCCTGATCTAAAGAATAACTGCCGAATGATAAGCTCAGAACTAGAAAAGCTGATAAAGTACCCTCTAGAGAAATGCGATAAGAATGAGTTTATGGTCAAAATGCAGACTTTGAACGAATGCATGTGCAAGTTTGTGGATTCGTCGAATACGTTGAAGAAAGTGCTGGCGAAAGAGTTTGATTCAAAGAATAGTGTTCCTGAGAACTACACATCGGAGCAACCCACCTTCAATTTGCATTTAGGAGAGTGGTAAGTGGTATTTGTCGAGTCATTTCGACAAAAAACCTCGAGGAGCTCGAGGCTATACAAGGTAATTTTTTAGCCTCTGTCACTGTCCAAATTCTGATATATTAATCATTGGCGAAAATCCATGTTTAGGCAAAAAATACGTGTTTTTTTCTTTTAGTATCATACAAAAATATTGAGATATCACATCACAAAGTTTTAACGTTTCACGGAGAGCGGATAATTCTTTCGAGAAAATGATTTAATACGAAAATTTTACGTACCGATTTTTTTTCAAAAATGGTGTTAGTGAATGATACCTAATGCCTAGAAAAAATTTGGACGGTGACTAAAAAATCTTCTTGTATTTAAAGACAGTCTCTCAGATCAATCTTCAGGTTAAACTACGCTAGACCACCGTTTACAGAGTTTCGTCCGTACCTCGGAAAGCACGTCAACCCGTTGGTCCCGGCTGTTTATTTTTAGATCTCTGACAGTCGTAACAGTGGCCCGACAATCTGACAACTAGTCTAAACAAGGGGTATCATATTACCCAGTACTAACTGGGTTGTGGAGGTCAGATAGGCAGTCGCTCTATGTAAAATACTGATATTTAGCTGCAGCCGGTAAGACTTGTAAGCTAACCTGTCATACTTGGGAAAAGACTTTCGAAGGAGAAAGGGGAGGCCTTTACCCAGCAGTAGGACACACAAATAGCCAAAAAAAAATTTACACCATACTTCAAATTTAATATCAAATCATAATTATGTATTTTTATTTAGCAACAGAAATGCATCACGGTTGTGGGACCGAGCTCATAGCGAACAAATGGACAGAACCAGAAGCAAGTATAATGAAAATAAGTTAGTTTTTTTTTCCCAAAAATGTTGTTCTATAGTTGCTGCCAGTTAAGATGTCAATACCGGTCATTACCCTTTCCCTAATATCTCTTCGTACGAACCAAAACAAATGAACCATGTATCGTTTTTCATTAGAAGCAATGTTGAAGATCACGATAGATGACGATTCAAGACACAGAGAACAAACTTAGTTTTGGATTTCAATGTTAAAGAACTTAATTAAATGTAGGTAGGTCAATGACCGCTATTGACATTTTAATTGGCAGCAACTTTAGGTACATTATACTGCCCTCATTTATAAAGTTTTGTGACTGCATCGTTGGTCTAGTGGTCGCAAGCGCGACTGCTGACTGCTGAGCATAGAGTCCTGGAATCCATTCCCAAAGCAAAGTGTTGTTGGGTTTTGCCATTACCAAAATCTCAGTCTTCTTCTTCTTTTCGTATCGATTCTACTTCCATATTATACGGTTTGGGCCCAGTAGGTAGCCGCCACGTTTATTGCAGCGGCAGAAGCGCTGTTCAGGTCGTCAAGGGTACATGTATAAGGACATCTGGGACACTCCAGCAGGTGGGGGCATTGTTTGATCTAGAGCGCTGCACTCGCACTCGGTGTTGGAGGAACCAGTAATACCCCACTATGCCTGATTATATTTGCAGCGGCCCACTGTAGCAGTCACGGGATATGAATTTGTGGCCGGTTGATGGCAATAGGCTCGCCCCAATTACATGAGAATTAAACATACCTGGCGAAATGTAGATGCACCATGAGGTACACTTCTGAATTTATAACCCTTCGGGGATAACTGGCGTGATGTTATGTTATTTTCTAATATTTTATAACTTTCTGTTTCAGAGGTGACAAGAAGTTTTCCTCGGAGAGTTTTTACTTCTAATTTATGATATTTTGTGAAGTTTAAGATATTTTAACATTAAAATATTTTTATTTTACATTTCAATATTGCTTTTATTGTAGCTTAGAACAACCAAGGGCGAATCCAGGATTTTTTTCCGGGGGGGGGGGGGGGTAGATGGGGCAGGCCGGCAAAAATAACCAACAGTAACTGTTAAAATAAAATTTTTGCAAAAAAAAAACAAACAACTTCAAAACAAAAAAACTAAATACGTCTAGAATAACTTGTTTCGGAAGTCGGTGGCAAAACTGTCAATGAAATCAACAAAGTCACCGACATTTGATTTTGTAAATATATGTACCTACTGTGATGAGAACTCGATAACCGTCTGGGGGCACGTGCCCCCCTGCCTCCCCTCCCTGGATCCGCTCTTGTACAACTACATACATTTTATTAAACTAGTTGAACAGATGTATGAACGTGGTTGAGGCGAAAGCGGTAGGGAGACCGTTGCAGGTGGTGTTCTGTTTATGTATGTATTTTTTTTACTGACTTCATTTTAAATACGGTAGGCCGAAAAGTTCTGGAGTGGCGACCGTGAATCGGAAGACGTTGCGTTGGAAGGCCTCCTACTAGGTGGACCGATGACTTTGTGCAGGTTGCGGGGATCCGCTGGATGCGAGACGCACGGGACCGGTGGCGTGCGACACTTGGGGAAGGTCTATGTCCAGCAGTGGACGTCTTTTGGCTGAAATAATGATAATGACAGATAGGCGGATAGTACAAAAAAAAAAAACTATGCATATACTACCAGTTTTTTTTTTGTATCTCACCATGGCCTTATTAAATTGTCTCAGTGTGAAGAGGCTTGATAAAAGTGCTACATGTATTCTCTCGTTCAAAAACTCATCTTTTAGATAGAACTTGTGAGACAAAAACTCAGTGCTTTGTTCAAAATAAATATTTTTTTATTAAAAACAAAGGATAAAAATCAATAAAAATACAGTGGCAGTTACCACCATCAAGATAAAACCTTGTAAAAACTAAAGTCTGTTACTATAATAGTTGCCGGTTGTAAAAAAACTACCGACCATCATCCATAAAGTTATGGCAACACTGTTCGTCTTTCATATCTCTACAGTGATCGCAAATCAACACTCCGGTCTGCACTTTGTGTGATTTGTCATAATGGCAACACAGCATATAGACACAGTTATCGCATTTCCCCTTTTCTGGGTCATGGCAACACTCAGTTTTCGAGTCTCCACTGGACATACAAGTCTGGCAACATTTGCAGCCATGCACATCATAGTGTTCGGGGCCGAAATCTTTTTTTACTGGGGGGGTTTTCACTAAAGGCAACACTCTTGGTCCACTTCGGACCATAGGTCGATTAGAGTTCTCTGCATGCCTGCTACTTTTTCTAACAGTTGCAAACATTCGATTCACCTCTTCGATCGCGTCTTTCGACCTCGATTTTTCTTTCAAAGAATACTTGAGTTCTTCCAATTTCATTTGTGGTATAGAAGACGACTTATGCTTGATTAAGTCTATTGAATTCTGCGCTTTTAGATACACAGGTTGGCAACAGTTCACAATAGTAAATTTTCCGTTTTCAATCATATTTTTCTTGTCATCGATAGAGTATTGAAAAGTACTGACGGTCAATTTTGCCTTGTCTTTGGGAGCTTTTTCGTCATCATTGTCAAAGGTAGAAACTGCAGCATCTTTTAGTAGACCACTTTTGGCTTTTTCCTTGTTGATGTCAACTTTTTTATTTTGGAAGACTGTTAACACTTCATTTAGAAGTGTTAAGCCTTGGGAGACATTTGTATTCGAAGTCTGCACTGTTTTAGCAGTTGGGGCTCTTTCTCTCTCTGCTCCAACTCTTCCTTTAGTGTTGTGACTGCAATTCGTTGTCATTTCTCTTGTGTTAGGACTGTTTTCTCTGCAATCTCTTGGCTTGTTCCTCATCATACAATAAGTTTCTTTTTCCGCTACGAATCTTTCTCGTTCTTTAAATTTCCCATTGCTATCTTTATTGTTCTGACAAATAGGGCAAGTTTTAGTTACTTTTTTACAGCATTCGGGACTTCTTTCTTCTGTTTTTGAGTTTAGGCATATCGCACATACGTATTTGTTATGGTAGGTTTTGTTGCCACAATTTTTTATCGCTTTCTCCTCCATTTCGTCGTTATGGTTATGTACTCGACTTTTGTAAGTTGTTATGTCAATACGAATGCGTCTTCTTTTATCTCTAGATATCATACGAGGTTCTGAAATTGTAGAAAAAACATAATGTTTATGTCTTTGTTTTGAATTGCCCCATCAATGTTGATGCAATATTGAACTGCGTAAAGGTTTATAAATAGGTAATTTATAAATATCTTGACTATGGTGCTCATATCATCAATTGTCTAGCCTTTTCGACTGTCGGCTTCCAGTCTAACGGGGTGCAGCTGAATACCAATATTTTACTTGGAGCGACTGCCTATATTATGACCTCTACAAGCCATTTACTAGTTTTGATACCACTTGCTAAGACACAAGTCTAAAATGTTGGCTCTTAAAGTAGGTAATTATTTATAAAATCTTACTCAACGGTTTCGAGTGACTTTATCCCTTTTCATGCTTTACTCCAGCAAATCTTCAAAAAAATCATTAAAAATAAAACGATAAAAAATATAATCTAAAGCACAATAAAAAAATCTAACGCTCTATCAAAAAATATATTTGAATATGACAGGAGAATATTTTTGTCTATGGTCAACTTTGCGTTTATCAGTACTGCCGAAGGGGTGCAAGCAGGTTTACAAAGGGCCTTCAATAGAGCAGTGGTGGTGACATGTGCTGGATACAACGGGCTGAAACCATTGAGGTATTACATACTAGAGAAGCTATTTCAAACAAAATAATGTGCGCGCACTTGATGACAGCGGGGCAGGCGGGGGGTGTCATGTTCTCATAGATTACTATCAATGCGTGCAGATGCGACATAATGTTATTATTCTGCCTACTTGATATTGTACGTGTGTACTTACTCAGAAAATAAATAAAATGTACTTAAACTGTATCAAGATTGTAATTTCCTTAAATAATTTATTTTGTGTTAGTTTCTGCAGTTTGTTATAGTAATCCACAGTTGGATCAGTTTCACCTTCGTGATGCAATCTAATTTTTGTGAGCTGGGCCATTTCGAGAAAAATTGTACGTAAGAAAAAAGTACTGTCACAACATTTTACAAAGAGTTTACAAGACCATCTCATACTCAAACGAATTTGATTTCAAAAAGAATATTTTGTATTTTAACTAAACATTGTAAAGAATTTGTAAAACGTGATCGTTACTAAATATACAGTGCTTGTCATGGATCATGGTTGAAAATCTGTTTTTTTTTTAAACTGTATACTATTTAGTTAACTATATGTTTTCTTAAACTTTAATAAATGACGCATCGATTCATAAAGATAGCTAAAAAAAAAATTCAAAATTGTCCATTTTGTCCCTTACGTAACGGATCAATTTTTCTCGGAATGGCTCAGCTATCTAATTCGAGGCAAAATAATAATAAATTAATGGCTCGCATTAAATGGATTCTGTGATTGCATGTTGATGGCTGATTCAGTAAATTATGTTTAGGTATTTAAATTTTGCAAATACTTCTTTCCTAATTAAATGCTTTAGGGTGTTTACGGACATATAATTAAAATCATATTTCGAGGCAAGACTTCCACCACTTTGCCGTATTAAATTACGTATGATAGATGTGTGATGTGGAAGTTTATAGTATAGTCAAAGTATCAATGCAATCTTCACATTTCAACTTTTTTGTTAATTGTCTTACCTACTATCAATTTTGACTCACATAATTATAGAGGATTCGTGGTCAAGCATTGAATACGTCGATAGTGTCTGGTCTGTGCATGCAAATGTTTTATTCTTTGACATTCACGAAAAAAATGGCCGCCGCGATGACACATTGCAATTCAAAAAGTATAATTAAATTATGTGTGTTTTAAAGATAATAAGTTATAATTGCTGGTGAAAAGTCACTCCTTGACTTTTACTTACATTTTTTTAATTATTTCTACAGTATCTAAATGCACACGAAGGCATATTTTAGACAAGAAAACTTCACTCAAATGTGTCACGTCGCAGCAACCGCTCGGCATAGACTAAATGAGCTGGAGTCCACTAGCTCTACCGGGTGTTACAAAAAATCGAGTTGAGGTGTCTCCTCTAGTACGTAGTACATTATACCTCAATGGCTGAAACTACGAGTTTAGGCTCGTGGGTTCTGCGAGGATCGCCCGGAGGACACGGTGGAGCACACCGTGGAGGTCTGCTTCGCTTGGAACACCACCGTGTCCTCGTAGCGGTGACTGGCGGCTGCGACCTCCTCTCACGTTCGGCCCAGGTTCAATCCATGGCCCGAAACGAGAGGGAACGAGAACCCTTCACCTCTGCGAAGCAGTTACGTCACGAGTATGCTACTGAAGAAGGTGGCGGAACGTGAGAGCAAGAGAACCTCAGTCCCAGCCGCCGCGGGAGACGCCCCGGGCGTCGGGGACTACGTGGTGGATTCTCAAAAGTCGTATCGATGGCATAAAGTTTAGATGTCTGTTTAATCCAAAACTCAGCCACCCAAACCTCGCTCACTGATACAGTACATTAGATCAGCAAGTCAGTCAGTCAGGCGATGCGACTTCCCATAGACAACGGCCCAGCTTCCTAAACAAGACTTTTCTTTTAATAACATTACTTGACGCCTGTAGCCCCATTTTTTTTTTCTTTTTTGGAGGGTGGGAAATCTTCAAATGATTCGGTAGTGTCAGACTTCTACTGACTAAAAACCACCCATGTTCCTTCTTAGCCCTTTGTGTCCGGGGCCGCGGTATCTCTTTCGAACAACCCGCAGCCCCGACAGGCGTCGGCCCCTGCAATGTTGCTGACAACTCTTTGAGAAGCACGTGGATCACGAACGCGCCGTCGACACGGCCTGTCGTCATCATAAGACGGACGGACGGCAAGCTAGCCCATTACTCACCGTCCACAGGCCCGGGCCTACGGTAGCTGGAAGTCATCACGTGGCCCCCGACTCTCGGAAGTTCCCTCCCTCTCACGTACCGCCACCTCCTTCGCTAGCATCGCTGTTTCGCAGAAGGAGGTGATGGCGTCCCATTCACTCTCTTTCTCGGACCATTGGTTGAACCAGGGACGCCTTTAGTCTTCTAAGGTATAATCAGAGGTGCACCTTTAGTACATTCACATAATTGCCAGTTATTTTTTAAAAAGCCACGTGTACACAACAATCTGGCACAAATACTGGCTCAGTCAGATAGCTACTGAGAAATTAGTGATGGCAAATCCAAATATCCTGGGGAGAGAATTTAGTGCCAAGGCCTCTCGCCCACGGCGACTTTTTGCAGCGCTGCCGTCGCGCGTTCGCACGGATACAATCGTGATGCGGTCGCTAGCTGTCTGCCGTCGCCCACAAAACTAACCCACATTTAGCGTTGCGGCCGCGCATTTACGAAATGCGTGACAGCATCGCTACAAAAAGTCGCCGCGGTCGATGGGCCTAAGAAGCGATTCACCAAGGAAGCAGTCTTTCTGTAAATTCTTCTTTTCTGAATTTGGATGCTCCAAAAAGTGTCAACTCGAAAACGATACATAAAGCATAATATATGTCAGAAAAAACGAACAAAAAGATTACAAAAAAAACTTCGAAAAAAATTTAAATTCGCTGTTACTATTTTTTATATATTTTTAAAAGTCTTGTTACAAGGTAAAATCGCTTAACTATGTTATGTGTTTGTGTGTAAGTTGTGTGCGGCGGAAAATCTATTCATGTACCTAGGCATAAAAAAAAATCCATACTGTTCATGAGAAAAGTGTCAAAACGACTGGCAGTGTTGCCATGTTGAGAGCCCTAACTAGTATTTCAACTCCAAACAGCAAAACTGATGCTGAATAATGTTTTCAGTTCTTAGCTTGTGTGTATTAAAGATTGAATGCGAATGATCTTCAATAATCTAAGAATGACAAAGACTTGTTTAACTTATATAACTTACAATATAATGTAAACTGTGATAGTTTGATGGATTGCCAAGTCATGTACCAAAAAAAAAAAAATCAGGAAAGTTGACGAAGTCCCGAAATTTTTTTTGACTAAAATTTTTTTTGTGTTTTCTTTGTTGCTCATAGTGCCCCTAAGCGTATACTCCAACGCCTAAAAATCCGCCCCAAAGACGACCCACTGACCCATAGGTCTTCAGCCCAAGACACAGATTCTTGTGCGTATTGTATAATTATCACTTGCTTCGGTGAAGGAAAACATCGTGAGGAAACCAGCATACCTTAGAGATAATCCTCGACGGCATGTAATGCCAAGCCAGAGGCCCATGAGCGGCATAAAAACTCTGTGACCGGGCTAGGGTAGGGACTTACCACACGATGAAGAAAGAATAGAATGTACTTAGAATGTTCTTCTTCTTAGCGTGTCGATTGCAATTATTTGCAATCTAAATTGATATGTTTAGAACATTAAGGCGAAATATAGGACTAGACGAAAATAAGGGGGACCGATAACCAGTAGTGTGATAAGATAATATAGGGTGTAAAAGTACCCTTAACGCAAACGAAGGGCACTTGTTCGCCCCACCACCGCGATATTTTTTTTGTTCTAGACCATACCTGGTTACGGAGATACTGGGGGTCAACGTTCCAAATTTTTCACAGCTGTTTTTGTAAATACTAGTTTTTCAGGTTATAACTTTACTTAAATTACCTCCATGACACGTTTAATATTCAAAGCATCCACTAGCACAATGTTTTAAGAGAGCTACATTGAGGTTTTAACGTGAAATGTGAATTTTGACCCCAAAAAAAAAATCGTTTCCCAGCAAAAAAAATTGTGTAGGGTTAGTTAGATGTACAGAATGCTTGGTTGACGGCTGTGTGATGGGTTGATTTACACCCTGTATATTTTAGGTAACAAAAAAATAGCAATATTTAAAGGCATACGTTAGCTTTTATTCAACTCGACTTCACAACCCATCAAGTAACAGTTCCCAAAAATTTACATTCCAGAAAAAGATATAAAATAATCGAAAACGCAACCAAAGCGAAGAAAAATGCAAGCGCACAAAACCAAACTATGATAAATAAGAAGAAATGAAAGAAAATAAAGCTGTTTATGTGACGAAACGTGATTTTAACGCGGAATTGAATAGGGATTATCAATTCTACGCCACCAATATAATAAGAGACGGAGTTTACTCGCCCGAGCCTGTCCGATATGGTCCAAAAACCCTGGAAGTCGGCTGCCAATACGATTGTAAACGGGATAACCTGATATGCACTTGTAAGTATCTGACCACGCCTAGAAGGAGACAGCAGGAGGTCAGATACTTCGGATCGCCAAAACACTCGTACCAAGGCTCCAGAAGCTTCACGGATATAGGTGTGGGCAGTGTAAAGGCTTTACAGAGGAAGAAAGTGAAAAGGATTTATCTGCCAGAGACAAACGATAGAGGAGTCGGGAGTTCTGATTTGTCTTCGTACATTCTACGTAAGTCTTTTTTTTTTTTGACAGTTCCGTACCTCAAATGGAAAAAACGGAACCCTTATAGGATCACTCGTGCGTGTGTCTGTCTGTCCGACCATTCCCCCCCGCTTATCTCCGAAACTACTGAGCCCTAATATTCTGAAAAATACAGAAATTAGTTCAACACTTATAGATTACAGGAAAACCTATAAGAAGTCTAAAATAACATGGAAAATCTCTCAATATCTACTGCAATGGTACGGAACCCTTCATGTTCAAGTCCGACTTGCCCTTCCCTCTTGACCTAGATCATGCCTGATTGAAAGCAATGGATAAGATAGCCCAAGATCCCTGGAACGACGACCTTCACCGACCTGGTTAATGGATGAAAAGTATTTAATATGCAATTAAATATGTTAATAAATATATTGCAAATGACTAAAAAAATTCAGCCCAGAATATGATTAATTATCAATTTTAAACATTTTATTTTTTATTACCATTTCACTGGGTTGGTTTAGGTTGACTATTATTTTCCCGTCACAACTCTTGGGTAGGCAGGTATAAACAGGTAAGTCAATTTATTTCATTACAAACTGATCTTTTAAATTAAATTCAATTAAATGATTATTAATTTAATTGTCAATATTCATTTTGGACTGAAATTTAATTATTGTCATATTTAATCTATCTATCTATCTATACATATAAAATGCTTTGACCTGAATGACTGACGGATCAACGCACAGCCTAAACCGCTGATCGTAGAGACCTGAAACTTGGAGGGTGTGTTCTTTGTATGGCATAGGCATCCGATAAGAAAGGATTTTCCGAAATTCTACCCCTAAGGGGGTGAAAAAGGGGGGCAAAGTTTGTATGGGACAACGTGATTCCTTGGTCCAATCTACTTCAAATTTTGCATTAACCTTTTTTAACAGAATTGATGGAAGACGTGTTTCGTATTTTATTGAAATTCATCCCTTAACGGGGTTAAAAAGGGGTAGAAAGTTATTTTAGCGGTGATTTGCTTCGAAGTTAATATCAATACTCCTTAGTGTTTTTGATTTAAATTACACTTTATTTTGACACATGTTTGAAAACTCAATCCGATCTTATTCAAAAAAGGTTAAACTCACATAAAACCTTGGTGCAAATACTCTTTAAAATTGGAATGTCTCGAAAGTCACCGTACTATATTAGTACCACATTTGAAGGATTCTAAGCTTTAGTGAGGATAATAATTATGCACTTTTTGGTTTATTTATTTTGGTCCGTTCAGACTTTCAGTTCGAAATTTGAAATGGTATGGACTGGAACATTTTGGCGATAGGTACTAGGGATTTTAGGGTTTTCCATTCATGAAAGGTTTCCCGCAGTCATACATTTAGCTGTCCACCTTGAAAATGGCCAAAGAGTCTATTTTAATTCCGACAACCTCGCCGACAAAGTTAATAGCCCACCAAAAACGACACTGTTAGCCTTTTTTGACTTATGTGAAACAGATGATTTTGCTAAGACCCTTCTATATGAAGAAGTATCTTCATATTTTGTATGGCAAAAAAATAAATTTGTGAGAAGGAAAAGAGGAAAACCCGTAAATGGCTGGCCAGGAATAATGAAAGAACACGCTCTTGGTAGAGTGTACACGGTTCACCCGAATAACACCGATTGTTACCATCTACGATTACTTCTGCACGAGGTTAGGGGTCCATCATCCTTCGATGACTTGAAGACTGTGAAAGGTGTCCTCCAACCAACTTTCAATTAGCTTGCATGAAACTAGGCTTGCTAGAGGACGACAAACATTGGGATTCTGCCCTAGAGGAAGCAGCGTTATGCGAGTCACCATTTAAAATGCGTGAACTTTTTTCTATAATGCTGGCATTCTGTCAGATTAGTGATGCACTAAGTCTTTGGGTAAAATACAGGGATAGCCTATCAGAAGACTACAAACGACAAGTAGAAAGGCTTTCTGGCATTATAGATGAACATCTAGCAGATGACATCTATCTATATATGTATATAATAAAAATGAATTGCTGTTCGTTAGTCTCGCTAAAACTCGAGAACGGCTGGATCGATTTGGCTAATTTTAGTCTTGAAATAT
Organism: Diarsia brunnea; assembly: GCA_949774965.1. NCBI lineage: Eukaryota > Metazoa > Arthropoda > Insecta > Lepidoptera > Noctuidae > Diarsia > Diarsia brunnea. Next base: position 4,199,259 of record OX459023.1, read on the forward strand.
TCGTGGAAGTCCAGGGAAGGTTTAAAAGGTGAGAAAGTGGTAGGTAGGTAGGCAGGGTAGTAGGTAGAGTAGTAGGTAGGGTAGTAAGTAGGATAGTAGAGTAGGTATGGTCGGTAGAGTAGTAGGTAGGGTAGTAGGTAGGTAGGGTAGTAGGTAGGTAGGGTAGTAGGTAGGTAGGTAGGGTAGTAGGTAGGTAGGTAGGGTAGTAGGTAGGTAGGGTAGTAGGTAGGGTAGTAGGTAGGTAGGTAGGGTAGTAGGTAGGTAGGTAGGGTAATAGGTAGGTAGGGTAGTAGGTAGATACGTAGATAGTTTGTACGTAGGCAGGTAATATGTAGGAAAAAGGGCATAGCAACGCATGCGGGTACAGCTAGTTGAATATAAAATACCTTTCATCCATTAACCAGCTCGGTGAAGGTCGTTCTATGGGGGGATCTTATACTCTGTCTGTTCACTCTTGTTTTGACGGCAGACGGGTTAAATGTGGGAGAGAACATAGATGCTTTGGTTGTGCGTGTGCGCATAATAAATTACTGTTATCTTTCCACAGTTAGTTTAAGTACAGTCAAAATGACAGTGATTTCTATCTTTGTAACAAGATGGTTCGATTTGGGTTGCTGCCTTTTGACCTGAAGATTCTATAGATTGCTTGCTGATGGCTGGCTCATAAAACCTCCAATAACTGATAATTTAAGTTCCAACCAACACTATGTGGCTCTCTTCCACCGTGCCGTAAATAATATGAATATTAGTTATTGCAGCAATGCAGTCGTGATGCAAACGCATTTCTACACTCTCGTTTATTTCTGAACACTCTCCTAAGGTCCGCAATTTCTCGCCCGTGGAGACAGCTCCTAAGAGCTAAAATTTTCGTACTCTGGCTGGGATCGAACATTCGATTAATGGGAACTTAAAAAAAACTGATACTATTTTATAATTTTTTAGAAAGACCCAAGCAACAAAGTAAGGATAATGGTTATTATGAAAACAAAAGGACATCGTCAAAGTGCGTCGGAGGAATATTAGAATATAACATTGGGTGCATTATTAATAAGAAGCTCTCCCCGATAGTACAGACTATATCAGGCTCCACAAGTTACTCAGAATTCAACTTTAATAACCACATTGAAATAGGAAACAGCGCTATACTGAGAAGCATAGCAAACACAACGACACAAATTGACGATATAATTACAAGAGACGTAGAAATCGACGCTGAAGTAGAGCGGAAAATAACTAAAGACATTAAAGCCGATTCTGAAGCAGAAATAGAACAAATTGAACAAGAACAATTTACAATAGTACAACCAACAATAATGACTCAGAATGATCCGAAAAAAGTGAACGCCGTCGCAGTAGATAAAAGTAAACCTGCAAAACTAGAAGACAAACTACCAGATAGAGTGTCTTCGGACTTGCTACGTAAACCAGTAAAAACAAAACACAAACCGACAGAGAGAGTATCTTCCACAGAATCATTACGTCAACTTACGAAATCAAAAGCTAAACCAACAGATAGACTATCATCCTCAGATTCGTTATTGCAACATGTCCATAATCTTGAAAATCCTAGCATTGAACGAAATAGCCGTGTGTCCATAGAAGCCGCGGACATAATGGAGAACAAACTTGAATTAGAGTACAGAAGTATTTTTGCAGCCAAGTCCAAGTCCAAAGATTCAAAACATAGTGCACAAAATTCTACGCTAAAGAGCACTTCAACATTGAGGCGAAGATTTGAAGCTCTTCGGCGAGGTTTAGCTAAGAAAAATGATTCCAAGAAGAACTCTGTTATGGTCAAAAAGGAGTCTAGTCAAGTTAGCACACATAGCCATAAAGACGTCTCTATTAATTCTGACCCACCATCTTTAGAAGGAAGGTCTTTCTCCAATATGAAACCTTACTCCCCGTTCACAATGAAGTATAGTAGAGACAGAAGTATGCATAATCCTAGATCTTCACATTATAGGCGGCCAGTTAGTGACAAGAAGGAAAGAGGTAGCGCTGAATGGTCTTCAAAAGGAGGTGATGACGACAGCGAAACCCATGGCGTCAAAGGTATGTTTAAATTATGGGGGAAAAAATTCAACTTGGAAGAGGGTAATTATAGTAACATACAATGTACTCCAAAACCTTCTTATAACCCCACAAGGCAAGCAGAGATTAAGAAAATCGATATTATACCCATGATACAAGAACCACCGCCGCCAAGCAAACCTGATCCAGACAGAGAACTAGATACAGAGCCAGGACCAAATGAGAAAAAAGAAGGAAGAAGATTCTTCTTCTTTAAAAATAAAAAGAAAAACAAAGAAAAGGAGAAAGAAAAAGAAAAGCCTTTCAAAACTAAGAAAGGCGTTACTACAGGACGTTGTGAAGTAAGAGATGGACTGGTCATCAATATACTAGGCGACAATGTTTATAAACCTGAAGATATTCCTAAAGAACCAGAGATTACGGCTGATGATTACGAAGGAATGGTAAGAAAATCATGGCTTAAGAAATTCCTTACACCTACTATAGAATCACGGAACAGCGTCAAGGTTCGATGGAACAATAAAACTTATGCCCCAAGCAGCAGCACTGTCTTCGAGCTTATGGGCAATATCTATAAAGATACCAGCTTAGATTTCAGATCAAAAAGTCAAGTGACTGTTCAGTCATCATACAAATCTCATACAAGGCAACATGTGAACTTTATGAAACAAAATATAGAAGCCTGGATGATCCCAAAAACGTTTACAGACAGACCAAAGCTGCTTCCAGTGAAGCAAATACACAAACAGTTTACATGTAAATCAGACGAAGACACAAAAGATACAATGGAAGTTAGCATCTCAGATCAGAAGTGGTATATAGACAAGTCGAAAGCATTCTCACATAAAATAGAGGTTGTATTACATTCAAAAAACTTTAAAAAGCTTTACAAGGAAGAAAGTTCGGAATATCTAAAGATCGACATACCGAAAGGGTTTTTCATGGATTCTAGTAACGAGGAAGTTTTTAAATGTGCTGCGAACCAATCCAGTGACGAGGAGGTTTTTAAAATTGTAGAATATGAAACTGGTAGCGACTTGAAGAAGGATAAAGCAACTCGTAAGATCAGCGTAGGAGATCATAAACAGAATAAGATAAAAGTCACTGTAAGTGTCTTGGAGACGTCGAGTCAGCCAACGAGTCGAGACGTGGTCGTGCAAGGTAGTCATGTGTTCATACCGAGGAAGTGTGATGTTGTTGGAGTTGGTATCATCACACACAGAGACCTCAGCCAAATACGGAAACCAATGTAAGTATATCCGTTCACTTTATGTTATACTATGTACATGTTCTAGTTTTATCTGAAATCCCTATTTTGTATTTAAAACTCACAGTATTTATTTCAATCAGTTGTCCGAGATATAGTCCAGAACAAAAAAATAATACAATGACGGGGAAACTAATTACTTTGCGGTTTCGGTAAAGGTATTTTTACGCCCTTTATAGAAAGAAGGACAACTGATTGAAATAAATACTGTTATAGTTACGGAGATATTCGAGTTTAACGTTTCAAAATTTTCACAAGGTATATTTTATTTTGAATACTAGTTTTTAGGGTTATAACTTTACTTTAATTACCTTCATGATCCTTTTACTCTTCAAAGCATCCATGAGCACAATGTTTTGAGTGTGTTTCGTTGATTTTTATCACAAAATGTGATTTTTCACCCCAAAAGAAGTCGTTTCCCACCAATATTTTTTACGTAGGGTCACTTAGTTTAAAGTCACATAATGCTTGGTGGACGGCTTTCTGAAAGGTACGTTTACACCCTGTATTTTATGTCAGTTCTCGTGATTGGATTTTAATACATACAGAGTGTAAACGAAGCCTTCACGCATCCGTCAACCAAGCATTCTGTACATCAATTTTCCCAATTATGTTGGGGTCGGCTTCCAGTCTAGCCGGATGCAGCTAAATGCCAGTATTTTACATGAAGCGACTGCCTATCTGACCTCCACAGCCCAGTTAATACTGGGTTATATATTACGATACCTTTTGGTAAGACTGGTTGTCAGACTTTCAGGTCACTGACTACCTGTAACGCCGGCCTAAGATCTATATACGGGGGGGACCAACCACAGTATAACTTGCTTTCCGAGGCACAGAGGAAACTTGGTATGTAACGGGCGATCAGCCATTCACACACTATGGGCAGACTGAATGGGCTGTTATGTGCGTTTTGTCTGATAGTGATAAGCCAACATTCGGGTATTTCGTAGGATATATATTTAAATATTATATTAAAGACGATATTTTTAAATTACAGCTTGAAAATTCAAGATGATTTCTCTGACGAAGAATCAGAACACATCGTTCTGAGGCCCAACACGAAGAAATGCGAATTCGCAGAGAGTTATTTACAAGATTACTATCGCCACTGGACGCCTCTAGGCATCGACTTATTCTCCTGGTGCGCCAGCGATTCACAGCTCAAGTGCTGCTCAGAAAACTCCAGATCTAGCTTTCAAAATCAGGGGGATGTAACAAAATCCTGTCCTAACATTTTTGAAGACTTCCATACGGCGACCATCGTCTCCTCTTGTGGCGCGTCGTCTTGTAGCCAGAATAAACCAGCAGCTACCCGAAGCACTCCTCCTGTCTACAATCTTCCCGAAAAGGGAGACAAAAAGAAAAAGAAGGGGAAAGAAAAAGACAAAAAGCCAGACCCTGATAAAAGAATATTACCTAAGGACTCTATCGAAGTTTTCAAAAGAAGAAAGATATACTCAGCCACTAATAAGAGCAAATGGGTAACCCCTTATACAGATTCTGCACACCTGTCAGGCGTACCTAGTGTTGAACAATTTTCGCCGCAACATGAATGCCCGAAGCTAAGGAAGTCTTGCTGTAAACCAAGAGAGCAACCTAACACAAAAAAACGCCCTTGCAAGAAGCATGTGTCTCTGCCTGACTGCGACACTATGAACAATATGCTATTGAAGCAATTAGGCACTTCGGTGCCCGAGAGTATCCTGGCATACAAAGGGTCAAGCGGTTGTGACGTATGTAAAAGGAAAGAGTTTTGTCCCAAGCACGCGACAGTGATCCCAACGCCGTCTTGTGAGATCCCGCGTGCTCCTTGCAGGGATTCGTGTGAGCATAAGAAGAAGCCCGCTTGTTCAGCATCTAAAACGTCTTGCGAAAATCCACCGCCAGGTCCACGGCAATGTCCGAAGCCGCAGTGCCCACCACAGCCGAACCCACCAGCGCAGTGCCCATCAAACTCGAGCCCATCAGCGCAGTGCCCACCAAACCCACGCTCACCAGCGCAGTGCCCACCAAAGCCGTGCCCACCAGCGCCGGTTTCGCCAAAGCCGAAGTGTCCTTCCCCGCCCAGGTCAGATTGTCCAACGCCCCCACCAACGCGGTCTAGCCCACAAGGTTGTCCACCGCCTGAAAAGCAACCGGCGAAAAACACACGACCATGTGGTCCACCGTCACCGCCATCCACTCCACCTTGCTGCAAGAAGACGCCACCTCGGACTAATTCACATCCAACGAGCCCACATGTAAACGTGGTCGCCACATGTCCACCTCAGCCGCAGTCACCACCACCGCAGATGCCACCATGCCCTCCATCCCCGTCGCCACCACCTTGCCCCCCGTCGCTGCCACCCACATGTCCCTACACACCGCCCTGCAAACCTCTTCCTAACCCTCCTCCTTGCCCACCACCTGCAATCCCTTGCAGACCACCCCCAACCCTTCCATTATCACTGGACTGTCCGTCTTTGCCACCTTCGTGTCCACCCTTTCCACGCAAGGAGGATCCTTGTTTACGATCACCACAATCGTATCCCGACCCAACGGAGTGTGCCTGCAGACCACCATGTACGCCACCTATGACCAAGAATTGTCTGAAGGCTCCCCCGTCTTGCACATCACCTCCAAGGTGCTGTACCGACCCTAATCAATGCCCAGCAAGTCCTCCACCTTGCCAAAAGACATCAATTTTCAAGAAACTCTGCAAAAAAATACAAAAGTCGAACACTACATGCCCAGATACATCTCCATGTAAACAAATACCCTGTGAACCAGCATTTTGCAAACCGTTAGCGTACCAGCAGTCTTTCACATCGGTTTCGTATACTGCACTCCATCCCGATGCACCATTCTATTACTCCCCCATTCATCCCTGCGCACCTGAGTTAGTTCCAGAACCTAAGATCCCGAAGCCTAAGCCCATGTGTCACAAATTCCCTTGTACGCCGGATGAGAGCCCAGAGTCTAAGCCCATGTGTCACAAATCCCCTGGGACGCCAAATGAGAACTCAGACCCTAACCCCATGTGTTGCAAATGCCCTGGGACGCCGGATGAGAACTCAGACCCTAAGCCCATGTGTTGCAAATCCCCTGGTACGCCGGATGAGAACTCATACTCTAAGCCCATGTTTTGCAAATCCCCTTGTACTCCGGATGATGAATTTCCATGGCCAACCAAAAATCAGGTGTCCAATCAGTCGTCGAAGACATCGCTTTGTCAAGAGTCATATGGAAAATGTATGAAAGACTGCCCAATGATGCCTCAAATGTCATGTGAAACGGTACCCTCGGTTAAAGAATGCAAGCCAAGTTGTCCCAATTTTTGGCGGTCGCCGCTACCCTGTTTGTCTCAGATACCTGGGATGCAGTGTCCCTCACCACCTCACCCCTGTCCATCACCGCCTGCAGAACCACTGCCCGTCCCACGTCCACCACCGATCCCAAGCAAAAGCAAACCAAAAGTATCCGGTCTCTTTCTCAAAATGACGCCTACACCTAATAAAAAGTCAACGTGCTCTAAAGATTGCTTAGCCTGGGAGAACGGACAACGTGAAGGCTGTATAAGTCTCAGTTCTACAGAAAAAATTACTATACGACTGAAAAAACAAACAGCTAGTACAGAAGAGATAAGAGAAGGCCTTAATATTAAAGTGCAAGATGAAGATGGTATGACACTATTTGAGAGAAAGGATTACAGTCTGCAGCATGCAGACTGTAGTCTACAAAGACAGCAATCTCTATTGGGTGAAATGTACAAGGCATCAGAAGTCCACAGAGTAAACACAAATAACTCTACACAAGCTTTAGGAACAGACAAAGAAACAAGAAAAGAAATAAGGGAGGTCGCAAGCGACGTTAGTATAGCAAATCTAATAGAAATTCAGTTTAAACTGAAAGTCACACAGGGAGATAAAACTACGGAAATCAATATAGCAAACGATGGTGACAAAGACGAGAATATAGGGCGCAAGGAACCGATGAAAAAATCGACTCCGGAAGTTTACATAGTGAAAAATGAAGACGAACGTCCTACTGAGCACTCAGATCAAAAGAACGATATTAACATTCGTATAGTAATTAAGAACTTTAAACCTAAATCGAGAAAGAGAAAATCCGTAAATGTAAAACAAGATGACTATAATGATTTTTCTAAGAACATATCTGCTAAGTTTCACACAGTTTCCACTGGGTACAGTGACGTTTTCCGCGATGATCATGCTTATTCTGTTCATCGAGCAACTGTAGATCTAACATCTTCAGTTGATAACACTAGAACGGAAACAACAAGCATGCACAGCTACAAAACAGATCATAGCGTTACAAGCGTCCACGGCAATAAAAGCGTGCAAAGTAACAAAACAGATCAGAGCATCAAAGACGTGCTCAACTATAAAAGCGAGCATAGTAACATAACTGGCCATAGCATCAAAAGCGTTCACGACAATAAAAGCGTGCAAAGTAACAAAACAGATCAGAGTATCAAAGACGTGCTCAACTATAAAAGCGAGCATAGTAACATAACTGACCATAGCATTAAAAGCGTTCACGAGAATAAAAGCGTGCACAGTCACAAAACCGATCAGAGTATCAAAAACGTGGGCGATAATAAAAGCATGCACAGTAACAAAACCGATCATAGCATCAAAGACGTGCTCGACTATAAAAGCGTTCACAGTAACAAAACCAATCAAAGCACCAAAAGCCTGGGCGATAATAAAAGCATGCACAGTAACAAAAGCGTGCATGGCAACAGAAGCCTGAGTAGCAACAAACGTATGCAGATCAACAAAAGCGTACATACCAACAAAAGCTTGCATAGCAACAAGACCGTGCTCACCGTGAACAGCGTATACAGCAATAAAAGCAACATGAGCGAGCACAGTCTCAAAGGCATCCTCACTAAGCCAAGCGTCTGTAGCAAACGAAGCTTACATAGCAATAATAGCGTGCATAGCAATAAAAGCATGCACAGCAATAAAAGTGTGCCAATCAAGCAAAGCGTGCATACCTACAAAAGTATCCATACGCACAAAAGCGTACTTAGCAACAAGAGTGCGCCTGCCAAGCGAAGCATACACAGCAACAGAAGCGTAGAAATAATTGACGAACCAGCAAAAAGGGCAACTTTAATCGGCTCTTCGGATGGTTCCGTTGGTAGATACGTTACGACGGATGACGAAAAGAGTGGAGACACAGACGCCAAGTCATTTCCAAGTCTAAAATACAGTAATACTAAAGAAATTCAGGAGAACGCAGAGGAAACAGACACGCAAGTGACAGATCACAAGTATGAATATAATGAAGATACAGACACAGAAAAACCAATTAAATGTGACACGGAAGAAACAGACACAGATAGGCAAGTCGATCATCCAAAGTATGATACCGAGACAGATACGGAGAGAAAGCAAGATAAAAATTACGATACTTTCATGTCTACTTCTGAAACAGACGAACTAGACACGCTTCCAGAAATAAGGAACTCTCATAGTTTAGACATCATCGCCAAACCACAAACTAAAGAAGAAAATAAAGAATTGTTAAAACACGTCATGGAAAAAGTACACAATACTAAACTCAAGAACAAAACTCGAATGAGGAAACTACGAGATATGCTCAAAGTAATACTGACTTCTGATAGCAGTGATCATGATGATACTAGATTAATTGAACCGGCAAACGACTTGGCTAAAGACGTAACTTACGCGTCATTGAAACCAAACTATTTTAGAGATACTGACAGCATGCATAACTATTACAAAACGGAGAGTAAAGCAGTGCTTTCAGATACAGAAATCAACAGGCAAGTAGTGTACCCCTCGGCAGAAAACAATACTGATTGCAGTAACAGCGCCCCTAGTGTTGACTTTGTGTCATCTGATAATGTGGATTCTTCCAAACGAGGAGGAGGATGCATGTGCAGCACGGTAGCCGAAAGATTAAAGCTAGCTTCAAGAATAGGCGAAGTCAGAGGCTGTTGCTGCTCCGGCAAACAAACTAACAAGAAGAATGAAGAAACTATTTGCGATTTGAAGAGAGAATCAGATTACCACACGCAAATTGAATACAAGACAACAGAATTTGTGAACGTGCACACGCAGAATTCAAGATATTTGACAAGCAAACTTAACAGCACAAACTTATCAGCTCACAGCAGTATTAAAGCTAGCAGACGCCCTAGCTTCAACTATGAAGGATTAAGTGCTGGGTCAGGAGTTTTAAACGTAGATTCCAGACAATTCAGCTTAAAGAAGACGATTTCTCCAGAAAAGTTTCATCTCAGAGAATGCGAAATGAGAAAACGCAACATGAACGCAATATCTGATGAAGAAAAAATCGTGTTACGTAGTGGTCATTCTACTCGTTTACCATCTGGGAATGTAAAGGCAAGAGACGAAAAGCAAGAAGCAAAGACACATGCTGCGGATATTCTACAGTCTTATGAAGTCAAGAAAGCTGTTCTTGAGATATATACCGAGAAAACAATTTCGGATGGCGGAGAGCATTTGGTAGCAAAATTACCAAAGTTTGTGTATGACAGAGAGCAAGAAATTCATGCGAATTACGAAGCTATGGCGAATAATACCTACAAAGCTGTTTGTAAAAAAAATATTATTATGATGGCTATCAAAAGATAATAATTTAGAGAAACTTTTTTATTGTGTTATATAGGAATCTGTGTAGATTGTTTAGGTTCTTTTTTGGAATATACGGTATTTGTTTTTTATACGTTTGTTTTATTGTAATCGTGTTACCCAGTACCACAGAATACATCGCCGAACGACTTTCCCAGTCCTTGGACGCCACTCGGTTTACAGCTTTGGTCCACCTGTCTTCACCACCACGCCTTGCCAGGTGTCCTGCCCAACTCCATTTGGTAGTAAATAATGTATACGGCTTATCCAATCGTAATAAAAGTCCTAAGGATTTTTATATTCAAATCTACGCATATATCACTGCGGCAACTAAAATAGGGATCAGTCTTGCTTTGGTTTAAATACCGTACTAATATATCTTCATAATTGTGTCGTTAGATTTCAAATTGAAGTAAGTCCAAAATGTTAAAACTCATAAAAAGCGTTTTTTTTTCTGTTCGAGTAAGGCTTTTTACTATCTTATTTTGAGGGGTGGTGTGACTATCAAAAATTGGATTCTCTATCATCCTTTCTATCATCGTTTCTGTGAAATATTTATAGATTACGAGAAAAACGAATTTCTAATTTGGATTTAGATTTATTTTGTCAAAATGAACCAAGTCCTTTGGACTTAGCTTCATTTGATCTAACAAAATACTTTACTTAGTGCAGTTTGAATCAAAAACGCGACACGAATTCACACGCGTGGCGACAATCAACACTCAACTGGGCGCCATTTTGAACGATCGCTTCGCTCTGATTGGCTCATTGCGACTTGCTGCGTTTTGATATAACATGTCAAATGGACTTGGTTCAATTTGAAAAAAGGGGTGTGTTTTAAACTTATTTTGCTTGAAAACTACAGACTTGCGTAAATTTGGTAAAATATTGTGAAAGATACTTCCCTTGCCTTTTAAATAAAAATAAAAGCAATTTTTTGTCAAAAGTGGACTTGATGCGATTTGAAATCTAACGACACAATTATGCATTATAAAAGCTATGATTTTGAAATTACAAACAGACACTTTTAATTTTATTAGTAGGGATTACCAAAACTTCTACTTGGAGGTTTTAGATCCAAGACTTCGGACTCTCTGAATTGACGGGCACTGCGTCTGAGTCTTGTGGCTGGTTTTAGCTGCCTCATGGATCTAGCTAGTTGCAAGCAGCATGAGCATGGGTTCGAGTCCCAGGCCGGGCAGTGTTGTTGGGGTTTTTCAATCAGAATTTAAGTTGCAGTCCGGTGATGAACGAACAGGTGGCCTATCATGACTGTTTTGATCTTATTCCAGTGTGGAAAAGAGATGACGCTAGACACCTTGTATAGCTCTGTCGCTTTCCCACACTGAACAATCCTGTTTAAAGACCTCATGGTAATCCCATAAGACACAAGAACTGTGTAATGATTGTAGGTATTGCAAATAAAAACAGCAAGTTCTGTAAAATATTTTATTAAATCCATAATACAAACCATTAAAAAAAATACAAAAACAAAACTAATTACCTATTGAATCACTAGAAAATGTGAGATCAAGGAGGATATCTGAAGATCTCTGTATTTATTTTCTAGCTCATCACTATCATTCTCTTGCCCTTATCCGAATTCATTTGGGGTCGGCGCAGCATGTCTTTTTCTTCCATACTTCTCTATTACTCGTCATCTCAGCAGACACCTCCTTTCTTGCCATGTCATCCTTTACACAGTCCATCCATCGTTTCTCTGGTCTTTATCTACTCTTATACCCATCCACATTCATACTCACAACTTTTCACACGACATATTCCTCTTTCCTCCGCATCATATGCCGGGGACGGTGGAAACAACTCGCCGGGATCCGTGGCTAAACTAACCGATCCCGGGATCCGTGGAGACAATCCCACTCATACCACAACTTTTCAGCCACCGTCGCCACTTTTAGACTTTATCTTATGTACTCATTTCTTATTTTATCCATTCACGTAGCACAAATTTAAATGTATCTTCTAACTATTCTAGCAGTTAAAATAGGAGTCCAACGTGACATCGGTTACGAACTTTATACTGGTCGGTTTTTCATGGTACTTTTTTAATTGATTCCCAATCACTGTCGCTTAGGCATAGGAATGTTTACTGACTAAAAAAAATATGATTCTAATTAGTCAGTCTGTTATACTATCGAAAAATATTGGATGCGTATTTTTTGTTATATCAAATCACTAAAAATTGACGAAGATAAAACGCGTCAAAGATTTGAGTGGGGGGTTGTAACGTCACTCACCGGTAAAAAATGACATAAATGTCAGAATATGACGCCACACGAGTTTTCAAAGCACTGTATCGTCTTCATTGTTTGGTTACATGAAAAAAGAAAAAATACGTGTCCAATATTTTTTGGAAATCTATCTGACGGACTAATTACATTTTTTTAGTTAACTACCCTATTGTTTGGGACAAACACGCCACACTATTCCCAAACCACTGTAACTCCTGAAAGCCAGGATCAAGAGTAGCGACCACCAGAAAAGCGCCGAGACAATGAAGCTCGACGAAGTCCCCGGGAAACGATTTAACTATCATGGATCCCGCAACGAAATTAATCAGAAAAAAATAGTGGAGGAGTAGGAAAAACAAAGTCGCTGAATATGCACATAAACTTAAATGGTAGGCCTGTAGTATAATATCTCTATTTCGTGTTTCTGTTAAAACCTAAGACCTTTTAATCTAACGTACTAAATCATATTAAATTATACATTCCAAAACTAAGTATTTAATTCGTATATATTATTCGATTTAATTATTATTTATCATTATCATCATCATCAGCCTATTAATGTTCCCACTGCTGGGACACAAGCCTCCTCTCTTTGAGAGGGAATGGGCTATAATCTACCACGCGGGCCCAGTGCGGATTGGTAGATGTCACAAGTCTTCGAATTTTTGGTTCTAGGACAGGCCGGTTTCCTCACGATGTCTTCCTTCGCCGTTTTTAAGAGCAGTGGTGATGAAATAAATTACACATAGTAATGCGCATGCCTGGGTTCGAACCCACGACTTACTGTTCGTAAGTCGGGGCAGCCACCCCTGCTCTTCATTATTATTGAACCATTCAAAATTTCACATAATAACATCGATATCGCTACAATATCGACCTATGTGTCATTTTAAAAGCCTTACAAAATGTTTAAGAGCTTCTTAGGAGGCTGTTTACGACCGCATGAAAGGTGTTTTTTTGTATCCAACCTAGGGTATGATACCATATCAAAGAACCAACTGGCATATGGATTAATATTCTTTTTTTACCCCCTCGAAATACAGTCGAACAAGCAAGTATAACATATAACAAGTATACAGCTAGCTAACTTACATTCACTTTTAAAATTACACAGATACATTTAGATACTGGTGTGAAATGAAACAGCGTTTGAAATGAGTCGCTTAATTCGAAACGCTTTATAAAACAAAATTGCAATCAATATTTTCAGTGTACTAGAACAATAAACATCTCTGCCTGTATACTTATTAGCTTGTTCGACTGTACAGTCTGTATCCAGCGTTACCTGACCCCCCTTCTCGCACCATTTTTCTTCTTCTTCTTCTTTGTATGACTGGTCAGGTAATGATGGGCACAGATTGTATGTCGCTACGTACATAATGGAGTGCACATACATGGACGGAATTTAATCGGTCGTACAATCGACGCAGTTTTAAACATGACATTGCCTCTATTGAGCCATTAGCAATTATTAACATGTTTCCCTCCCTTCTCCGTTATATTTTCTACCATTTTATAATTAAACAAAATGGCGAAAATATTAACCAAACATAGTATCATACATCACGTCACTCTAAAAACCGCTAAAAGTTTAGCTACTAAATAAACTTCGGTAGACATATACTTATACTGTAACTTATGGGATATTCATTTTATCAGTCCCCGATATTTCGACGCAGCTGCAAGCCATTCCGCGATCATGGCACTTGCAACAGCGTCGTAATACAAACTATGAAAGCTTAAAACAATGTCCGGTAGACCTGCAGGGCTATTGCGTATCTTTTTAAGTATCAGTGGCTATCATAGTGTCCATCGATTAACTGTCAAATGGTTCCATTTTGTACCAAACCATAACCATTTGACAGTTAATCGATGGACACTATGATAGCCACTGACATTTAAAAAGATATGCAATAGCCCTGCTGGTTGACGCTTACGTTTCCTATATATCCTTGTGGTAAATAAAAGCACATCTCCTTTAAAATAGCGGATCGACCTTTGATAAAGTCGGCGTTGTAGCGACAAGTTGGAGCGAGAGAGATGGTGCTCCATCTCTCTCGCTCCAACTTGTCTCTTTCTTTTAACACTCGCTTTCAGATCTTATACAGTCTCAGTTAGTTTTGCCTCTGGTGTAACACGACTGTAAGAATCATCGTGAGCTTTATTTTCATTAAAATCAGGTTGCTTTTGAATTGTTACCACGGAGAATAGTGCCAAACTACATTAAGGGTTGAACCACAATCAGCATGGTAAAGCTTTTTTTCTGCTGAGCGCTATAATAACACTCCTGCTGTTTTCTTGCTCTAACAAATGACGGTTCATTCCATCATGCTGGACACGGGCCTTCCTCGCGTGTCGCCACATTGTCGGGTCTCGCATACAGCGGATCCTCGCAACCTTCACCAGGGAAAAGGATATGTGCATGGAAATATGCGATTCCGTGCGGTTAGATGTGACGCAACCCTAAGATCCCTAGTTTTAGACATAAAATCTGAGACTAACTGCCGTACTCAGAGATATTTAATGATTCCTTAAGCCGTCACTTAGTAAAGATTTGACATACTTTTGTATGACAAAACTGTCAAAACCTTTACTAAGTGATGGCCTAAGTTATCATTAAAGCTCTCTGAATGCGGCAAAGACTGTTACTACGTCAATTAAAGCTAAATTAAAGATAATAAGAAAAAATAGGAGGTATGCACAAGTCTTCAGAATCATTTTTGGTATACATCATTGCGTATTACCTAAGTGTAAAATTGAGCTATCGTATAAATGTTAAGAATAGGAGTCGCATTTAATAAAATGCTATAAGTACTATAAAATTGGAGATAATTTCCTTTGGCATGAAGTTAGGACATCCGTCTTCTTACAGCCGAGTCTGAAAGAGTTAAGTTTTACATATTAAAATATTGAGCGTAGCAATATTCATGGAGTACATACTAAAAAGCGTAACTATTCTATGAAGGAAACAAAAATATTTCCAATTTCGAACTTCTGCGGAGTATTGCTTGCTAATTTCAACCTGTATACTGAAAATGTATCAAGTAGTAGTTACCTCTTAAGAAGCCGAGAAGCTAGGCTTCGTCTGATAAATAAACTCAACAAATTAATTATAACATTTATTAAAATTCATCATATTTTTAGTGCAACAAACAAAAAACATTTTATGTATTGTTTACAAGGTGAAAGGGACACCGACGGCGACGCTCAAACGAAGCACAAAATTTAAAAAAAAAATGTGTTGGTTTTGTAAAATTGTAGGAAACAACATTTAAAAAAAATACACATGAAAAATGTATATCCTCCCCCCATATACATTTAATTTCATCATGGGTTCAGAATGAAATAAGTACTAAATATGTGGTAACCAGTTGTCCCTTGGTGTGCCTTCCACTTTGTACACGTAACAACATAAAAATACATGCAACATAAAAACACCCAGCTTACCTTTGATCACCAATCACCAGTGATTAACACAAAAAGACAAAAGGTGCCGAATAATGTGACTAATAGTATATTGTTGTGTCCAAAGAGAGATTAAGTTGATCGAGTCTAGAGTAGGTACAGTCGAACAAGCGAATAAGTTACAGCCAGCTAACTTGAAAGAAGATTATACAGATAGATTTAGAGATTGATATCAAACGATACAGCGTTTGACATCCGTCGCATGCGAAACGCTTTATAAAACAAAATTGCAATCAATATTTTCAGTGTACTAGAAATTATAAAAGTTTCTGGTTGTATACTTATTGACTTGTTCGACTGTACATGTAGTATTTTCATATAATATATTTTCAGTTTCTCCCTGAAATGTAGATATTTCTTTCAGTTTAACCATTTATGACCGAAAAGGATTGAGTAGTAGCTTATTAATATGTAAACAGAGCGCAATGTAAGATTTGTTGAGGTTGCTGTGTACAGTTACAAGCAAAACTATTTTTGCACATAGCAAAAATCAAAAGCTATTTTCTTTGAAAAGGTTTCCACTTTGAAATTATACCTATTTCGTAATAGTATTGGCTTCCAAAAAGCTACCGATAAGACCTATTTCGTAAAAATGAAAATTTTTAATCAACACGGATACCTACGTTAAAAAATCACTTTTAAAAGTTGCTTCGTGTATGCATATAGGTGCTTGTGACTGCACCTGGATTGTGGATTTTTGGAGATTAAGTGTATATTTAATTGTAGATTCCTTTAGGCCAAAATTTTGTCTTTAATAAAATCGGCCGATTACATACATTAGTTTAAGATGATTAAGTGTAGTATTCCAAAACTACATGTTCACTCAATTCTCGACCTTTTTAGGGATATTTGATTAAAAACTCACAGATTGGAAATACGCATTTAACCTCTTGAACGTCCGCGAACATTGCTTGAATGTCTTATGATCCACCGGGTGATCATAAGGACGCTCGAAGACTTAATTGAAATATCTCTCGCGATATACAGATAAGTACACAGGTTAATACAAATACATTTACCTATAAACATGGTACAGCACTAGCAAAGATTAACAAGATATAAAAGTTTTGTACATCCAAATTATTTAACAACAAGTATAAGTTTTCAGTTTTAGTTTACAGTGCATATTAATATACTTAAGTAAAAAATCGATTTTGTAAACATGACAGAAAATAAAAAGTAAAAGTGGGGGAGATTACATTTTGCTAAAATAAACATAAATTCTAACGGTATACTACCTTAGTTTTTGTTTTCTCTAAACCGCTTGGGTATTGTACTAATCAATATAAAGAACCTCTGTTATGGAGCCAACCCCAAAATGTAGAATGTAAAAAAAGGGTGTAAAAGTACCCTAAACGAAGCAGAAAGGTACTTGTTCTCCCCGACATTGCAATCATTCATATTTTTTTTGTTTTAGAATGGTTCCAACTTTTTATTAGTTTTTAATGTTATAGCTTTAATTATCTCCACGATGCCTGTACTATTCAATGTTTCCATTAGCACAATGTGTTGAAAACTCACGGTTTATAAGTCCGTAACATTGAGTCCCAACGGACTCAATGTTAAGGACTTATAAACCGTGAGTTTTCACCCCAAAAACAAATTAATTTTCCAGCACTCATTTTGCGTAGAGCTACTTAGTTTTGATGTACACTGCTTAGTTGACAGCTTCGCGAAGGGTTCTTTTACACCTTATATTTGTTTACAATGATCAGTACAATGAGTCCATAAGAAGGTTAGAATAAACATACACTCAGGTTGTAGAAAAAATGGTATATAAGCTACCCAATGCAATAAAGCTTGATATTTATTTTCTTAGATTTTCTATACAGATCTCATTCCAAATCTACCCTTAAAAAAGATTGATAAAAAAATTTCGATAAAACTCGGTTATTTAAGTTACTAGTGAAATGGCATTATATTGACTTTATCGGTGGAATAACTGAAATAGGTGATATTTAAAATTAATTAAATTAATTTTATTAATCATTTGTAGTATTAATTAATTAACCAATGTCATATGCTCGTTAAAAGAGGCTGTGTTCGTTTTTGACATCTGAAAAAATGATTTGGTAAATAATAATAATATTTAATTTATTCAAAAATTGTAAATAAGTGAAACAATTTTAAGTAACAGTTAGAAGATTAGCAGTCTGATTATCAATAAATTAAGAAGTATTTTAGGAAAACGGATTCTGATTATTCAGATATTATTACAGACCACAGTTGTCGCTAAGAATGAATTAACTTTGCAGAATAAGTATTTATTTTTGTAGTTACTCCATTGCTTGATGAAATCGAAAATGATATGCTACACCGCAGCGCATAGATCAGAAGCGGGAACACTTAAATTTAACTTATGATACACTGAGCATTGAGAATACATTTCGCGATAAAATACGATCACACCGTAGATTTTCACATGAATTACTGTTACTTATTATAAGGTAGGTATTAGGAACCTCTTTAGAGAAACTCAAACGACATTTGATCGAATAACGTAAAACAGGCAATGAAATGGCGTTTCATATTTTTTTATTGCATTTCTGCGAAAAGCCTTACACTAAGATCGGCTTTATATATGCGAATGTAAAGACTTAAGACCTTCAATGCACAGTTCAGCGCCGACAGTTGAATTTTCAACACTGTAATCCAGGCAATCAATGTCAAAATAAAACTGAGAGACAAGTCTGTCAAATGAAATTCAACTTTAATATTTTTAAATAAGGTTCTAAATGTAACTAGCTGTGAAAGGACTGTAAGTTTGCATTTACCATTAAACTTTGGGAGCATTTCTAGGAGAGATTTCCATGTGAAAGTCTTTGTGTGACCATGCATAATTTGTGGCTTGTCCATGGATGCAAAACATTTTAGAATATTTCTAGCACATATGGTGGTATGTCGCCTAGAAAAATAAGTGGGATATGATATTTTCCGATTTAGCCTCAAGTGATTTTAGATTTTTTTCGATTTTGCTGTTATTTTTATTTTTTTATTTTGTTTTATAACAGGATATACACAGTTACACATAAGCGAATATATTTAATATATATTTTGTACCATACATTTACATGTTTAAGAAAGAAATGTACCACGCGCGTTTAACTTACATTATTTTGTTAATAATTAATTATGATTTCAGTGTGATAAAAATATATTTTTTATCGAAAAACATTGAAAAGAAATAAAATGAGCATGATTATAATAATTTACTTAATATAACATAAGATTGGCCTACTTAAAAATTAAAAGAATGATATCATTTTCGCATCATACATAGCTAAATATTGTTTTGTAAAAACAGAAAAAAAAAATCAGATCTAAGATATAATCAGTCTATCAAGAACATAAAAATGAAAATAAAAGATTAAACATAAGAGCTGACGAAATAATAAAAAAAGTAAAAAATTATTTTGGTTCCATAAATTAACTTTTTACAAATCAACTGGATTTTGCTCTTAAAATTCGTCTTATTTATAAAATTGATGAAATATATCAGAACTGGTATTATTTACTCAACCAATAACACTTAAGCCTTGGTCAAGTTAAATTAAAAGATTGTTTTAAAACAAGTAATTTGTTAAAAACGAAACCAACTTTTATAAATAAGAGGAGCTTCATTTACAGAAGAAAAATCTAAAATATGTAATCAGAGCAGGAGCCTCTAAATTCATCCTTTAGATTAGTGTAAATAGTTAAATATTAACGTTATAACATTTCATCATAATAAAATAACTTAACATCATACAAAACAAACATACCGAATTAAACTAAATTATGGCTAAGCAACACACGCATCGGGCGCAAAATATCTACGGAAAATTGAATTTTTCCCAGGCTTCTTTTTTAACCAAGATGTTAACCAAAGCATAAGCTTTTCTTCTTTATCGTGTGATGATTTCCTAACCTGGTCCCAGAGACTTTATGCTGGCCATGGGCCTCTGAAGCATAAGCTAATATTGTCGTACAATAGCTGTAATAAAAAAACTAAAACCCTCTAACGAGGTCATTAAGAAAATCAGTAAACTTGTTTGCATAAATGGACATAATTTTGGAAACAATTGATTTTGTCACGCTTATAGAGTTGGTTCCATTGTAAAAGTCGTTCGTTGTTAGTACAATGACCTTATAAGAAGTTCTCAGTTATTTCCATTACACCTTGCAGCTTGTAGATTTGCTGATTTAATGAAAACTAAAGGTAGAAATAAATTTGAGTGTGTTTAAAAGATAGTTTTGATTTCTGAACCTTGTGCGCAGTGTGTTTTATACGGTGTAGGCAAGAAAATATAGTTGCCTAAAATATTCGAGATTAAAAAATACTGATTTGGAGCTATACATACGTAAAACAATAAAAATCTAATGTTTTTGCACCTTCCTCATTCAAATAAAAGATTTACTGTATTTCGATTCTTAATTTAAACTAACATAAATTCATTTTGGTCTTTATGAATGGCATCTTATTTAAAATTGATTTCATTTTACATTTTATTATTTAAGTCCTCGAGCGTCCTTATGAGCACCCGGTGGATCATAAGACATTCAAGCAATGTTAGCGGACGTTCAACAGGTTAATTCAATTTTATAATTTTATTGAGATTTTATTACTGAGAAGAAGTAATATTTTCTATGTCATTTTATTTTATTTAATCGACTGTCATTAGTTTACTGTACTATTAATAAGCTGTCATATCAGGTACATTTTTTTTTCCTCCACTAGATTGAAATCTAAAGGTGCCATTCATAATGTATCCTCTTTAATATTAAAATTAATAACAATGGCAGTGGGTAGAGTCTTATCCTAATAATAAAATATCGATTAATATAATTTTATTCATACAAATACTATAAAGATGGCAAAATTTATAATATGTTTCTTCAGAACTTTTGGCTACATGGGGTTTTAAGAAAAGTTTTAAGTTGGCTTTTAGTAGTAACTGGAGACCAGATTTGTTTTAAAGGTTACATGATTCTTTTGAACTTACTTACTAAGACTTATTTGTCACATTGAGAACAAATAAGAGATTTTCAAAATCAGTATTTATAACGCAATACAGCGGTGTCTTACAAAGGGGTATCGTATTAGGCTATCCACCTGGCTAGGCTGGAAGCCGAGATAGCTGGGAAAAGGCGAGCCATGAGTGTGATATAATGGTCTCACTAGTTAACCATATAGTTTATACCTTTAGAGACAAAGAGATTCATTTAAGTACATTTACCACCCATTTTTGATCTCCAGTAAAGCCATATTTTATTGGTAAAGCACCAATTATTAAATACTGGTTTGAACGTTTACAATAAGCTTCATAAAAGGTACATTTAAATAGCAGGGATAAACGTTTTGTTTTGTAGTAGATATTGCAATATAATTTCAGTCAAGAAAGTATTGTTTCAATCTCCAATACTAACGGGTATTAGAGAAACAAAAACTAAGTGTAGATGATACATCAAAAAATGTCTAAATAAAAGTTTGCTATTGGATTTTAGACACTAACCCTCTGATAGCTTAAATTTTAACAGTGCATTCGCTTAGTTAGTAAGGGCACATTGGGCGTATGTTGTTGTTCTAATTATATTGCAATACATTCACAAAAATAGCTGCTCAACACAATAATCTAACATGGTTCATCGTCGTCTGCATCTGTGTGTATTTCATAACTTGATATTGTGATTCTTGATGTTTCACTCCTTAAATGTGTTATTTCCACCTGTTTAAAAAAAACATGATCAGTATGTTTTGTATATGTTTTCAAGACTGTTTACGACTTATCGAAATCATTTATTTTATTTTGTTTAAGGGCCCATCTTAATATTTTCAGAATGAAGTTGTGTGCTGGAATAAAGTTTATTTTCGGATGTAGCGCGACTGTACTTAAGCTAAGTCTAAGTGCTCTGTAAATCTGTACATTTACATTTACCTGAGTGTTTCACTTGTATTTGATTAATATTATTACAAACAAATAAGATAAAATAATGATGTCGAAGAGTAAAAATTAAACAACAAATGGTATGCAGTTATTTTGATGAGACCTCAAAATATTTGTGCGATAAAAATGACAATCGTGTGCACCTTTTTTAGTTTTCTCATTCATTATAATCATAGTAATCTAAAATAAATTTTAATCAATGTTAATTCCATGTTAGTGAAGTCGTAGGGAAATTATATAAAATGTTTTTATATAGCTTTAACGGGTGATAAGTACTTACGTACTTTTTTTGGTTTACTTCACCCTGATGATGACACTCAGCCGTGCTCCCTACTTGATAAGTGGGTATAATGTGTATCAGAATATTTGTATAATTTACCTTCGACTTGTACGTCCTCGATCGACGGGCGATTATGAACCCTGACAATTTATTCAGTGTATTAGATTTACAATGCACTGCTATAGCACTGAAAGTTGAAAATACACTAGTTCACTTTTGTAACGCAGAGGCTTAAATTACCTCTGTTGAGTTTTCAATAAAGAAAAACCAATGCGCGAAGAAAACATCGCATTAAATAATCGCCCGTGCAAACTAGGGTTTAACCAAACTTATAATAAAATATTACAGTATAAAAAATCTTACCTTTTGCAAGCAGTTATCCATATCAAACTAAGTTTAGGAATGTCCGCTTTAAGCCAGCCATAGGTAAGCTCTAAGCATGAGTTCTACTATTTTAGTAGGTATTTTAAAATAAGAGTAAGACTAAATGGCAGATTTTTTGGATCAGGTAAATAATTACATCCGGGTCACTATTATTAGTATGTTTCTCTAGGAATTATAAGAATGTATTAATACAACAGCTACTTTTTGGAATAGTATTAGGTATAAGAAGTGCAACATACATACTCGTAACTACTGTTATACCGTCGAAACGTTCTTTTTACGAAAGGTAAATGAAATGACTTTTAATTAAACATGAAAACTACTAGCTATTGGTAAAGGTATTAAAGTTTAATTCTATTACGTCTAAGTGAAAAGACTTGAGTTGCCATAAAATTGTCTGTAGTGATTAATATATGACAGTATTAGAGAATTGGTATGAAATTCCTATTACCATGTAACTTATGCAAAGCAAAAATGTGTAGCCTTGTTTAGTTATTTGTATGGAAGTTTTAAAACGTTTTTCTCCTTTTATTATTACTCTTAAAATGTACACACCACGAGCTAATTTATATTTTCCGTAAAGGATGACCTGGCATTATACAAAGTTTCTACTAGAACAGTATTTGATTGATATGTCGTTATGGATCATAAAAATGAATAAAAAATATTCAGTAATTTTTTTCTCAAATGTTTATTCTACATGTCGGTCGTTTTAAATAGTTAACAACAACAAAATATACATTATATTGATATATAGTAACAACGACGAGAAACGTAACAGTTTATACACACCAGACTACGTTTTTGTAAGGGTGACCGGTGGAGAGAAATTAATTTATTCTTTTTTTTTTACTATGGCATAACATTTCACAATGTCCTGTCTTGTAACTCTTATGTGAACGTCATAAAGTTCAGATTGCCAAAACGAACAAGACTTCATGAAATGGAAAATCGAAAATTTAATATTTATAATTTAATTTCGTCGCTTTTGATTTTAACCTGTTCACTAGAGTCTTTGCTTTTGTTCAAGTTGGTAGCCTATCTAATGGTAGGCACTGTTTTTATAATCCTAACCTGTCGTCACTGTACTTTTGCTAGTTTTTAAAAGCGATTTTAACATTAGCGATCCTCCATTCGTTGAATTTGCAAGAAACATATGTGAATATCACATATTTATGTCCTACAAAAAAAAACTACACACTATAAGTAATGAATTTAAGTCAATTTTAACATTAAATTAAATGTTATTTAAATTGCACTACTACAACACTAATCGATAAGTATACAATTTGTACTGTACCAGTGATCCTACAATGAACACATTTGTTTTTAATTATTTTTTAATAAATACTTATCGAGGAATGGTCACCACTTACAAAAAAGTTTTAATTTATTTTCGATCTGTAAGCACTTCCACAAATATTTGGATACAACGAACAAATCTATACTACTCATTAAAATGGTCAGTTTTATTACTATAATTTTGTTTTTTTTTGATTAAGATATAGTACTTTGCGAGTATTTTTTTATATTGAAAATGCATACATTATACCCGCCCCGCACCTTGCTCATAAGCTGGCCAAATAAATGTTAACTTTTTAAAGCAGTCGGAAATGTGATAACAAGAATATTATATAACTTTATTTTTCGGTAAAAATACTTACAGATCTCATACAGTTTTATAAATATTATTACACTCACATGAAAGCGGATTATATATGTATTTCAAAAGCGTACAACGAATTGCTTTTGTTAACTGACAACCTTTATTTTTATTAATAGCAATACATTAAACGGAAGTTATAGTTAAATACGAAAGTGGTAGTTTTTGGTCGACTTAGTGTTGTTAGCACTGGATCTCGTGGCAGTTATTTAAAAAAAGATGTTTTGATTTACTTTTAAGTTTTGTACTTTATGCAACGAATTGATATGATTTCTTAAGAACGATTGGACGCGCATCTTCCATTCTGCAGATCACAAAATTACAAAAACTTAATTGTAAGACTATCAGTTGTTGTAATAACTACGGGCAATACCGGCTTTATTTGAGGATATTGGGATTACTCACTTTCTTATTAAAATCTTGATATTTAAAAGAATTCATTTTTTCACCGTGTCGTTATGTGCGTCTGTCAGATTTTTGATAAGTTTAATCAACTGTCATATTGAATTAGACATACGACAACTCATTAATTCGAAGCTTTTTTTTTGTTGAGCGATTGTAAGCCGGTATTTAAATACAGGGTGTGCAAAATTGTGTTGTTATAGATATTCGTATATTCACGTGATTCACACATACTTGTTTCATCATAACACCCTGTTTATATCTCTAACTCCACTAATATGTGTTGAGATCAGTCGATTGCTGAATATGATTAGATGAAGTCAGTCGAAACCTTTATTTTGGGACTTATTTAATAGATTTAAAGTTCTTTTTTTATTGTTACACAGTAAACAAAACTGTCATGTCAATTTCAGAGAAGACAGAGGTCTTATATATGACCAAAATACGAGATTTTTAAAAGGGACAGAATATTTATAAAAAAAAATGTTTTCTAAACTGCTATAAAATAAGTCCCAAAGTACAAAAAATATATTAAAATTATTACTTACTACACAATAGCTAAGTTACATAGTCTAAAAACATTTTTTGTTTTAAAAAAATGGGTCCGTTCTTTTTTGGCAATTATTAATATATTTCGAAAACGGCGTACAACATTTACCAACTAGCATTTCAGTTACGATTTATTTTTTTAATTTTTCAACAAGACAATGGCAACACTTATTTTAAAATTAAGTTATACCAGCCGATATTCACGCAACATTGATTATTGCTTCGATTTATTTAAAGTAAAAAATACACATTTCAGCGCCATGTTTTTTCAAGAAGCATTAAGTATTATTATAACGCATTCCTTAAAATGGAAGCACCCAATTTTGTGTATTTAATAAATATTGAGATTGCCATGACAAAAAATGTTCCTAATAAAAAGCTAGCGTCGTAAAAACAGATAGTATAAGCGTTTTATAAATATGTTTATTGATATTTTGATCATTTGTAATCCTTTTCTACTCTTTCTTTTAGATGCAACTATTCCACCGTAAGCAGCGTCCGAAAAAAGGGGCATTCATTAATAGGGCTTATGCGCTATGTAAATAAATAAATAAAATATTATTATTATAATGTAAGAATATTAGGTCGTATGTAGGCGTGTAGGCGTTTGTCTTGTTCCAGAAATAGTTTGCAGAAAAAACACCAAGACTCAAAAACTTTCACAAAAAAAGTTCGTCGAATATAGCTTTATCCGACAGTTACAGTACACTTTTTCTGTACAAAAATAAGTATTATAAATATTTTCAGACTTGTGATTAGTTACTCAAAAGGTAAACAATTTCTGGTAACACAGGATTTGAGTTAAAAATGAACGGTAAAAATAAGAAAAAAGAGTCCATCCTGTAAAACGAATACTTTTTTATTATCTATCTATTTTACAAAAAAAATGGAAAAATAAAAGCCCGCACGCGCACGCGCACGCGGGTGCACGGTAGTGCCACCAGCCAAGTTCAATATTTTTAAATTTTTACCGTTCACTTTTGTATGGGATAAGAAGCTATAGCGTGTCAGATGCTTGTCAGTGTGGTTAGTTTATTAAATCCTTTACCAAAACACTATTATTTACTTACCCGACCCTCGTTTAAATTAGTCAAAAGAAATAGTATTTTGGAGAGACGATTGATTATACGATTTCTGTAGGTAAATAAATTTTGTTTTGTCAAATCAACAAAAATTGACGAAGATAAAACGCGTCAAAGATTTGAGTGGGGGTTTGTGAAGTCACTCACCGGGAAAAATTTTCATACTAATGTCTTAGAATATCACATGAGTTTTCAATAGAAAAAAAATATAAATGAAACAATCGAACCGTCTCTCCAAAAATAGAACCAATCACCCAGCTTAGAACCAATCAGTCAGCGTAACAATAACTCACCACTTCGCTGGTAAGACAGTTGATGGTGGTGGGTGGGAGGGCGCGCGCGGGAGGCTGTGGGGGGCGCGGAGAGCGACGCCCCTCGCGACTATCGCACGGCGTGGCGCCGCGAGCTGGGGTTATTGGGTAGCCTGTGGGAAAAGTCCAAACGTGTAATGACTGGATTTTGTGACACATCCGGCTCGAAGGACCAAAATAAATGTAGTAGATGATAGTGAGTATGAAAAATAATTTGTAGTTCCGTATAATGACTATTCATTTTTGTTTCCAATTGCCATTATTGCCAGTTAAATAATGAATATTTACGTACCTTGTTCACTACTACTGGACTCAGTGAAGCTGGGCGTGCCCTCCGTCCACGTTGGAGTGGAACCCTCGACTGATGCCGGCGGGGTCCAACATACACTGGAACACATAATATAGCTGTAAGAAACTCCACCACGATATAGCATTCAACACTGCTAACAGTGACTATTACCATCACCGGAGAAATCCTTACTTCGGGATGCTTCTGATAAATTCATCATCTGCCTAGCCTTTTCCCAATCAAGTTAGGGTCGGCTTACCGGATACAGCAATACCAGTATTTTACTTGGAGTGACTACTTATCTGACCTCCACAACCCAGTTAGTATTGGGTAATAGAACGCTACTGAGAAATTGCTGAAGTTAAATCCCAATAACAGTTTCTCATACCTGTGAGTCTAACCCAGAACCTCATCCTGGGTTTGATACATGCGAGCCTTACGAACACTCGACCAACTAAGATCTACTAAAATTATCATTCATATATTCATTTAACATTATCATCATCATCAGCCTATTAATGTTCCCACTGCTGGTACACAGGCCTCCTCTCTTTGAGAGGGACTGGGTTATAATCTACCACGCGGGCCCAGTGCGAATTGGTAGAAGTCACAAGTCTTCTAACTTTTGGTTCTAGGACATGTCGGTTTCCTCACGATGTTTTTCTTCACCGCTACTAAAATATAAAAACATATTTACCTGGCTTCATTACTGCGCGCACTACTCAACGCAGCCGGCGTCAATGCTAACGATGACGCCGAAGACGTAGTCATCACGCTAGCAGCACTTGAAGCGCCCCTACGTCTCCCAGACGCACTCGATGACGTCGTTGATGACGAGTTCGTGCGAGACGTCCTTGGCGGAGCAGCTTCTTCGAAAGGCGGAGGAGGCGTCGAACAACACGATAGAGGGGCACCTCCTGGTGGTAAGCTAGCGTTACTACTTGGACTAGCAAGACAAGTCAGGATAGGACTATGTGTGAGTAAAGGCGTCATGGATGTGGAGGTAGAAATGATGATGAGTATAGGCGTAGCTTTTTGAGTTGGTTTCCTTAATGGGAACCTTGATAACCAAGCGCAGATTTTCAACTTGGCGCTAAGCTGTCAGGGAAAAATTCAGCACGGTATAAAATAGGGTAGTTGACAAAAATTATCTAATTAGTCCGTCAGATAGATTTCTAAAAACTATTGGACAAATATTTTTTCTTTTTTCACGTAAACAAACAATGAAGACGATACAGTGCTTTGAAAACTCGTGTGACGTCATATTGCAAGACATTTTTTACTCATGATCCTTGACGCGTTTCATCTTCGCCAATTTGTATTAATTTGATAATACAAAAAACACGTATCTAATACTTTTCGATAATCTAACAGAGGGACTAAACAACATCATATTTTTTTAGTCAAGAAATATCCCTATTGTCGGAGTGAACAAGAGCTTACAGCTGCATTCACATGTGATGCGCGACATTACAACAGATATTGCTCTGGTTACGGTACTAGCTACGTTATTTGAATAGGCTTCACCTGCTGTTTTTGTCACGTTTTTAGTGCCCATAATGTTGAAATGTCACAGCTTCAAATTATTTCTTTATGATAGTTGGTTATGTCCAGAATCCCAACTCAAAAAGTTGCTACGCTTTTGATGTAGAAAAATGGTAGATAAAATTATTTAAGCTATTTCTACAATCAGGCAAATTGTGGTCAACGCTTTGGTACTCAACTTTTTAGTTTCATACTAGTTCTAGCAAGTGAGAGTTTTAAAGAATCTACCTATGTCAGCAAGTAAAAGGGTGCCACGGATAGATTTTTTATTCTATCGTAAATGTCGTGGAGTTCTAAATCTACTTATTAGCTATGAATCAATAAGATTTTAGACGTTTCACTGTAGAACTTTTGACGTGACAACGTCTTATAAATTGGTTTGCCGGGTGACACTTCAAGAAACTGCGTTACGCTCCGCTCACGTTATGCGCTCACAATGAGAGCGAGTGAGAGGCACGCGTCCAGAGCGAGAGAGAGAGAGTGAGAGAGATAGGCATACACACCGGTTCATGTCTTGCGCTTCTATTTTCGTTGTCACGTAAAACTTTCGCCCGTATACCGACTTTACAGGCAACCAATTTTTTTTTGGACGGTGGTTAACCATCAAATGACCCCTCCCTCTCTGGGCAGAGCGGTAGGGAGTGTCAGACTTCTACTGACTAAAAACCACCTATGTTCCTTAGCCTTTTGTATCGAGGCCGCGATATCTCTTTCGAACAACCCGCAGCCCCGACGGGCATTTTAGACCCCCTGAACATGCAATTCTACAGTCAAACTTCTTGTAATATCTATACAGGTTGTCGGTTTTGCATACTCGTCAAATTAAAGGAGGTAACAATACTCATGATTCTAGACCCGGAACAATAATAAAATGGGTAAGTTATTTTCTTACAAACGGAAATCGGTAAGTGTGAACCACCCGTGTTAAAACGCGGCCAGTCTGATTCTCGCCCTATAAGGCTATAACCGCGCTTTTACATACACACACACCACAAACAAACGCAAACGTTTATTCGATAATTTTTAATAAACTGTTCAAATTCAAACAAGTAAAAAAACAGCGTAATAATATTAATTATTGACCAGGTACCGTAATTTAAATTGATTGTTTATGTCTTTTATGAAAATCTCCTGCATTTTGACGAGGAGGCAAAACTGCTGTATATTAAGTATGATGGAATGTAATCAAGGGTATTATAATTAAATGTATATAGATTAAGTTTCCAAAGATTTTTCTTCTGTCATAGTTAACAAAACTTCAAAGATTGAAATATCTACTACCTAGATATCATTTGAAGGTTTGCCCAGCTTCCAGTATTGCAAATAATCGTCTCCATGTCCTCGGTATTTATCAAAATTAGATAAGTTTTATACTTTTGTAATGTATTCGACAATTATCAAAGGTTGGAGAAATAGACGCTATTTAGACGACTACTCCATTGTCATGTCATCAGAAAAAATCTATTACAAACAAGAGAAAACTACGATTTCGGAACTGGAACACATGGAAAGAGGATTATATCTACATACATTCTAAAGTGATTAATATTATAGCAGCTAAATACATAAAAATTGATCAAGTCAAAGTGTTATTTCAAAAGGATGCAACTATGTAAGTTAAGGTAGGAAAAAGGGTTTAATAAAATATGTAAATCTAACGACCGAGCAAATACAACGTAAATATAGAAAAATGGCAGTCATCACGAATCACAACACAATCTAGAAACATCGACATGCGTGTAAGAACAATATTTAAAATGGCTTTGAGCCTCAACGAAATATAATAATCTTCAATCCATATGTCTAAATAAATTTTTCATGTTTAACTTTGTCTAACTCTCAATTTCCTTCTTCTTCAAATTCTGCTTTCGCTTCTCGTCAATTTTCATTAGGTTCGTCTACAGCAACTCTTCAAATTCCTTCTTCATCTTTATAATCATCTTCCTCTTATCCGATTTCCTCTTAAAGCTTCCTTTCTTTTTCTGTCTTGGAATCTTATTTGGCGTTTTCGTTAATGGTGTTTCAGAAAACTGTTTAATTTTCTCGTGGACATTGCCACTTATTGATTTTGAAACTACTGGGTTGATTACCGTTGTTGCTAAAGAGAAATGCTTCTTGTCAATAGAGGTCAAACTGCCGTGCGTGTATTCGATAGGTTCGAACATTTTCTTAGTTTCTTTGACTAGTCTTTGCGTGTCGGTATTCTTTTCTGACTGTTTACTCTCCTGAGAAGACGATATGGAACTTCGTCTTGAGCTATCCGAGTCAGTTTGGGCATTAAAAATATGTTTTTGGAACATGTCGATCTTGGTTTTAGCTTTCTTGTGACATATAGCTTCGTCTTTTGTCATTCCTCGTTGATATGTTCTGATTTCAACTTTTGGTTTAGGTTTCTTCTCTTGCGAACGGTTTTTGTCTCTTTTAGACTGTGTGAAGTTCAGTTTTTTCGAAATGCCTGATATTATTCCCGGTTTGGCGCCGTTCTTTTCTACTTTAGCTTCTGTTTCATTATTTTCTGCTTTAGCTTCTGTATTTGCTTTTGGTATTTGTTCTATCTTCAATTTATCAGCCGGAGCTACTTTTCTCAAACTTCTGGCTGCCGATATGAGGTCAGATGATTTAACATTGTGAACGCTCACTTTTTCCGTCGATGAATCCAAGGTTATTTGAGTTTTTCCCGTTAATTTGTCGCCGATCTGTGTTACAACATCTTTCACGAATTGCGAAGGACTTTTAGTTTGCTTAGCTCTTGCGATTTCAACCGATTCGCGTATTTCTTCAATAACAATCCTCTCTTCGCTACTAGATTCAGTAAGAGACGTGTCATCGTAGTCTCCCGAGTCTAAATGTTCCCTCAATACTTTATCGATATTGAATTTAGCCATCATTGAAGTTTGAGCAATCAAATCTTTACCGGGATATGATCTCTCCGTAATACTATCAGCTTCCTCTACGAAGTCTAGGAAAGAGTTCGAAGCAACTAATTTGGTGATTTTAACAGAACTGTTGGAAACAGACGGTGGGATGCGACATGCAGTGGGTTCTTTAAACTTAAAATCATGCCCGTAAAAGCAGAAATCATCATCACTGCTAGTGATGGGTGTCTGCGGAGGAATGTCACTCACAGAGATATTTAAATTCGGATAATCACCTTTCGTGTCGATGCTAGACGCTTGGGAGGACCCGCCTCCTCGTTTAGTTTTAGGAGACCCTCTCGGAGGGACCGGAGGAGGGACTCTCTGCTTTTGGGAGCCTTTCAAGACGGCGGGGAACGCGATGTCGGGTTCTGACACGGCGATGGTCGTCTTAGCCGACGACATAGTGACTTTAGCGGCGGTTGATACCGGTGAGGTCACCGAAATCGGCGTTATATGCGCTGTCACATCCGATAAAGATACTGGCGATCGACAAAAACGCTCAAGATTTTGTATAGGTTTATTAATAATTAAAAAGTACACAATAATAAAATGTATAAGTAAACGAAAAATTTGGCACATTAGAAAATAATGTTATTAAATAACAATAAAAAAGTTTAAAAGATTTGTGTATCATTGGAAGTATAGTTACATTACATAATACGACGGGTTTTACGTAATAATTAGTTAAATATCCAAAATGGCGTGTTTGAATTTATATTTTTTCGATGGAGCTTGACCGTTTAAATAACGTGTTTTTTATTGGTGCATCAAGTTTATATATTAGATATTAAATAATAAATTACAGCATGCAGATTTAGGGAGTAAAAAGAAAAGCGAAGATTGATGGTATACCCAATAAGAAAAAAGTTCCAATAAGGCCATAGCAGCATGAAAAAAAGAGAGATAACATGACCATAAGTTTCTTTATATATTCTTTAGTATTTATTTATGGCAACAATTAAAATACTTGTCAAAAATGTGCTAATTTTACTACCAAAAATGAGACATGATCAACAAAACATTAAGTTGGGTCATATTATTTTTGATGACCAAATATTCTTTTTAGGAGTCAATCTATACATTTTTGAAAAGCTTTTAAACAGGTTTTAGTTACCAAGCAAAAAGCGTAGCAAGGGCCTCAAACCATTCGTTGGTCGCAAAACTGATTAAAAGTAACAAGAATTTGGAAAAAAGTGCGAATAAATTTCGATTTATTTATTTTTATTATCGCGTGATTCCAATTACTGACTCGACAATTCAAGCAAAAGCAACAATGAGTTTATTTATAAATTAAAAAAATAATTTTAGCACCGACGACTAAGCAGCAAATCAATTTTAATACTACTATTAGCCAATTGATTGATTTAATGTATAATTTAATGAATTTTGAATATTTAATTGATTGAAGCGATTAATGGATGAGGGAAACAGTTTTATACAGTTTTGATTAAATATTTAATATTAGTTTAAAAGTGTACTCCTTGCTACACTTTTTGTTTATATGTAGTGTTTTATTGCAGAAAATACTTTATTTGTAGATATTCATTGGCCAATTGCTAATTAATTTTATAGGTACTATTGGATATTTATTGGAAATTGTTTTGGTGGTTCATGAAAGTACAGAATGGCTCTGTATGACTGTACGTTTCACATAAAACATACCTACTGAAATCTCTCTCTTTCGAGTTGAAATGATTTTTCTCCTGACAGATCATGTTTTTTTTTGTGAGAGTAATTCGCCACTGAAAACACCAAACCATAATTTATTAAACTGCGACTATATAGCCACCAGTCGAGCGCAAATAACACTTTACTTGACGCCTTAATTCAGGATCCTATCTACATCTAACATGCTTACGACCATTAGAAAAAAGATGTAATATATTCCATTCTGTACTCCCATATCCCACTAAAACCATTTGTCTTTCCAAAGTAATTAAGCCAACTTTTTATTTAAATCCAATTTTAAATCTTCCAAAACTTCTTTAAAAAAAAAAACGACAAAATTTGTCACATTCGACAATATTTGTCACAAACGACAAAACACAAAACGACATTCATTCTCACCTGCTTTGACGCTCGCGACCCCACTCGATCCTGCTCCTATCCATTCGACAGCGTGAAAATATCATGTCATATTCGTGAGCAATGGTTTTTATATTAAATCATACATATTTTATCATCATCGTCGACCTCATCTGCCCTCAGGACAAGATTGAGGTCAAGATATATTTAAAAAAATATTGCGAACTTCCTTGATGCACTGCCGTGCTACCAGATTTAGAAGTTTAGTTTTTCAGTAAGTTGGTATGGTTAGAACAATTTAGACTTTAAGTTGAATGCAATATAAATTAAATTGATTTAATTTCTGCTAATATTGATTATAAGTGTTTATTCGTGTACTTGGAACGTAGCAAATCTAACAGTGCGACATTTTAAGTCGACGTGTGAAATAGTAAAAGAATCTTGTAATTATTTGGAATTCTAATTATGTACATACAGACGACAAATAAAAGAATAAATTCCAGCCAACAAAAAATCACATTTATTACCATAGTATATACATAAAATTTTGGTCAAACAGCTCAAGCGATATACAATATACTTAACATTCTACCACACAAGTACTCTATAACATTCACAGGTTCAGTTTTAAAAATACTATAAAACTTCTGTTCGTGACTGTACAAAAACTATTATTTTATTTTATTTCTCATCAAAACACCACAAAAGATAGACTCGTCCTTTACATGGGACTTGAAACATAACTGGCGAAATGTAGGTGTACAATAAGTACAAACCTGCCTAACACTTCGAGGATGTAATGTGACCTTATAATTTAAAAAATACAACTCCCGAAAGATTTACAAAAAAAGTACAGTCACAAACAAAAGTTTAACAAGTAATTTAAAACTAAACATTTAATTAAATAACCTAACATTCATATCATTTAATCTCGTTATATTGTGAAAGCTTTCTTTATAAATAAATTATACGGAATATTGTCTAATAATGGATTTGCTAAATTAATGGTATTTAAAATAATGGTAGTATACAATGAAAATAATATATGAAATGAGTGATTATTGGCATTATTTTTGTGACAAGGTGAATACTTCTGTTTTCTAAGGAATGTGGCATTAGAGGTGGAGGAGGTATTTAATAAGTCAGTTTACTGTCATTTCAGTTTTATAACCTTTTAGTTTCAACCTTATTGTAACTTGATTAAAGGTAATTCTGACTTTAATAGTGAAGGTAAATCAGAGATAAAATCATTTGATTACAAAGGAGTATATTTTTTGTTGTTTAAAAGTAATGTATAATTTAGTAACTTTGAAAAACATATTTTTAAATACTAGGTAGAAGGGATATCGACGCGCATACGATTACCACGTAATTTAGATTTTTTTTATCAGTAACTTTTTTTAAATCAAATAATTTGTATGAGACACCGGTTCACCGGAGTTCACCGGTAATTAAAAAAAAACAGTTGTTTCCTACAAAAGGGCAATACCGACATGGTGAAAATGTGTGGTAACCTTTAGTGTTAGTGTTGTGTTAGTTTTGTGGGTTAGTTTATAAGGTATATATTTCTGGGCCCTTTTAGCTTGAAATAAAATGATTGACTGATTGATTTGTACGTCGATGTTCCTTCCTCGATCTAAAAAATAGTTACTCGAAACTGCTGACATACAAAATATGAATCTTCAATTTATGAAAATAATAGTTTAAAAACTCAGTTCTATACTTTGTGACGACAAACGTTTTTTTTTTTTAACAAATAGTTTGTATGATACACACAATAAATAAACCAAAGGAATCTATTCAAAATCTGCCATTCACAAATTGAATGGTAGTCTGAAGAAAAACCTAATTACATTTAGTATCCTAAACCAAATAGGAAAGAACCTTTAAACATCAGAAAAAGTAAAATTCATACACCTTAAGTAAATTACAATAAAAATAATATTTCTCTAATAAATAATCCATTCATACGAATTCTTTACATCATAACCCAATTCACACAATTTCAGTTCAAATTGTAGTTTTTAAAGACTGCATTAGAAATTATTTTTTGGTAAGTAGCACTGATTTCTTTATGTTGTTTTTGCATACTTGTATGTTAATATTTTTTGCTATTACTATATGTAATTTTTTTTTAATTTTTTTAATTCTCATATTTTTTTTAACTTCGCATGCAGTCTTCGTAAACCCACTTATTCAATAACTGGGGCAAAATCCATCACAATAACTATGATGATTTCAACAAAGTTCATAATATTTTTAGCACAAAAAACTTACTGATCAAAAATGTATTGAACCACTTTTAAAATAAAACTTGTTTTAAAATAGTGCGGTCGAAACTAAAGGTGTTTTTTAGTTTTGACCAGGCATTATTAGCCTATAATAATCTTCGGAACTTCTGATCCGATTCAGAAAATTCTTTCATCGGAAGCTACATTATCTTCAAGTATTTTAGGGTACATTTAATAGGTCCCCGTGGGACAATTTCCCCACAACGGGAGCAAAAGGTAAATAATAGACAAAGTGGCAATAGATAGTCACAAGGTACGTCCAGCACACCCCCGCTATCAACCGAAATTTTTCTGCAATTGTACATGTTTTTCTGCAATTGTATATGTTTTTTTCTGCAATTGTACATGTTTTTCTGCAATTGTACATGTTTTTCCTCAAATGTATAAATAAATCTCTAGCCACATGTGGCGCCCGTGTATTTGACTCTGACAACTCAGTTAACGGGTAATAAGATGATAACCCTTGATAAATAAATTGTGAAGTACGTAGTTCAATACAATTCATTGATTAGTATACACGAAAATTGATATTCATCTAATAAATAGTCAGACGGTGCACCAGAAACTTGTGCTAGAACCTGCTTGGACCTCAAAAAGAACCCGATCGCACATATATTCGTTTGCAATAAAATACTGCATAATATTACATCATTTTTTAACATAGGAATAAGTATAGGTAACAAAATGGACTAAATCGAGTACACTTGATTTTTAGTTTAATTTTTGGAAGTCGAAAAAGTAGTTCAGTGATTTGTTAAAAAGTTACGTCAAAAATATTTGATTTTTGTCAAATTTGTTTTTACCATAAATAATGGTAAATATAAATTCTTTATTCATGTAATATATCAAGACGATATATTACATTTGACACTTGGTAAATATTTACCATAAACATTTTAGTATACATATTTGGGGACTTAGGAACATCTTATATCATTCATTTATATCGATATAAAATATAAGGCCTTGTCTTTATTTAAAACTTTGATATTTATTAAATATGTATAATGCTAGGAAAAATGGCATATCGATATAATTTATCGATACTCAATGAAAAATTGGAAGTTGGCTTTACAAATACTTACAAGTCGAGTAATAATAATAACGCTAGTCACATATAAAGCGTAAAAGAACACTAAGCTTTAACGATTATAATGGACTATGTCTTTTAACTGAACTACTTCGATTATCGAAAACTATCGATACAAATACACATCACTACATTCATCGACTAACACTCCTAATATCGATTCACAAAACAATAACTTAGCACAGTAAATTTCTCTATCGATAATACCGAAATAAACACTAAAAAAATGTCGATAGTTGACGTGACGATTTTGAAGATAGTCGACAAAACTATCGATTGTTTGTGTGATACCAAATTATCGATAATTTATCTTCAATCTGCTGGTGGCACTACTATGATAGTACTCCCGCTGTCTTTACCCGCATATATTTCAGCTTTCTCTATACTTCTTATATATACCACTTCTTTAATATATTCTTCTTTCGATTCCGAATCTTTGATATGTTCATCACCGTTGAGTTGTACTACGGAAACATGATGTTCTGAAATTTCTGACATCTGCAGATTTCTTTCCATCATTATTGGAGATTCTGGTTTAATATATACCGTTTGGGTAGACCTTACTTTGCGAAATCTCATGTCTTTTGGCAGAGTAGCTGTTTCTCTGGCTTCTAAGCTAGGCGTTCCCGAGTTTCTGTAGCTAGAACTTAAACTCTTTGGTAACGTGTTTGATTGCTCAGCCTGCATAACGCTGTCAGTCTTTACTAAGCCGATATCAACGAAAAATTTCTTGAATTTTTCAACAAAAGTTGGTGATTTTGCTCTATTAAGACTGTTAGTTAGTCTTTCATTTGAATTTTCTTTGACTTCGTCAATCCTTGCAGGGATATTAGAAGTGCTTTTATGTTTCTCTAGAATATTCGATCGTCTCTTCCATTTCGCGTCTTCATCTTCATCATCTATGAAGGGTATATCTTGGAGGTTGTTCTCATTTCTCGTATCGACTGCTGCGTCTTTCTTTTTAGGAAAGTTGGTCGTCGCTTCTACGTATATTTGAGGTACGCTAGTACTGGTATTGTCAGTTTGAATTCCGCTGTCGGCTAGGCTACCGTTTATATGCGAGCTTCCCGCCCCTGTACTGAGGACTTTGGTTAGCTGGTCGGATAGCGTGTCCATTCTGTCCTGTATAGAGGCTCTGTAGACATTATTACTGTATGACGTTCCAGGGTCGCGAGTAATGTTTGAAGTGTCAAATTCGATGCGTCTTGGGAATGTTCTGTCCCTGTCTATTTTCAGTCTGTCGGAAAGTACGGAAGGATACTCGGTAGGCGGCTGAACGCTCGGATGCCTCTGATTCCAGGTCGATATGGTAGTGTCAGTAAAATCGCTCATGCTGGATCTTATTGAAGATCTAGGCGATAGTCTCGACTGCCTTAAGAGATCAGGGTTGTAATCTTTAATCGGTCTTCCGATGTAGATACGTCCTGAATAAAAAACGTCTTTGTCAAAATGGGTGGAACGGACGTTTCGGTTTTTTGGTACATTTCAGTTTATTTCTCTCCCCCGTCGGCAAACCATGCTTTGAACATGTCGACCACCAACACCGTTAGCACAAAAAACACATCACATTTTTTTTTGTAAAACGTCAAACGCGGGTAGTTGTCAAAAAAAATGGAAAAAAAATACTACAAGTAAAAGGAAACGAAAAATAAGGACGGTAAACAACAGCGGGGGTAACAAACACCGGAAAGGGAAGGGTGGGGGATAAAATAAACTGAAATGTATAATAATATATAGGTACCAACATAATTCGCATTCAATGTTAGGGTAAGTTGGGGTGAAAACTACTTTTGTTTAAAAATAAATTGTGAAAGGTTAATAAATTAAACCAAGATTAGTTTTTGAAATAATCGAGCATTTGTATGAAGCGAGTTGACGATTAACTGTACTGTACGGTGTTTATCTACTGCAGTTTAATTGGCATCGATTGGGACTTGGTACTAACAAATTAGCTTTCCTATATTTTTTACTGACTTTAATAATGATTAAAATCACCAATAGGTTGTATTGATGATTATAATCAATTTCATGATTCATTCTTACTTCATGATTCATTCTTACTTCATATTACTTTCTTAAATGCCTTTTTCATGAAATCGTCACTCAAGCAATTCGTATTCGAATATTATCGTATTTAGTAGTTACCATTCATCTTCAGTTTAATTGATGCCAGCTGTCGATTGATACAGGTTTAATGCGTCGTTAATCAAACAAAAAATTGTGCTGAAGATGACGTCACTGAATGGACTTTGATAGCTCATATCTCGAAAACGTGACACTTTAGAACATTTTGACTTCTACAAAATTTGTTTGTATTGATACCAGTTATCGATTAATACAGGTTTTGAAGCATGGCCGTTACTTTAAAATAATGGCGGACGTTAGGGTTATTCCATAATTCAAACCTCTTTTAATTCAATAAATCGTGAACAATACATTTTCACGCAACTGGGAAGTTTACAAAAAACCCCAATTATTTTAAACAACGAAACCCATATTCAGTCTCAACAAAAAAAATCGTCAACTCGCTACAAAAAAAAAAAAAAAAATGACTCCAAATGGGTACTATAAGAAAAACTGGAAGTCATACCTGGTGTATCAATCTCTTCTTGGGGCCTGGATGGCTTGGCGATGCTCTTCCTCTTCGACGGCGAGTGTTTCAGGGCTGCGGGAGTGAAGTAACACCGGTTAGGTTGTGTTGTGGATGGGTGGGAACGAGGAATAATGTTGTGGTTTGGTTTTTTAATTTTTTTTTATTTTATGAACAGAATCATGTGACATTTACCAACTCGCACTGGGCTGCACTGGCCCATACTCGTAGAGAGAAGGCCTGTGTCGCAGCAGTGGGAACATTATAGACTGATTATGCTATACTTATGAACAGAATCAATAAAATTGCTCGGTTACCGAGGCGGGTTTAATGCTTTAAGGTGGAAACACCAGGGTAACTGGATCTGAGGAATTTCTGGTCAATGACAGCCTGTATATTGAACAAAATATGATTCGTGACAAGTATGTACGCACGTAATACGCGAATCATTAACACTAACCTAAAAATTGCAAAGAAAAAACTTGAAGACGCATTTCAGGAATGAAACTGAACACGATCAGCGCATTTAAACTGCGGTCAAGAGCTGTCAGTGTCAACATTGCTGTGGAATATAAACATTGACAGCTCTTGGACGTTGTTTGAAAGTGTACTGAACGCGTTTAGTTTTATTACTGAAATTAGCTCTTTGGCCAAATAATTAAATTAATTTATTAATCTTTGGCTTTTCCCATTGACAGCGACGTGAAAGAATTTTTGACCCTGTAATTATTTTCCCGCCTTTTTTGTACACAAACCACAACAATATTCCAAACTATTTACAAAACTTAAAAGGACAAACAGTTAAAAAAAAAGAAAAAAACATCAGCTCACTAATTAAAAAAAAGCTCTTCTTTTTTTTTAAAAACAAAAATAATAACAGCGTGAACGCTTAAATTCGCAAAATAATCGTCAAAATGTTCTCAAAAAGCTTTCTAAAACAGTGAAGATTTTTGTGAAAATATTGTTAAATGGGATAGTAACATCTGAGATAATAATTATTAAGTCAAAGACCAGTTGCTCCATACAAAATGAAAGTATTCAGCTGCATCCAGTCAGACTCGAAACAGATCCCAACATATTTGGGAAAAGTAAAAAAAAATAATTTAACAGCAATCTTTACTAAAAAATTGTATGCAAAATTATAGTCACAATACCAATCTCCAATGTTACCATACCCACAGTAGTAAAATAAATATCATAAAACAAAACCGATTATTCTTATAACCAAAAACATCATCATCATTAAAAAAAACTCCATACGACATCGTTTCGCATTTACCATTTAAAAAATAAACAGCAACGTTCGAAAATTCAAATCTGCGAAATGACATCTGTCAAACGAAATAAAAAAAAGAAGAAGGAAAAACATAGACATATTATAGTCCACTCACAGTTTATTTACCACTAGCTATTAAGGGGGAAGCGCCACGGTGGCTCGCGAAATTCCTTTTTTTTATGTTTTTTGCAATTTTTTGGTCAGTCAGGCTGTATGTTAAACAATATAATTCAGTAAAGCCATATTTGCAACAGTCGCGAATCATATTTAAATCAACATACAACCAACACTGACTTGCAAATTGCAAAAAAACGTACCAAAATTTGAATATCACGGGCTACCTTAACGCATCCTTAAATTGGCAAATTTGAAGTTTGTGTAAACCTCGGGTTGACCAACATAATAGTAAGTGGTAAGTAAACTTTAAAAGTACTCTAGAGAAACACGTGCTTCGTCGAAAGTCGAAAGAAAAACCACAGATAGGTAGCTAACTACAAAAGGGGGAATGAATGAGGGGTGAGCTCGGTAGACGGAGCCACTTACGATATGGGGGTACTACTGTACAAGACCACAACACATTCGCGGAGTTGATGTCGTAAATAATAATTATTGGAGTATCCAGTATTTGTTTAATAGTAGGTAGTTTTCTTTGATCTGCTTTTAAACAAGATAAAAATTAATAAAAGTTTTCATTGTTTCAGAGCAGTCTTTTCAATTATTTTATCTGTTCATCACTGTCAAAAAAAGTTTTAACAACGTTGTTGTTGGCTTGTTGCTGCCAGAGGTAAAATAAATTTAAAAGGACTGTATCTCTTTTTTACAATTTCTCCAGTATATCATCTAAAAAATAATACCACAATAATCCATCGAAAAAACATATTTACAACAACACCACGCACAAAATACTGGAAGAAACAATTCAAAAAACATCGAAGGGTCAAGACAATGAAATGGGAGGAAGGGGCAAGGGGGGCAAGGCCAACAAGGTCACATCGTCATGCTTTGGGACCCCCAAAACAACTGGGACTTACTCAGACCTCCACAGACCCGCGCGAGTATCCGATAACGGACAATTGTCGGGAAGAAAAATGGAAAAAAACACAGATATTATTTTCGGCTGGCAACATTATCCGGGGGCGTGCATGATCTCCGTTAAATCATCATGCTGTATATTGCATCCAATTTATAACATATATATTTTTATAAATAATAAATAGATAATTTTATAAATCAAATTAAAAGTGTCTAAATACATGCCTGATTATATTGCTCCGAACGAAAAATAAACGAAAATTATAAATATTTAGTTGAAATAAAAACCACGTTATTCAGCTAATTCCTACTAAAATGAGGTTGAGGTGTTGGTGTTTTATCCCTTTCTAACTCCGCAAATATAATTATTTTTCTACAAAACCACGAGACGACTAAGAAAAAATACTCTACAGAAGCAACATTTTTATCCAAAATAAAAATGTATAGATACTTGAGATTCAATTTTAAGTATAATACAATAGATAAGAATGTAATATATTACATAGAAATACTTTTTTGTCTACAACAAGAAATTATTTTCGACTTTTGTGCAGTCAATAACACGTTTTTAGTCACAAATGTAATATTAAATTTAACACACCATGCTTTCATCTAACAAACACAATATACTCTTCTACTATATAGTTTTTAGATATTTATGATATTCAAGGCTTGAATACAATCCATAGTATTATTAAATAAAACTTTTGGACACAAGAACTTCTTTTTATAAGCTTTTTTTTATTATTTGAACTGTATTCTAAAATGGATTACTTTCAAGTTGAGCAGCCTGAAAGTTCCGAGGTCTTGTTTATAACAGAAATGGGTAATTGCCGTAAAGTAGAAACTTAATCTCAGTACAGTATTTTATTTGTTACCTGAGATACAGGTTTATTCTTAGTTAACAATTTCAATATTTTTTTCCCTTTCAATTGCAGAACTCTATTTGTAAGCTCATTGAGATATAAGTTTTCTAAACAAGAGCCTTTTTTTTTAATTTAGCAATTATCCCGAAAAAATGCTACTAAACTTTTCTGAAAGGTTGTTTTCTACTACTACCACATATTTCCTACTTAGGGTCGATTTCACCAATTACACTTCTATTCACTACTCCTTAAACCGCGTTCAAACGCTGCCAGTATCTTAAATTACTATGTAACACTGACACAAACAGGTCATGCACGCTATTTAGAAGATAGCGTGCAGAATAACTAGCAAAATTGACCATTATTCATTCAGAAAAACACGAATTATATAAACAAGGTATTGTAACAATATTCTGATTTAAAAGAGTGTCCACGGAGTTTCTACGCCTTGGAATGGGCAACTACAGTACATTCACAGTTACTATGAAGGCATAGTGAGACTGTAGTTTCATTTTGTATTTTGTTTCTACAATTCAAAGTGCCTGTAACAGGCCTACTTGAAATAAACGCTATGATTTAGAAATAAGTTGCAAGGAACATTATTATTAGAATTATTGGCAAATAAATTATTCTAATTGTGAACACCAACACCCGCCCCCCTAATCACATCCACACACATTATATAACAAAGTAACACAGTAACCCTACGGTACCTATGTAGGAGGTCACTAGTGTTCGGAACTTGCGATGGTTCCCCTTGATCTCTGGTAGGTCCACTGATGCAACACATACATGTTTTCGTTAAGTAAGTTTATCGGTTTAGCGGGGTCTAGAGGTCGGATTTGGCTTTGAGTTTTAGTCAGAGCTAACGGATATATCCGAGCCTTTACAGCCTTAACCGTGCAAGTATGAATGATGTTACACAGAGGACGTTGTAAGTTAAAACATTTGTGAAATTGTATTGAGAATACCGTGTGAAGAGAAGTCGGTATGTCTATCTCTTTCATTTTCGTAGTGCCACAAAAAAGATAGAGATACGACTAGTCGAATCGAAACATTTGTGAATACGCGGGCTGATATTCTAAATACAATTTCACTAATGTTTTTACTAACAGCGTTCTCGGGGCAATGTCGCTCATGATTTCATTGTTTAGACTCTCGAAAGGTCATTGCATATTTAAGCAAGTACTTTATTCTTGTATAGCTTAAATTGTGGGATCAGAATCTAAGCAAATGGCATTCATAGCCGATAATACGCCAAACGAGTTTAATTGTTTATTAGCTGGCGCTATTTTAGACTCAAAAGTAAAGCGGTAAGGATTTTTCGCAAACCAAATCTCTTACCTAAAACTTTTTTACTGAAAATGATCATTCTAATGTTTCTCTGTACAACATGTCTGCAATAAACTGATTTGATTTGTTAAAACTCGAAACCAATTTCTCGACAACTCTAGGCCACGCCACAAAATAAGAAAGTAATTTAATAATTTTGTAAAGAAAAGGGGAAGGTTCCTATCTCTGTTTTAGAACACATAAGATAACAATATTTTAGTAGCTTCGACATAGTTTTAATACTCCATTTATCAATTGAAAAAAGAATGTTACAAAGAAAGATAGGCGCGAAAATCATAACCCTTTCCTTGGAGTCGGGTAAAAAGGGTTGACGATAGATTTTTATTTATTTATTGAAAAACCGAGTTAGGTGCCTTTTTATTGTGACGACAGAAAAAGGCAATATCGGAGTAGTGGTCTTTAGGAACAACTGTTCACGAAACAATCTTTGCACGGGTTGAAAAATTTATGAAACATTATTTCCGGCGCGAACATTTCACGAAACAAACTTTGCGGGGCCAAATATTTACGAAAAAAACTTTCTTAGAACTGACTTTTATAAGAAAATATTTCTCTAAAAACGAACTTTTATACCATAAACTTCTACTCAATGCTATGGAGTGTTAAAACTATATTTCACCGGTCCCCTACGGATTAGGCAACATTTAGACATTAGACACATTGTTAGCATTTAACTATCGGAGATCGAGTGTACTATGAAAATGTGAACAAGGCTTTATATAACATCACGCCTGTAATCCTCAAACCGTTAGACAGAGGTGTATCTACTAGGTGAAACCAACAACGCGTTGCCTGATTGGGAATCGAACCCTAGATTTACCACTTAGCATAAGCGCTCAGGACCACTACACAAAAAAACAGTATAGAGGCGCATTTTCTTCTCAGTTTAAACCTAATTAAGCTTATTTAAAAGCACAAGTTTGCAATGTTTTCTAAATTATTTTTGGAAGATAGTGCTGGCTGGAATATTGGATTAATTTGTCGTCAGCAACTAAATTAATATTGAAAGTTTTTTGTTCACATTTTCATAGTACCTTTGGATCTACTTGGGACCTTTCTCAATATGAGGGTCAAATTGATGATGGGAAGGCAAGATGATGTTATTATTCATTGTATTAACTCAAACAAATAATTACCATTTTTCTGCGTTAATCGCGTAAAAAGGTGTACCTTAGTTTCAATTAGAATTTGATTTACATTAAAAAAAAAGTAACTTTCGTTCAGCCATTTAATGATACTCCACGAAACGTTGATTTGATAGTTCAATGTCTT
The DNA here is from genome assembly GCA_949774965.1 of Diarsia brunnea. Taxonomy (NCBI): domain Eukaryota; kingdom Metazoa; phylum Arthropoda; class Insecta; order Lepidoptera; family Noctuidae; genus Diarsia; species Diarsia brunnea. The sequence goes on from OX459023.1 coordinate 4,244,051, forward strand.
TGAGAAGAAAAGTGTTTGTATTTACAAACACTTTTCTTCTCAAAGCCAACCCATCTCCAAATTGACCTCAAAACACATATTTCTAATAACATTAGGACTTACTATTTGGTAATTAACTATTAGAGAATAGCGACATGATAAAGAGCTTAACTAATGACAGGATTTTAATAGAAAAAGAGAAAATTTAAATACTTGAAATTATTTAGATTGGTAACCCTAACTTTTAAATGGCAACATTTGAATACCATAGTGAAGGGAACCTCTTTGGTTATAGTAATAGAGTAGATAGAGGTGAAAAGCATAGAGTAATACTTACACGAAGGTATTTTCTTAAAGACGGTCTTAGCCATAAAATCTAAAAATCGCTGGGCGTAGAAGTTCGGTCTGTGCACAGAAACTGTGTCCTGAAATTATAGAAAATAGAATACATATTAAAAAGCTGTTATCGGTATCATATGTATTGGTTTGTTTAGTCTAGAAAATACTTTGTGATCCTACAGATGTTCTCAATCATGTTGGGGTCGGCTTCCAGTCTTAAAAAATGCTGCTGAATATCAGTATTTTACATGGAGCGACTGCCTATCTGACCCCCACAACCCAGTTAGTACTACCACTTGGTAAGACTGGATTCAGATTTTCATTTTGGAGTCAGATTTTCGGGTCTCTGACTGTCAAAGATCAACAACAACAGCCAACCACTTAACGTGCTTTCCGAAGCATGGAGGAAACCCACACATCCATCGTCATCATAGCGGATGGGAAACCATCAAATGACTCCTCCCGCTCTGGGCGGAACGGTAGGCAGTATCAGTTTTCTACTGGCTAAAACCCACCCATGTTCCTTCTTAGCACTTTGAGTTCCGGGGCCTCGAAATATGACATTCCTTGGAAAGACAAATTTTCGGGTCACTGACTTTTACAAATGACAGCCGGGACCAACAGCTTAACTTTCTTTCAGGAGGAAACTCTGTATGTAATGGGTATTCACACGGCACACCTTTTTTTATCCCGGGATGGAAAATTCTAATGGATGTCCCGTCTGTCAGTCTCTAACTAACGAAACTACCACGGCGTTCTCTTCCCACACTTGCACCGGGGTCATGGGAACTACCGCACCTTTCACGATCCCCGACTTATACAACGACCCACCTAACATTACCCTATCTTAGGATACTTACACCATCATGAATCATGCTCTTCCACGTGTGCTCCAGCTTCTTGCGCAGACGGTAAGACTGTAGGATGTCGATGATACCCAGGAACAGGAGGAGACGCTCACCACGCGCGTTCCTTGCAGGAATACCGCCAGGACTAGGGACAAAATAAGAGTTCTTATTGGATTAGTATTTAGATTGTTTCTGCAAAAGTTTAAAAGTACAAAAAATTATAAAAACCGACCGAAGGCTTAATTTTGAGACTCTTTTCAATAATGCACAATTTGCGGAGTGTTCACTTTGCAAAACGCTCGCGAAGTGCCCGTAACGAGAAATGCACCAATAGGGATGTTTACTGACTAAAAAAAATATGATTCTAATTAGTCCGTCTGTTAGATTATCGAAAAACATTGGATACGTATTTTTTGTTTTATCAAATCAATACAAATTGACGAAGATAAAACGCGTCAAAGATTTGAGTGGGGGGTTGTGACGTCACTCACCGGTAAAAAATGTCATACTAATGTCTTAGAATATGACGTCACACGAGTTTTTAAAACACTGTATCGTCGTCATTGATTGTTCACGTGAAAAAAGAAAAAATACGTGTCCAATATTTTTTGGAAATCTATCTGACGGACTAATTAGATTTTTTTTAACTACCCTATTGCGAAGTGCAATATGTAGTACAGGGCCACTTATTTTAATACAGTCAACTACTTTGATTAAATAGACCCGATGTAAATGAGTAAATATTGCGCCAGGCTTTTATAAATTGATATATATTATGTCATAACAAAGTAGAGGTACTGGAAAGTGTTTTGAGAAAGCAAATTAGAGCTTGAATTGAAATCGTAATGTAAATTGACCTTATTCACATCTGTGATCTGTAAAAACACTAGGAAGTGTCGAAGGGTGGGCGTTTTGGGGGACTGTCACTTGTAAATAAGTAAAGTAAAGTAAATTTTGACGTTCGAAAAGTGCTGATTATCAGCCTAGTTTGAATAAATGAGTTTTGATTTTTGATTTTGATTTTTGATTTTGTGAAGCTTTTTGTATTGCACACTGATGTTCATGAGATGTGGTGACCGCTTACATTCAGTTGGCTTAATCTAAAGTAATTGTTGCACTGTGTAGAGTTTAAACGCATATTTTATTTCTGTTTGTAGATCAGTGTAAGCAATTGTTGGTAGACCTAATAAATATATATAAAAATAGCTGGGACTAAGGCCTCCTCTATGAGAAGGATCACCAGGTAGCCGCACAGCTTTCGTCACCACACAACATAAAAGGGTATACTCACGGCACATCCTCCTCTTCATCAATGGGCTCACTTTCCGCCTGTATGCTCTCCATCGCGGTGGAGTGAGCCACCAGTCGCTGACGGTTGATAGATCTGGAATAGACGGCTTTTTTTTAGTGGGGGCGGATGGTATGCATCGGAGTGTATGCACAAGTATTGATTTAAAAGAGTGTCCATGGAGTTTCTTGCAATATAAAAATCCATAGAGATCTACGCTTAAGAATGAGCAACTACAGTACTTTCACAAGTTATTAAGCCTTGTGACTTTGACTGTAGCATAATAGTCTCCTTTTTGTTTTTTTTTTTTTTAAATAACGTTGCCCCACACTAGGAATTCACTGTTCGTAAGTCGGGGCCGCTACCACTGAGCCACCACACCTCTCCTACTCGCTCACTAAACCTCGTTACTGGGTAATAAGAACCTACACGAGTTTTGATATTTATTAAAGTGGAGGCTGGATAAAAATATTTATAGTTTCTTCTAATTTAATAGGTACCCAATTCATTATTTTTTTAAACTTTTATTTTAAGTTTCAAGTTTTGCATACCAGAAATGGTTAATATGAGGATCTTTTTTGTTGTATTATGTAATGCATTATGTATCATCTATTTACCCATATTATGCGAATAAATTATTTGATTTGATTTAAGTTTGCTGGCTGGCTTATCATTTTACTAAAGATTTCATTGAGTAAGTGTGGTGATCAATGGTATGTATAATACACATACATACATAAACTCACGCGCTTTTTCAATGGTGGTAGGCAGACACAGAACGCCACCAGCTACGATCCTTACATACTCATTTTGCCTCGGCCACTTTCATACAAGGCATGAGGGCACCTGTATACATTTACGTATTATTAAATAGTAATAGTATAGTATTAATTAAAACTTGTGCATACAAACCGAATTTTCGGACACAAAGGTACTTCTGTTTACCTTTGTAGAATCATTTGAACAGTGCTACAATAAAAGATGAGAAATACTGCATTCTTTAGTTTTAATATCGATATAAGATTACATGCAAGCCTTTGCAAAAACCATTTGCGACATTCAATGTTATAAAGCTTTAGTTAGTAATGAAGAATGTTGTATTTCACATTTGAGTAGGAACATTAAAAAACTTTGAAGGAACGATTGAATGAGCTTGAGCATTCAATAACACGTAGAAATGCATGCTTTTAGATTTCCATACACATTCACAGTTTGAGGCTCCAAAGTAAGACATAAGTATTCGCAATAAAGATGCAAATAGATTAGCGGTAGATCGATGACAGCCAAGTGCTGCCAGTCCGACTGTATGCAGCTGAATAAGTCTTGAATCGTATTAGTCAGTCGCTGTGTGGAACTTCAAAAAACATACTTTATCTTGCTACTGCGCGGAACTAGTGCGGGTTGGTAGAAGTCACATGCTTTCCAATTTTTTGGTTCTGTGACATGCCAGTTTCCTCAAGATGTTTTAGTCCATCGGTTCGTGAGCGGTGGTGGTGAAACAAAGTCGCTGGGTTCGAACCCTCAACTTACTGGTTGTAATAGGGATGTTAACTGACTAAAAACAAATATGATTCTAATTAGTCCGTCTGTTAGATTATCGAAAAATATTGGATACGTATTTTTTTTTTGTTTTGTCAAATCAATAAAAATTGACGAAGATAAAACGCGGCAAAGATTTGAGTGGGGGGTTGTGACGTCACTCACCGGTAAAAAATGTCATACTAATGTCTAAGAATATGACATCACACGAGTTTTTAAAGCACTGTATCGTCTTCATTGTTTGTTTACGTGAAAAAAGAAAAAATACGTGTCCAATATTTTTCGGAAATCTATCTGACGGACTAATTAGATTTTTTTGTTAACTACCCTATTCGGAGCCGCCAGTTCTTGGTCACCGCTGCTCTCGTAGGAACATATAATACAAAAATTTCTTCAATCTTTCTTATTTATTGCTTTGGTCCTCATTATTCATTTATTTGCAAGAAACTCTGCTCTAATTGCCAACCTCTTAAAATGCGCACTTATCATCAGAGATCATAACACAATGGAGCCCCAATAAAGTTGTTAGAACATGCATAATAATTAATAGTAAATAATATATAGTTACAGAGATAGTTTGTCTGCAATAATTCGAGTTAATAATACCTAACTATTAGATCACATGACGGTAGAGAAGTGTTATATCGATTACCAGTTAGTTTCGAGTTCATTCGATTCTTACTTTATATAAATAAACTAGCCTAGTGGTCGCAAGCGCGACTGTTGTGAATGAGGTCCTAGGTTCGATTCCCAGGTCACGCAGTGTTATTGGGTTTTACCACCAGGAATTTCTCAGTAGTAGCGTCGGAGTCTGGGTTTGTGCCCGGTTGATGGCACTAAGGTAGCTCCCTATTACATCATTATCATCTGCCTAGCCTTTTCTCAACTGTGTTGGAGTCGGCTTCCAGTCTAACTGGATGCAGCTGAATACCAGTATTTACATGGAGCGACTGCCTATATGACCTCCACAAGACCTCCATAAGACTGGTTGTCAGGTTTTCGGATCACTGACTAACTGTAACGACTGCCAAAGACTGATAGCCGGAACTAACGGCTTAACGTGTACGGAGGAAACTCGGTATGTAATGGGTGGTCGCCCATCCACAAACCAACCTAAGCAAGTGCGGCTTAACCTGAAGATTGACCCACGAGCTCCTCTTTATATGCAGTATTAATTTTTCGCATTATTCTATAACGATGATCAATTGCATTTGATTGTACACTATATACTTTCAAACCACATTTGGACCACTACCCACCCCCCAAAACCCAGAGCAGCATAGAAACACATTTACTATCAAACTAAACGTTCACAAACATCCAGACACCGTAAAAAAACAATCAATTTAAAATTTAACTTTATCCCAATGCAACAAAACACATTTTTGAAAAACCCAATCGAATGATCCCAAAAAACTGGTAACCAACACCCACCATAAAGAAAAAAGTAATAAAAAAAACAGCGACACTGGAAATAAGAAATAACGTAAAGGAAATTGAGCGGGCTATTGGAATTTCATCTCTCGGCTCAGCGCTTAATGTTGCAAATTCAACATTTGACGTTTAGCTTGGTCATCAGCTGCCTAGCGTTTTCTCAACTATGTTGGAACCGGCTTCCAGTTTAGCCGGATACAGCTGAATACCAGTATTTTACATGGAGCGACTGCCCCTCCCTCCCGGGTCATACGTTTTTTTTTTGGGCGGGTGGAAAATCATCAAATAACCCCTCCCGCTCTTGGGCAGAGCGACAGGGAGTGTCAGACTTCTACTGACTAAAAACCACCCATGTTCCTTCTTAGCCCTTCATGTCGAGGCCGCGGTATCTCTTGCGAACAACCCGCAGCCCCGACGGGCGTCATACGTTAGCCTTCGGGTAAGAATGGTTGTCACACTTTCGGTTGAATGAGTGTCCATGGAGTTTCTTGCCTATTCTTCTCATAGAGATATACGCTTTGGACTACAAACAGTACTTTCACAAGTTATCATGCCTTGTGACCTTCGCATTCTTTGTTTTTCTGACATTCAAAAGTACCTGTAAATGGTCTAATTTAACTAAATGCTTGAGTTTGAAGTACAACAAGGACCATACTACCACGTCTTAAATCAGTATATTCCAATCACTTTTTCCTACTGAAAGAAGATTTAAATAATACTACTACAAAGACTGTGGTAGAGGCCACGCTCCAATCTGCCGGGGGTGCGGGTTGTTCGAAAGAGATACCGCGCCCCGGAACACAGTTTTAGCCAGTACAAGTCTGACACTCCCTTCCACTCCGCCCACAGCGGATAATTTGATGACTGCCTTTCCGTAAAATAAAAAACCACGCTCCAATAACCCTTACATCATTCCGAATCTCCACAATAATATTACGAAAAACCGTTAGAATAATAAAATAAATAATAATAAAAATACGTATTATTAAAAAGGAACATTCAAAAACATTTAAAACTCAATCGTACTGCGTTCTTTTAACTTGCGCGGTGAAATCCTCCCTGCCTTGTTCCGACCTGAAATTGTTTTACAATAAAACATAGGTACAGTACCGACGATAGAAGAGGCGTTCGATATTACAAGATTTTTGAATAAATACAAATTTTGATTAAATTCGCGATGTTTCTATCGAATATGTAAAGAAAACTAGAAACGTAGATAAATCAAAATCAAGCGGATAAATCATTTGATTTAGAATAATCCGATCAACAAGTGGTATTAAATAAAATAAATTACCTACTTTATGAAAGTTTTCATAGATCTTATTAAATTTTAAATAGGGTATTTGACATCTGTCAAAAATTCACGAAAATGCTGTGTTATTTTAAAGAACTAACAGAAATAACACGATGTGAAAAAATAATAAAAATCGATAAGATAGGAGCGACTGCCTATCTGACCTACAACCCAATTACTACTGGGTAATGCGATACCCGTTGGTGAGACTGGCTAAGTTTCTAAACCAATAACTTCGTCAACGCACCTCGTTCTATTAAGTCCCTTCCGTGGCTCCCCTTCAGCATCATCATCGCTCTGACCGGAGTCCGTACGTTTCCTGGCTTCCGTCTTCTCTCGTTGAGCTTCGTCCAGGTTGTGGATGCCGACTAGCAGGGAGTAGTCCATGATCTGGGGATGATAGGATTGGCTAATAAGTTATTGGAATTAGGCTTCAACTGTCAAGAGCCTGGAATCCAGTGAATATACCGTTTGTAGTGTGAGATGTTCATGAGACATGTTCATGACAGACAGACTAACAGTGGAGTCTTTGTAATAGGGTCTCGTTTTTACCCTTTGCCTACGGAGCCCTAAAACCAACCCGGTGTTCCCTCCCTTCCCACATTTGCACTGGGGATCATGGGATCTAGTGCGTCTTTCGCAATTCCCAGCCCGCCTCTGCAAGTCGCGGGGGGAGTGAGGTGTTGTGCTACCTCCACGACGTCCTGTAGAGGCGCGCAAGGAACACGACGCGCCTCCAGTTTAGTTATACGGGGGGGGGACTTCCCTAAGTTCTCCGTTCACTTAACTATCTACCTTAATTGATGTAGTCTCAGTCGACATTTGAGTGGCTATTTGCAATTTTTTGTTTCAATACAATTGGAACCTTATTCTGTATGACATACAGGTTACCTTAAAACTCTTTAACACCCGACAGTCGAGCTGGTTGCATATGTCCGCTTCTAGACCACTTTCCACTTAACTATCTACCTTCACGTTATATCGTCTTAGTAGATTTTTGAAGGACAATTCGCAATTTTTGGTTCAAATACAATTTGAACTTTATTCTATACGAAATAGTGCTTACCTTAAAGCTCTCCAGCACCCGACAGTCGCGCTGCATAGTCTTGATGAGCGCGTTGTACGTGTCTGCCTCCAAGAACAGACCTTCGGTGTGATGTTCTATAAAATCCAGGTCCTTGTACGTTGGTGATGTCTTTTGACGTTCACCTTTATTCGCCTGGAATGTAGAACAAAAACTTATTAGAAAGACGTGATTTTGCAGACATAATCGAATTTACATTTTGGACCGACTAGAATGTAGACCCAGCTTTTTGACAAACCGATTAGATGACAAAAAAAAACCGGCCAAGTGCGAGTCAGACTCGCGCACCGAGGGTTCCGTACAAACCTGTAGGTATATAAGTAAAAGTTATGGTATTTTGGTATTTTTATATGATATAACTAAAAATGTATACTTTTCGCAATTTTTCCTATATCTCTGCTATAAGACGTTGCTTCATACCAAATTTCAAGATTCTGAGTTCACGGGAAGTACCCTGTAGGTTTTGATTCCCTTGCGAGTGTCGAAAATTTGCGGCATAAACGGGAGTATCTTTTGATCGCGTTGACTTAGAAGTTTGATTTTTTCACAGCTCCAAGAGACCATAGACTTGAGTATTTGATATGAATTTCAGCTTGATACCTCCACGCGTTCCTGAGAAAAAAGGTCTTGACAGACAGACAGACAGACAGACAGACAGACAGACGGACAACAAAGTGATCCTATAAGGGTTCCGTTTTTACCTTTTGAGGTACGGAACCCTAAAAAGATCAAGAAAAAACAGTTTTTTCTTTAGAAGGACATTTTTAAAAGCCATTTTTTAAAACCGTTGATTTTAACCCAAAAAAAAGTGTTTTTTTTTTGCTTAGCCTCGCAAAGGGTCCGTTTACACTTTGTATAAGGGTCTAAAACATAACATCACGCCTGTAATCCCCGAAGGGTTAGGTGGAGGTGTACCCTGTGTATTGGTACACACACATTTCACCCGTTATGTTTAAGTCCCTTGTAATAGGGGGCCAGTCAATTGTCATCAACCGGGTACGAATTCAGACTCCGTGGCTGAAGTTGAGCTACAACTGAGAAATTTCTGAAAAACCTAATAGCACTTTGCCTGGCCCGGGAATCGAAGTCAGGACCTCATGCTCAGCAGTCACACTTACGAACACTAGACCAACGACGCAGTCACCTAGGCTGGGACCGTTTATACCTGGTATAAGGCTATGATGATAGACACATACCTTCCTCTTGTAAGTAGACCCTTTGAGATCGTACTTCTGATGTAGCTTGATGGATGACGGCAGAATGTTGTTCATGGCAACCAGTCGGACGTTCTTACTGTTGCACTGGTAGCAGTATAAACCGAAGAATTTTGGTAATAATGTGCGTGGGTTCTGAAATCATTGGAAATATTTAATTAAGATGTATTTTGGTCTTGGAATGCAAGGCTCCTAAATTCGATCCAGTTCAAAGATGAACCATCAAATATTTGCATTCGATCAAAATCCTTTAGGTCTTATGGAATAGGGTGTTCATACAAGTACAAGTTTTTTTTTTTTTTTTTAAAAACGTTGCCCCACACTAGGATTTTCTCCTGTATCGTGGGTACGTTCACAAACACACAAAGTCACATACACAAATACCCAGACCCGGAACAGCGGGTTCATGTGTACTCTTCCTATTTTGACTTATGGATGCCAGAATTGGTCTTTGACAAACATTCAAATAATCAAGCTCAAGGTTTGCTAAGAGCAATGGAGCGCAGTTTCCTAGGTAGTAAACTAACCAATCATACAACCGTCCGACAGTGGGATGACACAGGCGTACATTAATAGGGAGCAAGACTATTGCCATCAACGAGGCGAAAACTCACGGTATCAGCCATAAAACGTCCAGTGCTGGACATAGGCCTCCCTCAGAAGGGGGGAAGTGCGTAAAATTCGTAAAATGGATGGACCATTTTACGAATTTTAACGCAATTCCTATTCATCATCAGCCTATAGTGTTCCCACTGCACTTCGGACTCAGGCCTCTTCTCTAGAGAGAGGGATAGGCTATAATCCACCACGCGGGCTCAGTGCGGATTTGTAGATGTCACATGTCTTCGAATTTTTTGGTTCAAAGACATGCCGGTTTCCTCACGATGTTTTCCTTCACCGTTTTGAGAGCAATGGTGATGAAATAAATTACACAAAGTAATGTGCCTGACTGGGTTCGAACCCACGACTTTCGTAAGTCGCGGCCGCCACCACTGGGCCACCACTACTCTACCAATTCCTATTATAATCTGCTAAAGTGACCATTTTAGACCCCCTGACAACTCACCTGATCAAGGTTCAAGTAATATCCAGGCAGAAGTTTCTGAAGAAACTCTCCCTCTTTATGCTGCACCGTCTTAATGATGAACTCGTCATCATTGGTCAAGTAGAATATGCTGCCGCTGGCTCCCGGGTTGCTCAACTCTCTCAGCGGAGCACTGCACATTGACATCTGGTAGAAATCGATTAACATAATATGGTTTGGAGTGGCGCTATAGTAATACGAGGCTGTTTTATATATGTCATTGTGATGTTCTTCTGTAGGTACGAGATGTTTCTCACTGTGTGAGTTTTAATTTTAGTCCTATTAGTCCCTAAAATTCTCTTTTTATGTCCTTTTAAAGTTAATGTTAGTAAGTGTTTCTAATGCAAAGTTTTCCGTAAGAGTCGTAATTTTAAATAAAAGTACCAGTATGAAATCTTATGATTGTTATCACTACCGTCAAGTTAGGAAGTGACTATTATTATTATATTATATAAGGATATTATTGTTATTATTAAACGTTTATTTCAGATCCATAAATCCATTGAATAAAAACCATAATAAAATCACAATCAAAACAAAACAAAATAAACCGAAATCAAAAATCCTAACACAATAATTACATAAAAAACCTAAACACATAAACCTAAGCACATCTGGCTAGCCTATTCCCAACTATATTGAATTCGCCTTCCAGTCTAACCGGATGCAGCTGAATACCAATATTTCACATGGAGCGACTACTTATCTGACATCCATTGGTAAGACCAGCTGGGACCAACGGTTTAACATACTTCTCGGGGCACGGAGCAAACTCGGTATGTAATGTGTGGTCACCCATCTGCGGACCAACATTGGCAAGCATGCCAAAACAGCGACCCGAACGGCAGTTATTATTAAGATTTTAAACTGACATGGTCACTAGCACTAATATTTATACTGAAAACGGGAGTGAGTTTTGTGTGTCGGGAACAGAATCGTGTAGTGAGTGACAATGGTAGTGGTACCGAACGCAAAAAACGAACAAGAAAGAGGGTAGACCGATTTGTCTGCTCATAAACATTCACCCGTAATGACTTCAGTTTATCCGTGATCATGGTGCTTGTAACAGCGCCGAAATATCGGGAACTCGAAACAATCAGTAAACATGGTAAATATCCCGTTTTCAGTATAAATAATAGTTATTATTAAGCCATGACCTCTTGGGATACCTAAGCAATTACTTCTGTTTAATACTGTTCGTTTCTCATTAAGTTCTCGAAATTTAGGTATATTTTTTTAACCGACTTCCAAAAAGGAGGAGGTTCATTATTCGTGTGTATGTATTTTTTTTAACACCTAGTCATTGGTTTTCAAGTCATCATCATCTGCCTAGCGTTTTCGCAACTATGTTAGGGTCGGCTTCCAGTCTAACTGGATGCAGCTGAATACCAGTATTTTACATGGAGCGACTGCCTATCTGACCTCCACAATCCAGTTAATACTAGTTGGTCATTGGTTTTCAAGTAGTGTCGATTATTATCTTTTCCTAGAAATCAACAAACTGCGGTACTCAGAGATATTTAATGATTCCTTAAGCCGTCACTTAGTAAATATTTGACATACTTTTGTATGACAAAACTGTCAAAACCTTTACTAAGTAATTGACTAAGTAATCATTAAAGCTCTCTGAGTGCGGCAGTAAGATATTTTTTCTGAAATCATAGAATCCATAACATGAATGATGCTATTATTCAAGCGGTCAATATTTTTTTGGCAGTTTTTATATTATGTAAATTGTGTCCTTCTAAAAAGTTCCTAGTTCCTTATCAACAACAAATATCTGTGAAGAGCTATAATGACAATTGGGATTTACCCATTATAAACCAAAAATAAACCTACGTTTAGATTCAAAATAAATAATTCACTAATATACCTACATAAACGAGGATAAATCGTGAAAGATTCTAGTCATATATGTTTGTGTATGTATAAATGTAAATAAAACACAGCAAATATATCAATATGTCATCATTGTGAACGTTGCACGTTGAACAAATATGTTTCAAGAGTCGTGTCCACTTATATCATTCAATTATTTTATAAAATAACATAACAACACGCCTGTAATCCCCGAAGGGCTAGGCAGAGGTGTACCTAATGAAAATGAAAAAGCGTTTATTCGTGGTTACATCCGGCCGTGGTACAAAGTATATTACTTCTGCCAAACTGCAGAACAGTTTGTTGGCAGATGTAGCTCCCTTACACATATTTACATGTAACAACTTGTTGGTACTTTTCCATCAATAACAACAATACCTACAACTAAACACATAATAGTTGAATCTTTGTGAGTAATATTTAAGTGTTGTGTTTCCTTTGCCTATCTTGTGGGTCTAACTGCGGTACTCAGAGATATTTAATGATTACTTAAGCCGTCAGTTAGTATAGATTTGACATACTTTTGTATGACAAAAATGTCAAAACCTTTACTAAGTGATGGCCTAAGTAATCATTAAAACTCTCTGAGTGCGGTAGTAAGACTAAATGTGTGTATACATTGTGTCTTGTCGTTTTCATGCTATTATAATCAACAAACTAACACATGGAACTTAAGCACCACCTTTTTTAACACTATTACTTTAAATTGACTTGAGTGTGGGAAAGGGATAGAGCTATAAGACCTGTCTAGCTCCATCTTTCTCTCGCACTGAAGTCAGATTAAAATAAAAATGTCTGTAATAGGTGGTGGTACAAACGGCAACACATCAAGCTACACAAATCCAATATAACCTGACCTCGCTTTGTAAATGCTTTCCGTACAATGAAAGATCAGGTTATTTTATTTTGCATAAGTTGATTGGTGGTCGTGCATACATAGGGGTCTACTCGGTATATCTTTCAAACAGTGTGGTTACTTCAAAAACGAAAGGTGCTGAAACACATATTTTACTTAAAGTTTCGTATCCACTAGGTAACATTTAGGGCCCGACATGTTGAAATTTAGCGCAGTATTTTTATTTAGTAACGTCTCTCTACGCATAATTAGACAATGCAATCCGGACTATCCGTAATCCGTAAAATACGGATATTCGCACTTTTTTACTCAACAATCAAATCCGGATGTACTGATTTGCGATAAGTACAACATGAATTTTTGCGCGCTAATGTAGCTCCCGGGTTACAATTTCTTATTATTCAGCAAATTCAAATTTGGAAGTCGAGTAAAAATGTGCGGATATTCAAATTTTTCGAATTAAGAATAGTCCGGATTGCATTCCCTAATCATGCGTAAACAGAAAACGTTGTTAAACAAAAGTTCCGCGTTAAATTCTAACATGTCGCGCGCCAAATGTCAAAGGCTTTTTACTTTCTTACATGCAACGTGCTAAAAAAACGTCTAAAGCTACGTGAGTCTTATTTAAAGTTAGGACAAGGACAAGAAAGTAGCTAAATCGGTGCTTTTAAGTTTTAGAAACTATCACATATACTACGGTTATGCTGTGGCTTGCGATGCCGCTGAATGAAGCGGGGGAGAGAGCTGATTACTCGGGATTCCTGCTGGAATAGTCTAATGACACTGCCCGACTTGGGGATTGAACCCAAGACCATGATCAGCAGAAGCGTTAGCGACTAATCGACAAACGATTGCGTTAAGTAGCAACTCCCATATGAAAATCCAAATGAAGACTCTGGGCTACTTTAAACCTAATAATTCCGCCACGCCCAGGGATCGAACCCAGGACTTACTTATCACATAATATAACATCACGCCTGTAGTCCCCGAAGGTTTAGGCATAGGTGTACTAATAGTACCTGCACCATCATTCCGGCAGTTATAGTTTAAGTTCCATATAATAGGGGGCGAGCTTATTACCATCAATCTGTCACAAATCCAGACTCGTGGTTGCCAATGAGAAATTCCTGATGGAATAACCCGATAACACTTTGCTCAAACCGGGATTCGAACCCAGCACCTCATGTTTAGCAGTCGCGTTTGAGACCAGCCGTCCAACGAGGCAGATTTTAGATTTAGATATTTTTTGCAAATCAATAACAGAAATATTGTTATTTAGAAAGATAAATCGGGGGTATTACACAGGGTGATGGTGTAGTAAGCTCATCATCATCATCACCTGTCCCGCTCTGATCTCCAATATCGCAAGCCACAGCCTCTAACGTGAAGACTCGTTTTTATGGCGACCAAATTCCTGTATTCGCAGCGTTGTGAGAAAACGTAATGTCATTGAATATATTTTAGATTTCACTCATCAATACAAAATAGCTGTTTTAGGCTGGATTTCCACCAAAGATTTGTGAACAAGCAGACCTTTGGATAATGAATAATTCACAATTCAAAACAGCTTTTTTGGAGGATATTTTCCTTCTTTACCGCTATCTCGCATATCTATATCATATTCATCATCATCATCAGCGTATAATGTTCCCACTGCAGTGACTCAGGCCTCCTCTCTTGGAGAGGGGATGGGCTATAATCCACCACGCTGGCCCAGTGCGGGTTGGTAGATGTCACATGTCTTCGAATTTTTTGGCTCTCAGACATGCCGGTTTCCTCACGATGTTTTCCTTCCCCGTTTTGTGAGATTATATTATATTATTTATTTATTATTTCTTGTGCTTGTTCTGAGAGATAATGCACGAAAGGTTGCTTGTCATTTTTAAATATTTTTAACATTCCTGTACAATAACTTGCATTTTTCTGTCATATTGCACTTTTCCTCAAATAAACAAATGCATCGTGGAAATCCAGCCTTCGTACCATGACAAGCACTGTATCGCGTCACGGGAAGTTAAAAAGTGCATTTTATGTATTGATTTTTACGAATTTGACGCAAGTTTTCAGCAAAGAGAAAATACCCACTTCATCAAAACTTTACGGCTTTTCACAATTATGTAAACGTCACGAATAACAGGCTCTACACATCAGTTCAGGTGGCCTACCGTGATGTCTTGAAGCTAGATTGCTTTAATTTAATTCCAGCGTGGAAAAAAAATGGCGCTAGACACCCTATATAGCTCTGTCACGTTCCCACACTGGAACAAGATTGAAACAATCCTGCTTTAAGACATCATGCTAACCTCACCGCTCGCCCAAATTCGGCATAAGCCGAACGGCAAAGTCAAAAGATCCATTTAGTCACTTCTGCCGAATCAGGTCCACCCAAACATGCCTTCCAGGATATACATCGCCACAAAAACGAAGCCTCCACAAACTACAGATACCAAACAGAAGAACATCTAGAAGCTTCGAACACAGTTAATACAGTAATCTTACTAAGAAGTCATCGGGCTGTATCCCGAACAGATCACGGAAGTATCTGAAGGCTATTGGCGCGTAGGTCTTGAACTTAAACTCGGAGTAGTGGTGAGCAGGCGTGTGGTTCGAGCCTTCGTGAGGAAAGTTCGTTGTTTCCACTGTCATGAAGTCTTGCATGAGGAGATCTCGCTCCGGTTTTGAGGCTAACCCGCCGATTGCATGCTGGAT
Organism: Diarsia brunnea; assembly: GCA_949774965.1. NCBI lineage: Eukaryota > Metazoa > Arthropoda > Insecta > Lepidoptera > Noctuidae > Diarsia > Diarsia brunnea. The sequence goes on from OX459023.1 coordinate 4,259,597, forward strand.
TCCTGTGGAAGAGGAAAGGGGAATATTAGATGTTGTTAACGCAAATATGATATAGAAATTCTTGTGTATGGCGAACTATAAAGTGTCTTATAGCTTGGTATTAGTTTACATCTGTCGGACTCAAACGGACAACTGATAATACCACGTCAAATAGTAGTGATTTCAAAAAGGCAGGCGGGTTTTTCTGATACAAATGTAATAGCATGAGCATAATCGTTCATAATCTTCTAGGACATCCCATTTGGGCTACAATACACCACGCAGGACCATTAAGTGCTGATGGATGCCAAATGTTTTCGAATGTGGAAACCTTCAAATAAATCTGGTGGAGATTCATTAATGGCTCTGCGTTGTGGTGCTGTTCCATGAACAATGGGGCACTTAGTATTATGTCCTGTTGTTTGTTCACTACAGGAACTGATGGACACTACCGAAAGCGCCAAACTAGTAGATCAGTTCTAGACCGACACGATTTAGATTGCCATCGACACGCTAAGAAGAATCTGCTGTTAAATATTTGCAGTTTCGTTCTTAGAACACATACAAGAGCCTAACAAACAAACCACGTCAATGAAGAAACCAGTAACAATCATTCAATCCTTAGTTTCCTCAACAAAAAACTCATCTTTCACAAAAAACTGTTCATTCATTCCATTTGTCTTGCTGTACGGAATACCAACTTGTAATGGTTGACAAGATAATTATATTATTACTATGCTAATGCTTGGCCATTAGTAACACCACGGTCAAAGGCTAGTTCTTGAGAAATCGACCTTGAAACGGAGTGAAGATTTGAATATTGTTGAGGAGTTGATGCTTCGTTAATTTTTGTTCTGCATTGGGTATTCTTACATAATAACACGACTCATCATCCGCCTAGATTTTTCCCAACTTTGATAGGATCCGCTTCCAGTCTAAATATTTTTTTCTTCTTTCTTTCTATTCGGGAAATCATTATACCCAATACTAATTAGATTGTGGAGGTCAGATAGGCAGTCGCTCCATGTAAAATACTGGTATTCAGCTGCATCCAGTAAAAATGCCCCTATTAATTTGGCAAAAAGTCTAAGCAGATGATGACTTCACCTTTCATCTAATATCGACTTAGTAAACGCTGGTAAACCGACAAATTGATACACGCTATAAAATATTCAAGTTAAGAAGAACGTCGCAAGGACTTCCGTGGTTACAAAAATAGCATTGTTCCGTTCAAGTGGCGATCGAAACTTCAATAAAAGATTCAGTAACTTCACAATGAAACTTCAGGCTATATGCGGAACAAAAGTTTTACCAGGTAAAAATGAAACCAGATGTAAAGCGTGAAGCTTCTGAACCTGGTATCAGAATAGGGATGCTCCTAACAAAATAAAAACTGTTTAGTGCGTCAGTTAGATTATCGAAAAATATTGGATACGTATTTTTTGTTTTATCAAATCAATAAAAATTGAAGAGGATAAAACGCGTCAAAAATTTGAGTGGGACGTCACTCGCAAGTAAAAAATGTCTTACAATATGACATCATACGAGTTTTCAAAGCACTGTATTCATTGGTTGTTTACGTGCAAAAAGAAAAATATATGTCCAACATTTTCTGGAAATCTATTTGACAGACTAATTAGACTTTTTTGTCAACTATTCTATCAGCTACTGCTGAGACTAGACGTCCTAGACACTAACTGCTAGAGTTGACGTCTTTGAGCTGAAGTCGCTGCACGAAGGCTGCGCTGACGTTCATGCTCGGGGTCAACAGTTTGGGGGGTATGAGTTTGAGGGGGAGATGTGAGGAACAGGATGTAAAGTTTCTCATCCCCCATAGAAAAGGGAGGATCGTCCGACCAGACGGGTGTTGTGTCTGGTGGGCTAACTGCCCGACAACTGTAAGTCGGGATTTTCCATATAGGCTAATATCGCGGATAACTTTGATAGCGCGATGCAGAATTTGTCATTTTAGTTCTCATGTGTTGCGATAGATGTCGTTGTCGCCACATCCTGAATGAAACACCGTTGTTGGGATTTCAATACTGGACTGTTTTATACCACCAAATACAGTCAGAACGATAACTATGTAACGTTGGGATATAGAAAGAAAGAAAACATATTTATTTGGCACATAGGTACCACAAGCACACACAACAAAAAAAATATAAACAAACAAAAATTAAACAGGGAACAAAAAGAGATAATATTATTGTGTGTCTCACGGCAGTCAGCGCCAAATAGGTCCAGTTCAGCAAACTGCCGAGATCTTTTATTGATTTACGTGACGCAGATAAAAAGTTTTCAGTTTAAATATGGAAGCCTCTGTGAATGGAAATATTAGTTCCGGTTCTCACAAAAAGTTTTAAAACGGTTTTGAATAATAGTTCTAATGTTGGTTGAAGTTTAGGATTGTTGTGTCCAATTGATGGATGTTTCGCTATGACGTTTGTCTAGGTAAGGTTTCCACTATTGTCGATACGTAATCCTAGTTGTATCCCTATGTGCCTATTGGCCTAGTTTTGTCCTGTCTCGTGCTGATATGGAGGGAAGTGGAAATTATGTTTTAGCTACTCTTCCGCTCTTATTTTCTGATTAATTTCGTTGCGGGATCCAAGACAGTTAAATTGTTTCTTTGAGACTTCGACGAGTTTCGTTATTTCGGCGCTTTTCAGGTGGTCACCATTGTTCATTCTGGCTTTCAGAAGTTGCAGTGATTTGAGAATGAGTAAGTGAATGAATGAGTGTGAAGAATGATATGAAAGAGAAAGAAGTTAATGATGCCGTGACAGGGGAGAATGTAAAAGAAGTAATCGAGTAGCGCCGACCGAAAGAGACGGAAGAAACAGCTGAGACAAATCCTTTCATGTTTAAAGCGGTTTCACAGAATCATTAATTAATTGTTTTCCTTTAACATGTTAGGTAAGTATATCCCCACATTTTACGAGACAGACCGACTCGTTTTCATTATTATTATAATGACACATCAAAACACAACAAAGAAGGAGGTAAAATATTGTTTTAATCATTTTAATTGGAGGGAATCCGACCGGTTATTGTCAAATCAACTTTATAAACTGTTAGACAAGGTCAAATTACATAAATCAGTGAGACTTCGCGATAAATTATAGGGGTTATTTTTATCAAAACGAAAAAAAACCATAATTTGAAGTTTTTGCGTTTATTTTCCGTCTCATAGGACTAGTTGCCATAATTATATGTCAAATATATTCTTGGGTTCCTCCATTAAAAGTCTCGATCAGAGTCAAGCTTTTGTGCTGATTAAACAACAACAATACGGGAAAAAATTGTATTTTGATGTATTCAAATTCCCAACTATAGCTGTTAACAAAATCTATGGCTACACGAAGCTTATTTACTTTCAAACGTTGACTTCTAAAATCATAACGTTGACGCCCCCTATTATATGATAATGGGTACTGAAGGGAGCTTGCATCCCGTCGGGGCTGCGGGTTGTTCGCAAGAGATACCACGGCCTCGACATAAAGGGCTAAGAAGGAACATGGGTGGTTTTTAGTCAGTAGAAGTCTGACACTCCCTTTCGCTCTGCCCAAGAGCGGGAGGGGTTAGTCGATGATTTTCCACCAACCAAAAAAAAAAGGGTGCTTGCATAGCATTGATATACCATTTTCCAGTTCAGACAAGTCGGGGCGATCAGTATCAGTAAAATAGTCTTTAGATAATGCAGTAAGAACCACCCTAAGCATCACTGACAGTCCTATGTGTCGAGCGTGCATGCAGGCGGAGGTAACGCTGGCGGATACACTCCTCCAGTGCACCAGCGTCACCCAGATCCGCAAAGAAACTCTTGGAACACCAAGATCCCTAGCTGATGTCCTGAGAAGACTGGGAAGATTGACCTGCTTCTGGATCCCGAGGTGGGGGTGGTTGGGATAATGGCAGCCACGGCTCACGCAAAATGGTTTCACTTTAAGGGCTAACTCAGAGATATTTAATGATTACTTAAGCCGTCACTTAGTAAAGATTTGACACACAAAACCTTCACTAACTGCAAAAATCTTTACAAAGTGTTGGCATAAGTAATCAGTAAACGTCTCTCGAGGGCGGCAGTTTGTGCGAAAACTAAATCCCTGAATCCCATAGAGCATGCAGTGGGAAAAACGTGCAAAAAAATGTGGAAAAGTAGCAACAACGGTCCAACCGGATTTAACGGTACCGGAAAACCTGCATATTTAAAGATAAGAGATACTTATCTTATCACTTAAGAGATAAGATAATATTTATTTGCATAAACATGTTGTCACATACAAGAAAAATACATGCATGCAAGATGGTAATAATAGTATTGGATACAGGCATGTTTGCCACATGATGTGACGCGCAAATATGAAGAAAAATGACTATTAATTAAAACAGTCCCTCATAATAACTATAAATTACAACCTAAAATTAAACCCTGTTTTTTTTTTAGGGGGTGGGAAATCATCAAATAACCCCTCCCTTAGTTTTGACCGTAATGTGTAAAAAGAAGGGTATAACTTTACACTTCTGCCTGCGTTCAGAGCGACCAGCGTGCTACATGCTACTGTAACCACACTTGACACTGAACGACGCGCCCTTGGATGTATATCAGCTTCCTATGCGGCACAGGAAGCAAGCACTGTTGTTGACGTTTTCCCCGTTTTATATCAAGTTATTTTTAACTGTGTAGGTACGTTTTAACACGCTTTTGTTTAACTTGCCTTGTTAGTTAGTATGTATTGGCGGTCAAATCTTGCAACTGAATTTCAAACCAGTTCCTCTCAAACGATTGAGCTGAAATTTTGCACAAGTCTTTGGTTCTGGTCATAATACATTTTTATGACACCTTATTTAGCCTCCCAACAAATAAAGCATTTTTGAAGCCTATGTTTCTGTGTCTGATTGTGGCAGGTCGTATCTTCAGAACGGATTGACCGATTTCGGTGATATTGTTTAACCAACTCTCCAGACATGGAGGCGGTTAGGTAATCGGCGAATTTCTTTGTTTCTTTGCAGTTTGTAATTTTAATCATACACAATCGATTTACCGCCCTAGCACCTTTACTTATGTAAGCTTGGCTCAAAAAGTTTGAAAAAGTGTGTACAAGTTTGATTTCTTTCAAGTCTTAACTTTAATAAAACGAAGGAAGACGCGCGCGTCTAGCAACAATATGAAATAATTACGTCACATTAGCCAACGATAGGCCATTACAAACCACACCTAAGTTTAACCCCCTATTTATAAACGAACACATCATTCACAATCAATAGAATTAATTCTCCGGTGAAGGAAAACCACGTGAGGAAACCAGTATGAATGAAAGAATTTATCGACGGCATCTAAAAGAGGGCAGCATACAAACTATGACACCACTTTAGCCCATAACCACACGACAAAAGTATTTATCAACAAAAAACAAATCCTTACCCCACACAATATCATGCATCAGCTTTTTAGCATCCATTTTGACTCACTAATTCACTTCAAAATCACTAAAGACCACCATGAAAGCTAAATATTCAGCACTAAAACACTAGAAATATGTCCATAACTGAACAGTTCAGGCACAAAACTGTTAATATTCACTCCATATTTCCTTAAAACGTTCAACTGGATTAATGGATATTTTTCCTGTTAATTCCAATAATAAATAGCTAGGTTACAATGACTGTTTTGTCCTGTATTATGGGCAGTTGGTTGGTGACTGATTTCAGTATCTGGTGCGACGGGAAGCGGTGCCTTAGTATCAGTTTTATTGCGTATACCAGTGATCATTGGTGAGTAGTTATGGTTAGTCATTTTTATTAAGGTTGTCACGGCTTATAAATACGCAATTAATATTTTTTTTCTCTTTAAAAAAAAAAAAAACGTTGCCCGACACTAGGAATCTTCTCCTGGATTGTGGGTGTGTTTACAAACATTTAAACTTACATACACAAATATCCAGACCCGAAACAACTATCTATAGGTCATACAAATATTTGTTCCGTGCGGGAATCGAACCCGCGACACGCTGCGCAGCAGTCCATCCGCTCAGCCACTGCGCCAACCGTGCCGTGCAAAGTAACGTATCTAATTGCACTCGGCAAAAGTGTGTTTCAAAACAGTGTTTTTGTATCGAATCAGTAGGTAACAAAACATACATTTTTACCATCGTGGATGAGGAATGTTATAAGGAAAAAATAACATTCCTCATCCACGATGTTTGAATGATAGCGTGTCGATTGATAGGAGAGAACGGATGAAAAAAACGTGTTGTGCCGAACTCAAACTCAAAAAAACTCAAAGCATTTATTTCAATTAAACCATTACAGGCACTTTTGAATGTCAGAAGAACAATTATAATAGGGTAGATAACTAAAAAAATCTAATTAGTCCGTCAGATAGATTACCAAAAAATATTGGACACGTATTTTTTCTTTTTTCACGTTAACAAACAATGAAGACGATACAGTGCTTTGAAAACTCGTGTGACGTCATATTCTAGACATTAGTATGACATTTTTTACCGGTGAGTGACGTCACGACCCCCCACTCAAATCTTTGACGGGTTTTATCTTCGTCAATTTTTATTGATTTGATAAAACAAAAAATACGTATCCAATATTTTTCGATAATCTAACGGACGGGACAGACTAATTAGAATCATATTTTTTTTAGTCAGTAAACATCCCTATTCACACAACAAAGCTACAGTCACAGTCACAAGGCATAATAACTTGTGAAAGTACTGTAGTTGCCCATTCCCTAGCGTAGATCCTATGGAGAAGAAGGGCAAGAAACTCCATGGACACTCTTTTAAATCAGAATATTCTTACAAAATCGTGGTACATTACATCATTCCCAAATAACATGGTGCAAGGGCAAGAAGATGAGAATTCATCAGTTTACAAGTCCAATCAAGAGTTGGTTTCCACGAGATACACCAACCAGACTCAAACTACCTGGAATGATTTAAAGAATTCCATTCTCTATCTCGTAAGTTTCGCATTCAATCAGTTAAAGGACCAATTTCTCGGACAACAACGTTCGTGTTTTCCAATGCCAAATTTCGGAATCGAAACCCCACCACAAGTTGTATGTAATTGTGCTTGCGACTTCAGTATTATACATACATTATTATAAAACAAAGTCCTCCGCCGCGTCTGTCTATCTGTTCGCGAAAAACTCAAAAACTACTGCACCGATTTCCATGCACCAATGGATAGAGTGGTTCTCGAGAAAGGTTTTAGCATATAATTTAACCGAAAAATCCACGCGGGTGAAGCCACGAGCATCAGCTTGTAAACTAAAATTATGTTTAAACTTATGATGTGCTGTCAATGAACACACGAGCTATATCCTTCAGAATGCGTCACGGTGCAGTGTCAATGAGGGCGCTAAAGTGTTGACGTAGCTTGTGGACGCAAGCAGTCAATTCACCAAATGTACAGTCGAACAACCTAATAAGTATACAGCCAGCTAATTTGCATTTACTTTTAAGATTATACAGATACATTTAGAAACTGAAGCCAAACGATACAGCGTTTGACATCACTCGCTTAATGCGAAACGCGTTATAAAACAAAACTGCAAACAATATTTTCAGTGTACTAGAATTATAAAAAACTCTACCTGTATACTTATTAGCTTGTTCGACTGTACAAGTTAAAATTATTTTGAAGGTGAAGTTTCCTGTAAACGTCATCAGTCGCTTAAAGGTCAATGTCGACGTATTGACAGCACGCAATCACTAACCAACTAGAATGTTCAGTATTTTTTTTTATCAAAATGCTGGACAAGCCACACTATTCCTAAGCCACTGCAACTCCTGAAAGCCAGAATCAACAGAGGCGAACACTAGAAGAGCGCCGACACATTGAAGCTCGACGAAGTCCTATTTATTAATCAGAAAAGAATAGCGGAGGAGTAGGAAAAACATAATTTCTTTCTATGTAACTTCATACTGCCACGAGCAATATTATGAGTAGGTACCGTAACAGGTTCCAGATTTCGAGGCTGGGGGTTGTTCGAAAGAGATACCACAGCCTCGGACACAAAGGGCTAAGAAGGAACACGGCTGTTTTTTAGTCAGTAGAAGTCTGACACTCGCTTCCGCTCCGCCCAGAGCGGGAGAATTCATTTGAGGACTTCCCAAACTCCAAAAAAAGTACCAACCCTTATCCTTTGACGGAAACACAACCACATAAATAAATAATAATTCTGTCATTTAATTTAAAACGAACGGTAATCACAATAACAGACATACTCGTACATGAAAAACGAGCTCAATGCCTTTGAAAAACCTTGAACCACGAACTAAACGCTGATAATTGAATCGTTCACACCGATTCTGTTGGTTTGTTGTTAAACTAACTAAATTGTGTGTTGACTTGTTAATTAATAATAGGTAGCATAACTAATCATTCTCTTGCCCTTATCCCAATTAATTTGGGCTCGGTGCAGCATGTCTTCTTCTTCAATAATTCTCTGTTTCTCGTCATCTCATGAAACACCTCCTTTCTTGCCATATCATTCTTAACACAGTCCATCCATCGTTTCTTTGGTCATCCTCTACTCTTAGAGCTATCGACATGCTTACTCATTTTCCACATTCCTCCTCATCACAGTCATGTCCATACCACGAAGTAGGAGGCCTTTCTTTTTTGAAGGATGGGAATTCATCAAATGACTCCTCGCGCTCTGGGCAGAGCGGAAAGGGAGTGCCAGACTTCTACTGACTAAAAACAACCCATGTTCCTTCTTAGCACTTTGTGTCCGAGGCCACTGTATCTCTTTCAAACAACCCGCAATAACTGTAATTATTTTTAAAACCAGCATAAGCAAGCACAGCATAAGGACTGTGCTTCAGAACCTAAGATCTCGTGATCAGCAGACGCGATTGTGACCACTAGACCAACTAGGCAGGCGGGGGTTTGAGAGCAGTATTGATTGAAGACTGTGAGCAGTGGTGGCCTACCACTGCTCGGGGTCGGTCGGGGTCGGGGTCAAATCGGGGCCACCACCACTGGGCCACCACCTGGTGGCCACCACTGGTGGCCCAGTGGTGGTGGCCCCGATTTACGAACAGTAAGTCGTGGTTACGAACACAGGCAGGTGGTGCATTTCTTTTTTTTTTAAATTAGCATATTGTGTCCCACTGCTGTACAAAGGCCTCCCCCATTTATTTCCAGCTCTCCTGGTGTTGGCATGCATACTTTGTGTAATTTATTTCATCACTGCTGCTCTCAAAACGGCGACGGAAAACATCGTGAGGAAAGGATGTCTTAGAACCAAAAAATTCGAAGACATGTGATATCTACCAACCCGCACTTGGCACGCGTGGTGGATAATAGTCCATCCTTCTCCTAGAGAGGAGGCCTGAGTCCCTGCAGTGGGAACATTATAGGCTGATGATGATGATGATTGATTAAATAATTTGCACAAACTAAAGTGCCTGGCTGGCTTTGAATCCTTTGAATGAACGGTTTGAAGTCGAGGCCATTACGACAGACAGGGTCATCAATGATCTCCCTTGGGAATGGCTTCTACATTACTCTTCCTAATGTTCAATGGACGCCCGAGTTGATTGATCGATTGAAACAATCCAAAAGCAGAAGGGAAAATGGTTTTAAAATATTATATTTTTCGATGTAATATCCACCGTGACGTGCATTATATTGTTATGAGGAATTTTTATATTTTTTATGTATTACCGAATTAAAATGGGACGTCTGGCCGTCTTGAAGTACTCATCATCAGGCTAGTCTTTTCTCCCAACTATGTTGGGTTCGGCTTCCAGTCTAACCGGATGCAGCTGAATTCCAGTATTTTACATGGAGCGACTTCCATAACCCAATTAGCATTGGGTAATATGATGCCCCTTGGTAAGACTAGTTGTCAGACTTTCGTCCCACTGACTATCTGTAACGACTGCCAAAGATCTTCAAATGACAGCCGGGACCTACGGCTTAACGTGCTTTCCGAGGCACGGAGGTAACTCGGTATGTAATGGGTGGTCACCCATCTACGAACCAACCTTAGCAAGCTTGGCTTAACCTGAAGGTCGACACCGAGCAGCTCCTGAATGTCATACTTATGTATTTTATTCGCACATTAGCTCTCATCAACTTTTTACAGGTATACAGGGTGGAAATCAACCCATCACACACCCGTCAACCAAGCATTCTGGTACATCAAACTAAGTACCCCTCCGCAAAAAATTTTGCTGGGGAATAACTTTTTTTTTGGGGTCAAAAATCACATTTTACGGTAAAACTCAAAGTAGCACTCTTAAAACATTGTGCTAGTGGATGCTTTGAATAATAAACGGGTCATGGAGGTAATTTAAGTAAAGTTAAAACCTAAAAAACTAGTATTTTCAAAAACAGCTGTGAAAAATTTGGAACTTTAACCCCTAATATCTCCGTAACTAGGAAGTTCCCAGGTATGCTCTAGAACAAAAAAATGATGGCAGTGGTGGGGTGAACAAGTGCCCTTTGTTTGCGTTAAGGGTACTTTTACACCCTATATACAGAGTGGTGCCGACAATACGACAATAAATGAAACCACTGGTAGTTCTAGTCCATAGGAACATTATTAAACTATCAAAAAAGTTTTAACACCAAAATAAAAAAAAGTGAAAAAAAACAATAAAACTAAGTAGCATAAAACTGTTAACGAAATACATTACAATTTACAAACAAATATTGGTTTACTAACCTTAGGAATAATTTGCACCGATTAACGAGTGGAAATAAAATGTAACAAAAGAATTTGGCAAAGACATTTAGGTAATTTGTTGTCGTATCGTCGGCACCACGAAGGTGTTTGGATTTATTTGATAGTTTAAAAATGTTCCTATGAACTAGAACTACCAGTGGTTTCATTTATTGTCGTATCGTCGGAACCACCCTGTATACGGTTGGTTTGTTCTACGTAATAATAAATGATTTTGGCAACTTTACGCTCCATCCTCACCGTTCCGGGTCAGGGCCTTCCGGTCGTCCGGAAACGTGTACCAGTTCATCTAAAATGTATGCAAGCCACTACGCAAGGTATGTTTTCCCCGACCCTCAAGCTCTGAAGGGGCATTGAACCCATGAGGGTTAGTGCCTTGCATTTGTTTAGACCCTTGACTGGAGGAGAAAAGTACATTTATCGTCAAGAAAATTTTATTCACGTACAAGGCATCAGGAACTTGTCTTGTCTTAGGGATTATGTAAACAAGGTGAAAGGGACACCGACACAAACGGTTTCCACATATTCAATACATCATTCAGTCCCCCCACATCGAAGTTTATCATCGGTCGGTACTTATCAACTTATTTATTTTTTGTCATTACTTGAGTGCTGCATAGCACACCGAGTTTTGAAACAGGATCAGTGAAAAATTGAAAATGCTACGGGCAGCTTGCGAAATGGCTGCAAGTTACTGCAGACACTTTGCCTATTGGCCTTGTTCTGTTCTGTCTCCTGCTGATATGGAGGGAAGTGGAAATTATGTTTTTCCATCTCCGCCGCATTTCTTTTCTGATTAATTTTATTGCGGGATCCAAGGCAGTAAAATCGTTTCTCTAGGTCCTAGATGATGAAGCTCGACCAAGTCCTAGAGTCTAGGACTTCGCCGAGCTTTATTATCTCGGCGCTTTTCTGGTGGTCGCCACGCCACTATTGATTCTGGCTTTCAGGAGTTACAGTGGTTTGGGAATAGTGTGGCGGGATTGCTCCAAACAAAAAACAATTTATAAACCGAGGTATCTGTCAATACCACGTATTACCATCACTCTGAGCACTATGGGGGGTTTGGGGGGTTTAAGGAACAGGGTGTAAAGTTCCTCATCCCCCATAGAAAAGGGAGGATCCTCCGACCAGACGGGTGTTGTGTCTGGTGGGCTAACTGCTACTTTTCTATATAGGTTATATGTCGCGGATAAAGTTGATAGCGCGATGTAGGATTTTGCCAATTTAGTTCCCATGTGTTGCGATAGATGTCGTTGTCGCCACAGGGGTAAAATTTTGGATCCGTGGCTTAGGCCCCCAGTGGTCGCTTGGCAGGTCATTAAAAAAAATACTGCTGTTACCTACAAAAGTTCAGACGTACCTAGACGTACCCATAAAAAGATTTTAGTGACAGCGGCAAAAACTTTCGACCTTCAAAAATGAAAGTAGCTATCAAAAAAACAAAATTAAATTTAGACAATGACCACAATCGTTAACAATGACAATCGGAAACGGAAACATCGATGCATCTCGCGAATTTGGCAGACGAATGCCCCAATCACGTGACGGGTCTGACTCAGTATATTATCAGGAAAGAATTCCTTAGTAATATTGAGTCATCGGTGCAAAGAAAATATTACACACAAAAAGTTCTTGATTTGTGACTGGGTTTTCAGAGAAATCAATTAAAAGATTGAGACGTCATAAATTGGGCTAAAATTATGACGTTGAGACTTGGATTTTCAACTTTTCATTTACATAGCAATGTACAATAAATAAGAGGAAAGTTCAATTGTATTGAGTAATTGTTCAGTAGGTGGTTCAAGCGTCTGTGGTAACATATTTCAATGGACGTCACAAAAAGGAGGCGGTTTTTTTCAAAGAAGCTACGAGGAAATCTTAAAGAATATTACAGGATTCTGCCTAACCCCATGAGAATACGGAGTGAGATAACATTATATATCATATATATACATAACGTATGTATGTTTTATCATAATCATCATTTAATTTACGTAGTTTACAAGTTGGTACAAGTATACAGGGTGTAAATCAACCCATCACACAGCCGTCAACCAAGCATTCTGTACATCAAACTAAGTACCCCTACGCAAAAACTTTTGCTGGGAAACGACTTTTTTTTTGGGTTCATAAACCACATTTTACGCTAAAACTCAATGTAGCACTGTTAAAACATTGTGCTAGTGGATGCTTTGAATAGTAAACGGGTCATGGAGGTAATTTAAGTAAAGTTAAAACCTGAAAAACAAGTATTTACAAAAACAGCTGTGAAAAATTTGGAACTTGGACCCCCAATATCTCCGTAACTAAGAGGTTCCCAGGTATGGTCTAGATAAAAAAAAAATGATCGCAGTGGTGAGGAGAACAAGTGCCCTTCGTTTGCGTTAAGGTTACTTTTACACCCAATATAGGTTTCATACAGGCTGCTAGGGCACTAAGCAGTAACATCAATACTTTAATAGTGCTTAACTGTCACAATAATAAACAAACCACTGTGCTTTAAAATAAATACATGTTTATCAGGCGTCCATCACTTGTTATTTAAATAAGTAAATGTCATGAATGGTATAATATAGGATGCAATTAAATGGTCATAATTTCCCCTCATAAATTAAAATCAGATATTAAACAAATTTATTACAAGAAAGTATCCAATTCCCCATTACGCTATCGGCATCGTTTTGAATGTCAAACCTCATATATTTCAATCTGTACGTCATCACCTGACGTCAGATGACGGAACCTGTCCAATGACAATCATCATCATAACATCACACCGGTTAGGCAGACGTGTACCCATTAGCAGACCCACAATACCCACATATCGCCAGTTATATTTTTCAAACGGGGCGAGCCAATTGCCATCAACCTGGCACGGATTCAGACTCCGTGGCTGCTACTGAGAAATTCCTGCTGAAAAAACCCAATAACACCTTTGCCCGACCTGGGACTCAAACCCAGGACCTCATGCGCAGCAGTCGCTTCAGCGACAACTAGACCAACGAGGCAGTTTCGTAGATATTCTATTTATGTATGTCAAATTCCCCATTACGCCATCTTTAAAATGTCATAACTCATAAGTTTCAATCCATACGTCATCACCTGACCTCTGATAAACGAACCTGTCCCAGTGACGTCCATCAACAGAAGATATTGGACACTGACGTCACACTGATATGTCGTGACTCCGTGACGTAGTCTGATAATGGATTAGCATAAAGCTACGTAATAGTACTAGTCATGTCCACAAATAAAATTATCTGTAGACGGCGATAAGTTTATCTGGCTAATCTGAAAGGTGTTGTGATTAGCCTAACTGGTATTTGAATAACTATTTTGGACCGTCTGGTGTGGCGGAACAGCGATGTAGATTTTGCATAGACAAAAAAATAATATTTAATAACAAATTGTAATTATAAGTTATTTTATTAAACAGACAAGAAAGTAGTTAATTTTTTGCTACACCATCACACCTGGGTATATTAAAAAAAAAACATACACACGAATAGAGAACCTCCTCGTTTTTGGAAGTCGGTTAAAAAGAGTTGAGGTAGTTCTTACACCCCGAAACCAAGTCTCAGTGATCGGGGTAAGATGAAAGAGCGGACTTAGGAATGTCTGCGCACGCAACACAATCGTGCACGATAATATTTCCTTCAGGCACACTCCGTTAAGATAGGCCGGCGTGACCGAAAACTGACTGGAGAACTTATGGCAGGTTTAACATTTGACGAAAGGCGAAGCGGTATAGCAACCGATTCTAAGGCCCGGTTTCCACATAGGCAGAGAGGAGCGGAGACGAGAGATGTGCGGAAATCGGCCAATAACATTAGTTCAAAATTTACATTTGGTCTTTCGCCCTTCCTGTGATTGGTCGAATTTAACACATCTCCACTCCGCTCTGCTCGTCTCCGCTTTGGTGGATACTGGGCCTAAACCATGAGCGCTTCAACTTCCTACAAACATATTGATCTGCCCCGCAAATGACTACGAGTCCATGCTAAGAAGAAATCTAACCAAACACAAAGGGTCGACAACGGTGATTGTTTAAATATCCTATTTCGCGACCAGTGAAAGTGTTAAGTAAATCTGGTGAACCTTGGACACGAACAGTCAAACCGGCTACCACCTTAACTATTATGTTAATTCCTACATAAACATTACAGAGTTTGAAGATATGTGGCTTCTACCAAGACGCACTGGGCCCGCGTGGTGGATTAAGTTACAGGACAAAAGAAGGATAAAGTGTAAAGGAGGAAGATCAGAGCCTTGGATATGCTGTGGCACGAAGTAGCAACAACGGTTCAAGAGAGTGGACTGAGAGACTCAACTCCGTAGTAATACCAGAACTCACTACAGCAGATTTAAAGGAGTATGTATGGATCGTAGCAGGTCGCGATCTGTGGATTCTGCCATGTTCCATGTTCTGTGCATTTCATGGTAAAAAAAGCGCGAGTTTATGTCTGTACAGCAGATTCGGAGAAAAAACATAAAACAACGATAAAATGAATGTCTACCAGGATAATATTTATAGCATGAAATTATCAGTTTACACACAATGAGTAATAGTAAGGTTATATGTTTATGTTTTGTGGTTGATGAATCATTCGATATCAATGTTTTGAGTTTGATCCAGCGGTTGATTTAGATATTAATATGGCATTCCTCATTCGTTTATTTATATTTTGACAAAAATGATTGGTAGGTGGGGAATTTAAAAATTGTCATCGTCATCTCCTAGCCCTTTCCCAACTATGTTGGGGTCGGCTGCTAGTCAAACGCGATGTAGCTGAATACCAGTATTTTACATGAAGCGATTGCTTATCTAACCTCCAGAACCCAGTCAGTGCTGGGTAATCCGATACCCGTTGGTAACACTTGTTGTCAGACCTTCGGTCCAAAAGTAATAATCAGAAATAATAAGTTTGATCCTAAACGCATACATAAGGTTATTGCCAAGAAAATAACCCTGGCTCTAAACTACATAAACATTTTACGTGGTAAGCAGATCAAGCTGACAATTTCAGAGCAAATCGCAAACTCACGACTCTTCACTCTCTAAAATGATATATGATCTTGACCTTACTACATTACGATTCAACCAGCCTACCTCAAGAAACTCAGCTTTGAAGCACGCAAACCGATGTATCCATAAATAACTACTGTAGACTATAATTATGTAAAGAACACAACTCACTTCCTTACCTAGTACTTGAGCTACTCAGGTATAAAAATGAATGAGTGCCAAATGCATGACTGATAGGCACCGGTAATGAGCGTTGAGCATCCGTTGATGACTGACCTTCGAGGTGTCATGTTGTTACTATAGTGATGTGCAGCTGCTAACTAATAAGCCAGTCACTAGCAGAAGGTAGGTCGGATCAGACTGGTCAAAAAATGTGTTCAAACTGGGATAGGGGACCGGGGGGGTGGGGGGACTGGGTGTGGTAGTAGTGGGTAGGCTTAGGCATGCGATGCGGAGAAATGAGGAAAATGACGTGAGGAAAGTTTGGAGTTTGAATGTGGATGGGTATTAGTAGAGGAAGACCAAAGAAACGATGGACAGGACTGTGTTAAGAATGATATGGTAAGAAAGGAGGTGTCTCATGAGATGACGACAAACAGAGAAGTATGGAAGAAGAAGACATACTGCGCCGACCCCAAAAGATTTGGGATAAGGGCAAGAGAATGATGACAGTGGGTAGGCGCGTCCACACCTAAGCGGTTCAAGACATAGTATGGCCACCTTTGGACATGTTTGCTTGTAACGTATAATACCCTCGCGAACAGTAAGGTTCGCGAGCATCTTAGTACGTATGTATACTTTTGGACATTTTCGAGAACAGCTAACGAGCAGTTCGCGTGCTGGATATAATGTACTCTCGCGTACACGAACAGAGCATCTTAGAACATAGTGTGTTTATAGTGACGCTTCCATATCCATTGCAATCGCGTAGCTTGTACTGATCGCGCACGTGCACTGCACTTGCGCAGGTGTACCGCTGTACCCACCTTTTAAGGCCTACGTCTCAGAAGTCGATGGATACGATTCCGCAGGAATAATTATGATGGTGGGATCTCCTAATAAACGTCATCAGCTGCATAACTCGTTTTGACGGTTCAAGGTGGTTGCTATGGAAAGATACCGTACGCTTAGCATGATCTCGAACATGGGAAACGTCATGGCACTTAGTGAAAAAGAGGCATCCAAATGTCTCTATCCTCAAAGTGTCTACAGATATAATTATGCAGAGTAGAGTTACAATCTCGTTACACTATTCCCAAGTCACTGCAACTCCTGAAAGCCCGAATCAACAATAGTGACCACCAGAAAAGCGTCCAGACAATAAAGCTCGACGAAGTCCCAGAGAAACAATTTAACTGTCTTTGGTTCCCGCAACAAAATTTATCAGAAAATAATAGCGGAGGAGTAGAGTTCCTGTCACGATTTCGAATAATACATTAAAAATGAATCTTAAAAATACCCCCTTATGCCGTGTAATAGCATTAAATGGAGAACCCACTTAACCAAACCTTGTGTTTTATTTCTGCCTGGAGCATGTTAATGACATACGCGTCCAGTTCTCTCCTCGGCCGTGTCGGATTGCAGTCCCACGGGATTCAAAAAACTAAAGGAACGAGAGAAAGCACCTGTGTTTGCACACAATTCTGCACACCTACGTAACCTATTTTCTGCGTAGTTGGCTATTATTTGAAGTCACATTATCTTTTTCCTGTCTTTGTCATATTCTATTTGGGGTCGGCGCAACACGTTTTCTTCTTCGATTCTTTCATATCATTCCTCACACAATCCAACCATCCGTTCTTTAGCTTTCCTCTCCCTCCATCAATATTCATGTACTAACTATATGATAAACTAAACGACATGTTTCTTACTTTTCTATTTCCGATGATTTTTTGTATTTCTTTTACCAAGCTCCACTTCAGCTGGATGTGACACGAATAGAGCAGGTTTAAGTACGCTCATCCGTCAATTAAATCGACCTTGTGCAATGCACAGATGAACCATAACATTACTGATTCGGGTTAGTACTATTACTTTGACATGGATCGATGTAGAATGGATATGGCATGTTTGTTGCAACGTTTCACTTTCAAAATCTCAAAGAAACTGCATCAAAGGACACTGACATCCATCTCTGAGTCATTTTCTAGAATTATGACAGGATAAGAGATAGCTTAACTGCTAGTAAGCAAGGCATATTGGTCGCAGAACGGATGGCCGATGGGGCCGAAACGTTCTGGAGTGGCGATCGTAAACCGGAAGAGGTTGCCTTGGAGGGTCTCCCACTAGGTGAACCGACGACCTGGTGAAGGTTGCGACGACACGTGGGGATGACCCTATTCTTCATACTCTTATTACATCTTTTCACACATAATCAATACATCTTTGCTATGATCTTCCTCTCCGTCTATCGACACTTATAAAGGATGTAAAAGTACCCTTAACGCAAACGAAGGGCACTTGTTCTCCCCACCACTGCGACATTTTTTTGTCCTAGACCATACCTGGGAACGTTATATAGATAGTTATAGTTACGGAGATATTGGGGATCAAAGTTCCAAATTGTCTGTTTTTTGTTAATACTAGTTTTTCAGGTTATAACTTTACTTAAATTACCTCCATGACCCGTTTATTATTCAAAGCATCCACTAGCACAATGCTTTAAGAGTGCTACTTTGAGTTTTACCGTAAAATGTGATTTTTGACCCCCAAAAAAAGTCATTTCCCAGCAAAAAAATTTGAGCAGGGGTTCTTAGTTTGATGTACAGAATGCTTGGTTGACGGCTGTGTGGTGGGTTGATTTACACCCTGTATTCGTTCTCCTATACTGGTTCTATAAGTATCATACCTCTATATTACATGCCCATACCAAGTAAAACACTCCTTTGTAGGTACTAATAAATTAACTATGTTAGTACGCGTCACTTTTACATAAAACATTGACCCGTCATGACCCGTGGTAAGACAAGGAAACAATGCCATAAAGCTATGATTTAAATTGCTAGTACATTACAAAACAGTTGTTATCGTGAGCTATATAATTTTCTATTACACACGGAATGTGAGGAAAATATAATAAGGAAAATATTTTCCTAAGATAGTAAAAAATATGAGTCACATAATGTTTTTGCTATTTTATCCAGTATTTTTATGCGTTTTCAAGTGATTTGAGTGATTCTGGTTAATATTGTCTTAACCACTAAATAGATATTAACATAACATTACGCCTCTCAACCCAAAAAGGTCATGCTGTGGTGTACAGTATCTTCTTCAACATTTGACCACACAATGCTGAGCGTATATCTCATACAAATCTCTCCACTTTTGATGTACATTTAGGACACAATAAATTGTAGGGATGTTTCCTGACAAAAAAAAAAAAAATCTGTAAGTTAGATTATCGAAAAATATTGGACAATGCTTTTTCTTTTTACACGCGTGAAACTGAACGAAGTAACAGAGAAATAATTTAACTGTCTTGGATCCCACAACGAAATAAATCAGAAAAGAACAGCGGAGGAGTAGGAAAAACCAAATTTGTACTCGGAAAGGGGCAGGGGAAGATGACCTTCAGATCCACAACTTATTTCCGTTAATTTGAAAAAACTATCAGCAAAAATTACCATATCCAACTATTTCCTACTCCTAAACTCAACCCACAGTAGCGATCTAATTTTAACCATTACACAAGCCGACATCCTACGGGTTTGTTTACAAAATAAACTGTTTAGTAACGGTAGTGGAAAATTATCTGTTTAATACGTAGCAGTGTTAAGGTTACCATAACATAGCGCTTGTGTTCCACGAAGTGGTCAGGCAGAAGTGTATCGTGCAGATATATTTTGCCAGTTATGATTTAGCATCTTGTAATGGGAGGCAAGATTATTGCCAACCCCGTCGGGGCTGCGTGTCCGTTGGGGCTGCGGGTTGTTCGAAAGAAATACCGCGGCCTCGACTCAAAGGGGCTAAGAAGGAACATGGGTGGTTTTTACTACGTAGATACTGAGGTCGTACTGCATAGCGGGCACCGAACTTCACTCCCTACCGCTCTGACCAGAGCGGGAGGCGTCATTACATGACTTCACACCCTTCTAAAAAAAAAAGATAATTGCCACCAAACAGTTACTTGGGAAGGGCGCAACGTCTTTTCTTTTTTTTACCCGACTGCAAGAAAAGGGTAATGTTTTCTCCTCAGTCAACCGTCACTATATCAATTACTCTTTTTTCTTTCATATAATTATTATTCCTCACACAATCCATACTCGGAGCTACTAATGAGATTCTGGTAGAAAAACCCTAATGACACTGCTCTATTTTGGCAAGAAGGCAGTCCAATAATGTTGGTGGTAATCCTCATTAAAGTTTACTACAAGACAAGAATAATCTCATGAGTTTTACGATGCCAGAAATATAACTGATGTGAGCGATGCCGAATTGCCGACCATCATAGCCCCCCCCCCCCTACCGGTATCGTTTTCTGGGCAGGGGATGTAGGGTAGGCTAAGGTAGCTTTTAGTTGCACCGCACAAGGTACAAAATCGTAGGAATAATCCGCATTGATTGCAAGTTCTTTAAAAATTTTTGCGAAGGTTTTTGAGAATTCGTCCCCGTCTTCTACTTCTCGAATGCATGACTCATATTCTGTCCGACCAGTACGTAGCAACCTGCACAGCTCTCTCGTTTGCTTCATTCAAGTCTTGGAAGGTGCAGAGTTGTGCACGACGGGCAAGAGAGGAGGAACACAACACAGGATTCATCCCCTTTATTTTTAGAGGTGGAAAATCATCAAATGACTCCTCCCCTCTGGGCAGAGCGGAAGGGAGTGTCAGACTTCTACTGACTAAAAACCACCCATGTTCCTTCTTAGCCCTTTGTGCCGAGTCGCGCGATCTCTTTCGAACAACCCGCAACACAGGATTTATCCCCTAAACTGGTTAAATAGCGTATGAAACTTTGCTTGAAAAGTGATTTTGTCAGTTTTACCGATGGGAAATTGAACGGCACGATTTGTTTGTCAGAGTATATGAAACGGACCGTTTGTTTGCCAAACAAAAATACTGAAAAAACGTACAGTTTCTATAATTTCCACAGTCCTATCACCGCACTGAAGCTATAATATGATACGAATAATTAAATGCACGGCCTTGATCAACATAAGTGCCGTTTGATCGGCGAATCGTGTAAATAAACATTGTGACGGCTTTAAACAATTGTTTATTGACACTTTGTTTGTAGTGCTAGCGTGAAAAATACTAGGGCATTGCGATTGGATACATGAAGGAAAAGAATTAGGCGACATTTAGTTTTGTGGGCTGGACTGCCTAGTTTGTTTAGTAGTAGCAAGCGCGACTGCTGAGCATGAGGTCCTGGGTTCGATTCCCAGGTCGGGCAGTGTTATTGGGTTTTTCCATCCAGAATTTATCAGTAACAGCCACGGAGTCTGGATTTGTGCCCGGTTGATGGCAATAGGCTCGCCCCCTATTACATGAGACTTAAACATAACTGGCGAAATGTGGATATTAGGTACACCTCTGCCTAACCCTTCGGGGATTACAGGCGTGACGTTATGTGTGTGTGTTGATGGCAGAAGGCTCGTCCGCTAATACATGAGGCTTAAACATAAGTAGCCACGTTTATTTCAGCTCTGCCGAGGAGTTGTTGAGTTCGCCAAGAGTACAGGTAAAGGGACACCTGGGACACTCCAGCAGGTAGGGCATTGTTTGATCCAGAGCGCCACATTCGCACCCGGTGTTGGAGGACCCAATAATACCCTACTTGGCCAGAAGATGTTTGCAGCGGCCTACTTGGGTGCGCAATCGATTTATACACCCTACACTCGAAGTCCCGAGAATTTTCTGGGGACCCCGTTAGAAAATTCTTATAAAATATACTGTGATTGATTAACATTACGTGACTTGGATATCGATCTTAACTGAACCAAGGAAGACTTTATTTTAGTAGAGACTAGCTTTTGTCCGCGACTTCACCCGCGTGGATGTCGACAAAATATCCCAACAATCTTTCATCATCATTTAGCTCCTTTGGGGGCTCAATTTCGAAAAAAAATATATACTAAAACCTTCCTCGAGAACCACTCTATCCCTTGGTGAAAACAGCATGAAAACCGGTGCTGTAGTTTTTGAGTTTATCGCGAACAGACATACAGACAGACAGACAGACGCGGCGGAGGTCTTTGTTTCATAATATGTAGTGATGTATTGATTTCCAATTTTCCACTGGTATCGTTAGTCGTGGACTGAACTTACAAAATTCGGCCCCATTAAACATTTCGATAACTAGTTTGTTTATAATTTGACATAAACGTCCACATTTCAATACAGAATGACACTAAAAACATTTTTAACATTGATTACAGTGACCTGAAAGTCTGACAACCAGTCTTACCAAAGGGTATTGTATTACCTAGTATTAACTGGGTTGTGGAGGTCAGATAGGCAGTCACTCCATGTAAAATACTGGTACTCAGCTGCATCCGGTTAGACTGGAAGCTAACCCCAACATGGTTGGGAAAAGGCTAGGCAGATGATTTGACCTTATTCGAAGATCTGCCAATTGCGGCCAAGAAATTCTAAGATTGATTTGGTGGGTGATGTCTCCAACGTGTCTGACAATGACCGTCGACCCAAGCTAAATAACTGGCCAAGTGCAAGTCGGACTTGCACACGAAAGGCTCCGTACCATTGTAATAGATATTGAGAGATTTTCCATGTTATTCAAGCACCATAGACTTCTTATAGGTTTTTCTGTAATCGACGAGTATAAGTCTTGAACTAATTTCTGCATTTTTTTCAAAATTTTAGACTCCGTAGTTTCGGAGATAAGTGGGGGGGAATGGTCGGACAGACAGACAGACACACGAGTGATCCTATAAGGGTTCCGATTTTGACTTTTGAGGTACTGAACCCTAAAAATGGACTGGAATCGGCACTATAAATATGGGTGTTCATATTTAATAGTTACCGTAAACCTTAGCTAAACTGTCGTAAACGTCATACTACCCAATTCACATAATAATTAAGTCCCACGGTTGCGTGTGAAAACCCATTTAAAACGTCTCAGGTCAAACCAAAACCGTTGGTAATAATATAAAAAAAAATACTGTTTGGATTGTCAACATCCGGTTAAAACGGTTATTTTTACCCGACTGCAAGGAAAGAGTTATAGTTTTTAAATAGGTATATGGGTTACGATATTAATACCGCGAAAGAAAATCAACAATAATTGGTATCATTTCTGCGGTTTTTGATGAGACGTCGTCGGCTCGGTAAACGGAAGTCTGAAAGTACCACAGGTGACCAACAAGTTAAACTTTTTTTTTTTTTAACTTTGCCCCACACTAGGGATTTCTCCTGTATCGTGGGTGCGTTTACAATTTTCAAACTGACATGCACAAACACACCCAGACCCGAAACAACTGTCTGTAGGCCATACAAATATTTGTTCCGTGTGGTGATCGAACCCGCGACACGCAGCGCAGCAGTCCAATCTCTCAGCCACTGCGCCAACAAAATGTGATAACATCAAGCTTGTTATCCCCGAAGGGTTAGTCAGTAGTGTACCTAAAATGGTTTTATCCTTATTACTCATATTTTTTTTTTTTTGTACTCTACCACAGTGCTGTCCTATTTGACCCAAAGGTTGACTGGTAGAAAATGCCTTGTGGCATTAAGTCCGCCTATGTACCACTTTTGTACATGAAGTTTAAATAAATAAATAAATAAAAGGGGTCGAGCCTATTGCCATCTGGCACAAGAAAGTGGAGCTCGGCACAAACAAAGAGGCGTATACCCAGCAGTAAATGAATTCAGGCTTTGGATACTGATGACGAATGCGCCTGTCGAGGTTCGAACCCACGACCTGCAACTCGTAAGCCGGTGTCCGTTGCGCTTCATTACAGCTACTATCGGAGAAATTTAATGAAAGGGGTTGGTGGGTCCGCGGCAAATCGCCGCTTAGGGGGCAGACCTCCGCGGCTCCGGTGCGATCTCATGGCGACATGGAGAAAGTGACTGTAGCAACCCCGTTCAGGGCACGCCACGATAGTGGCGGTAAGTCCACTCTTTGAGGAGCATGACATTTCTCTCGTTTACCTTGGGAACTGTATCATTCGCCATCCTTGATAAGGGTTCGTAAAGGACAGACGGAACAGACATACCAAGGTAGTTACACCTTTTTCCTCTCAAAATAAACCTGTCCAACTTTTATTTCCAAACGTTACAATTTTATTTTGCCGTACACATGGTGAGATGCGTTTGTATGTAACCAATCTAACAAAGGGTATCGTATTACCCAGCACTGTGTTTTGGAGGTCAGATAGACAGTAGCTCCATATAAAATATTGTATGAAGCTGCATTCTGTTAGACTGGCCAATCTTGCCAGAAATTAGCCATCGGCGCGGGAGATATTATGGTGAACAGGTGCACTCTCTGTTCCTGTCCCGGAGATATATCAGGCGCAGGACCAATGTTTTAACGTGCTTTCCAAGGCACGGGAGCACAAGTTCTTTAACAAAGAGCTCGATACGTTTATGGCTAAAAGCTCTCGACTTCACTACATATTACAAAACAAAACCTCCGCCGCGTCTGTCTGTCTGTTCGTGATAAACTTAAAAACTACTGCACTGATTTTCATGCTGTTTTGACCAATGTATAGAGTGGTTCTCGAGGAAGGTTTTAGTATATAATTTGACCGACATTCACGCGGGCGAAGCCCCGAGCATCAGCTAGTTATTTATAAAGTTGAAAGTTTAATTTTCTACACCAACGCAGAACTCAAAGGTTCTAACGATGCGCTCAGAAAAATGCTACAAAGTCCAATAAGCTATTACCTTGTCATCACGTTCGTACCTACTCAATAAAAGGATGTTAGCTGATCATTATGAGGTACATAATGGACTCTATTAACATGTAAATACTATGTATATAACACGTTCATGTACGTGAATGTCACATGGTGACCGATGACGTTTTGTCATTAGACTTTAGTCAGTTCGAAATGAGTATTCATTTGAGTTCTTCACATCATCTAAAGAGCTGAAAAAAACATGGTTTTATTGGCTAATTTGCATATGAATGATGTAAGACCAACATATTAAGCCCTTTACTTCTTCTTAGAGACGAAAAGATGGTAAAGGGGATAGAACCAATGTGGCATATCAACCTCGCCGCCATTTTGATTTTTTTTCGAAATCGCGGCCCACGATGAAAGGGGTATGTATGGATGGAAGACATATAGACGAACAAAAAATGACCAGTAACACGGTACCCCAAAGTGTCACGTTACCGAGATATTACAATGGCGGTGGATCGATATGCCAGCTTCCATACAAAAAAGTTTAAACCCCTTTGCAATAAATATGGCCCAAAATTCAGCTATGCGAACTCCGCTCGCTGATGCAGGTGGTCAAGTGCGCAGGTGTCAAAGCATGCAGCGCCAGATGGAAGGTGGGCCATTGTCTGTGGAGACACGCGGCATACACGCTGAAATCTGAACAGTCCATGAACCCCCATCTAAAGAGATTTATCCTTGCTACGGCCGACTTGCTTCGAATTCTATTTAGAGATTTCAAAGTCGGAAGGCTTATTTAATATGGAAATACCTATATATAGGTTACGCATTAGTGATACAGGTGTAACCAGATGATAAATTACAGGTTTCTTTAGCAATAGGGAGAATCCTATAACAAACATAGGACTCCTCCAAGAAAAGATTTGCTGGCAGAAACATTGAGTCCATCAAAAGGTTATCTAGACATCGCTAACGGCGATAAGACCGCCATTATACTCATAAATTCAAGAATATAATAAAGTATACAGTGATAGCTTAGTTGTGTGACCGTTGGACTGTCAAATCAAAGGTCCCGCGTTCGAACCCAAGACACGCACTTCTGATTTTTCGGATACATGTGCATTCACGCCTGAGGCAGGACGGCAGGACAGCGCCGTCGAGGTCGACCGCGGCGAAGGTGGCGTGACGATCTGATCATGTTTGCGGGCTAACATGGCAGAGATCGCACATGGTAGAAAGGTATGGAAGGAGAAAGGGGAGGCCTTTGCTTAGCAGTGGGACACAATGTGGGCTAGCAAAAAAAAAAAATGTGCGTATTGTTTAATATCACTTGCTCCAGTGAGTCGAAGTCAGGAGCCTATGGGCGGCATAAAACTGACACCAGGTTAGCCACAATTACTATCCTCACGATAAATAATGTTGAAGAGTAACTTACCGAGTTGTATAGATCCCATAATCTGGGAAGACTGTATCTTCTTGTAGGTGATCTCTCCGCCCTCGCCGACTCGCCGATGACCGATCTTTCTGTCCGATTTGTGCACCTTGCTGATGGCCCCCGAGGGGCCCACGGCCGGCTGTAAGGAAAAATTCTATTAGATTTTTGAAAAATATAATACATTACTTGAAAATATGTAACAGGCAGTCAATGGTCCAGTATTCAAAGGCTTGTGGAGTTCAGATGAGGAGTCGCTGCAAATAAAATACTGATATTCGGCTGAATTCGGCAAAACTCTTCGGAAAAAGGTAGGCAGATGACCAAAGTTCATAGGACTGAACCTAACGTCAGTTCAGAAAGGTCAGGTGCGTAGTACTCGGAAACGGCGTGGATGAACGTAGAAGAAATAATATTTGACAGATCTGGGAGTCGCACCCGGTACCTTCACGCGAACACGTTTTTTTTTACGTGTGAAATTTTTTGCTTGTTCCGGCCTCATCCAGGGTACTCCTGCGATGGCAACAATGACGTCAGCCCATCTTACTTTTTTTAATACATTCGAAATGTCGTCGTGGTCGCCATCATTCTCGACCTCATTAAGGCATAAATTTGGTAAAAACATTCCTAAAACTATTAATTTTACGACAAAACTTAACTGCACAGACATTCTTCATACTTCTAGGAGTCAACAAACCCATTGACCATTTGCATATCACCTTTTGAATAAAGAAAATGTTAACAAGCCTATTTTATTTTAATAAACCAGTTCGTTTCGTTACTAAGTAGTGAAAGAGACAATTAATGAAGTAACACATTCGACTTCGGCCTCGATTGTGCGAATTTTGCATAACGAGTTATTTTATAGAACGGTATCGTTTCTTGGATTGTGTGTTTTTGGGCTAAGAATAAGTTCTCTAGGTTTTTACCGGAGTGCGGCGAAGCCCAAAAGGAGGGTTATTATGTGTTTGACCTGTATGTAAGTCCGTTTCTTTGTTCCCTTATAACTCCTAAGATTCGGATAAAATATACGTCGCTACATGTCTTGGTGGCGCGAGTGTCACAAGCTACATTCAAATAAAATAAAAAAAAAATGTGGATAAATCGTGAAGTTCGATTTTTTTTTCTTTCATTACCATCGAGTAGTGTATCTAAATGAAGGGTTTAGAAAGGTAATTGCAAAAATATATACTACTTTGATTGAATATAAAATTCAGAAAATAGAGTGGACCCCGCCTGCTTTCAAGTTTTGTGTAATTTAAAATGTGCTTGTTTTTGCTTTTCAGTTTTTTTAGTCGGGATTTTTATTTAAAAATATGACAAAGCTATTGTTTTCAGAGTTCCGTACCCGAAGGGTAACCAGCGGAACCCTATTACTAAGCCTCTGCAGTCGTATGTCCGTCTGTCTGTCAGCGGGCTGTATCTCATGATTCGTAATAGGCAGACAGTAGAAATTTTCACAGAATGTGTATTTTAGTTGCCGTTATAACAACATCATCATTATCATTCTCTTGCCCTTATCCCAAATCATTTGTGGTCGGCGCAGCATATCTTCCTCTTCCATACCTCACTGTTTCTCGTCATCTCATGAGACACCTCCTTTCTTACCATATTATCATTCTTAACACAGTCCATCCATCGTTTCTTTGGTAACAACAAATAATAAAAAAATAAAGGAGGCTCCCCTATTACAGTACGGACCCCTTTTTTTTTTTTGGTGGGTGGAAAACCATCAAAAACCCCTCCCGCTCTTGGGCAGAGCGAAAGGGAGTGTCAGACTTCTACTAACTAAAAACCACCCATGTTCCTTCTTAGCCCTTCATGTCGAGGCCGCGGTATCTCTAGCGAACAACCCGCAGCCCCGACGGGACGGTACGGACCCCTTGTTACTTGGTTCTAAGAAAGTTTTATTTTTTAAAGGCCATGGTCATATTTTCTCCGGCATTTCCCTACCTTGAATGGCCTTATGCCATCCAAATTCAAATAGTGTAATAGCTTCGTTAACTACTAAAATAATATTTATTTTACAACTTTAAGTGGTTCTTAGAAAGTGTTTTTTTTTTTCAAGGTAAAATATAAATGTGTTATCCAGTCCTTCAAACTTGTTTATCTATATATATAAAAATGAAACCCGTTTTCCGTTGTCACGACTTGGCATGAAAACGGCTTGACCGATTTGGCTGTTTTTTTTTTTTAAATGTTCGTTGAAGTTCAAGGATGGTTCTTACGGCGAGAAAAATTCGAATAATGGCCGGAAAAGCCCTAAAAACAGCCCTTTTCTTTTTCCCATACAAACGTTTTCTAACTAAAACGTAAAATCAATTTGAGCTTTAATACCGTACCCATAAAGTTCAAGTGTTAGTGGAGAGGTTCCGGGAAGGCAAAACAATTGAGTGACGTTCAGTTGTTCAGTCAACGAATGACAACTTCAAACAGACCATACGACATTATCACAATAATCACAAATAATTACTGTTTCTTTCCCAATAGAAAAACGATTTTTCAAATGGTGTTTGCGTATAATATAAAAATTAATTGCTGTTCGTTAGTCTCGCTAAAACTCGAGAACGGCTGGACCGATTTGGCTAATTATAGTGTTGAATTATTCGTGGAAGTCCAGGGAAGGTTTTAAAGGTGAGAAAGTGGTAGGTAGGTAGGTAGAGTAGTAGGTAGAGTAGTAGGTAGGGTAGTAAGTAGGATAGTAGAGTAGGTAGGGTAGTCGGTAGAGTAGTAGGTAGGGTAGTAAGTAGGTAGGGTAGTAGGTAGGTCGGGTAGTAGGTAGGTAGGTAGGGTAGTAGGTAGGTAGGTAGGGTAGTAGGTAGGTAGGTAGGGTAGTAGGTAGGTAGGTAGGGTAGTAGGTAGGTAGGGTAGTCGGTAGGTAGGGTAGTAGGTAGGTAGGGTAGTAGGTAGGGTAGGAGGTAGTAGGTAGGTAGGTAGTTGGTACACAGGCAGGTAGTAGGTAGGAAAAAGGGCATTGCAACGCATGCCGGGAACAGCTAGTGCCATAATATTTTTCTTCTTGGATCCCTAGAAATAAGGTAAATATGACTAATAAAGGTAAACATTGCGTAATCATTGTTACACCAATGTTATTCTTGATAAAAACAAGATTTCATCTTATCATGGGCAAAAACTGAAGTATGTGTCATGTTTTTGTTACTGAGTGAAGAGATTTGACTTTACAACATGGCTACTTATTTCCGACTCCCACTTGGCCTTGCGTGGTGGATTACGGCCCACTCTTTCTCGCAGATAGGTGGGCCAGTGTCCCAGAATTAGGAACAGAACCTGGGCGACCGACCTCAGCGCGAGTAAAAATGGAGAATACGTTTCTCAGCGTTTCTTCTCCACGTTTATTACGCACACAGTGTGGAACTCTCCTTCGGCATTTATGTTCCCTCTCACATTTAACGTCTGCCTTCAAATCAAGAGTTCACAGGCATCTTCTGGGCACGCTCGTTCCATTAAAGACCTCATCCATCGCTTTCCATCAGGCTGTGAGGTCAAGAGCAGGCCCATTTTGTAAAAAAAAAAAAAAAAATTCTCGAAACTTTTATCAAAATCGTTAGACCCGTGTTCGAGAACGTGATTACAGATATTGCTCTTTTAATAGCAGAGGATAGGATTATATAGGCTGTGTATCACCATCACCAAAGTTCTTCTTCGTTCACAATACAATCTTAACGAATGATGGCACTAAATTCAGAAGTTAACCAAGATGGTTGAGCATGGCACTAGCAAAGAGAGACCTTCACCCAGCAGTGGGTGAAATCGGGCTGTGGATGGTGATGATGATAAGGTTTCATATTCATCAGCCGTGATCGAGGTCAGGAGCAAGCCCATTTTCCTACAAAAAGGAAATTCTCAGTTCCCGTCGTCATGATTATGACGAAGAGACACACGTACAGAAATTTACGCGACGTAATTTCAGTGTAATGTGATGTAGGGAATTTAATAAGCATTGAAGGCGTATTCACGTCGAATTTATGTTTCCGAGTTTTTGGTAGACTGTCTGTCGCTTCTATGTGGTAGCGTAAAGGGAATTTAATTTTTGTCTGTTTCTTGCGCTGCTGTTTGACTGCTTCGTTGGTCTAGTGGACGCAAGTGCGACTGCTTGGCATGCGGTCCTGGGTCGGGTTGCTCGGTTGATAGCAATAAGCCTTTTTTTTTTTTAACGTTGCCCCATATACACTGGGGTAAATCTAATTAGTCCGTCAGATAGTTGAAAAAAAAAATAATGGACACATATTTTTTCTTTTTTCAGGTAAACAAAAGACGAAGACGATACAGTGCTCCGAAAAGTCGTGTCAAGTCGTGTTAAGTCACAAGGTTAGTACTTTTTTACCCGCTAAGTGACGTCACAAGCCCCCACTCATGATTTTTGATACGTTTTATTTTCATCAATGTTTATTAATTTGATAAAACAAAAAACACGCATCGAATATTTTTCGATAATCTAACAGACGGACTTATTAGATTTTTTTGGTGAAATACCCTATTGGCGCCCGACACGTTGAAATTTAGCGCGGAACTTTTGTTTAGCAACGTTGTCTGTGTCGCGCGCCAAATGTTGCCTAGTGGCTACAAGGCTTTAGGCTCGCCTCCTATTATATGGGACTTACACATGACTGGCGAAATGCGAGTTGTGACTATTAGGTAAACCTGGGTTATTGTATATTCGCCACAAAGTAAACTCGCCACGAGAAAAAGTATGTGTAAACTCGCCACATCTCTATTTTCATGAAGAAAAATCCGCCATATTGGTTATTTCCGTACAGACAGCAGAACAATCAAACAATGAGTAAAATAAAACGTCATTCGCTCGTGTGGATGTCGGTCAAATTATATATTAAAACCTTCCTCGAGAACCATTATATCCATTGATAAAAACACCATGAAAATCGGTGCAGTAGTTTTTGAGTTTATCGCGAACAGATATACAGACAGGACTTTGTTTTATTATATGTAGCGGTACAGTTATTTCTATTAACATTAGGGCTTCTTCTTAAATAAAACTGAGAAAATATACTTAATTTGTTTTATTTTAAAGTAACAAAATTGCACAGTCAGAACACAAAAATCATCGAGAAGAGAGAGGGGCAGTGTTGCCAACTTATACAAATAGGCAAAATAATGGGGAACGACCCTATGGCTATTCAGCCAAGAACTAAATTTTCTTTTAACAAATTAATACTCCCACTAAAATTTTACATCCTATGAGTAAAACATATTCTTTATGTACTAATCAAACATTACATTGCACTATTATAGCTTATTCATTATTTGCTCTCTTAGAAAAATAAAAGATTGAGTAGGCAATGGCTTTGTTAATATATCAGCAAGTTGATTCTTACTTGGGACATAGGATATATTTATTAAACCATTCTCCACTTTCTCTCGAATAAAATTGTATTTGACATCTATGTGTTTGGTTCGCTTATGAAACACTGGGTTATTAATTAACTTAATAGCACTCTGATTATCAACACATAGCTTAATACAGTCATAGTTTTCACCCAACTCTAACAACAATTGCTGTAACCATAGTATTTCCTTTGCAGACTCACAGGCTGCAACAAATTCTGCTTCAGTGGTAGAGAGAGCAATGGTCTTTTGCTTTTGGCTCAACCATGTTACTGGCCCACCATTCATTAAGAATATATATCCAGTAGTGGACTTTCGAGTATCCACATCACCTGCAAAATCAGCATCGGAGTACCCGATAAGATCATTGCTTTCTCCATAACTAATACAAACATTTCTTGTATTAACTAAATATCTAATCACACGCTTCACTGCATTAACATGTTCTAGGCTAGGATTATTAATATACCGACTCAACATGTTCACCGCATATGAAATGTCAGGTCTGGACACTGAGCATAGAAACAACAGTGAACCAATAGCTTCCCTATAAGGAAATTTCACAGCAGTTGTCTCAAGATTTTTACATATAACAACATTGGGATCAGCAGGAGTTGATGCATGATTGCACTCACTCATATTAAAAGTTTTAACAATTTGATCGATGTACTCTCCCTGATGTAAACATATACATTTATCAGACTTCAAAACCTTTATGCCCACAAAATATGACAAATTCAATTCCTTAATTTTAAATGCCTGTTTCAAGAAACTAATTATGTCTTTAATTATCTTTTTACTTGATGATATTATGAGAGCATCGTCAACATATATTATCAGTATAACCTTGATACTTTCAACGTTTCTAACAAATACACAGTAGTCAGCTTGTGACTGAACAAAACCATATAATTTTAAAAATTCTGTAAACTTTTTGTTCCAACACCTTGCTGCCTGTTTTAACCCATAGAGTGACCTATTCAGTTTTAAAACATTACTTCTGTCAACAAGCACACCATCAGGAATTTCTAAATAAATTTCTTCTTCAAGGTCCCCATTCAAAAAGGCTGTTTTGACATCAAATTGTTGGATTTCTAAGTTATATTTAGCTGCAATACTAAAAATAATTCTAATGGAATCATACCTCGTGGTAGGGGAAAATATTTGCTGGTAGTCAATACCAGGGACTTGATTGAACCCTCGTGCACACAATCGAGCCTTGTAACGGTTCACTTTTCCATCATCTCCCCTCTTGATGGAAAATACCCACTTGGCTGTGAGTGTTCTCTGTCCAGCTCGCTTCACTGGTGTCCAAGTGTGATTCTCATCGAGAGCATTTAGTTCTTCTTCAACGGCTTGCAACCATTCATTCTTCTGCAAACTCTTCATTGCTTCATCAAATGATGATGGTAATATAAATTCCACTAAATTGGCTTCGAAATTCAAATTTCTCCTAGGTCTCAGATTTATTGGTTCACATGGAGAATCAGCGAGGGTCTGTGATGGTTCATAATCAGGATCATCACTGTTGCAACTGAGCATACTTTCCTCATTCTCTTTCAATGAGTTTTCAGCTGAAGAATTATCACTCAATGTAGGATCGTCTTCGAGTATGACTTCAGAGTTATCCTGTTGGACATTTTCATCACTTTCTTCTACAAATATTTTTGCTATATTCTGTCTTTGTTCAAGCAATTTATTCTCATCAAAAACAACATTTCTTGATACTTTAATTCGTTTTGTTTTCATGTTGAACATTCTGTAATTGGTATTTTCATACCCAACCAATATCATCTTTTCGCTTTTTTTTTCTAATTTGGTCCGCAACTGATCAGGAATATGGACATACCCTTCACTACCAAATACTCTTACATGCTCCAAAATAGGTTTGACTCCATTCCACAACTCTGATGGTGTTTTGTCTGATGTTTGGCTAGATGAGGTTCTATTAAGCAAATAAACTGCACAATTTATTGCTTCTGCCCATAAATCCAAAGATACATCCCGTGCATACAGCATAGATCGAGCACTTTCTACAATTGTTCTGATTTCTCTCTCTGCACACCCATTTTGTTGTGGAGTATATGGGGCAGTACATTCATGAACAATTCCTTCTTTACCTAAGTAGTCTTTAAATGCATTATTAATGTATTCAGTTCCATTATCTGTATGCAAGACTTTTACACTGTGCATGTATTTGTTTTTTACAATCGCATTATACTTCTTGAAATATTCAAGAGTATCGCTCTTATTTCTCATGAAGTACACATATCTGTAGCTGGTTGCCGCATCCTTGAATAATAAAAAATATCTCATACCTTGAATCGATGTATGACTCATTGGGCCGCAGACGTCACTATATACCAGGTCACCAGGCTGCAGTTCTGCCCGACTTGATTTCTGGAATGGGAACCGATGTTGTTTCCCATAAGCACATGCTTCACACACTAAGTCAGTTTCATTACTTTTCTCAATATTTAAACCTTCGACAATATTGTTCACACTCATTTTTTTTATTTCTTTTAAGTTTAAATGTCCTAATCTCTCGTGCCACTTTTTAATATCACTTTTATTTTTCTGCACTAAGTTGCATGTATCAGGAACAACTGTTTCAATGTCCAGTTCATATAAATTGTTTGATTTCAATTTTGCACTCATCACAACTTCATCACCATTGTAAATTAGAGCACTACTGTGTTTCTTCACTATGTGTAACGAGTCTTTTAAGCCTGTTACATACTATTGCATTCTTTGCTTTGATTTGTAGGCTCTGGTTGGTGTTGCCTTATGAAAATTCATTTTTGGTTGACTTGGATTCGTGAAGTGGTCACACTGATTTTTATTTTCGATGCTGTCAAATTGACTTTGACATTTCTTGCTTTTCGACCTACAGCCTTGAATCAATGGAGTGATTTTTGAGCGCTCCAATAAAATCTCAAAATATAACTTGAGATGGGCGGCATCTAGTCCCTAATTATGTGGTAGCCGATTGCCCTTGTCATGATCCTAATTGGATAGCCTTTATTTTTTAAGGTAAGCGAATTCTTTGTGATTTCGGTCCGTTCCGCGTTGTCATGGCTATTTTGATAGCAGACGCTAATAGTTTCCGATATTTAATTGTTTCAGGATCTTTTAACTTCATTTTATAATTATTTGCTTGGATTCATTCATCTACTGATGACCACATTTTGATTTTTGGAAGAAACGGTGAGTTTAATTGTATATTGCTCGTAACGATTTCTGCAACGATTTCTAAATCGATCGCCATTTTTTATCCGCTAACGATTATTCATGTTTGTTTTCAGCCACAAGGCGTTTTTTTCCATATTACTTAAATTTTTGAACGCACTCCCCTACCAAAATGCATATATCTTGGACCGCCGTTGGCAATCTCGGCGAATATCACCAAGATGCTCTTGGATAATCCATCAGGTTCCTAATTTAGTCGACGGAGTTTGGTATGGTTTATGATACATAACTTCAATTTATTTAAAAAAAGTGCAATAATGACAGGTCTTAGAATAACAGCGATGTCATCTTAATTTTACACATTAGAGCTGTTAGCTTTAGAATTAGAAAGGAATTTTCAAACCAGCAGCCTTCGGGTAATAAAGTCGTTCTTACTTTTCATGATTGATTTTTATTGATGCCTTCCCGCTTGAAGATTAAAAGTCTCAAGCTCCCGCAGGTAAGTCTATCCTTGGCATAGTTTTGTGTGTACTCCAGGCGCCCGAATTTTCACTTTTACTTATTTTTATTTGGAGCACACCACACAGTTTAATTTCATTCATCTCACTCTCTTCTCATCACACACTCCTCTTTTTTTTTATTATTACATATGGTATAACCTTTTCTTGTTATCATGCCTTCAGAAAATAAATTCCTTCTTAAGTTAGGCACATGCAGTACTTCATGTAACATGCTTAACTCCCACTGTCCATTGACACATCTTTTTATTGAAATTTTTCCAATTCCACATACTTCTATGGACTCTTTGTTTCCCAGTATCAATGATTTCTGAGTACAAGCTGTATATTCTTTAAAAAATTCTTTTCTGTACGTCATGTGGGCTGAAGCGCCACTATCCAAGATCCAGGTGTCTTCTTCTGTACCACTGCATATATTAGACTCAGCTACATTAAAAGCTAGCATGGTATTCTTATCTTG
Source organism: Diarsia brunnea (assembly GCA_949774965.1). Classification (NCBI taxonomy): domain Eukaryota; kingdom Metazoa; phylum Arthropoda; class Insecta; order Lepidoptera; family Noctuidae; genus Diarsia; species Diarsia brunnea. The sequence goes on from OX459023.1 coordinate 4,295,097, forward strand.
AGCTGGTTTCTTATGTACTTTCTTTGGTGCACGACATTCCTTGGCAAAGTGCCCCCTTTTTCCGCAGTTGTAACATTCAAAACGATGCTTCACAGGTTTTTCTTTGCTCATATTACTTGTACTAGGTTCATTTCGGGTTGATTCTTTCTTCTGTTTAGTATTAGCAACCAAAAAAGCCGTTTCTTGTTCTTCTTCACAAATAATATTAGCTTCCTCATCGAGTAGTCTTGCCGTTAAGTTATTCAAGTTTTGTTTTTCAGGATCCAGCGACATCCATGCTTGCCTGAGTGATTTATATTTAGGAGGCAGAGTTCCCAATATTTTCGTGATTATAGCAGTATCGCTGATGCTTTCGCCACTTTCCTTAAGCTGTTTGGCAAGATTTTCAACCTTTGCAATATGTTGTGCCACACTATCACTTGTTGCCATTTTGTACTGGTAAAACCGTTCATGAATTAACATTTTGTTCAATTCGCTTTTCTGTTCATATATCGACTCTAATTTCGACATGATTTCTAGAGCGGTTTCACAGTTTTCTATTAGGGTTATTTGATTTAAATCCATCGACGCCGTGATGACGTACATAGCCATGCCGTCATTTCTTAGCCATGCATCTTCATTTGTTTTGGTTCTAGGTATAGATATATCGATTCCTTTTGCTTTCAGGGCACATTTATTTGGAATTTCCATTGCCTGAAGTTTTTTCCGTCGAATTTATCCACACTCAAAGTTCGTTCCATTTTGAGGTTATGATTTCTTCGAAAATGCAAAATATGACTTCTTCTTAACTGTTTTCTTTATTCTTCAGTTTTTAGAGCTTCCTGGGCCCATAACCTATTAACATTAGGGCTTCTTCTTAAATAAAACTGAGAAAATATACTTAATTTGTTTTATTTTAAAGTAACAAAATTGCACAGTCAGAACACAAAAATCATCGAGAAGAGAGAGGGGCAGTGTTGCCAACTTATACAAATAGGCAAAATAATGGGGAACGACCCTATGGCTATTCAGCCAAGAACTAAATTTTCTTTTAACAAATTAATAATTTCACAGTCACCTGCATCTATTTTAAACTTTTTCCTCGAACTCTGACTCAGTTTTCCTAGCATTATAGGTACTTTATTCATAAGGAAAACTCTCTTCCGTCTAAAAATAGATTGACAGGAAACAAGGTAATAAAAAACAGCTAGCACTAGATCCGCGACCGGAATTTCCTCATCATTCGCCTACCCTTTTCCTAAGTACGTTGGGGTCGGCTTCACATTTATTTATTTGGAAAAAGCCCGCCACACTACTTCCAAACCACTGCAACTCCTGAAAGCCAGAATCAACAGTGCCGACCACCAGAAAAGCGCCGAGACAATGAAGTTCGACGAGGTCCCAAAGAAACAATTTAACTGTCCTGGATCCCGCAACGAAATGAATCAGAAAAGAATAGCGGAGAAGTATGAAAAACTAGACGGGGTTGGCTGGAGCAGCAAGTCTTCTTCTTCCATACTTCTCTAATACTCGTCCTATCAGCAGTCACCTCCTTTCTACCCGTATTATCATCCTTCACACAGTCTATCCATCGTACGACCAGACTTACAATAGTTCTATATAGATACAGGGTGTAAATCAACCCATCACACAGCCGTCAACCAAGCATTCTGTACATGAAACTGGGTAAAAATTTTTGCTGGGCAACGACTTTTTTTTTTTGGTCAAAAATCTAATTTTACGGTAAAACTCAATGTACCACTGCTGTTAAAACATTGTGTTAGTGGATGCTTTGAATAGTAACCGGGTCATGGAGATCATTTAAGTAAAGTTATAACCTGAAAAACTAGTATTTACAAAAACAGCTGTGAAAAATTTGGAACTTTGACCCCCAATATCTCCGTAAATAGGAGGTTCCCAGGTATGGTCTAGAACAAAAAAATTATCGCAGAACAAGAACAAGTGCCCTTCGTTTGCGTTAAGGGTACTTTTACACCCTATATACAGGGTAAGAAGAAACATGGGTGGTTTTTATTCTGTAGAAGTCTGACACTCCCTACCGCCCCGGGGCCCAGAGCGGGAGGCATTTGATGATTGCTCACCATCCAAAAAAAAAGGATCGTAGCAGGTAGCGTTGTATATAAACTGCCTGCCCTATAGGGAAAAAGGCGTCATTATACCTATGTGGCGATGGTGTAACATAATTGGCACGGTCTAGAGAAGCGTGACCTCGTCTTGGCCGTCTGTGACCTCTCGTTTCCGGTGGTTCAATCCATGGAAACTGTTAGTCTGTAACAGCGCTTCCTAGGTGATTTCATGTGATTTACGTGTGTAACTAGTGTTCAATGAATATATTCGTTACGCCAGCAATATCTTTTGTTTTGCTGTGTTGCAGTCATTCGTCATCATCATTCAGATTCGGAAGGACAGAGATGCAGTTCCGGTTTTATTATTCTCGCAGTTACGATTCTGACTTCCGGGTTTGTTTTGTTCTAGCAGTTTGGGGGTCTTCAGCTTGATCCACGAACTCGATCTGGGACCGTGTGATGGATTATGCGGCCCACTTACAACACAGAGAGCTGAGACCTTCGCCTGGGATTTCTAGCCATATAATTCTTCACACAGTCCATCCATCGTGTCTTAAGTCTTCGTCTACTCTTATAGACATTTTTGTACTTGTATACTAAACATTTTCTTCGATACCAATTTTAAGGGTTAAACAGAAATGTACCTATATTACTTACAACCTCTGCCTTTCTGACTCCTAAGAATTAATATTATTGTGACCTAGTTTATAAGCCTTATAATGCTCTAAGTTTTTGATTATTCTACTGTAATGTCTTTTCTTAATCATATTTATTCACAGAGCAACTTAATAATAGACACAACATTTTGGGAGATAAATAAAAAATAAAACCACAATTCGTCAGACAACGCAAAGAAAAACCGATGAAGATCCGAAATATAAATTTTTGGACGAGCTTAATATAAGATTGGTCGTAAACCAAAAACCATTCCAATTCTTACCATTTCTAACTAAATATGTCACAAACTTTTAGACAGCCGTCCTAACTCCCAACTTGGCAGCGAGTAGCGCCCCCTACCACCTTTCTTTCACCTACATTCAGTTATTTATAGCCCACCCACCATCGTCGCGGTAACCGCATGCCAGGAAAGTAACAGAAATGTAATCGGTAACAAAATGCGTTTGGAATAGGGTGGTAAACAAAAAAAATCTAATTAGTCCGTCAGAAAGATTTCGAAAATGATTGGACACATATTTTTTCTTTTTGCACGTAAACAAACAATGAAGACGATTCAGTGCTTTGAAAACTCGTGTGACGTCATAATGTATGACATTTTTTACCGGCGTGTGAAGTCACAAGACCCCACTCAAATCTTTGACTCGTTTTATATTCGTCAATTTTTATTGATTTGATGAAACTAAAAATACGTATCCAATATTTTTCGATAATCTAACAGACGGACTAAGTAGAATCATATTTTTTTAGTCAGGAAACATCCCTATTAGTTTGCTATTACGAGTATATTATTATATCGTAAAAGTCGGACAAAGGTCAAGTTCGCAGGAGATAGTTGTTGGCAATAAGCTCGCCCTCTATTACATGGGACTTAACATAACTGGCGAAATGTGGGTGTACTAGTAGGTAAACCTCTGCCTAACCCATCGGGGATGAGAGGCGTGGTGTAGTTGTGTCATGTTTTCGCAGGAGATTTAATCGTGCACTAGTATTCGCATTCCATTTCCTCACTCATAGCCCGATGACACTCATCGTCATCATCTTCCTGTTCATACTATCATTTACCCTTTTCATATAATTCCTCACACAGTCCATCCATATTTTCTTATCACGGCGACGACTATCCTACGCGACCGAAAGGAGATCAGGCGAAGCGTGCTTTCCATGTCAGGGGGATGTCACAGGCCACGTGATGGCGTGATGGTCGGTGAGTGATGGGCTAGCTCGCCGTCCGTCCGTCTTATGACGACAACAGGCCGTGTCGGCGGCGCGTTCGTGTTCCACGCGCGCCTCAAAGAGATGTCAGCAACATGAAAGGGGCCCGCAAGGGCCGACGCCCGTCGGGGCTGCGGGTTGTTCGCAAGAGATACCACGGCCTCGACATGAAGGGCTAAGAAGGAACATGGGTGGTTTTTAGTCAGTAGAAGTCTGACACTCCCTTCCGCTCTGCCCAAGAGCGGGAGGGGTTATTTGATGATTTCCCACCGCCAAAAAAAAAAAAAGTGGTATGTCAAATCATGAACTTCCATACTCCATCGGGTCTATTGTCTGCATGAATTTGTCATCACAATTTCAAAGTGGCATTTCTGCCATCAACTGTCACATGGCCGCACCACCTAAATTGGTAAGGTCAACGGTCCCAAACAATGATGGCTTAGTCGTAATGAGTCTGTGGTGTTATATTCATGATACATTTGAATGTTGTTGTGTTACTTGTGGACATGTGGACTAATCTGTGAAATTGTTACTTTTCACTGATGTACAAAGAGAAGAGGTATTTTTCAATTCGATACATAACATGACGCCTGTAATCCCCGAAGGGTTCCGCAGACGTCTAGCTATTACTACATCCCCATTTCGCCAGTTTTGTTTATGTCTCATGTAAAAACGGGTGGGCCTATTGCCATCAACCGGGCACAACTACCTGCTACTACCAAATAAAACTTTGCCTAACCTGGGAATCGAACCCAGTACCTTATGTACAGCAGTCGCGCTTGCAACCACTAGACCAACGAGACGGACGACGGGTTTAAAAATAAATTCTGTTTAGTCCGTCAGTTAGATTATCGAAAAATTTCGGATACGTGTTTTTTGTTTTATCAAATTAATAAAAATTTACGAAAATAAAACGTGTCAAAGATCGTGAGTGGGGGCTGGTGAAATCACTTTCTGGTAAAAAAATTACCAAACTGTGATGTCGCATGACTTTTCGAAGCACTGTATCGTCTTCATTTATTGTTTACGTGAAAATCGAAAAAATACGTGTCTTTTTTTTTTTTTTTTTTTTTCTAGCCTGTACTGTCCCACTGCTCGGCAAAGGCCTCCCCCAATTCCTTCCACTTTCTCTTTTCCTGAGCCACCTCGAACCACGTGTCTAATATATTTTGGAAATCTATATGACGGACATTGATATAAAAACTATATTATAACTACTGGTTCGAGGCGGCACAGGAAAAGAGCTCGTGGAAGGAATTGGGGGAGGCCTTTGCCCAGCAGTGGGACAGGGTAGGCTAAAGAAAGAAAAAAAAAAAAAAAAAAAACTATGTATACGCAGTAATATATAAGTCAATGATGACGGACAATTTTTTTTTTTTGTCAACTACCATATTCACACGAGCCAGTGTCAAGCCACGCGATATTCGTCAAAACTTGATGAACGCAAAATCCCATATTACCCCTGAAAGGGTTCAGTTTACATACCAACTTCAACTATTACAACTAAAAGCTTTTACGCTATAACTTGTGAGCCTAAATACATCGTCTTTTGCCAAAACCAGCCATATTTCAAGGATGATATGACATAATATCCTGGAGTTTCTACACTGTTATAGCCAAGTAGGTAGTTTATTAGGACAACTGTCTGATACGATAAAAGTCGTTCTGTTCAGACGAAAATAAGGCTGGTTGTAGAATGGGCAAAGTTTGGTAATCCGGGATATTTTTGAAACAGCATATTAGGGTAGCAGACAAAAAAAAAATTACCGTCAGATAGACTTCCAAAACATATTGGACACAATTTTTTTTTCTTTTTCACGTAAACAAAAAATTAAGACGACACAGTGCTTCGAAAAGTCGTGTGACGTCAAAGCTTGGTACATTTTTTACCACGAAGTGACGTCACAAGCCCCCACTCATGATCTTTGACACGTTTTATTTTCGTTAATTTTTATTAATTTCATAACACAAAAAATACGTATCCAATATTTTTCGATAATCTAACTGACGAACTAAACAGTATCATATTTTTTTTAATCAGGAAGAATCCCTATTATTACTACATATTACAAAACAAAGTCCTCCGCCGCGTCTGTCTGTCTGTTCGCGATAAACTCAAAAACTACTGCACCGAGATTCATGCTGTTTTCACCAAAGGATAGAATGGTTCTCGAGGAAGGTTTTAGTATATAATTTGACGCGCGACAACGCCGCGGGCATCAGCTAGTTTCGACTATAATGTTCTCACTGATGACAACCCTCTTTTTTAGTGCGAGTGACGGAGATTTTTGAAAGCTTGATGTAATATCTCCTCATAGCAAGTATGAGCCCTCTGACGATTAATGGTCAACCTGCCTGTCAACATTATCTACCTGTCCTTATCCCATTCTATTTCTGTATTTTGCGGTGGCCGCAACACCACGTATTCTCTTTCCACTTTTCCCTGTCAGACCGCAGACGTCAAAGCATCATTTGGTCAACTCAATGTCTGCATACATCTGCGTTTGAAAAGGCATCGCAGCCTGCGATATTGTGTGTATTGGACTCGTATTTTTTCTTTTTTCACGTAAACAAACAATGAAGACGATACAGTGCTTTGAAAACTCGTCTGACGTCATTTTCTAAGACATTAGTATGACGTTTTTTACCGGTGAGTGACGTCACAACCCCCCACTCCTTTGACGCGTTTTATCTTCGTCAATTTTTATTGATTTGATAAAACAAAAAACACGTATCCAATATTTTTCGATAATCTAACAGACGGACTAATTAGAATCGCATTTTTTTAGGCAGTAAACATCCCTATTGTGTTGACTCAACACTTCGCAGTCAGTGGCACAGCTTGTAACTGCCGTTACTTTAACTGCATGTTTTGACGCACAATAAAGAGGGTATACTACTAAAAACATGAAGTACTTAAAGCTATCTCCTTCAATACATTGTGGTAACCATAAGTACAGCGGTTGAGTCAGAACTGACAATGGTTTGTAAGGTCGGTTCCCACAGTGAACGAAGGACATAACACACCGTTATGAAGAAATTTAACTTTAAAATCATTGTATTGTGGGTTTTTGTGAATGCTTTTCGTTAAAGATATATTTTTTCTTTGAACATTTTAAGATCTCCAGAAAAGAGGTTTTAGGGCCTTCATAGTTGAGAATATTTTAAAGATCCCAACACATCAAGGTACTACGATCTGTTATAAGTAGATTGTCTCTTTATCGCTAACTAGCTGATGCCCGCGGCTTCACCCGCGTGGATGTCTGTCAAATTATACACTTAAGCCTTCCTCTTGAATCACTATTAAAAAAAACCCGCTTCGAAATCCGTTGCGTAGTTTAAAAGATTTAAGCATACATAGGGAGGGACGGACAGACAGCGACAGCGACTTTGTTTTATACTATGTAGTGATGATGATGAAGCATTAGCTTCAAAGTTGATTGGGAAAATTTGCAGTTTCGGGTAGCTTAATTCACACATTCATACATTGCTGTCTGTACATTGCCCCAAATGCTATTTTGCTGAGAACACTCTTCGTGGTTGTTTAGGGTTTCGAACCTCAAACGAAACCCTTATAGAATCACTCGTGTGTCTGTCTGTCCGACCATCAAATTTTAGGCTCAGATAATGGGGGGGGGGGGGGGCAGATTACAGGAAAACCTGTAAGAAGTCTATGGTGCTAAAATAACACGGAAAATCTCCCAATATCTACTACGGAACCCTTCATGTGCAAGTCCGACTTGCACTTGGCCAGTTTTTTCATCGCGAATAGTACATAATTGGATTAGTCGTCATCATTCCGATTCCGTTGGGTCAGAATTCAGATAATACCGTAGGTACTAAAATTATGAAGTTTGATCGTTCCTGACTGTCTGTTAACCAAAGATCATGGAAAAAGGTGTGATGTTCGTGCGATCATTTTAAGATCATCATTTCAGCAGAAAGATGTCCACACTGAACATAAATCTTCCTCAAGTGTCGCCACATTGACCAGTTTATCGGTCTACGATTGTATGCTGAACAAACTTATGGGCACCCATAGAATATATGCTTTCAAACGGTTATTATAGTACGATCAAATTATCTTGACAGGTCTGAACATAGGCTCTGCGAACTTTTACGCATGTGCACTCGTGAACAAAACTGTTATGGCCAGATAAACAAATATACGATCAGAAAATATCAAATACAGTGAGAAATACAAATAAAATAAATATCTAAACACTTTTAGACATATGTTGTAACAAAATAACCTATTATTATTATTAATATTTCGATTCGACTGACCTTCCGATAACGGATGATTTTTTGTCACAAACGAAGGTATTATTACGTTAAAGGTATTATTGCATAATTATTTGACAAAATAAGTGCCCACTAACACTTGCAAATAACAAATAAAATGAACTTAACACTAAACAAAAAATTTAACACCAATAATAACAATCAACAGTAATATTGATAAAACAAACAAAAACACAACGAAAACTTTTATCACCGACTGTGCTCAAGACAGAGATAGCGACACAAACACCAAACTAATGCTGACGTGTGAGTGAGACACAATACCTCGAACCGAATATGGCCGAACTTGCACGAAGGTCACGAAGTTAACAAAAAGAGATGTGCAATGTGCATGTGCAATGGGTGTCGTTTAATCGATTATTCTTCTAATCGATTGAAATTAAGTAATAAAAATGTTTATATTCAATTTTATATTGAGGTTTTAAATGTTCGCAAACATAAATGTTACTCAAGAAGTCTATAACAAATTTCTAAAATTTAAGTAAATCATATCTTTTAACCAAGGAAACATAATGTTACTAAAATTTATTTTGTAATAAAGATGAAAACTCAATTATTAATAACAAAATTCACTTTATTAGTTAATGTAATTAGTTAAATAGCTTCTATACACAAAAAAAAACGAATTCGAAATGAAACTAATCGATTACGATATTTGATCATATAATGGATTGATTGTATTTATGTAAGGTGCATCTCTAGCCTAGACTACCTCCCCCCGACCCCCGCCTCATGTCACCATTTGGTTCCTAATAAATGTTACTGCGCAGCCTTCTGCACGAAGTTCGGACCTGCCAAGATACTTTGGTCGTACTGTATCTGGCTAGGTGTCTGGTTTCCCAATCCCCATTGATTTACTCCATTTGAATGTTGTTTTGAAACTATACGAAACTGTGTTTGCCTACGTCTGTAAAACCATAAAACCATGAAGATATATTCCACACACTGGCAATGAGAACGAGTCTTTATTCCATTTTATTCCGCAGCACTGGCTGAATGCCAGCTTTGTATTGCTTTTTTCCCCATAGACAATATTTATAAAGACTGAATACTGATTTCTTAGGCTGTGCGGTAGACGCCTTGGGTTGTCTGATAAAACTATAAGTATGGTAGTTTCTCTATGAAAAATGGGATGAACATGGCATAATCAGACTGTTTATGCTGTCGTCTACGGGGTCACAGACCTTTTTTATGTGAAAGTGCTCAATGGGAACCGTGTGGTATAGTTCTGTTCAGACTTTATGGCGGCAATTGAGTTTGAACCGAGCTATACATAGTAAAATATGTCGGTTTCCTCACGATGTTTTCTTAGATCGGTTTTGAGAACAGTGGTCATGAAATACATAACACGAAAGTGTGAAAGTGAAGTGTACCGTGGGATTGAAATATGGACGTTTCCTGACTAAAAAAAATATGATTCTGTTTAGTCCCGAGTCCGTCTGTTAGATTATCGAAAAATATTGGATACGTGTTTTTTGTTTTATCAAATTAATAAAAATTGACGCAGATAAAACGCGTCAAAGATCATGAGTGCTTGTGATGTCACTTTCCGATAAAAAATGTACTGCAATGTGTCGTCGCACGACTCGCACGAGTTTTCGAAGCACTGTATCTTCTCTGTATCGTCTTCATTTTTTGTTTACGTGAAAAAATAATAAATATGTGGTTGTCAACTACCACTGTTCACACGATAAACATAATACGCTAGAATTCTTGAAGTGGTTGATATACTTACATACTTATGTATGTAAGTACGACCGTTTGGCCAGTTGTGTTCAATAGGGGATTAGCCCTTCGCCGTTACGTAGTCAACGTGTTTTCTTGTAACTTGAAGTTGTGTTAGAAAAAACACGTCAAATATAGTGATAGACAGGCGGTACTAGAAATTATGTTTTTCCTACTCAATCGCTATTCTTTTCGCATTAATTTAGTAGAGGTATTCAAGGCATTTAAATTATGGCTGCGGGTTGTTCGCAAGAGGTACCGCGGCCTCGACATAAAGGGCTAAGAAGGAACATGTGTGGTTTTTAGTCAGTGGAAGTCTGACACTCTCTTTCGCTCTGCCCAAGAGCGGGAGGGGTTATTTGATGATTTCCCAACCCCAAAAAAAAGGCATTTAAATTGTTTCCCTGGGACTTTGTCAAAGGTCATTGTGGCGGCGCTTTTCTGGTGGTTGCCACTGTGGATTCTGGCTTTCAGGAGTTGCAATGGTTTAGGAATAGTGTGGCGGGCTTGCCCCAATAAAAAAGAAGCAAGTGTGATTTTATAAAATATAAAGGTTCCCTTTTAAACACATTTAGAGAAAGAGTACGGAATTTAAAAAAACCACTGATATGCTCTTTGCTTTTATCACCACAACATAATATTTTATCCATAGGTCGTATCTGTATTTCTTTCTTTATCGTGTGGTTAATGTCTTGCCTAGGTCGGTCTGTGGAAGGGTGACCGCCCGAAATACCGAGTTTCCTCCGTGCTTCAGAAAGCACGTTAAGCTGTTGGTCCCGGCTGCCATACATAGATCTTTGGCAGTCGTTACAGGTAGTCAGTGACCTGCAATTCTGACATCCAGTCTTACCAAAGAGTATCGTATTACCTAGTATTAACTGGGTTGTGGAGGTCCGATAGGCAGTCGCTCCATGTAAAATACTGGTATTCAGCTGCATGCGGTTAGACTGGAAGCCAACCCTAACATAGTTGGGGAAAGGCTAGGCAGATGATTGTGTGGTTAATGTCTAACCTGGTGTCAGTTTTTATGCCGCCTTCGGGCCTTGGACTTGGGTAGGAAGGAACCACTGGCTTTACATACCCCCAAAATATATCTAAGTATATATTTCACTTCACAGGTGATAGTTTTACAATACGTGCATGAATACGAAAAAAAAAGTTAGAGTCTTGGGTTCGAACTCGGGACCTATGACACGGTAGTACGACGGCCACACCACCAGACCATCATGGCTTCATACCGTGTCAGTAATTCTATTCTGTATGGCATTAAGACTTGTGAAGTAAAAGTACCAACGCAAAAACTATTAATTAGCACGTGAATGGTAATAGGGATGATTACTCACAAAAAAAATGATTCTAATTCCTAGTCCGTCTGTTAGATTATCAAAAAATATTGGATACGTGTTTTTTATTTTATCAAATCAATAAAAATTGACGAAGATAAAACGCGTCAAAGATTTGAGTGGGGGGTTGTGACGTCACTCACCGGTACAAAATGTCATACTAATGTCTCAGAATATGACGTCATACGAGTTTTCAAAGCACTGTATCGTCTTCATTGTTTGTTTACGTGAAAAAAGAAAAAATACGTGTCCAATATTTTTTGGAAATCTATCCGACGGACTAATTATTTTTTTTTGTTAACTACCCTATTGCCAAAGTAATTTTGTCAATTATTATTCTTTTCACAATCATTGGCCTACTCTGGCTTAGCCCTCAAGGAATATGCGTAATGTTATGTCTTGTCCAAATTTTCCCACGGGATTGATAAAGAGCTCTTATCAGAGTTCATTGACCTTTGATATCATTGTGCTTACTAAAATATTGACATCACCAATCCAGTGGTGATTAGTTTTGAAGGGACTCATCATCATTCTCTTGCCCTTATCCCCATTAATTTGGGGTCGGCGCAGCATGTCTTCTTCTATAATAACTAATTAGGGAGTATCTATAATAACTTTCTGAACAAACAAGACGATACAAATTATGTTAGTTTTAAGTGTGCCTTTTACCTGTTTCCACCACCAATGAGCGCTTTCTAAATAATATAACATCACGCCAGTAATCCTCGAAGGGAAAGACAGAGGTGTACATAATAGTACACCCGCATTTTGCCAGTTATGTTTAAGTGGTACAAGGCAAGCTTATATCCTGTAATCGAACACAAATTCGTACTCGGTGACTGCTACAGAAAAAATCCTGATAGTAAACCTCAATAAAGCTTTGCCCGACCCGGGATTCGCCAGGAATGCTCAGCAGTCGCGCTTGCGGCCACTAGACCAACGAGGCGGAGATCTAAATCATCATCATCAGTCTATAATGTTCCCACTGCAGGGACTCAGGCCTACTCTCTAGGAGAGGGGATGGGCTATAATCCACCACGCGGGCCCAGTGCGGGTCACATTTCTTCGAATTTTTGGTTCTAAGACATTCCTCGTTTCCTAACGATGTTTTCCGTCACCGTTTTGAAAGCAGGGGTGATGAAATAAATTACACAAAGTAATGCACCTGCCTGTTTTCGAACCCACGACTTACTGTTCGTAAGTCGGGGCCGACACCACTGGGCCACCGCTACTCATCTGAGATCTAAATGAATGCCTAAAATTATTGCACTGTTACAATATGAACTCTCAGTGGCGATTCGTTTTATTAGGATGTAAAAAATCTAGTAGTGCACTTTTATTTTGCAATTTGTTCAGGCTGTGCGACAAAAATGGGTTATGGGCACAATTTTTGTTTCTTTGTCTGTATTTTTGTCTTTTTTAGTCTTTGATAAGACCTCCCCCTCCTTATCGTAGGCGTCTGGAGAGGTGGGCAAAGATCGTCACTCGTCGGACGCCTTTTTTTGGATGTTCTGAAATCATTGAGCTATATTCCTTCTTGGCCCTTTGTATTCCTGGGCCGCGATATCACTTTCGAACAATGCGCAGACCCGGACTCACTGGACGCCTTTTTTTTTTTTTTTTGGGGGGGTGGGAAATCCTCAAATAACCCCTCCCGCTCTTGGGCAGAGCGAAAGGGAGTGTCAGACTTCTACTGACTAAAAACCACCCATGTTCCTTCTTCGCCCTTCATGTCGAGGCCTCGGTATCCCTAGCGGACAACCCGCAGCCTCGACAGGACTCACTGGACGCCTGACGGAAGAAATCGCAGTCGATGTAGACCGCGACGAAGGTAGTGTGACGATCTGATCTTGTTTGCGGGACTAACATAACCAGATATCGCACAAGATAGAGAGGTTTGGAAGGAGAAAGGGGAGGCCGTTGCCGGACACAGGGCAGGCTAAGAAATAACCGAAGCTGCGGGTTGTCCGAAACAGATACCGCGGCCCCGGACACAAAGGGCTAAGAAGGCACATGGTTGGTTTTTAGTCAGTAGAAGCCTGACACTCCCTTCCACTCCAGGCTAAGAAATAACGCTCCTTTTGGGCATTGCCGCAGTCTGGTAAAAAAACACGATATTCTTCTCTGAGGCAGGATAGAGCCCAGTCACTTTAAATATTTTTTTATATGGAAATACAATATTGTTATTTAATCTCATTAAAACTAATAATTAGTCACGCGTAGGTAGATAAGATGTTATCACCAAATTAATTATCATGAAACTCTAATAAAATTTAACTAGAACCTACCATACTGTCATAGAATAACAAGGATTTTTTAAACTATGATTTACTTTTTTTTTTGGGGCTGGGAAATCATCAAGGCTTCTACTGACTAAAAACCACCCATGTTCTTTCTTAGCCCTTCATGTCAAGGCCGCGGTATCTCTTGTGAACAACCCGCAGCATTGACGGGATCTAAGTCTACTTTAAGTTGACATGTGTGCTACCAGATTGTGATTAATTATGTAACAATTAATGTTTTAGTCAGTTTGTTTGTTTACTAATTTGGTTCATTAGTTTATTTTTAATTTGGTGTAGGTAACCTAAATATGAATACAGTAGGTATAGGAAGATTTTATGTATTCAAGTAGGAAAATAAAATGATTGAATTATTAAACAGCTGAAACTTAATTACGAGGAAAAATAATTGCATAATGTTAGTATTTAATTAAATCAGTTTTTTGTGAGAGTTTTATCAACAATGCCTATGTTATCAATTTGTTTTTTTATTTTAAAAAGTAATTATAAAAATTAATTTACACTTTTTGTTTATTATTGTCTCTTCTCTATATAATAATCTTTAGATCTAAGGGTTCTAGTATTCAGGCATGCAAGTGGCTTAAGCCAACACACATTGTCCAATGCTGGGCCTCCGTACTCTCCATATAATATAAATCTCCTTAAAAATTCCAACAAAAACATTTCACTCTAAAGTCATAACAATAAACCTACTAGAAGCAGGTAGAACAAGAACAACAAAAAAAAAAAGATTACCAAAAACAAAAAAAAAACACTAGCCAACTTTTTGTTGAAAAGTTAACCATTGTTGATTACAATGGATTTCAAGTAAGCTGGTTGTTTAAGACATTCTTTTTTTGTTTTAAATTATTGAATTTGGAAGGAAGATCGTTTTTTTTTTGTTCCATAGAATACAGTAGCCCATTCACTGTTGTTTTACCTTTGAATTTGAATGAAACTGATCTTTATTTTCATAGACTTAAGGTTCTTGTCATAAGGTTACTGTAAATATTCTGTCCCAATTTTATTTTAATATGGGATGATACATAATATATTATGCTTTTCATTCATGCCAATGCTGCTTTCTCATTATTTACAGGCATGCTTTTTGGGGGAAACCAACCATATGCTAATGTTATGAGTTAGGAAAAACCAGAAATCTATCAGCTTATGGTAATTTAATGTTATGGTACTTTTTCTGCATCACCCAAAAGTTAATTGGTAGAAAATGCCCATGGTTTTAAATCACCCTCTATATTTCTGCTAGAAGTTAAATAAATTAGGATAAGTCACATGAGGTTCAGTATAATACTATGTGAGGCAGAGAGAGTATGTTAGCTATAACAAGTAAGAAATTCAAGTCAAAAGGGCCTCAATAAATATCCAAATAACATGCCTTCAATTTATTAACAATTCATTAAAAACAATATGTTGATTGTTTTTGGTTGTAAAGATTAAAATTAAATCTGGCAATGATGTAACACACCTTATCTCTGATAGTAGTACTATCAAAAACAAATTTGTACAGACACATCCCAAAAACTGCTCAACACATTTTGATGGGAATTCCACCTTAATAATTATTGGGTTGGTGTTTTTTTAACCATTTTTTGGTATAGATGAGTGTATGAACTGTGTAAGTATGTCTTAGCAAGATTGTATTGTATGCACAATAGTGTTACTTAGCTGTTTCTCAGCGCGTAATCGTTAATGAATCTCGAATGCTAATTACAATTACACACAATTCATTTAGCCAATCTCTACAACACTTTCTCCACATAATTTCCAACTTTTCACACAGTTATGAATGAAATTGACAAAATAATAACAAATAAACCTATCACTTACATCGTACGGCACATTTTTCTCAGCGATTGAACTCTTGTCGCGATCTGTAATGAAGAAAATGGGCCGATGAGCATTGTGAAAATCGTCCTACTTGTCAACGTTATTATCTTGTTACAATAGGATTATAACAATGGAATGCGTTGTAGTATTATTAGATTTAGCAATGCACTACCATCTTCGTCAGCTCCTGAAGGTCCAGTCGCGCTATCTGCCTTTTTAGAAGCCGAAGTGTCCATCACTTCGATATGATCAGTATCTCCTGAAGCCATTTTTATTTTTTTGTTACATCCCCTATTTTGAAGTCTCTCGGTTGTATATTTGCACAATATTAATTCGCATGGCTCACATCACACTTGCATCGCTTACACAATGATTCACTATAATTTAATTATAAGAAATCAATTAGTTTACGCGAAAATGCTCGCCCGAAGCATCCGTCTGACACGACCACTCATAGTAACTGGGTTGCCAATTAAAATATTAATGTCTTTGAGTATAGACAGCAGACTTAAGTGGGTGGACGGGGTTGTTATCGGTACATTCTTGCAGTATTCTTTGATTTTTTACTGTTTTGAATTATATCACATAGTAAGAAATGAATCCTTTAGTAGAAAAATATTAAAATCGTGAAATATTTACGATTGAGTTAAATTTACCGATTTAAACATGTGACCACGACAAGCAAAAACCAAAACAGGGTGTCAATCGCCATTACTTATTTTTTTTTAATTAGTAGACCATACAACAATGTGAAGAGTGCGAGTCCCAGTTAGTACTGTAGTCAACGATGCACTTAATAAATACTGGTGAAAAGCCACAAAGTAATTTGAATTTGCAAGCTACTTGCACGTTCGCATCGTTTATTATTTTGCGTTTGCAGACGCATGTAGCCATAAAGCGCGTCGGGATTCGGCGGCAGCGACCTCTCGCGTCCGGCCCTGGTGTAAGCCATGGTCCGGGGCGAGAGGGAATGGGACGCCGTCGCCTCCTTCTGCGAAGAAGTGATGCTATCGAAGGAGGTGGCAGAACGTGAGAGGGAAAGAATCTCTCGTCCCAGCCGACGCTAGAGACGATTCAAGCGTCGGGGGCCACGTCACGGCTTCCGGCCACCGTAAGTGCGGGCCTGTGGACGGTGAGTAATGGGCTAGCTCGCCGTCCGTCCGTCTTATGACGACGACAGGTCGTGTCGACCTCGACGGCGCGTACGTGTTCCACGCGCGCTTCAAGGAGATGTCAGGTGTCACTGTCAGCCTCGGCACAAGGGCTCAAAAGAAACATGGGTGGTTTTTAGTCAGTAGAAGTCGGACACTCCTTACCGCTCTGCCCAGAGTGGAAGGAAGGAGGAATCATTCGATGATTTCCCGTCCCCCCCAAAAATAAAGCCGCATCCCCAATATGAGTCGCGCGGTTCATAGTGAAACGTTCCTGACAGGCCGCGCGGCTCAGGCCTCGCTCACACCCACACTCACGAGGCTCGGCCTCTCGAAGCCGCGCGGCCCTAATGGGAACACGCCGTTAAACATGCGCATAAATAGGCACAGTGCACAATTATTATTATCGCAGGCAAAATATTTTTATAGGCATACATAGAATATCATCGTAATCTATGAAGCGACTAGTGAACAGATTAATAGTAGTTTTGCGTGGTAGATTTACAAATATTTACATGGTAACTCCAACAAACGCCATGTTTATTTCTTTACCGTCAATTCGTTGCCGCGGTAAGATTTTTTTTTATAGGTTATTAGTTATCTTGGCGTCTGTATGTATAAGCTAAATAATTACAGATTATTCACGAAAAACGAGTTAATAAGCAAATAAAAATAACCGGTGCAATAACATTTCGATTCCAGTTTCTGTGAAAAGGCAGTGAGCAGTTGGAAATTTCAAGAATACATTAGGAATTGCAGCGGCGTTCATTGAAAATGGGCAAAAAAGTAAAGGAATATAAAGCTGGCGACTTCATCTTCGCCAAAGTAAAAGGATATCCAGCATGGCCGGCCAGGGTGAGTGTGAAATATAAGTGATTTGGTTGCCAATGTGTGTTAAACTGGAAAAGCTTGTGCCTTTGTGTTCTAATTGGGTGTAAGCGCGGGAAGACATGTTGTATCGCGGTCCCGACGCCTTCGCTCTGCCCCAAGGTCTCAAAAAGCAAATAGAGACAATATTATCCACATAATTTACATGTTTGATATTGACACAGTAACAGATCACTGATCTGATAGCATTGTTGTAAGAACGTTATTCAACGACGCTTTTCCTAACGGGGAGCAGTTTTCGCGTTCTAACCATATTGCCTTGCCAACATATTTCAATTGTTATTAAGAATTATAACAAAAAAAAAAACAGAATTCTAAAGATAAAATATTGTCACTGTTGTATAGGTGAATGACATTTGTAAATTACATAAAACTAAATGGTTTTGTTCATATTAATTCGAATGATTACATAGGTTAGATAAGACAAGGAAGCATTAAATTTGTTGTAATTCCTCATGGATTTGTTTTGATTGTTGTTTTAATAATGAATCATTAAAAATATTGATATCAACAAATATGGATTTGTTCAATCTTATCTGTCATTTCAATTTTTATTGGATGCTGTTTTCATCTGGCTTGATAGCTGATTTGACTTCAATTTTGTTTGGCCCTTGGGTGGAAGGTCCCAAAATTAACTTAATTCTTTTTTGAAAAAGTACATCCAACACTTTTATTCAGAGCTTTAGACTAACATTACACACATACTTAAAATCACGCCTTTTTTCCATGGGATAAGACTCAAGTCACAAAACACCACCTGCTATGATCCTTACTCTTTCTTATTCAACTAACATTATGGAGAAATATATACATTAGAATAAAATAAAATAGTACAATGATAATTCTATTTGTTTGTTAGAGGTAAATATAAAAAAGACTTACTACTTTGAAAATGCTAGTAAATATTAGGATCATGAGGAAACTCAAATGATCCTCATGAACATACTTAAAATACGGATGTTTCCTGACTAAAATAAATATGATTCTGTTTAGTCCATCATTGAATAACGAAAAATATTGGAAATGTATTTTTTGTTTGTTCAAATCAATAAAACGCATCAAAGATCATGAGCCCCACCCATGTTTTCGAAGCACTGTATTGTCTTAATTTTTTGTTTACATAAAAAAATATGTGTCCAATAGTTTTTGGAAATCTATCTGCTGTTTTTTTTTGTCAACTTCCCTATAATCTCTCTCTTCAACTCATGCCTAGAAAAACACTGTTAAACTGTTGGCTTAAGCTGTTGTTTAAAGATCTTTGGCAGTCATTATGAGTAGTCAGAACCCAGAGAGTCTGATAACCAGCCTTACCTAAGAGGTTATGTATTTCCCACTTACTGGGTTGTGGTGGTGAGATAGACAGTTGCTCCATGTAATATACTGATATTCAGCTGCTTCTAGAACACTGAAAGCCAACTCCCAGAAAAGGCTAGTAGTCATATAGATGAAAATTAGCTTTACAGCTACTAAATTTTTTTAAACAATTTTTTTAATTCCAGGTGCAAAAGCCAAATGGAAAGAAGTATTTTGTATATTTCTACGGAACCGGAGAAACGTAAGTCTACATTATTGTATTTATTTATACTTGACTATAAAATATTCTTAAAAAAGATATTAGTATCATTTTGTTTGTAAATAATTTAGTGATAATATTAAAAATATTGAAACTAAACACAACAATATTGATAAGAAAAGAGTTGTTTACTCTCATATTATATCCCTAATAATTATGTCACAATAGTTCTTATCAAAATGATTACATAGAAAAGATACAATTTTTCAATTAAAATATCTTGTCACAGTCAATTCAGTTAAACAGAATTCTGCAGTTTTATATTATTTTCAATAATCTCATACAAAATAGAAAAAATATTATTATCAAAATCAATAGTAAAAAAAAACAAAAAAAAATCAAATTGGGCTTATAATCAGTACTTTTTGTATGTCAATGTTAAAACCCGGCCTTCGCCACTTCCTAGGCGACTTATTACGTTTCTTCTGTACTTTGGTGACTGGTGATAGCTAGAGATGGGATATTCGGATGCATATTTACCTAAAGTTAGAATTAATTATTTTCATTCAAATGTAATTTTATGCCAAGTCATATTTACCATTTCGTTAAATTTGATATTTCAGCAGCTTTGAATTCAAATAGTGGTAGAATTTTTTACCTGTTATTAGCAATAAATTCCTTGCCTGGTAACATAACATCACATCTGTAATAACAGAAAGCTAGGCAGAGGCTACCCATTAGCACACCCACATAATGCTAGTTTTAAATAGATTATAAATATTCATTATGCTTTTGTAGTAGGTATGTACTCATAAACTAGTTAAATGCACAATGTAGAAATACAGAAAGAATCGCGTCTTTTTACCCTATTCGGGAAAACAACGTATTCATGCGAATATCCGATTCTATCCTAGTGTTAATACACATCCACACCAAAACACTAGAAAGAGGTGTCGGATTTTGAAGGACCATCATTTGAATTTTTTTCAAAAGTGCAGCTGAATTAGAATGTATCGTTTTTACATGCATCTTTTCTTTATTTTCATGCCACACAAAATATGATTATCCAATTTCCAAAAGGAGGAGGTTATCAATTTCTCTGTTTTTTTTTTTACATCCATCTATTTTTTATTCTAGCGCAAACCTCTCTCCGAACATGATATTTGACTACGCAGACAATAAGGACAAGTTCCTCACTAAGACGGTGAAGCGACGTGACTTCAACGATGGGGTGAAGCAGATTGAACATGACTTTGCTAACAATGTGCCCCTGGAGCAGGTGATTGGGGTTTCTGTTGAGGTGAGATACAAATATACATCTGTTTACCCTGAATAGATACACAGAGATTTAATATAAAGGGAAGAGCCTAAAAACGGATTAAATCCATACTCTAAGCTGGTACTCAGTAGTGTCCATATCCATTTCAATTTGATTTAGACTATTTAAAAGTGGTTTGACTTTGCCAATAGGAGTGTACATAAACTGGTAACAATTGGTGGACATTCCTATTGGCCTACATATACCAAACATAATAATTATTTCACATTTATTATTATTATTAGCTTACATTGTCCCAATGCAGGGCAAAGATCCTCCCCTCCTTCCACTTTTTGCGATCTAATGTGATTGTAGGCCAATCCTTTCAGAAAGAGTCCAGCTCATCCCACCATTTCCTGGGTCTGCCACATTAATGTTTCCTACTTTTTGGTATCCACTACGTGGTAATTTTTGCCCATTGCTCCTCCAACATGTGGCAGATGGGATTATCCCAGTTCTATTTCCATCTAGCAGCTGTAAGGCCAGCATCAGCTATTTTTTTTTCACAAATATGAATTTAAAAAAATATGAATTTCTTGCAGGTACCACCAGCTGAATCTTCAACCAACGACTCCGCCAACGATTCTACGACGAATGACACAATGGATGACAGCACTATTGACACTACTGTTGCTGACGAGACTATGGCTGATGATGTAAGTGTTTTTTATGCAATAGAAGTATTAAAAGTACTAGAAGGCCTCTTGCTTTTGTCCTCCGCCTTCTATCTGACCATGGGCACCGGCAGCACTAACACTTGTTAAGCTGTCGAAAAAAAAAAAGTTTTTTTTTCATTATGTTACTGTTTTATTTTATTTTTTTGTACTGTTATTCTGGT
This sequence comes from Diarsia brunnea, assembly GCA_949774965.1. Classification (NCBI taxonomy): domain Eukaryota; kingdom Metazoa; phylum Arthropoda; class Insecta; order Lepidoptera; family Noctuidae; genus Diarsia; species Diarsia brunnea. Next base: position 4,316,261 of record OX459023.1, read on the forward strand.
TTCTGTCTACGAAAACATCCAAATTATCCGAGGATATCCTAATAATATTCGACGATCGCACTTAGACATCTCATCTCCTTTGCGTTCATAAGTTTTTTCATAAATAGGCAGAATTTCTATTATAAAGAACAAAATACCATTCAAATTCGTGGTGGGTGTTAGAATTTTCAAGCTCGCTACACTCGCTGTTGAATTCTTTTTTTTTTATTTTGCGTTTATCTGTATAGATCGGCAAAGTTATTCCTTGAATCTAACATTTAGTTTCACCCTCTTGGAAAAATGTTTCGGTCGAAGGTCGCAGGGTAAGTATTTATCAACACTTATTTGTTTTTATTTGCAGACGACTCTTAACGCTACTACCGCCACCCAGAATGACACGGCAGTTGAAGATTCTGATGATGTTGGGAACCTGGTTATTGATGAAGGAAAGGTATGTAGAACATGTGTGGTTTTTATTCCTTTGGTTTTAACGATTGACTGGCAGTTTAAGTACTATGGACTTCTTTTGGGTTAGCTCGTTCCATCGTTGACCTCATTTCTGTCTACAGGACAAGATTGAGATCAATAGAAGGCCCATTTAATATAAAAAAACTGGCCAAGTGCAAGTCGGACTCGCACATGAAGGGTTCCGGACCATCCTAGTAGAGAAGCCCCCTTTAATTTGTATTTTTTTTTTGTTAAAGCGGCAACAGAAAAACATATTTTGTGATAAGTTTGTTTTTCTTAGTGTTTGTATGAACGACAAAGTTATATTTGCGGTTTTTTTAAATGTGCTATATCTTAAATATTTGTTTTATTTTGTTTTTAATATTTGTTGTTATAGCAGCAACAGAAATACATAATTCGTGAAAATTTCAACTGTCTAGCTATCACGGTGTTTGAGATGTAGCCTGGTGACAGACAGACGGACGGACTGCGAAGTCCAAGAATGGGGTCCCGTTTTTAACCTTTGGGTACAGAATCATAAATAAGAAAACAACTACCCAAATGTCCTTTCTTTGGTATTGTTCGTTGTGACGTTGAGCTCCTTGAGTTATAAGATAGCTGACAAATGCTTGCACTGACTGTTCCACTGAAATCTGTGTGGTTCTTTCTTCAAAATGCCATCTCAGACACTAATCTGCGTAGTCCTCATGTGAGTTGATCAAGATTATGTCTGGACCTTTAAAGAGGCTATGACTTCTGAGTTTGCATCAGCTGTTTCTTCGCAGACCAGTCAGGTACAGTCAGTACCCAGTATTACCTGACCCCTCCTCTCACACCACTTGCCTTCTTCTATATACGAAGGGTCAGATAATGCTAGGCACTGACTGTACATAACACCACCATCTAATTAAAAGAAAAGATGTAAAAAATGTGTTTGTTAGAACCTTCTCATTTTTGGAAGTCGGTTAAAAACTAGCTCTGCCACAGTTCTCCTGCAAACGTCGACGTATTTTATGCTATTTCTATACAAATCGTCACTGTAATATTCACATGAAGAAAATACCAAATAAACTTTTATTTCTACAGCAAAAACCTGCGGCAACAACCACAAAGAAGGGTAAAAATGACGTTAAACCTAAAGAGAAAGAGAAGGAGAAAGAGACGCCAGCTAAACCAGCGAAGGAGCCCAAGACTCCTCGAGGCAAAGGCAAGAAGGACGAGGCTGCTAAGGAAGATGAAGACGAGAAGAAAGAAGACGAAATTGTTAGCCGGAGCGGCAGGAAGATACGACCGAAGAGGTATTTAATAGGGATGTTTACTGACTAAAAAAAATATGATTCTAATTAGTCCGTCTGTTAGATTATCGAAAATTATTGGATCGTATTTTTTGTTTTATCGAATCAATAAAAATTGACGAAGATAAAACGCGTCAAAGATTTGAGTGGGGGGTTGTGACGTCACTCACCGGTAAAAAATGTCATACTAATGTCTTGGAATATGACGTCACACGAGTTTTCAAAGCACTGTATCGTCTTCATTGTTTGTTTACGTTAAAAAAGAAAAAATACGTGTCCAATATTTTTTAGAAATCTTTCTGACGGACTAATTAGATCTTTTTTACTAATATTATAACGAGGAAATATTTTTTATTTTTGTATGTAACAAATAAACTTAAAAACTATTGGACCGATTTAAAAAATTCTGACACCGTTGGGAAGCTACACTATCCCCGGATGACATGGGCTACTTTTAATCCCTGTATTACCACGGGAACGGGAACTACGTGGGTGAAACCACGTGACGTCCGCTAGTATTAATTTTATTGGATCAAAATACACACGAACGGCTTTGTATAGCTTGATAATGTCGTGGTGTTTACAAGACATTTTGTGATATCTTCAACGTGTCTAAATACGATCCATAGAAAAAGACGTCTCCTGCCGAAATGCAGTTACTGAGTTCTAAACTGTGTTTGCGATTGTGACGTACAAGTATTTTAAGCGCTGCTTACACCGATCAACGGGGTAGTAGCGTAAGACACCTTTTTAAAAACACCAAAAAGTCGGTGGCAAAATAACGAAATTAAACAAACAAATGTCACCGACTTCAGAAGCTGCTTTTCCTTTGAAGTTTATTTTTTAACTTTTTGGTGTTTTTGATGTCGGTTGTTTTTTTTTATTTTATATTATTTATTTATTTATCCCACCATATTGATACTCAAACCTTTTCTCTCGTTATTTTCCTCATTCTTCTGCATCACATGCCCATACCACACAACTTTTCAGTTACCGGCTCCGCTTACTGATTTCCTCTTGTGTACTCATTTCTCGCTATTATCTTAACTAGCTATTCCCCGCGGCTTCGCCCGCGTGGATGTCGGTACTGTAAAAAACTGACGATTTTCCATACAAACTTTACACCCATTTTTCATCCCCTTGGGGGGTTTAATTTTGAAAAATTCTTAGTGGATGCCTACGTCATAAGAGGAATACGTGTGCGAAATTTTAAGTTTCTAGCCTTGAGGGTTTGGCCTGTGCGTATCCTCAGTCAGTCAGCTTTGCCTCTAGTAGTGTGTAAAAGTACCCTTAATGCAAACGAAGGGCACTTGTTCTCCCCACCACTGCGATCATTTTTTTGTTCTAGACCATACCTGGGAACCTCCTAGTTACGGAGATATTGGGGGTCAAAGTTCCAAAATTTTCACAGCTGTTTTTGTAAATATTAGTTTTTCAGGTTTTAACTTTACTTAAATTACCTCCATGACCCGTTGACTATTCAAAGCATCCACTAGCACAATGTTTTAACAGTGGTACATTGATTTATTACTGTAAAATGTGATTTTGACCCAAAAAAAAAAGTCGTTTCCCAGCAAAAATTTTTTCGTAGGGGTACATAGTTTGATGTACAGAATGCTTGGTTGATGACTGTGTGATGGGTTGATTTACACTCTGTATAGATAAATAATATAATATACTCAAATCCGCAGATACATGGACGAACAATCAGAAGAGAATTCAACGTTACCATCCCCGGCGCCTAAGAAGCGACGAGGTGGCTCCCCGACCCCAGACAAAGAGAAGGAAAAGACTGACCCCAAGGAGAAGGTGCCTGACAAGAATATTAAACAGTTCAATGCTGTAACACAGGTTTGTTCCATTTAGTTATTACTAGCTGATGCCCGCGGCTTCACCCGCATGGATGTCGGTCAAATAATATACTAAAACCTTCCTCTCGAATAACTCTATCTATTCAAAAAAAACGCTTCAAAATCCGTTGCGTAGTTTTAAAGATTTAAGCATACATAGGGACGGACAGACAGCGACAGCGACTATGTTTTATACTATTTAGTGATTAGTGATGAACTAGTTATTGCCTGTGACTTCGTACGCATAGATATTTTGTTGAGTAAGTGTGAAAAAGACAACTTATTTCCCCTTTGTTTTCCAAAAAAAAGATCAAAATCATAATTGGCTATTTGACTACTGTTAAAGATTCACGAAAATGTAATGTTATTTCAAAGAACTAACAAAAATAACACGATGTGTGAAAAAAGTAATCAAATCAATCAAAAAATGCTTAGTTTTAACTGATTTTAAATAAAAGCCAGCGCCACAGAAATGTGACGTCACATTTCATACCTCCATAGTTACGTAGTACATATGGCCGTTTCGCGCGACAAGGATAGAAAGTGCCCCCATCAAAAACTTCTAAAGCATGTAGCTTCTCCATTTCTTCATTGATTTTATTACTTTTTTCACACGTGTTATTTCTGTTAGTTCTTTGAAATAACATAACATTTTTGTGAATTTTTAACAGTAGCAAAATAGCCAATTGTGACAATTTAAATAAAGTCAACCCAGAATTTGGTGAAGAGTTAGGCACTAATAGGACAAACAGGACAATATCAAGTGTCCTATCATTGGTGGGCAAAACTACATTTACCCTCCAGTGTTTGTGTTTATTAACATGTCTTTATTATTTTCAGCCTGAACTCGAAGATCTGAAAGAGCCGTTTAAACCAGGTAAGATATTTATTGGTTATACATCACGCCTGTAGTTCTGAAACAGTCGCATAATGCTTGTAAGAATATAAGACCCATATAAAAGAGGGCAAGCCTAATGTTATTTACTGGACACATCTAGATTCGGAGCTATTGAATGTTACACATATCATTTTTATAAAATTGCCATCATTTAGTAGGCTTTCAGTATAAACTGGTGCAGCTGAATATTTTACACGGAATTACTGCCTATCTGACCTCCACAAACCAGTTAGTACTGGGTAATACAGTAGCCTTTAGTAAGACTGGTTTTTCAGACTTTCAGGCCACTAGTAGCTACTACAATGTTTATAATATAAAATGTTACTTAATTATTTATTTATAAAAATGAAAAAGGATTATTTGAATTTAGTATTATGCGAGCTGAATAGATTTCGGTTTCTTAGGGCGAATTGCACCAGTGAAACAAAACGCGATCAGTTCGCCATATCGAAACAATCAAAGACAGTAAGGCAGACACCATCGAATTAAATTAATTCCTTTCTAATCGTAATAAAGTGTATTTTTCAATATTTGGAACAACAAGGCTGACCGTTACATCTTGAATAAACAAAGGTATCGTTTTCAGGAACGAGTGATACCAAGATAAGTAGGACTGCAATAGTCGAAGAGGTCAATGAACTCATTAAAGATGTACCCGATGACAAGTTGGAAGCAATGAGTAAACATTTAAAATTCGTACTACAAATATATTTATCGAGCGATAAAAAAAATGAATTATTTTTAAATAAAATAAAATAGAAGAAAAATTTACGTTATATTTTTATTTCACTACTGTGGTACAATAAAGCATATTATTCTATCTGAATCAAAAAGTTTGGAACCATCATTCAGTGTTCACCGAAAAATAAAATAAAATTGCGTCAGAATAAAACCTCTTTCAAACTCAGGCTGAACACGGGCTTATCGTAACAAAAAAAAAAAAAAAATCTAATTCTAAAGTCAAACATTTTATTTTTACCGCGAAAGGTAAAATTTATTTTTGCCAAAAATTTAGTGCAATTATTTTGTTTTTATTAAAATTACTTCAACAATGGACGATAAAAGTAATGATAATAGTCAATTTAGTTTCAAAGATGAAATTTTCAGTCAGTATGACGATAATTTCGCTACGGAAGATTGTTTGAAGAGCTATGAGACTAATATTGGAACTTGTGACGTAAAAATGCGTGAAGGTAATTATTTATACAAAATACTAGTTTATACTTGTTTCATCAAAATTCAACTTATATTTACCGTGAATTTGGACATGGTTATTTGGACTATGTTAAATTATTTGAATTTAATTTTATACTTTTCTTGCAATGATTTTTTGTCAATTCGTAAAATGGTGACTGTAATGTTACTGTTTGCTCAAACGTCAAGTAATTACGTATATAACATTTAAAAAATCGTTTATTTTGATGCAACTCCCTGTCTATTATTATTATTAAATTAACTATTCTTAAATAATCCTCATCCACACGGGTGATTGTTATGAGTAAATAGGTATTTGATATTCAACGATGTTGAGCCAAACATTGTGAAAACAGCAGTGCTCATCACACCGCGCGTTGTTGACTTTTTAATTAAATATAGGCTTTATTTTTGGATTTATTCTTCTAAGCAATCTGTTAATTAACATAACATCACGCCTGTAATTCCCGAAGGGTTAGGCAGAGGTGTACCCATTACAACACCCACATGTTTAATATTTTACGAAATTATAGTAAAATTGAATTAGACACATTGAAAATTTACGGTTATAAACTTTAAAAAAGCAAGAGGATATATTTGACGCGTTTTTAACCCTATTTGTCAGAAGCAGGATTAATTTTATACTGTATTAAGAATTCATATTTTATGAACATTTTTAGATTCAAACTCAAACAAAGAAATTATAAAACCGAATATTTCTCAATCCAAAATAATACCAAAATTCGGTAAAAAGAAGAATTTGAAGAAGGAAGACAAAAAACCAGTAGTGAAAGCTAAGAAATTCGTTGCACCGATTAAAAAATGTACAAATACTGAAAGTAATTCCACTAAAAGTAATACTGGTCAAAAACAAGAACTTTTAGGCCAAAACTTGTTACCAACACGTAACACCAACATGGCCAATCAAGACAAGCCAAATTTGAGCCAAGATTTTGAAAGTTTAAATACTACACCATTCTTTATGCAAAATATTAACAGTAATATGGAATTAGATCGTAATACGTCACAAATAACTAAGAATTTACGTAATATTGATGCTTATAATAACGTTCTGAGTACCTTAGATGATTCTATGAACATGGGAAGTATGGACTTACTGAATCCACACCAAGGCATTGAAAAAGTTGATAATACAATAGACAATATAACACCATTTTCACAAGAGATGATACCTAGAGATACATGCAAAGATATTCAAGGAAAAAGTAAAACTGTCAACCAAAGAGTATCATTACCACAGAGAATGAAATCAAATATACTTGGCAGTATAATTTCAAGTTCTTTAAATATATTGGAAGATGAAAATGTTATTCCTACAGAAAATCTGTCTCTAGAAGCACATTCTGACCAGTCAAGTATAAAAAATCTGTCACAGACTGAAAACCAATCTTTTTGCTCTGTCACCTCTTTGAGCAAAACATATAATAACTTGGACTGCAATAGTTTTAAAAATGGCGCCCACATAATACCGGAAGGAAATGATTTTTTGGACCTATTTAAAAATAATGACTGTGCAAAAGTGAAGCCTGTAGCTATGAGTACTGAATTCGGTGATATAGGTTTTAATACGAAATATTCTGATTTTATGAAGGATTTTGGATTAATTGATGAGCAAAGTGAAGAGGAAAATGAGGCTATTTTGAGGATTGTAAATATGTATCCTAATGAAAATAGTATATGGAAGAAAAAGTTATCCAAGTTAAATTTTGAGTAATAAAATATTGATTTGTTAATATTTTTGCTTTTCATTTCGTAGATTTTGATTAGAGCTTGTGGCTAAATAATAACATCCGCTCGGGCCGAATTTAAGGTTAAGCCGCCCTAGCCTAGGTTGGTCCGTGGATGGGTGACTACCCATTACATGCCGAGTTTCTTCCATGCCTCGGAAAACACGTTAAGCCGGGACCAATCCCGGTTAGTCGGTGGCCCAGTGTCTGACAACCAGTCTTACCAAAGGGTATCGTATTACCCGGTACTAACTGAGTTGTGGAGGTTAGATAGGCAGTCGCTCCATGTGCCCTCATTCATATTCAGCTGCGTGCGGTTAGACTGGAAGCCGACCCCAACATATTTGGGAAAAGACCAAACAGATGATAAAATTTTGGTGATATAAAATTGGAAAAGGTTATAGTTTCGAAGTTTAGGTGATTCTCAGTATCAGCCTTTTTTTTTTGGAGGTTGAGAAATCATCAATGACTCCTCCCGCTCTGGGCAGAGCGGTATCCCTACCGCTGCGTCGAGACTTCTACTGACTAAAAACCACCCATGTTCCTTCTTGGCGCTTTGTGTCGAAGCCGCGGTATGTCGACCAACCCGCAGCCCCGACGGGGCTCAGTATCAGCCTGAAGGCATAAGAAGCGAAATGTGATAGTTCTGCACACCACTACCACATCATGTTAAATTCATTAAAACACTAACCGAATTGATTGACATGGGACTTAAACATAACTAGCGAAATGTGGGTGTACTATTAGGTACACCTTTGCCTAACCCTTCGGGGATTACAGACGTGATGTTATGTAGATTAAAATACGAAATATAAAAATAAAACAGTGCTAGAAAGGTTTGATTCAGTGTATGTATTTATTTTAATATTATTTTCTGTTTTTATAATATCCCATGTTTCGTGATTAAAAAAAAATATGATTCTCTTTAGTCCGTCAGTTAGATCATCTAAAAAAATATTGGATACGTGTTTATTGTATTATCAAATTAATAAAAGTTGAAGATAAAACTCGTCAAAGATCATTAGTGGGGTCGCTTGTGAAGTCACTTTCCGGTAAAAGATGTACTGAAATGTGACGTCACACGAGTTTTCAAAGCAACTGTATCGTCTTAATTTTTTGTTTACGTGGAAAAAGAAAGAATATGTGTCCAATATTTTTTGGAAATCTATCTGACGGACTAATTAGTTTCTTTATGTCATCAAATTTATTTAAGTATCTTTTCCTACCGTCTAAATAATACTAACCTAACATGTTCTATTCACAGAAGACCCAGAGAAGGAAAACATACTAATAGCTTACCTGCCTTCTGGGCAGTACATTGGAATCAAGCTGTTCCAGTCAAGACCTAACAGCTTCAAGAGTGAATCTTCGCGGCTACAGTGGGATAAACAGGCTGCTTTGAATGCTGTCACACTTAAAATGCAGCTAGGTAAGTTCATTTGCGTTACTGGGATATGAGCTGCACGCGTAGTATGGCGATTCTATCTCTATTCTACCAAAAATAGACAAAGCTTTTTCCCTACAATTTGACATAAAATTTTGCGACAATCTGTCATTTTCCCGATTCTTCCGTCGACAAAACCCGTTTCTTCGGTGGTCATGCTAAGCCGGCTGGATGAGTAGTGGTGGTGGTCCTGATTTATGAACAGTAAGTCATGGGTTCTGACCCAGGCAGGCGCATTACTTTGTGTAATTTCTTTCATCACCACTGCTCTCAAAACGGTGAAGGAAAACATCGTGAGAAAACCGGCATGTCTTAGAACCAAAAAATTTGAAGACTTGTGACATCTACCAACCCGCACTGGGCCCGCGTGGTGTATTATAGCCCATCGCTCTCCTAGAGAGGAGGCCTGAGTCCCTGCAGTGGGAACATTATAGGCTGATGATGATTGGGGGACGAAGAAGGCCACGATCCATCGAGGGGTTCATTTTCTTGGTTATTCACAGCCCGACTTCACCCACGGCTGGATATATTGGGTGTAAAAGTACCCTTAACGCAAACGAAGGGCAATTATTCTCCCCACCACTGCGATAATTTTTTTGTTCTAGACCATACCTGGGAACCTCCTAGTTACGGAGATATTTGGGGTCAAAGTTCCAAATTTTTCACAGCTGTTTTTGTAAATACTAGTTTTTCAGGATATAACTTTACTTAAATTACCTCCATGACCCGTTTACTATTCAAAGCATCCACTAGCACAATGTTTTAACAGTGCTACATAGAGTTTTACCATAAAATGTGATTTTTGACCCAAAAAGTCGTTTCCCAGCAAAAATGTTTGTGTAGGGGTACTTAGTTTGATGTACAGAATGCTTGGTTGACGGCTGTGTGATGGGTTGATTTACACCCTGTAGACCTCTCTTTGATTTGCCAAGCTCCATGTTCTTGTGCCAATTTCATCCAGGATATTCTCGCGATGGCAACAATGTTGTTGGCCCATCTCGTCGCAGAATGATTAACACTTCTCTTTCTAAGTTGTAGTGTATAAGTTACTTTATAATTCATTAATAATAATAATTATGCATTCGGTAAAAACTATTATTTTGAAAATACAAAAAGACACTTCAATTGTATTTATTTGTATAGATTACAGTCCGTATGGTGTCGGACGTAAAGAATAGCACCATCCCATATCTTCTCGTGGGTGTCGTAAGAGCCGACTAAGGGGCTTACCAGAGAATGGGCAGCAGCGTTCTCTGTGCTTTCGTAACAACCATACTGCGATCGCCAACCCGCCTGCCAAGCGTGGCGATTATGGCAAATCCCCCCCTTCTGGGGGAGGCCTGTGTTCAGCAGTGAACATCTTATGGCTGAAATTATGATGATGATGATAATAGATTACAGTATAATTTATTTTTATGTACAACTTCTTAGTGTTAACATACTTTTTACGAGTTTCTTTTTTCGGATATTACAACCTTCAGAATTTTAGGGGAAATTCATGTCTGCACATGAACTCAGAAACATTAATAAACTGGCCATATCTTTAGCACTTTTTACTAAATAAAATGTGTGTTATTGCCAACAGAAAAAGGTCACATAACATCTCAGTCGGTGGTGGCACAACTGGTGACAGACCTGAACCTCACAGACGAAGAGAAAGCGACTCTCGACAAGGAAAGGGAAACAGGTATGTTTGTAGTACTGGCAGTACGTTTTAAATCAAATAATTATTATTGAAAGAAAGAAAATCGTGTTCTATAACAAATATACCTAAAAATCATAGAAAACAAAACTAATACCTAATGCCAAAAGGGCCTCCGATTTTCAGCTGCTGCTCATGGCTGCCAAACGCTCGAAAATATAAACAAACACATAAAAAGTCTAAAATAGGTATTCTGCTCAAGTCCCAACTAAAATAAAATTTTGTATTAGAGTGAACAGGAGCCATTATTTCAGGCTCAAAGCTACCCGTATGAATTTCTAGCCCGTAAAATACTTTTACTTGAATAATTATGTGAATTGTATTTTTTTCATATCATTTGCAGAAGAGAAAAAGTCCCGCGTACAATTCCTGAAGACTGAAATGAAGCTAATAGAGCTAGATGCTAAGATTAAAACCTGCTTGTCTCTCGAGAAGGCAGATACAGAAATGTGCTTGAAACTATTGGACGATTTAACCGGTAAGTGAACTTTATATTTACACCCCAGGTATGTCGTAGGGGCTGCGGGTTGTTCGCAAGAGATACTGCGGCCTCGACATGAAGGGCTAAGAAGGAACATGGGTGGTCTATCTATTATCTATTATTGGGGGTTTGGGTTTCCGCACTTGGTCCTTAAAGTGGACCATTGTGCGTGAGCCATGTTGGCCGATCACTCTAACCAGCCTACTTCCCTCCAGAAGCAGATCAGACTTCCCGGTCTCCTCAGGGCATCCACAAGGGATCTTGGTGTTCCTAGGGTTTCCTCACGAATCTTGGTAACGCCTGTGCACTCAAGGAGCACATGCGCCACCGTCTCCTCCGCCTCCATGCATGCTCTGCACAGGGGACTGTCTGTGATTCCTAGGGTGTGGAGGTGCTTATTCAGTGAACAGTGTCCAGTGATGGTCCCCGCCACCAGACGCAGGCTATCCCTGTCCAGGCGCAGAAGGCGCCTGGTCAGCTTTATATCCAGGGATGGCATAGCTTCCTTGGATTGCCTACATCCTGGTGTCGAGGTCCACCACCTCTCCGCTTGTATTAGAGTGTGGTCTTTTAGCCAGCTTCTTAGCTGCTTGAAAGGAATGGGCACAATGGGTTCGGGTCCGTAGGGTTTTGTGCTGGATCCTCTTCTGGCAAGTTCGTCAGCCGCATCGTTTCCGAGTGATCCGCTGTGACCTCTAATCCATTGTAGTGTCACCGTGTTGTGATTCAGTACCGTGATTCGTTCTAAGGCCTTGTGGCATTCTAGTATTAGTCTTGACGTGATCTGATTATTTTTTAGGGATTGAAGAACTGAGGCACTGTCGGAGAGTATTCGAATGTTAGTATCCGTAACCTCCCTGGCCTCTATAGCGTGTGCCGCTTGGATAATACCTACACATTCTGCTTGGTAAACAGAGTTGAGCATTCCAAGTGGTTTGGATATCTTAATGTTTAGGTCGTCGGAGAACACCCCGACGCCTGTCCCATCGTTGGTTTTTGATCCATCAGTGTAAATCCTTAGCTCTCTTGTACCTGAGTAGTCACACCACTCTTCAATGAGCTCTACGTTGTAGTGTTTTTGGAAGCAGTGGGTCTTCAGGATTCTGTCGATGGGTGATGTCATCATCGGCTGTTCTTTGATTGCATCTTCTTTGATGCGTGTGTGTTTGATTCTGGAATCATTTCTTAGGGTGCCGGATACTTCGAGCCTGAAAGTTGCTATGGCCGCCTCCTCTCTTACGACGAGGTGTAGGGGAGGTAGCCCCAGCATCACCTGTAAGGCAGCAGTGGGGGAAGTTCTCATGTTGCCGGTGATTGCTACGCAGGCAAATCTTTGTAGTTTCTCGAGATCCTTTTGGGTTGTACTTAAGTTGGTCCTGGGCCACCAGACTAAAGAGCCGTATGTAACGACTGGTCTAATAACTGTGGTGTATAGCCAGTAGGTGATTTTGGGGCTTATGCCCCAATTTCTCCCGAGGAGTCTCTTACATTGCCATAGGGCTATACTGGCTTTTGTGATGATGTAATCAGTGTGTTTTGCCCAGTTCAGCTGTTTGTCCAAATAGATGCCCAGGTACTTGGTTTCAGTTGATAGGCTTAGGGTTGTCCCAAAGAAGCTTGGCAATTGTAACGTTGCCAGCTTCCTTTTCTTTGTGAAGAGGACGAGTTCGGTTTTGGTAGGGTTCACTGCTAGTTTGTATTCTTTGCACCAGTCTTCTACTATTCTTAGAGCTTGGCGCATAAGGTTGCATAGTGTGTTTTCGTGTGTGCCGTTTATTATTATGGTCAGATCATCAGCGTAACCCACCGTGTAGTAGCCTCTGCTATTGAGACGTTTGATGAGGCTGTCTACTACTAGGTTCCATAGAAGTGGCGAGAGGACACCACCCTGGGGGCAGCCCTTCGCCACTATGGCTCTAGTGGTGTCGTTTATCGTAACTTGTACGGCTCTCAGTCTGAGCATGTTTGTGATCCATCCTCGCAGGGTCGGGTCCACACCGTATTCCTCGAGGGCTGCGTTGATGCTATGGAAGATGGTTTTGTCAAAAGCGCCTTCTATGTCAATGAAGACTGCTAGTGAAGAGCATTTGTGGTCCACTGCACATTCGATCTTGGAGATCACACTATGCAGCGCAGTTTCTGTTGATTTTCCTGTGGAGTACGCGTGTTGTTGTTTGTGAAGTGGTTGCTCCCGAAGAGGTCCGTCTCGAATGTGTCGGTCACAGAGTCTCTCGAGGGTTTTCAGTAGGAAGGATGTTAGGCTTATTGGTCTGTACGCCTTGGGTTGTGTGTAGTCTGGTTTGCCTGGTTTAGGGATGAAAATGACTTTCACCTCTCGCCATGCAAGTGGTATATATTTCTGTGCTATGCAGGCTTGGTAGATGACGGTCAGCCATGGCGTTAGAGCGTCTACTCCCCATTGTAGCAGGGCAGGGAGGATCTTGTCTAAGCCTGCGGATTTGTATGGTTTAAACGTATTTATTGCCCATTTTATTCTCTCTGCGGTAACCATGGTGCGGGCTCTGGCCCAGTCTTGGTCACTTGCTGTGTGGGTTGGCTCGTCTGCCCAGGTTCTGTCCTCGGAGAGATGGCAATCTGGGAAGTGGGTTTCCAAAAGAACTTTTCTTGTTTCGTGGTCCGACTTGGTGTATGTGTTGTCTGGGGTTTTCAGCGACCCGAGGGTGCGGTCTTGGTCGGTAGATAGGATCTTTCTCACACGCGCGGCTTCGCTGTTCGATTCAATTTCTTCACAGAATTTCCGCCAGGCTGCCCTGCTGGCATTCCTGACTTGTTTTTTGAAGGTGTATTGTGTTTTTTTGTATGAGTCCCAGTCTTCTGGTAGTCTGGAGTTTTTGGCTCTGTTGAATTGTCTGCGCATGGTTTGCCTGAGCTTACTGAGTTCCGCATTCCACCAGGAGTTACCCTTGCTCTTGGTGTTTGGATCTTTTAGTTTGCAGCAGGCGTGATATGCTTCAATTATAAATCCCGAGAGTTTTGTTACGGTGTCTTCAAGTTGTTTGGGGTCTATTAGAATTTGGGGTGTTTGGTGCTGCGTTAGTAGGCAGGCCAACAGCCGTTTGTAGCCGGGTACATTGGTACGGCGTGGGTTGCGTCTAGGTTCGGGTTTTTTTATGTTGGCTACTAGTGAGAAGCGAATCCTTCTATGGTCAGAGCAGGAAGGTTCGTTGGATACGTGCCAGTCAGAGATAAGTTTTGCCGCGCTTTCCGAAGCCAGCGTTAGGTCAATGATCGTTTGTCCGCGCGATGTGACCCAAGTGGGTTCCGAGCCGCGGTTTGCGATGCTAAGGTTAGTTGTGAACAAATATGTGCATAGTACCTCACCTCTAGTGTTGGCTTTGTTGCAACCCCAAAGCGGGTGATGGGCGTTTGAGTCCGTGCAGATGACCAGGCCCAGGTTGTTGTCCTCACAATACGTTACCAGGTCGGCCATCCCTTTTGGTGGGCAGTCTTCATCCTCGCCAGGCATATATACCGAGGCTAGGACGATATCGGGTGCGTCGCCGTCGGTTTTGAGCCTGACGGCTGTTAGGTCTCTGGAACATAATTGCGTGAGTGTGGTGGTGGGTACATCTCTGAACATGGGTGGTTTTTAGTCAATAGAAGTCTGACACTTCCTTTCGCTCTGCCCAAGAGCGGGAGGGGTTCTTTCATGATTTTCCACCCGCCAAAAAAAAAAAAAAGTATGTAAAACCGGCCAGGGTTGGCGCAGGCCTGTGGACGGTGAGTAATAAACCAGCTTATCATCCGTCCGTCTTATGACGACGACAGACCTTGTCGACGGCGCGTTCGTGTTCCACGCGCGCCTCAAAGATGTCAGCAACATTGAAGGGGCAAGGGCCGATGCCCGTTGGGGCTGCGGGTTGTTCGAAAGAGACCGCGGCCTATACACAATGGAAATAACACTTTCTGGTAAAAAATGGCATACAATATGATGTCACACGAGTTTTCAAAGCACTGTATCGTCTTCATTGTTTGTTTACGTAAAAAAATAAAAAAAATGTGTTCAATATTTTTGGGAAATCTATCTAACGGACTAATTAGTTTTTTTAAGCCCTAAAACATTAGTTTTAAACCTTCCAGTGCTAGACATAAAACCGTTAATGATGCTGAAACACCCGACATGCTTGGAGACGATCAAACGTATGCGAGCCTACGTCGGTAACACGCCGTCTTGGGAGCTGTCGGAGAGTGCAGCGGTCACGTTCAACAGGCAGGCACATCGAATCAGGAAACAGGCCGACGTGCTCTATAAGAAGATGAAGGTAAGCAACTCAGCCTACCGCAGTCCAAGGCAGGACCCAGCAGGGCTGTTGCGTATCTTTTTAAATGTCAGTGGCTATCATAGTGTCCATCAATTTACTGTCAAACGGTTCCATTTGATTATTCGATGGACACTATGATAGCCACTGACATTTAAAAAGATACGCAATAGCCCTGCTGGGTCCTACAGTGGACTGCGTGTTTGTTTGCGTGTGAGGACAATGTGTTTTGGCGCAGCTTGGGTGAGGTCTGAGCCTCACCGAAGTCCCAAGTCCTCCCCTATCCGCGGCCAGTCTTACATAGACACCTTTTTAAGGAGTATGTGGTATGTTGACCCGCGTAATTACAATTTGCAGGTCAAGTGTCAAGTCTGCTGTTGATTAAAATATAATTTGCAATTAAATTACTCATAGAAAAGTCAAAAATTCTGTGAATAAATAAATTTGTTCAACATAAACGAGATTTGATTGCTCTGTTGGTCTAGTAGTCGCAAGCGCGACTGCTGAGCGTTATGTTCTGGGTTCGATTCCCGGTTCGGGCTAAGTGTTATTGGGAGTTCCCATTAGGAATTTCTCAGTAGCAACCACAGTGTCAGAATTTGTGCCCGGTCGATGGGAACAGGGTCGCCTCACATTACATGGGACCTAGCTATAGCTACTAGTGGGGTTACTATTGGGTACACCTCTGGCTAACCTATCAGTCATTTTAAGCATGATGTTATGTTAGCTTACTGTATATAAATGATGGTCTATTCCAGGATCTGTTCGTCCCACTAGAAGGACTGTCTTTCTGGGAGTTCTTCACGAATCGAGTGCTCAGGTTCAAGAAGGTCACGTCTACACTCAGTGCCGATGAGCTACTAGAGATGATACATGAACCACTCGGTAAGTTTTATATTTTTTAGTTATTTATTTGTATAACAATAAAATATAAAAAAGTCTGCCAAACTGCAAAACAGTTTGTCGGCAGTTATTCTCGTTTCACAATAATATGATTTTAACAAATTTCGATTTTAATTATAAAATAACTAAAAACAAAAGAAGGAGTTTATAGTAATAACAGTTATGGAAAATTGCTATGGACACAATGACAGGTAGTGTTTTTTAAGAACCTTTTTAAATTGGTATTTATATTTGACATTCGACATCAACTGTGGAGGTAACTCATTCACTAACGATGGTACTACATTACTTTCTTGCACGGTAAGTAATGCTCTAACTACCGCACTCAGAGAGCTTTAATGATTACTTAGGCCATCACTTAGTAAAGGTTTTGACAGTTTTGTCGTACAAAAGTATGTCAAACCTTTACTAAGTGACGGCTTAAGTAATCATTAAATATCTCTGAGTACCGCAGCAAGTGTTCAACATCATCCACAGCCCAACTTCATCCACTGCTGGGTATAGGCCTCTCTTGCTTGTGCAAGCTCCACGCTCTTGTGCCAGGCTCATCCACATTAAAGATACCATGCATGTGGTGTTAGCCTGGTTAACAGACCACCTGTGCTTGTTTTTTCCCAATATTTAAAGGTCCGGCAACGGGTACAGACTTATTAAAATTTGCACAAGTGATTTGTGTAGTAAATATACTCAATAGTGCCTCTCGGCGTTTGACGGAATAGGGATGTTCAGTGACTAAAAAAATATGATTCTAATTAGTCCGTCTGTTAGATTATCGAAAAATATTGGATACGTATTTTTTGTTTTATCAAATCAATAAAAAATGACGAAGATAAAATGCATCAAAGATTTGAGTGGGGGGTCGTGACATCACTCACCGGTACTAATGTCTTAGAATATGACGTCACACGAGTTTTCAAAGCACTGTATCGTCTTCATTGTTTGTTTACGTGAAAAATGAAAAAATACGTGTCCAATATTTTTTTGGAAATTGTCTGATGGACTAATTAGATTTTTTTTAGTTAACTACCCTATTCCAGAGGGTGACACTGTGTTGTCCACTGTGTAACTTGTGTTTCTCACCCTGTCCCGTTATTTGGGACTGCACAATTAGCAATATATGACTACTTTTGTTAACTTGAGTCTTAGTGTTTTTATGAATAAATAAATATTCCAGAGATGTCAGTCCCCGGCGCGCATGAAATGCGAGAGGCGGTTGACGCAGCGAAACGAGATGAAGACAATCAGGACAAGGACGATTCATCAGAGAAGTCTAAAAAGAAGTCAACGCCAGGTAAATAAATTATAATTATCATTCTCCTGCCCTTATCCCAATCTATTTTCTGCATCATATTTTCTTCTTTCATACTTCTCTATTACTCGGCATCACACCAGACACCATGCTTTAACTATTATTTATACTGAAAATATTTACCATGTTTACTTTTTGTTTCGAGCTCCCGATATTTCGGCGCTGTTACAAGCACCATGATCACGGATAAACTAAAGTCATTGCGGGTGGATGTTACATCCATGCTTTCTCTCGTATCAAACAATACTAAAATATTAAAACAATCCACAGCAAAATCAAAGAAAGAAAAGAAAGAATCGAAACGACAATCCTCTAGAAAACAACAACAAGAAGAAAAAGACAAAGAACCTACAGAAGAAACTCAACCAGAACCAATAGCAGAAGAACCAGAAGCTACAGAAGAGGAAACGCCAGCAGAAAATGTAGAAGACAAACAAACAGAGAACAGAGAAAAGACGCCAGAGAAATCGCCAGAGCCTGAAAAAGAGACGGAAAGTCCCCCAGAAGATAAAGAACCCGAGAAAGCAGAGAATGGAGATGTGGAGAAGAATGAGGAAGAGAAGGTTGTGGAGAATGAAGCGGAGAAAGTGGAGAAGATTAAGGAAAAGGAAGACGTTGGAGAACCGAGAGCGAAGCGATCGAGAGAGGTTAGTTCTTCTTGTAGGCTGTTTTAATTTGAATGGTTTTTTTTGTAGGTTTGCCAGAAATGTATCTATTTTACTATAGGACAATGATAAAGTCGTAAAAAGTAGTCACTGGCCTGAAAGTCGTATAACCAGTCTTATCAAGGGCTGTCGTATCCCCGTCGGGGCTGCGGGTTGTTCGCAAGAGATACCGCGGCCTCGACATGAAGGGCTAAGAAGCAACATGGGTGGTTTTTAGTCAGTAGAAGTCTGACACTCCCTTTCGCTCTGCCCAAGAGCGGGAGGGGTTATTTGATGATATCCCCCCCCCCCAAAAAAAAGGGCTGTCGTGTTACCCAGTACTAACTGGGTTGTGGAAGTTCGATTGGTATACGCTGCATGTAAAGCACTGGTATTTAGCTACATCCGGTTAGACTGGAAGCTGACTCCAACATAGTTGGGAAAAGCATAGGCAGATGATGACAAGGATAAAATCATGTACCTAGCCTTTATATGGAGCTTTTGACCTCCACAACCCAGATACTGCGTAACACAATTACACGCCTTGGTAAGAAACGTTCACCGCGAAGAAATGAATGTTAAATATCGTAATTGGCTATTTGACTTATTGTTAAAAATTCACGAAAATGGTTTATCGATTTTATTACTTTTTCCATTGATATAAAAACTAAAGACACGATCGTCCGAACATTTGCTCGACGCGTTCGCCATACAGAGAATCGGTGTAGTCTGCTCGTTAACGTAACCTTGTATAAGCGGCGTGGTATTTTCGAAGTATAAAGAACATAAATAAAGCTTTTAATAAAATTTACGACCGCACCCGAAGAGAGCCGATCGTGGAGTAGTTCACTTCGGCTTAGGAAAGACCGTTTTGGGACCACGTTCGAGGCGTCATTTTAACATGTCGTCCGCCCAGTCCTTACGCAGTAATATATAAGTCAATGACTTTTTCACACAACGTGTATTTCTGTTAGTTCTTTGAAATAACATAACATTTCCGTGAATTTTTAACAGTAGTGAAATAGCCAATTAAAACAAAAAAGTCGGATAACCAGCCTTACCAAGGGTATTACCGAGTACTAACTGGGTTGTGGAGGTCAGATAGGCAGACGCTCCATGTAAAATACTGATATTCAGCTGCATCCGTTCAGACTGGAAGACAACCCCAAATAGTTGGGAAGATGACGAGCCAAATTAATACAATTTTAAGTTAATGAAGTAAAATAGGTACATTTCTGGAAGCATTTAAATTAGTTCCGTTTTTCATTGGGTACTTGACTATTTTTTATAAGATTATAATGCTCTTTATTGCACATAACATGAAGAAAAAAGCAAATGATGGATGATGTAATAAGCGGTCTTTTCATTATCAATAATTTTAGGATACACACAGAAATAGAGCTTACAAGATTCCGCGGCCTCGGACACAAATGGCTAAGAACGAACATGGGTGGTTTTTAGTCAGTAGAAGTCTGACACTCCCTACCGCTGCGCCCAGAGCGGGAGACATTTGACTATTTCCCACCCTCCAAAAAAAAATATACAAAGAGATATGTATTGTAAAATGATAAATTTTAAACCTTATTGGAGAGTTAGTTAACACACTATTATAGCTAGAGGCGGACTGGGAAACCGAATAGGCCTATACTGGCAGTCCTATGTGGCGTTGAAAAAAAGCAGGAAAAATTCCCGTTTCTTTCCAATTCTGTTGTTTCTTTTGAAAGTTTGAAATATACTGGTCAATGTTCTTGGAACATTCGAACTTTAGTTTTTTTCGTGAAAAAAAAAACAAATTGTTTTTTTTGTGAAAAAAAAATAAACAAATTGTTTTTTTTTTCGTGAAAAAAGAATAAACAATTGTTTTTTTTCGGCGTTTCTAACGCTAGGTCTGTGGCTGGCAATATCTCAGCTTAGTACACAATGGGGCTATGACGGGTACAACTTGATTAGAAATCTAAAGTTGTCTTGCTACTTTATATTTTACGGTGGAAAACCAAGATACATATTTATTTTTTTCATCTCGACAATTTCGGTGAAATGTGATACAGAATTAGGAGCTGCCGGTTTGCGAAGAGTTGTCTCTTACACCCTATATTATTATAATTTTGGTTCGACATTGTTCTTATTATAAAATATTCAAAATTTACTCAATTTATCGCATGCATGCATCATACGCCACAACATTACTTAAAAAATAAAGATTTTCCATTCGTTTTTCAAAATTGCTTAAACTAGTATACAGGTTGAGTTTTTAAACTGGGTTCACTATGGCAGCTATGGCAATTGTAAAAAAGGTGAATATTTAGAATCCATCTAAGATTTTTTCAAGTTGATAAAAACTGCACAAACTAAGATAATAAATAAAATTATTCTTACCTTCTATCTCATAAGGTGCAATTAAACTAGATTTAAATATAATTGCTACAATTTGTGAAACAATACGAAGCAACAGAGGTCTAAAATGCTTAGTTTATTGATTGACATAGCTCCCAAAAAATCTGCAGTAAAACAATAATCCTTTTAGATAAAAAAATGACAAGCAAAAGCATGAAAAAAATGTACAGTGAAAAGTTAAAAAAGAATTTCATTTTTACAGATTAGACGGAGACGAATCCATGTAATATGATGCTAAAATCGAAACAATTCTATCGCGGAAAGGGTCAGAAACAGTTTTTTTTAATAGATTTTTTCTATGCACGATGCTAAGGTTTAAATCGTCAGATGTGCTGTGTGTGTACTTTATATCGCACGAAATATGAGTAGTGTCCGATCTATGACGAGTGATCTCACACATACCACATGAAACCAGTCTAAATATTGATGTCTGCAAAAAAATATAGGTTCCTCTTGCCCTAGTGTATCCGAAAATATCATGGTAGGTATTTTTGGACACCAACCCGCACTGGGCCCGCGTGGTAGATTATAGCCCATTCCTCTCTTAGATAGGAGACCCGGAACCCTGCAGTGGGAACATTATAAGCTGATGATGATGATTTTCGGGTACCCCTGGGCATGAGGAATAAATTAATATTCTTTATGACGTTACTATTTTGACCACTCTCTAAATATTATGATTTTTTTGTATGGCTGAGTGGTACTGTACTAATTAAACATCATTGTTGATACTGAAACGTGACCATTTGTTGACCCGGTAGGACAATTCTAATGATTTAAATCTTTGGCAGTTTTGAAAAGTAGCCAAGTACCCAACTTGTAAAGTAACGCTTTCGCGAATTTAGTTTAGCTAATTATATTTTTTCTTAACCATTTTTTACATGCTGCTTTTGGGATTCGGATTCACAGCTTGATTTTTAGTAACTTGCGTTTAGAAGATTCAAGCTAAATCATTTTCAATCATTCTGATTTTTTTTTGTGCGATAATCGTTTTTTCTACGTAAATTGACGATTCGATTGGCATGATCTATTTCTGTCAATTTTCACTATTATGGGACATCTAAAGTGATGGCCAGATACAAGAATAGCGCAAATCCATTTTTTAGACAGTCTTTTAATATAAATCATAGTGGTTGGTTAGAAATCTATATTATTTTATGTATTTTATTCAATGTTTCTAGTATGCACAAAAAATATTTTGCTATTATAAAAATATAGGCTCAAAAAAACGTTTATTTTGTGATTATATTTTTCTAGCACAGCCTACTATTAACAAAATATCATAATAATGGCCCTTAATAAAAATAAGCGAGTATCGACCATGATTATATTATTATAGGCTGATTTAACAGGGGTAGCATATTTTGATCTCGACATAAATTACCTTTATAGATATTTAAAATGTAATTTAAAAAATGCATCGAAATCGTTTTAATGAGCAACCAATAATATTTAAAAAAATCGAATTTGGTATAAAACCGTGTGATTGTAGGCGCTAAAAGTTATCTAAAATAATTAAGTATGGATATGATGTTTATGTAACTTAATGGCTGTAGGCACCCTAACATGAAGCTTAAACATATTATGTGGCATTACTTACAACTTTGCCAATCCTTTCAGAGATACAGTAAAAAGAAAGGCAATACAAGACTTTCACATTTTCGCAGCAACATGTTTTATGTTACTTGAAACATGTTTACTGCATCAAATGTCGCCGCCAACATGTTTTCAGCAACACAAAAACATTTAACAACCAACATTGTGCTACTTTTTTTTTATAAATCACTAGCGGACGTCACGCGGTTTCACCCGCGTAGTTCCCGTTCCCGTGGGAATACAGGGATAAAAAGTAGCCTATGTCACCCGGGGATAGTGTAGCTTCCCAACGGTGAAAGAATTTTTGAAATCGGTTCAGTAGATCCCGAGATTACCCCTTACAATTTAACAAATATACAAACACACAAACTTTACTTCTTTATAATATTAGTATAGATTTATTTATTTATACGAAGCTTTAG
The DNA here is from genome assembly GCA_949774965.1 of Diarsia brunnea. Taxonomy (NCBI): domain Eukaryota; kingdom Metazoa; phylum Arthropoda; class Insecta; order Lepidoptera; family Noctuidae; genus Diarsia; species Diarsia brunnea. The sequence goes on from OX459023.1 coordinate 4,338,847, forward strand.
GCTTTTCAATAGATTTAGATAATAAAGTAACTAATTACTGTAAAAGACATAGATCTAATTTTAGTAGTTTGTAAGTAAAATTGTTAAGGTAAATCCGACTATGTAGCCCGCGAAATTCGAATTTTCTTACGTTTTTGCAATTTGCCGGTCAGTGTCAGGTTGTATGTTAAAATAAAATAGGATTCGCGACCGTAACAAATGTGGCTTTATAGAGTAATGATTCAGTTCAGTTCATATTACTTCCTTGAATACCATTTTCATCAAATAGTCACTCAATGGAATTAAATCAACTCAAAGTCTCAAGAGGATTGTATTCATGATTTTAAAGATTATATCTCTTTAAATACGTACGCATTACGCGCGCGAATCATATTTTAATCAGCATTCAACCTGACACTGACCTGCAAATTGCAAAGAAACGTAAGAAAATTAGAATTTCGTGGGCTACATTGTCGATTTCACCTTAGGGCATAATCACTAACATTTTGTATTGTATTTTGTTGTCTAACACGAAAGTAGAAACTAACGTTATATTAGAAAATATTCGCCTTTATGGCTTTATAGTGGCATGCAAGAATTTGAGTGAAACTGTACAAGTGACGTCAAAACATATATGGGTTAATAGATTGGATCTAAAATTCTAATTTAAAAGAGTGTCCATGGAGTTTCTTGCCCGTTCTTCTCCATAGAGATCTACGCTAGGGAATGGGCAACTACAGTACACTCACAGTTATTATGCCTTGTGACTGGGACTGTAGCTTATTTTTAATTTGTATTTGTTTCGACTATTCAAAAGTGCCTGTAACTGGCCTACTTGAAATAAATGCTTTGATTTTGAATCATAGCTATGAAAATTAAACTTTATCTGACGAGTGGTTAAAAACTCTATTATAAGGATTAACAATACCCAATATGGAGCAACCACTAACCCCATATTATAATGGGATTTTGGGGTAAGTTCTTGCTCCATATTGAGTTATATGATATCATCCCGTATTTGTGTAATACATGTCACACTTGTGCTTGAGTTATATTTTTTTGTGTGTACATAGACGTACCAGGGTCTGGCCCTTTCGGATTGTGTCTCATCAGGACCTACATGTTCATCCATGGGCTTGTAGGCCCGACGAGCCTAGAGGGCTTGGACCCAAAACTCTGTAGATAAAACTTAAGGATAGCTTTTGGTGACCTGTTGCATACTACAGCGACAATACTTTAGGTACTTATTTTTTATCGTGTGGACAGTGCGTCATCTGGTGTCAGAGCTTTGATGCCGCCCTAGCCTCTGAATTAGATTTACAAAATGTCATAAAACGGACATGGCACCTGCCGTCATCACAGACATTTCATAACGTTTATAATATGACATTTAATTTAAATATCTTTTTATTGTTAAATTTTCGCACGACGTCAAACTGCCCAAAACTGTAAAATTTTTCCAAATAAACTTGAACCGAATGCTTTAGTTAGCGATAATGTTGAAAATCTATTAAGGTGGGATCTCAGTAGCCCGCAAAATTCTTTTCTTACGTTTTTTGCAATTTGCAGGTCAGTGTCAGGTTTTATGTTGATTAAAATATGATTCGCGCACGTAATGCGTAAGTATTTATAGAGATATAATCATTAAAATCATGAATACAATTGTCTTGAGTTGATTTATTTCCATTGAGTGACTATTTGATGAAAAAGGGCATTCAAGGAAGATTTATGAACTGAGAGGGTTGTATTGGTGATTTTAATCATTATTACTCAAAGTCACATTTTTTACGGTCTCGAATCCTATTTTATTTAGCATACAATCTGACATTTAACACCTAAAGCATTAGGTTTAAGTTTGATTGTAAAAAAATGTCAGTTTGGGTAGCTTGATGTTCTGGCATCTCTAAACCCGACTACCGCCACTAGTTTAAAGAAGAGAAAGAGATAGTTACTGCGGTACTCAGAGATATTTAATGATTACTTCAGCCGTCACTTAGTAAAGATTTCACATACTTTTGTATGACAAAACTGTCAAAACCTTTACTAAGTGATGGCCTAAGTAATCATTAAAGCTCTCTGAGTGCGGCAGTTAGAGTCACTCTTTCGTTCATTTTGTCTGTTGCCGTCTGCCAAAGGCCACCAAAAGCTACCTTTTAATTTTTTTCAATGTTGTATTGACAAATTTATAATTATTTGCAGAGTAAGAAGACTGAGCCCCCGCCGAGGTCCCCAGCTAAACGAAAGTCAAAATTTTAAAACTACCCTCTTTTTTTAAAGAAAAATGAAAGATAAACATTGGATTTTATTTTTATACGAACGGCCGCGCGGTCAGGCCTTGTTATGTATTGTGGGTGCATTTTATTGTTAAAGCAATAATATATTTAAAAAATATTACATTGAACTTGTATAATAACTGGTAAAATATGGATGTATTATAGTACACTTCTGCCTTATCCTTCAGGGATTGTTAGCATGATGTTGTTTAATTATTAGGTGTTGCCGTTTTATAGAGGACAGTTTAAATATCATACTGGATTTTGGAAAGATACTGTCACTCCCATATTGGTGATACGCTCTATAACGCTGATTTATGTCTAAATAATTAAATAACCACGATTTAATTTTAGTGGAACATTCATTTTGATATAATATCATAATAGTATTCTGCTTTTTGTCTATGGCTGCCTCGTTGGTCTAGTGGCCGCATGCGCGTTTGCTGAGCAGGAGGTTCTGGGTTCGATTACAGGGTCGGGCAAAGTATTATTGAGTTTTTCTATCAGGAATTTCTCAGTAGCAGCCACGGAGTCTGGATTTGTGCCCGGTTGATGGCAATAGACTCGCCCCCTATTACATGTGACTTAAACATAACTGGCGAAATGTGGGTGAACTATTAGGTACACCTCTGCCTGAACTCTACGGGGATTACAGGCGTGATGTTATATGTTATGTAAAAACTGAGTTTGCAATTTAAAATATGAAAAAAAAAACATAAAATAACCGACCGCTACTTAAAAAAATTGAGGCTTATGCACCTTCTAGCCGAATTCACAGTAGTTGTGAATGGATCTAAATCACACTCCTTGCTATATCATTAAAGTGTATATTATGTTATATAATGTATTCTGCTTTCCCAGATTTAGTAAAAGGGTACAGTAAAGATTTTTGTATATTTTTGCCCTCTCGACTGTCCTATCTCGTGTTTCTACTATAAAGTAATCTTTAAGTAACTTTGTAATATTTCATTAATTAATCGTACTGCCCGCGCCGTTTTCGATATGCTAACCGATTCAAATGGTATTTTATTTAAATATATATTTTAATTGTGAATATTGTTCTGAAATTCTTCCAGATTAAATTCATTCAAAACTTTTTAACTTTTTTTAACCACGATATAAAATGCACCCACGGAGAGAGCGGTGAATCCGCTAGTTTTTATGTAAAAAATTTAACGTAACCAGTTTCAATGAAATACTTGTGAGAATCATAGAATAGTATGACATGTATGAAGATGCCTTTAAAGTTTCCTAAGTGAACCTTTAAAGTTTGGTGATTTACGATACATAAGTTATGTATGCAATTTTTTAATAGACATTTTTCGTTCCCAACTCTCAAGGTATTTTTTTCAAATATGAGTAACTGTGTGAATAAGACCTTGGATAAATATTACTATATAAACCCAATTGTGCAAATTATTTAAATCGACAGTTAATCGTTCATATCAAAATGGTTCTAAAAGGTATAGTTATTATTAATTAACTTTGCATTACTCATTATAGCATTGCTCCTAATTCTAGACACCCAACCTTTAAAAAAATTCGCTGACTCATCACTGATGCTGAAAAAAGCCAGCGAATTTTTTGTCTCATACTCGTCGAATAAGAACTGCCACTCGGGTCGCCAGTGACCTGAAATTCAACAAGACATACAGTCTTACCAAAGAGTATCGTATTACCTAGTATTAACTGGGTTGTGGAGGCCAGATAGGCAGTCGCTCCATGAAAAATACTGGTATTCAGCTGCATCCAGTTACACTGGAAGCCGACCCCAACACAGTTGGGAAAAGGCAAGGCATATGATGACTCGTCGAATCGACGAAAGTGAGGTGTCTAGGATTAAACAAGCAATGCTTTTTCTTTCGAAAATAAATATGAACTGCGGACTTAATCTAAGTAAAATGTTTTTTTATAAGTTCAAGCATAAAAAACATTTTCCCTAATTTTGTTCTATAAATTATACTGTATCACTTAGTTTTGCACTACCTCACCGCGCTTCAGGCACACCCTCGCAGATAAACGGTAGGCCTGTAATAGTACACACTATTTTGAATAACCAACTAGTTTGAAACATGCATTTGTGAATTTAGTTCTTTTTTGAGATAATTAGACGTTCTTATGATGATTTCTTGATTTATGGAACCGTGTACATTCGAACAAGGTATTTGGTATACAGCCAGCTAACTTGCATTTACTTTTAAGATTTCACAGATACATTAAGAGACTGATGTCAAACGAAACAGCGTTTCAAAGGATTTTACAGAGACAACAGTATCTTAATGCCAAACGCTTTCGCTAACGCATCAATACTGCCAGTGTATTAGAATTATAAATATTTCTGCGCGTATACCAAATAGCTTGTTCATACAATAATAGGTTATTTATTAACTTGCAAGAAATATAATGTTCACTGAATAATTAAGCGAAAATCTTAGTTTGGTTTTCAATATTTAATAGTATGGTTGCTTCAAATACACAGCACAGATTGGGAACGTTGAAAAGCATAGGTATATATGGAAGTTTATCAAAAAAAGGTTTTTTTTATAAACTTCGTCAGTTCGAAACAATCTTTATGGTTCAAGTACATTTTTTATTGTATTCGACTTATATTAGAGATAAAATGTTAGTTATAATTTATATTGTAAATACTTACAATAAACATACCTACATATATGAATCTTTGGTTTTATTTGAGGAACGTCAAACACTTAGCAGTGGTAGCAGCGACGGAGTCTGGATTTGTGCCCGGTTGATGGGGAAAGGCTCGCCCCCTATTACATGGGACTTAAACATAACTGTCGAGATGTGGGTGTACTATTAGATACGCCTCTGCCTAACCCTTTTGGGATTACAGGCGTGATGATACCTATGTACTGACTCGCCGATGTTGTCGACTTCTTGTCGACCACTCGAATGTCAGAATCAGATGTGGAGTCGAGATGGAAGACCCTGGCTGAGTTATCTCATGCGGATAGCTTTTGACGTGCCTAGTCTTTCTTATAGAGGAAGCTTGAATCCCAGCTGTGGGAACGTTATAATTAGCAAATAGTAGTAGTTGTTCCGGGACTGGGTATTTGTGTATGCGAGTTTAAATGTTTGTGAACGCATCCACGATACAGGAGAAATTCCTAGTGTTTTTTTTTTTAATAAATAAAAGGTAGCGTTCGGTTGACCACGTTTTCAACAGAACAAGGCTGGTTTGGTCTAATATTTTTCTGGGTAATGCTACAAGCAAGCAATGCTTTGGACAAAGCACAAAGGTATTGTTTGTTTCTCGTGTGGTTAGTAGGTACGGTCAGCAAAAGAAGTAGCTTAACATTTGGAATTTTAATTATTTGATGTACTGGACTCCAGCTATTATTTTCAATGTTTCTGAACGTTTTTCTTTAAAGTATTCCTTACTCTTCAGCAATTAACTTGTTTGTAACGAGTAATATCTAACAAGTTTTTATTAAAAAACCTGTTTTGACACTTTTTTTTTTTTTTTTTTTTTTTTTTTTAAAAAAACGTTGCCCCACACTAGGAATTTCTCCTGTATCGTGGGTGCGTTCACAAACATTTAAACTCACATACACAAATACCCAGACCCGAAACAACTATCTGTAGGGACTTTAAGTAGTGTTAATGTACTTCTGATGCTGACTGTACCTAACTTGGTGTCAGATTTTTTCCGGCTGAAGCTCATGGGCCTCTGACTTGGCTTTACATGCCGTCGAGAACTATCTCAGGGATGCTGGTTTCCTCACAATGCATTCATTCACCGAAGTAGGTGAGAATTATAGGTACGATACGCACACGAATCTGAAAAATTAAAAGCCACGCGTCTTGGGTTCGAAATTGAGACCTATGACTTGACAGTCTCATGCACACCACTACGCTCACTGCTTCAAAGGACAAAGTGAGTTATTATGGTTAAATACTCGTAAAACACGAACTCATGCGAAAGTCTTAGATTATAATTCACTTAGCAAAAAAATAAAAGTACAGCGTAGGTACAGTAGTTTTAATAATGTCTTCGCTTTCTCTTTCTGTTTTCTCCAGGATACATATCGAGAATCTTCTTTGCAGATTCCTTGGCTTCATCTTCAACTGAAAATGATGAACAGCTTTTAGTAACTTAAAACAAGTTGCAAGGATTACCAAATATACACAGGGACCGCTGCAAAATGGATTTTTGACCGGATACTGGCAAGATTGCGGATAAAATTAAGAGCTAGGAGTCGAAGCTTTCAAAGAGATATCCTGTTACTCAGTTACTGATTTATTGGTATCAGAGAGGCAGTCTCTCCGTGGAAAATACTGGTATTCAGCTGCATCCAATTAGACTGGAAAAATAGGTGGAAAAGGGCTAGAGAAATGGTGGTGAGTTTTTTGCCCAGTGTCACCCACGTAGCGACCATAAAACGGACATAATTTCTCCTGTATCGTGGGTGCGTTCACAAACATATAAATTCACATACACAAATACCCAGACCCGAAACAACTATCTGCAGGCCATACAAATATTTGTTCCGTGCGGGGATCGAACCCGCGACACGCAGCGCAGCAGTCCAATCGCTTAGCCACTGCGCCAATCGTGCCGTCGGTTTGGAAAAGGATGTATAAATTACGACTCACATTCATCTTCAGAACTATCCGGCTGATGTCTCCTCAAAGCCAACTGCTTATCGAAGCCAATCCCATCATACTGGCTATTCATCGCCGAAGCTCTAACCGACTTGTTCTCCAAGAAATATATCTCCGACATAGGCAATAATGGGTTGTAAATCCCTTGAAACAACCCCAAGTAGTCGTCCCCATCAGGAATGTAGTGATTATTCCTATAACTTCTATCTTCGAATTCATTTCTTGGCCTATCTTGTCTGCTTGGGCCTTCCCCTGGATCGAACGGTTCTCTTTCGACCTCTCTGTTGAAATATTGGTCACAATAATTGATCAGTGGTTCAGAACTGCTTGGAGATAGATTTTGGCAGTTATCGAGCCCGTAATTTATAACGAATCCAGTCAGATTTGCTTCAGTTTCTGATATGAATTTGAAATCTGATGAATTGTAGCCATCGTCTGAGTCTGACTGATCATGAACTGTGTAAAGGGTAATGGTGTCTTTAATTTGTTCTGTTCGACTAATCTCGTCTTCAGTAGAACTAATTGAAATAACATCGATGTTTTCATTTTCATTTGGATGTCGTCGATTCGTAGCATCAGTTTTGTCTTTCTCTTTGCTACAAGTTTCGTTCTCATTATTTCCACAAACATTTTTAACAGAACCATTGATAGAAGTTGATGAATCTTCATTCACAGCATTCAGATCATCAAATATTTCCATAAATTCGTCTAAATTAATCAAATCTGTTTCAACATCTTCAGTTACAGCTGTTTTATCTATAATATTTAAAGTTTCTTCAGAAACATTAAGGTTTCGCATTATTTCATCGTCTATAGCATCGTTTAACGTAGTGGAATCATTTAAAATCTCAGTTTCACATGGTATTTGAATTTCTATGCGATTATTATTATTAAGTACATCCTCTGGTAAATTAACTGGACTTATTTCAGCAATGTTTGAAATAAAAGCATTTTCAAATGCAAAATCGTTATTTAAACTTATTTCATTATCTTCGAGTTCTTTGCAAGTCGTAGTATCAGTCGGAATAATTTCAATAGGAGTAACATTATCTAAGTTATAAAAAGTCTTAGTAATACCGAATTCATCAATACAGACAACAGAAGAATCGTTGTTTGTAGTATCATCATTCGTATTGACCGTAACATTACTATCAGTTTCAAGCTTGTTTGAATCATTATCAGCTTTAGAATGGCATTGATGAATAGAGGTTTCTGTGGTTGTTGCTGTATAATTATTTTCGTTCGAGCTTGAGGCCATGTTTGTGAAATAATTTCGAGGAAATAACTTCCTAAAGAAGTCCATTGTAAGCTGAAATTTGAAGAGTTAATTTATGGTAAAGTATGGTCATATGGGTGGCCATCAAGGTCAGAGCAAGGAGTAGACGCGTTGGTGGCTCACTGTAATAAAGACAGCAATTTTAACACCTTCCATACAAACTAAGAGGCGTAACACCGTATTCGCATTACGATAGGTAGGTTAATCATACAGAAACTGGCGGTTTTGAATAACGTTCCGGGACCGAAGTTTTATGCTCAACGCAGTTTTGGCGCTTACATTTAATTATTGGCTGCCTCGATGGCGTAGTGTACGCTAACGCGTCTGCAGAACACGGAATCCCGACTTCGATTCCCACGTAGGGCAAGCGATGTTGGGTTTCTCCTTCAGGAATTTAGGAATTTCTCAGTAGCAATCACGGAGCAATATGGTTTCGTGTTCGGTTGATGGCAATAGGCCGCCTCTTATTGCACGGGACTTACACAAAACTTGTGAAATGTGAGTGTACCTATTGTTAATTGAGTGACGTTCTGTAATAAGGACCAGGTCGACGCGCACAATATTCTAATGATCCAGGTACGGTCAGCAACAGAAGTAGCTTAACATTTCGGAATTTTAATTATTAGATGTAGGTACCTACAGGACTATAGTTTTTAACATTTCAGAAGATTATTCTTTAAAATATGCCTTGCTCTTCAATAACTTGTTAGTAACGAGTAATATCTAAGTAACAAGTTTTTATTAAAAAACCTGATTTGAAACTTTGTGTAGTGGTAATCTACTCATGTTGCAGACTGTACGTACCATGACGCAGACGTGGCATTCATGTTTCATTCTTATTCCAGTGTGGAAAATAGTGGTAATGAAATGGCGCTAAAAGACGCACCGCAGGAGCCGTACGAGCCACAGTCAATAAAAGACAGCTTCGTACAAAAGCGAGCTTAACCCAAAATTGGGTTTTCTTACAGCAACAGATAGTAGTTCCAATGACCACCTAATCCAACGCTACTTACTGTTCCTTATTATAGGCACTCTTGAATGTCAGAAAAATAAAGAAAGCAAAGCTACAGTCAAGAGTCACAAGGTATAATAACTTGTGAAAGTACTCTAGTTGCCCATTCGAAAGCGTAGATCTCTGCAGAAGAATGGGTAAGAAACTCCAACGACATTCATTAAAAATATCTTGACAAAATCTTGGTTACATCATTCATGTTCTGAGAACGATGTAGACATAGATCCTAAACTGAAAATAATACGTTGGACACGAACATTTTAAATTAACAATTATGTATTTTACATTTTTAACACAGAGGTAGGTACATTTATGCTAGGCCCATTGGTTACTTAGCCCTGTATAATATTCTAGGTACTCACTTTGTCTAAATATAGTTTCCAGTCTTTAAAAACACTAGGTTATTCTTAGCTCACTCAAAAATGCAGATACTATTAAAAAAAATCAATACAACAAACAGAACATGATTCGCGAACTGTCAAATTCGGAAAGGCGGGAAATGTGCATGCAGACAAAGGTGACATGTTTTTCAGCCTAATAATAAAAAACAAAATTTAGTAATCAAATGCTTTTTTATTTATATAAAAGGCATGTTACAAGTTTGGTATGTATGTTAGAAATGTGTATAGGGGCCAAATGATGGCAGTGCGACATTTATTATCCATGGTTACATTGATGGTAGTGATCAACCATAGTTTATGCTGAAATCATCAAATAAAAACAACAAAGATCTTTTAATAATTCTTACATTAGAATATCCTAAAATTAAATTTCAAAGTTAGCTGTATCACTTTTTTCCCGATTTCTTGATGCCACCAGTTGCTAAAGGACCCTTTTGTGAGGCCTTTGCTTTCGCCTCCTGAAAAATAAAATAATACGCTGTTACACGAAATTAGATTATTATAGCAACCGTAAATTGAAGGATTAAATTCTCGTTATGACATTTAGCTTACACGATTTTTTTATTGGATTATAAAGCAGTTTTAGAGATATTGTTTTTTTTTAAGTTTTTATTTTGGACATAACACAGCGCCAATCATACAGTTAATAAGTCTCTATAATGACCACCTTGCCACCTTCAAATAATGAATAGAACATTATGATGGCTGGCTGGTAAGCGTGTTTCTGTCTTTTTCATACTTTGAGTACATATCTATTAAACAAACATTTTATACAGGTAAAGTTAAGTTTTCCAGACTTGAAAACTTTAGGTGGACAGAACTTCAGATCTGATTCTAAAAACTCTTTAACTAATGGGAAGCTACATTATCCCCGTGTGCCACAGGCTATTTTTAAAGACTTCTCGTTGGATTTCCGTCCATAACGTAAGCGAAACTGCGGACAAAAGCTAGTTCAACATAAAAAAATATTAAGTGCTAACCTGTAGTGCCTTCTGTTGTTCCTTTAACTTTGCCTTATGAGCTAGGTCATCCTCGTCGAGGTCCTTTGAATCTTTCTTGGGGGCCTTCAGCGGCTTCTTCTTACCACCTTCACGACCTGACATCTGGAAGTATAAAATAATAAGTTTAAATAAAAATCAATTGCTGTATATGACGGAGCATCACTTGAGCATGGCTCAACCGATTTGACCTTTTTATTTGTTCATTGGCTATTTGACTACTTTTGTTATGTAATTTGTTATTTCAAAGAACAAACAGAAATAACATGATATGTGAAAAAAGTAATACAATTGATAAAAAATAGCTATTTTTAATGTAAAAATTGTAATTTAAATGACGTGCTAGATAAAGACAGCGGTAAGTATAAAAATGTGACGCCATATTTCATACCGCCATAGTCACGTAATACAAATGGCAGATTGGCGCGACAAGGATAGAAAATGCCTCCACCAAAAACTTCTAAAGTACCTATGTAGCTACTTCATTTTTTTATCGATTTTATTACTTTTTTCACACATCGTGTTACTTATGTTAGTTCTTTTAAAAATAGCCAATTGTCTGGACCTGACTTATATGAAAGAAAATTGAGATTTAAAAAAATAATGTGATGCTGAGACAGATCGCTTGTTAAATCTAAAAATAATAAGACATCCAATGTCAACATGTGTCTTTGTTTTAATGTTCTTTGTCATGTAGAATATTTGGCTATAAAACATTGATTGTTTTTAATTGCAGCTAAGATCTGAAAATTTGCAACAGGGAGTTGCATGCCATTTGTCTAGTGTTTTTCTATGTCACTATAGGTTGTTCCACTGGAGGGCAAATGTCGGGAGCACTTTCCCTTTTTCCACTGCTGAATTCTTATTATACAGGGTGGTTCCGAATATACGACAATAAATGAAACCACTGGTAGTTCTAGTTCATAGGAACATTTTTAAACTAACAAATAAATCCTAACACCTTCGTGGTGTCGACGATACAACAACAACCAACATAATGTCTTTGCCAAATTCTTTTGTTACATTTTATTTTCACTCGTTAATTGGTGCAAATTATTCCTAAGGTTAGTAAACCAATATTTGTTTGTAAATTGTAATGTATTTCGTTTACAGTTTTATGCTACTTAGTTTTATTGTTCTTTTTTCAAATTCTTTATTTTGGTGTTAAAACTTTTTTGATAGTTTAATAATGTTCCTATGGACTAGAACTACCAGTGGTTTCATTTATTGTCGTATTGTCGGCACCACCCTGTTTATCTTATTTGATTTGAAGAAATCTATGCCATTTGACTCACAAGGTTGTCTGACAAGTCACTCTAAAAGTAATATTGTAATGAATGTCATGGCTAATATTGACCAATTCACAATACATTCAAGCTGTGACTCACAAATTAGTATATTTAAAGGTTATTTGTGTGAGTGTCTATTGATTTAAGAGTTGACCATTTTTTTTTGTTCCCTGCTGGAAAATCCTCATCGATATCCCCTGCCCTGGGGCAAGCGGGGAGGAGTCTTCAGACTCTAACTGACTATACCCCGGTGATATCTTCCCCCACACTTGGACAGGGCATCATGAGAACTAGTGCGCCTTCCACGATCCCCCGCTAAAAGCTAATTCCCTAGGTCAACCAAGATTGGCATTACATAATGACTAGTTCCCAAAAGATTAGGGGTGTACGGTGTACCTAGGAGTTATTACGATCATATTATGAACTGTACAGAAAAGGTAAATTTTATGCTTCTTTACACCATGGTGGCCTGCTATTTTCCCTATCGCCGTCGCTGTGGTGCAGCTGTCAACAACCTCAGTCACCAAACTTAACTTTAAACAACATCATCTGGCATGCTCTTGTCTCTGTCGACGTTTCAGCTGTTTTAGAAGAGAGTGTTTGTTTGAAAGAGATACTGCGACCTTGGACACAAAGGGCTAAGAAGCAACATGAGTGGTTTTTAGTCAGTAGAAGACTGACACTCTCTACCACTCCGCTCAGAGCGGGAGGAGTCATTTGACGATTTCCAACCCTCTAAAAAAAATCCTGTTTCAGAAGTCAATGGCTTGGTACACAGCAATGGCAAAAGACTGGACACCATGTCTTCGTTTCCTTAAAAGCAAGGGTAGGCCTTTAGTGTGGGGCACAACATGTGTTGATACTTTTGCGCCATCACTTCCCGCTGTGCTGGTACTAAAGGACCCAGCATAAATATAGTAACATTTGTTTGTAACGAGTCTTTTAAGCCTGTTACATACTATTGAATTCTTTGCTTTGATTTGTAGGCTCTAATGGTGGTGTTGCCTTATGAAAATTCATTTTTTGTTGACTTGGATTCGTGAAGTGGTCACACTGATTTTTATTTTCGATGCTGTCAAATTGACTTTGACATTTCTTGCTTTTCGACCTACAGCCTGGAATCAATGGAGTGATTTTTGAGCGCTCCAATAAAATCTCAAAATATAACTTGAGATGGGCGGCATCTAGTCCCTAATTATGTGGTAGCCGATTGCCCTTGTCATGATCCTAATTGGATAGCCTTTATTTTTTAAGGTAAGCGAATTCTTTGTGATTTCGGTCCGTTCCGCGTTGTCATGGCTATTTTGATAGCAGACGCTAATAGTTTCCGATATTTAATTGTTTCAGGATCTCTTATCTTCATTTTATAATTATTTGCTTGGATTCATTCATCTACTGATGACCACATTTTGATTTTTGGAAGAAACGGTGAGTTTAATTGCATATTGCTCGTAAAGATTTCTGCATCGATTTCTGAATCAATCGCCATTTTTTATCCGCTAACGATTATTCATGTTTGTTTTCAGCCACAAGGCGTTTTTTTTTCCATATTACTTAAATTTTTGAACGCACGCCCCTACCAAAATGCATATATCTTGGACCGCCGTTGGCAATCTCGGCGAATATCACCAAGATGCTCTTGGATAATCCATCAGGTTCCTAATTTAGTCGACGGAGTTTGGTATGGTTTATGATACATAACTTCAATTTATTTTAAAAAGTGCAATAATGACAGGTCTTAGAATAACAGCGATGTCATCTTAATTTTACACATTAGAGCTGTTAGCTTTAGAATTAGAAAGGAATTTTCAAACCAGCAGCCTTCGGGTAATAAAGTCGTTCTTACTTTTCATGATTGATTTTTATTGATGCCTTCCCGCTTGAAGATTAAAAGTCTCAAGCTCCCGCAGGTAAGTCTATCCTTGGCATAGTTTTGTGTGTACTCCAGGCGCCCGAATTTTCACTTTTACTTATTTTTATTTGGAGCACACCACACAGTTTAATTTAATTCATCTCCCACACACCCTTTTTTTTTATTATTACAATTGTCGCTCAGCGAACAGGGACTTGAAGTAGGTTTGTCTGGTACCTATATACTGTCATTATTGCACAATTATTAAATAACTTATGAGTCTATTGTTTGCATTAGTTTGTTCTACATTGTTACTTCAATAACTTTGTGTTTATTTTAATTTTTGACTCATAAGTAGTACTTAACTTAATTTGGTGAATCTTTGTAAACAATATTTGGTGTTTACTTATTGATAATTTTGTTTATTGACCTGTTTGTTTTAAAAACATGTTTTTTCCTTAGCAAAACCAACAGAAATGTATAGCATTAACCGTGTTTTGTTGTTCTCAACAGTAAAGTTATTTTAAAAACTAAGTTTAACTTTTAAAGAAAATAATTTAATCTAATTGTAAGTACAATATTGTACATTTAATTTATCTAGATTTAAGCTGCTTGTAAGTGATTATTGCACTTTTAAAACGATAAAATTAACTTAGTAATTTTTCATGGGAATACCACATTGACTTCAATACTTAACCTCAAACTTGAGAATTTATTTTCAAACTTTTAACTTTTTGAAATTTAGTTTTTGCTTTTCGTTTGCTATTCGCCTTGCTGTTTGTTAGTCATGGACAAGGGAGTTCAGTTTCCGCCGCTTCAGGATTCGGGTGATGTCGATACCTGTACTGCTGTTGATGCTTATGCTCTCAGTTGATATCATAGGAATTCTACCTAAAACTTATTCTGGTCATAGATACATACTTTCGGTTGTAGACGTTTTTACTAAATATTGCTGGTTCTTTCCAATGATCAATGCTACCACTAGAGTAATTTGTAAACATTTTGAAAAAGAAATATTTCTCAAATTTGGTTGTCCAAAAATAGTAGTTTGTGACAATGGAACTCAATTTACTTCAAAACATTTTGTAGATTTTTTGAAAGGTTTTAATATAACCAAAATATTTTATAATACTTTGTATACACCTCAAAATAACCCTGTTGAGAGATATAATAAAACGGTCGAAACCTGCATATCGTGTTTTGTTAAAGATGATCATAGAACTTGGTCAAGTTTTTTGCCCAATGTTCAATTAGCTTTAAATAATAGTGTAAACCTTGCTACTGAGTTTACTCCTAACTTTCTGATGTTTGGTAGGGAGCTTATTCTTGATGCGTCATTACATCACTTTAGTAGTTCTGTTGATAACTTATCTCAACTAGAAATTTCAAATAGGAATGCTTATGCAGTTTCTCTTAATTCACTTAGTGATATTTTTGTTAAAGTTCAAGCTTACTTGTTAAAGGGGTATAAGCGAAATGCCGCTTATTATAATAAAGGTCGGAAAGTCATTTCTTTTGGTGTGGGTGATATGGTGTGGAGAAGAAGTTTTGTTCAATCTCATGCTCCTGCATATTTTTCAGCTAAGCTTGCACCTAAGTTTGTAAAGTGTAAAATAACTGAAAAGGTTTCGGATAACGTTTATGTTTTGAAAGATTTAAATAAAGGTTCAGTGGGACGTTATCATGTTAAAGATATTATTAAATTTTAATTTGGTTTCCAAGTGTTAGTCTTGATTTTTGATAAATTCTGTTTGAAAGCCGCTTTTGACAGTGTGATGTACGTGGAGATGGATGATAGGTTTTCAGCGGTTTGAAAGATGTATGTTAGGTAACTTCTTATAAATTTATTGAATTTGAATTCTTAACATTCTAAAAATAAAACTTAGGCCATTTTTGTTAATTAAATACAATTTTTTTCCACACTAAATGTTTTTCACACCAGAGGATCTTATTTTATGTTTAGTTCGTTTTTTGTTGGATTGTATAAGATCTTATTTTTTTAAGGGTAACCTTTTACCTGTTTATATTTTATTAGGATCTTATATAACCCTACACTTCAGGTTATTTTTACCTTGAGATCAAAAACTTGAACTCAATTTCAAGTTTTTGTAATCTTTTTTTTTTCATAGTTTGAAATCATTCTATTTTCTCTTCGTCATAAATAGTAATCGATTTTTAAATCTATTTTGTGCTGTTCATTGACAGAATTGTTTCTCATTTTTACTAGAGTTTCATTCTCTTTAATGATCGGATTTGACTTTGTTAGTAACGCGTTCATCCTGGACTTTACTTTTTAGGGTCATTCTGTAACCTTTGTTACAAAATGCCTTATTATTTTTTGAATCTTGGTGTAACTTTTGACCTTGATTTCGACTCTTTTTTCCATTGTGCTCGGAAAGTCGGTGGTGTTGTGCCGATCACAATGCGGGATTTTTTTTTTGACTTTCGTCATTCTTTTTTCTTTGCGTTCGGAAGTTCGGTGGTGATGTGCCGATCGCATTGTGAAACTTTGGCTTTCGCCTTTTCGTTATTGAGATTTCTCATTGGAGATCTCAATGATTTTTTGTGTTTGTCTGTGTTTGGGAGATTGGTAGTGTTGAGCCAGTCACAGCAACATTCTTTTACAGCTATTGTGCTCGGGAATTCGGTGGTGATGAGCCGATCACAGTACGCTTTCCTTTGTTTCGTTGCAGGTTGTGCCTGTAACAATATTTTAAATAAGGTCTTTCAGCTTTATTTAAAAAACTTGTTTGGTGTTTCAAATTTTTTTGGATTGTTGGATACGGAGTTAGTCAGTGGCAATAGAGCCTAACTGCACTCATAGAGATGGTAGAGTTGGAAGCAGTTGACATAGTAGTCAGTGGCAATCGAGCCTAACTGCACTCAAAGTTGTACTGTTCCAAGTGGTTTGAAATTTTTAGTCAGTGGCGATGGTGCCTAACTGCACTAAAAATTGTAGTTTGTATTGGTAAATTGTTCGAATTTGTTTGAAATTTTTAGTCAGTGGCTATAATGCTTAACTGCACTGTTTTTTAGTTTAGAAGCGCTAAGAGATTTCTCTCTTCGTTTCATTTAACAAGTTTTTATAACTTATAATTTTTTCTGTTTTTCACATATTTCATTTTTGACTTTTTGTCATTTGCATGTTTTTACTTTTATTAAATTCTTGAGACCTTGTCGTTTGACATTTTCAGAATTCATTTACACTTTGAATCTTTTATGATTCTTTTCTTTTTTTGGGAATTAGAAAGTTGTTAAGACTGGTCTATTGTGTTGAAGATTTCTTTCTAATAAAAGAAAGTTCCTTTCTTTTATTTTCGGGGAGGGATGTAATGTAACGAGTCTTTTAAGCCTGTTACATACTATTGAATTCTTTGCTTTGATTTGTAGGCTCTAATGGTGGTGTTGCCTTATGAAAATTCATTTTTTGTTGACTTGGATTCGTGAAGTGGTCACACTGATTTTTATTTTCGATGCTGTCAAATTGACTTTGACATTTCTTGCTTTTCGACCTACAGCCTGGAATCAATGGAGTGATTTTTGAGCGCTCCAATAAAATCTCAAAATATAACTTGAGATGGGCGGCATCTAGTCCCTAATTATGTGGTAGCCGATTGCCCTTGTCATGATCCTAATTGGATAGCCTTTATTTTTTAAGGTAAGCGAATTCTTTGTGATTTCGGTCCGTTCCGCGTTGTCATGGCTATTTTGATAGCAGACGCTAATAGTTTCCGATATTTAATTGTTTCAGGATCTCTTATCTTCATTTTATAATTATTTGCTTGGATTCATTCATCTACTGATGACCACATTTTGATTTTTGGAAGAAACGGTGAGTTTAATTGCATATTGCTCGTAAAGATTTCTGCATCGATTTCTGAATCAATCGCCATTTTTTATCCGCTAACGATTATTCATGTTTGTTTTCAGCCACAAGGCGTTTTTTTTTCCATATTACTTAAATTTTTGAACGCACGCCCCTACCAAAATGCATATATCTTGGACCGCCGTTGGCAATCTCGGCGAATATCACCAAGATGCTCTTGGATAATCCATCAGGTTCCTAATTTAGTCGACGGAGTTTGGTATGGTTTATGATACATAACTTCAATTTATTTTAAAAAGTGCAATAATGACAGGTCTTAGAATAACAGCGATGTCATCTTAATTTTACACATTAGAGCTGTTAGCTTTAGAATTAGAAAGGAATTTTCAAACCAGCAGCCTTCGGGTAATAAAGTCGTTCTTACTTTTCATGATTGATTTTTATTGATGCCTTCCCGCTTGAAGATTAAAAGTCTCAAGCTCCCGCAGGTAAGTCTATCCTTGGCATAGTTTTGTGTGTACTCCAGGCGCCCGAATTTTCACTTTTACTTATTTTTATTTGGAGCACACCACACAGTTTAATTTAATTCATCTCCCACACACCCTTTTTTTTTATTATTACATGTTTAAATATATTTTCTAGCCATTTGGGGTTGAAACTCTGGGGTTGTGAGGTCCCAGTGCTCACAGTCTGTTTAAGGAAATTTCAAAATACCTTGTTGACTCCTCCCGTAACCCACAAACTGACTTTTACATGGCCAGAAGCTAAGTGTTGCCATACAATGTGGCACTGCCGCCAGTCTCTTGGGCATATTACCAGCGGAGATAGTTGAGGAGTTTTTGAGGTCCTTTTATAGTTTTGTTTATTTTATAATTGATAAAACATGTTTAATTTTCACAAATTACTCTCTAATTAAATGGTTATTAAATAGCACAGTGATGTGAAAATCAATTTAATATAGCACTCCGCTTTAAACGAAGGATAATGCTCGTAATCCATCGCTCTGAATGAGTGCTTGTAAGACAATTCATAACATGGACAAGTCTTTGGATGGATTGTGTGAGGAATGATATGAAGGAAGAAATAATAGCGTAATGATTGGGAGGGGAGACTGGAAGAAAAAATGTGTTGCGCCAACCCCAAATAACATGGTACAAGGGCAGGGAGATGAAAATGGTCAAGTTCTTGACAATTTAAGTCCAAGAATCTTAAGTCTCTGAAGGTACTTATTTATTGTCATGGGCGGATCCAGGATTTTTAGGGGGGGTGGGGGGACACATGTCTAGTCAACAAGTCCTTTTAGTTGACTTTACTATAACTGTTAGATTTTTGCAAAAAACCAAACCCCATTTTTTTTACAGTTTCTTATATTTTAAGAATCTACTGTGATGGAAAGTCCATAACCGTCTGGGGCGGGGAGGCACGAGCCCCCGTGCCACTTGATAATTTATTGAAATAATTCTACATTAACTGAGCTTCTATATTTTAGAAGTTGATTTCTTTTCCAGTTCTGTGTAACTGAGATGACGTTCTGGAAATAAATTGTTGTTTTGCTATGATTGCAACTGTGGTTGAATATCGCCATTTATAGAGGCCAGATATTTTGTGAACAAATACACTACACGTAATTTGAAGATTTTTTCTAGATTGTACTTTTCAAGCTTATTTTTGTAGCGTAGTCAAACTAAACTAAACAAAAGCCCTCATTTTCTAATTTAAAGCGTCGTTGGCACTAGTTTTTACTTTTCTAGTTCTAGTTTTTACGTTTTTTATAATAACCTCAACGCCCAAATAGGTAAAAGTTTGAATGATTGCGTTATACATATTCATTTACGCACTAACTGCTTTGAAAATACACATAATGATAAATACTTACGTTTAGAATTGGTTGAGAAGATGTAATACGAATGAATTCACTTGTGTATGGGAAATACACGCTTTTTCACAAATTAAAATGAAGAATTGACGTTTTAACAATTTTGCTCTGTCTGACTGACAATACGAGAATGGTGTTGCTACTAGCAAACACTTTCATTCAGTTTTTTTCTGATATTGCAACTTATAGCCAAAAAGGTTACAATATTACAAATAACATTGATTCGAGCGTAAATACACTCAACTTTAAATAAATTTGTATAAAAAAAAAAACAAGATCATTAGTTCATTACATTACCTATGTTTCTCAATATTTAATATTAATAAACAAAATGAATAAAAAAGCCATCAGAAGGTGCATGTAAGATGACAAGTCTGTGGATACTGATGATGACGCTGAATCTTCACCATTAATGACCTGCTCGTTCTCTAGATTGAGAGCAAACTGTTGCAGATGTGGTGCTTCTGTAGACGTTGTTTTAGTCTGCTTGTACAGTTTTTCAATCATACTTCGTCGTAAAATATTACATTGTATGTCGTTTGTGTTATATTTTAATTAAACACATAAGTTCCGTTCAGGTTTATTTTCCCTTTTTTACATATTCAAAATACACATTTTTCTCTGAGCACATAATGACGTAGCAAAATTCTAAAATCAGTATTTTTCAATTCTTTGTTTCGAGAGACCACAGACAGAAAGCCCTCTTTATTTTTCTTCTTATAAAAACATAGGTTGTGTGAACATTGAACCTCAACACTCTCCCTCAATGTTCGCACATATGTATTAAATACCTAAATTAACTTTTCAATAATTTAAGCATACCACACAATCTTACAAATCTTTCTCCTGATAAGGGCTTCGTCAAAATGTCTGCAATTTGATCTGTGGTTGATACATATTTAACAGTTATTAATCCTTCCTCTACCTTTTGTTTAATAAAGTTAAATTTGACATCAATATGTTTCAATCGTTTCTGATCTGGATTGTTTACAACTTTCATAGTACTTTGATTGTCCTCAAAAATAACAGTATTGTTTATTTTAATGCTAAAGTCACACAACAGCTTCATTAGCCAACAAGCTTCAACAGATGCTTCACATAAAGCAATTAATTCTGCTTCTGTTGTACTCAATGAAACTGTACTTTGCTTCTTTGATTTCCATGTTACTGTATTATCAAATAACTTGAACAAATATCCACTAGTGGATTTCCTATCATTATCCCGTGCAAAGTCTGCATCTGCAAAGCCTGTTAAGCTGTCATATTTACACTTTGAATATTTTAAATTAAAATCAATAGTTTGTTTAATATATCTAAGGACTCGCTTTGCCACAACTTCAAAGTTGGCTGTGACTGAAATCTACTCAAATATGATACAGCAGTCGCTAAGTCTGGTCTTGTGCTCACCATAGCAAACATCAAAGAACCAATAAGAGACCTGCACTGATGTTCTAAAGTCATGTCAATTTCACATTCGTCAAAGTCCAGTTTAAAATTATAGTCCATAGGAGAATTAGTTCCTTTACAATTGTCCATGTTATAATATTCAAGAACCTTTTGCAGATATTTAGATTGATTAAGATAAATCCCATCATGTTTCTTCTGAATACTAATGCCAAGATATGTCAGATTGCTGTTCCCTAAGTCTTTCATGCTAAAGTTAGTTTTTAAGAAGTTTTTTACATTTCCAATTTCAATAGTACTAGGCCCTACTATAAGTATATCATCGACATACAAAATCAAATAGAGATTGCCTTTACTATAAAGACAATAGTCATTTTGCGATCGCGTAAAACCACATTCAGTGATAACTTCTGTGAATTTTTCATACCAATATTTTGGGCTCTTCTTTAGACCATAAAGAGATTTTTGTAATTTTAGAACTTGACCTTCTGGAACTGTCAGTCCTAGTGGAGGTTTTAAGTATACTGTCTCATCAATCCGTCCATATAAGAATGCTCCCTTGACATCCATCTGGTGTATTTCATATTCTTTCTGAGCAGCAATCGATAAAAGAACTCTCAATGTTTGCATTTTCAATACAGGTGAGTAAGTGTTTTCTAACTTTTCCTTCTGTTGAAAACCCTTCACTACCAATCTTGCTTTATACATATAATTCTTCTTCTTCTCCTATGTTTTTCTTTGTGAATACCCATTTACTATCCAGTAGCTTTTCTTTCTGTGGTTCAGGTACAAACTTCCATGTTTCATTTTCTTTTAAAACCTTCAATTCCTCATTTATTGCCTTATTCCAAAGCTTCTCATCTTTTCTCCCTTTAATGTCATCAAAATTAGTTGGAACCTCCTGGTAACTTGATAATAATGCATATAAAGTATCATAAAATGTATCATCTTGATCTAAATCAATTTCATAATCCTTTTGCCACACTGGTTTTCTTATTTGTCTCTTTTCTCTCCCTTTTTCTAAACTCTCTGTATTTCTGTCTGTATCATTCTCCATTTCTTGTGTCTCTTCTTCTTTACTATCTTTTTTTTTTCCTTTATTCCTATACTTTGATACTTTTCGCTCTATGTTGTCCTTTGATACACTTTCACTATCTCTCTCCTCCTCACTTTCTTCTTCCTGTTCACTTATTTCATCTTCTTTTTTCTCTATTGTGTATCTCACACAATTTTCACGTCCGGGTTTTGTTTCATCAAACACTACATTCCTTGCCGATATTACTGACCTTGTTTCTGTATCATACAACTTATATCCTGAATTGACATATCCAATAAAAATAATTTTCTTTCCTGAATTATCTAATTTATGTCGTAACTCTCTAGGCACATGATTGTATGCTGTACAACCAAACACTCTCAAAGCTCTTACATCCGGTTTCCTTCCTTCCCATAGCTCTGATGGTGTTTGACATTTTCCTTTAGTCGGACTTCTGTTAGTAACATAGGCTGCAAACAAAACTGCATGGCCCCAAAACTCTTTACTAAGCTGTGAGTCTAACAAAACTGTTTTTGCCTTTTCTATTAACGTGCGGTTCATCCGTTCTGCTACTCCGTTCATCTGGGGATTATATGGCACAGTATATTGCATTTGGATTCCTTTGCTGTAACAAAACTCCTGAAATTGCCTTGACACATATTCACCGCCATTATCAGATCGCAACTTTAATATATTAACATTGAAATGGTTGGTTACATAAAAATAGTACTGCTTGAATTTGTCAAAAACTTCACTTTTATTAGAAAGTAGATAGACCCAAACAAAATGAGTATAGTCATCTATAAATGTCAGAAAGTACTTGTATCCTTCCTCAGTCAGTGGGGTGATTGGTCCGCATACATCAGTGTGTACTAATTCTGGTGGTCTGGTTGCCCTACGTCCTTGTCTATTAAAAGGTTGTCTCGTCATTTTACCTAGTAAGCACGGTTCACACACAGAACTATTATTATTACATTTAGTCAAGTCATCAATGCCACTTACCATTTGATTCTGTGAAAGCAAAGTTAAATTTTTAAATCCAAGGTGACCAAAACGTCTATGCCACAGCTGCATCACTTGATCATCATTACTGTTACTTAAGTTACATTCATCTTTTAATATTTGCATGTGAATTGTATACAAAGACCCTTCATTGTTTCCAATCATTGTCAATTGATCATATTTATAAACTCTAACTTTACTATTTAAAAATTCAATCCTAAAGCCATTACTCTCAATTTTAGAAACAGACAACAAGTTTTTCCTCAACTCTGGCACATAATATACATTTTTAATAGTACAGTCTAAATATCTCTTACCAACATAACATCTTGCCTTTATATTCCCAAATCCAACCGCCATTAAACTCACGGCATTCTTGGCCGCAGCAATCACTTTTGGTGTGTTCAGTTCCATGTAGTTGTAAAACGCACTTTTGTCATTTGTTAGGTGGTCTGATGATCCCGAATCCACACACCAAGTTATTTTACATTGATCATTAACTTCTTGGTTCCGTCCATTGCCAGTCAAAAATGCATACTCATTTTCGGTTGATGCCGCATATGTCTGATGATTATTCCCTGGATGGTTAGGGCCTTGTTGTTGCCATGATCTACTGTCTAGAATTCCACGACCTCTTCCTTGAGACCTACTTCTGCCTCCAAATGCTGCCCGATGTGGCGCTCTATATCCTCGTCCTTGTTGACCTCTTGAATAATATTGTCCATGTCCACGGGCTGATCCCTGTTGGTGTTGGTATCTCGCTCTACATTCGAATTTTTTATGGCCTGGCTTGCCGCATCCAAAGCATAAAAAGGTATTCCTCTGGTGCTCTATTATTCGAGGACCCATCTTATTCCTCTTTTCTTCCTCTCCTAATAATCTGTCCTTAACCATGTCTACTGTCAGGTTTGGTAATGACTCTAACGTTGTTACAATAACATCGTACGATTCTGGCATGGATAGCAATAATATATTTACCTTTTCTTCCTCTGCTAGGGGGCTTCCTGCGTCTTTTAGCTGGCCGAATATTTTTGATAACGAAATAAAATGGTCTCCGAGAGACGTTCCTTCTTTGTATTTTATATTATTTAGTTCCCGCCGTAAGAATAATTTGCTTCTGGTGCCTTTTTTCATAAATTGTTGCTCTAATTTAAATATCATGTTATACGCTGTTTTCTCCTCTTGAATATAATCAATATGGCTGTCGGCAACGCCGCTTATAATTATGCTTTGAGCTCGAGCTTCAAGTTTTTTGTTCTCGGGGACGCTCGCAAATGCTTTATTTTCTATTGAATTTAGACAATCATTTTCCCGTAGTATGCTGCTAATACGGAACTTCCATATGGCAAAATCTTCGCCGGCAAATTGCTTTATTTTAATACTTTCCGCCATTTTTCCACTTCGTGTGCACTTCGCACTTCTTTTCGTCGGCGCGGGCGTGAACCACGCTCTGCTACCACTGTTATATTTTAATTAAACACATAAGTTCCGTTCAGGTTTATTTTCCCTTTTTTACATATTCATAATACACATTTTTCTCTGAGCACATAATGACATAACAAAATTCTAAAATCAGTATTTTTCAATTCTTTGTTTCGAGAGACCACAGACAGAAAGCCCTCTTTATTTTTCTTCTTATAAAAACATAGGTTGTGTGAACATTGAACCTCAACAGTTTGTGTCTTGATTTATCTGAAAAATAAGTAATGGTTCAATAGAATTGGATAATAATAAGGTTCTAGTTAAAATGGCTCACAACTGACAAATCTATATTTTTATCTAGCCCATAATTACTCATCGTGCACAGGCCTGCACCTACGGTGGCCGGAAGGGATAACGTAGTGTCTTTTAAGTCCTGGGGGTAAGGGGCTCCTAATTTATTTCAGCCCTATACCGGTCGATCATGGGAAAATTCAATAGACTTTTCTCACAGGTATCAAAGTACGAACCGGGCGTTGTGTAAGTTTCTAGTGGAATCGGTGGTAAGAGTTCTCAGGGGCTCATTTTAGCCTTCAAAATATTTTAGTTTGAAGGTGATTCTACTGTATCTACGCTACAATTTGTTACGTACTTACTAACTTATTATAATCAATGTGTTGTGTTGTTTTTTTTTAATTCGCAAAAGAAAGTCGACTGCCAATAATCGGCCACACCGGCTCAGCGGGCATTTGCCCGATTTGTCCAATGGCCAGTCCGGGCCTGGACAACACCCGTTCACGAGCATGACGACGCATGAATCAGCACCATTTAACTCAACCATTTTGAAGGGAACTATACATTACTTCTAAATTTTTCGATCCCATCTCCTGTGAGTTCTACCACCTCGCCTGAAAAACTATAAAAAGAAAGGGCTAGAAAAATAACAAGTCAGATTTCTATGGTTCTCAGCAGTAGATTATAGGTACCCACTAAAATGGGTGTTTCCCAACGAGTCGCACTCTCGGTCGGAAAAATTACGAATAAAAATCCAAACCAGTCACATGTGTAACTCGATAGGACAACTTTTAATAGTTTGCTCCTGACGAGTCACACTGAATCCAAAAAGTTGTCCTATCGAGTTTCGGAGATCCGAAACTACTGAGCCTAAAATTCTGATAAAAATACAGAAATTAGTTCATCATCTGCCTAGCCTTTTCCCAACTATGTTGGGGTCGGCTTCCAGTCTAACCGGATGCAGCTGAATACCAATATTTTACATGGAGCGACTGCCTATCTGACCTCCACAACCCAGTTAATACTAGGTAATACGATACTCTTTGGTAAGACTGGATGTCAGAATTTCAGGTCACTGACTACCTGTAACGACTGCCAAAGATCTATAATTATGGCAGCCGGGACCAACAGCTTAGCGTGCTTTCCGAGGCACGGAGGAAACTCGGTATGTCAGGCGGTCACCCATCCACAGACCGACCTAGGCAAGCACAACTTTACCTAAAGATCGACCCAAGTGGCAGTTTTTATTAAGCCACAATACAGAAATTAGTTCAACACTTATAAATTACAGGAAAACCTATAAGAAGTCTATGGTGCTAAAATAACATAGAAAATCTCTATATCTACTACAATGGTACAGAACCCTTCATGTGCAAGTCCGACTTGCACTTGGCCAGTTTATTTCTTTATACGAGGGGTCCGTTTCTTTATACGAGGGGTCCAATAATTCCGTCGGGGCTGCGGGTTATCCCGTCGGGGCTGGGGGTTGTTCGCAAGAAATACCGCGGCCTCCACATAAAGGGGTGAGAAGGAACATGGGTGGTTTTTAGTCGGTAGAAGTCTGACACCCCCTTTCGCTCTGCCCAAGAGCGGGAGGGGTTATTTGATGATTTTCCACCCGCCAAAAAAAAAAGGGTACCGATAATGGGCATTGACTGTACTTAGAATTTCCAGGCATTGAGCGGTCAACTAATGCTGTAATTGTAATAGTATGTAGTCATGCGTAGGTTCTTCATCTTGTGTGCACATAATTAAACTTATTAATGATTAAGTTGTATTCGTCATTATATATCGTATTACCCAGTATTAACTGGGTTGTGGAGGTCAGATAGGCAGTCGCTTCATGTAAAATACCATCTGGTTAGACTGGAAGCCGACCCTAACATGTTGGGAAAAGGCTAGGTAGATTAATGATTAAGTTGTGAGTTTTTCATTACTTAATACTCATTTTCCTAGTGTTAAATAGAGTACCTACATAGAATGACTAGGATACGTAATCTTTTGTTAAATACCTTAGTACGTAGGTACCTACTCATCGTGTTTGTTCTAATTTATAACGAAATATTTTTTAATCAACTTAATTACCAAAAATACGGCTTTATCCTCAAGATAAAAATGTAATAACAGAACCCGTCTAACCTGTTAATAGTTAAATATTTTCCGTTATTCCGAATCTTGCATTAGTCCTGTGAGAACGTCCCTACTCTCTACCTAATAATATTCACAAGTATATTATTCTACATATTTTGCAAAATGAAGTTGTTTAACATAACATTCTTCTTATTCGTATTCTGTTTTTTAACACATACCGGTAAGTTTTATTTAACCACTTAATTTTTAAAGAATTTGCACTTTTTTAAATCTCAGTATTACAAGCACTGAAAACTGGATATCTACCATGTTTACTTTTTTTTTCGAATACCCGATGTTTCGGCGCGATATTTTCAAACCTTTCTTCTTTTTTTTTTGGGTGGTGGGAAATCATCAAATAACCCTAGCTCTTGGGCAGAGCGGAAGAGAGTGTCAGACTTCTACTGATTAAAAACCACCCATGTTCTTTCTTAGCCCTTGCACTGGGGCCGCGGTATCTCTTTCGAAAAACCCGCAGCCCCGACGGAATATTTTCAACCTTGTTTTAATCCCGGGAAGCATATTAATTAGTTGTTGGTCCCGGTTCTCATTTCTAGATCTTTATCAGTCGTTACTTTTGCCAGTGAGTGTCCCGAAAGTCTGCCAGCCAGTCTTTTCAACGGGTATCGTATTTACCTAGTGTCTGGATTGATGAGTGGAGGTCGTTGCTCCATGTAAACGATGGAAACACCCAGCCTTCACGTTCTCTTTGCTTAAAAAAAACAAAAAAAATCGAGTCGATTACCATCAACCAGACAACTATTCCAGACTCTGCCACTGAGTTACTGACTGAATTCTTGATGAAAAAAAACCGGCCAAGAGCGTGTCGGGCCACGCTCAGTGTAGGGTTCCGTAGATAATAAAATATTATGTAAACGAAGTTAAAAAAAAAATACGGGCAAATGAAACTTGACCTCTGGATTGTATAGGCGCTCATACGATTCAGGGACCAAATTATATTGGTTAACTGCAGTTTCCATCTGTTGTTTCCATCCAAGTTCAAAATAATTTTCCTAGAAAGTCCTTATAAAGTTCTACTTTTCAGATTTTTTTCGTATTTTCTAAACTTATGGTTCAAAAGTTAGAGGGGGGGGGACGCTTTGTTTTTTACTTTTGGAGCGATTATTTCCGAAATTATTGACATTATCAAAAAATGATTTTAGTAAACCCCTATTCATTTTTAAATACCTTTCCAACAATGTATCACACATTAGGGTTAAAATTAAAAAAAAAAACACTTCCCACTTTACATATAGGGGGGCTACCCTAATAAAACATTTTTTTCCAATTTTTATTTTAGCACTTTGTCGGCGTGATTGATACACATATTGGTCCCAAATTTCAGCTTTCTAGTGCTAACGGTCACAGAGATTAAGCGAGGACGGACAGACAGACAGACAGACAGACAGACATGGCGAAACTATAAGGGTTCCTAGTTGACTACGGAACCCTAAAAAACCAATAACATAGCTTAACTTGATAATCGAATACATGAACCCATGCTCCGCGGGCAAAGTCTAGTCTTAAATATAATTTAAATACTTTTTCAACACACTTGCTCATAAACTGGCTCTAATTTCACCGCAATTAGGCACTTAATGACACCTCTGTAATCAAACTGTGAATTTTTCATTACCATTATTCACAAGTGAGTTATAGGTTTTTTTTAATTTTATTGGTTGAGTTGCTTTGTTCTTAAAAAAGTTTCGATACTAAAAAGATTGTGTTCAATACTACAAATAAATTAATGTAACTATTGCTTGCTCATTTCATGCAACTTCGAATTTAAATAGAAAATTTCAACTTGCATAGACGTTTTTAATAAGTTCAACTTTTGTTTTCTCTGTAATAAAAAAAACTTTGAATTCCTTATTTTGTACGTGGCTAAAACGCTATCCGCAAAAAGCAAAGAAAAGAAACCTCATTCTTTTAGTCT
Organism: Diarsia brunnea; assembly: GCA_949774965.1. Classification (NCBI taxonomy): domain Eukaryota; kingdom Metazoa; phylum Arthropoda; class Insecta; order Lepidoptera; family Noctuidae; genus Diarsia; species Diarsia brunnea. Next base: position 4,367,476 of record OX459023.1, read on the forward strand.
ATGGCCGATCGCCATTGTTAGATGCGCGCGCAGGAAAACTGATTATTTTTTCCCGCCATGGCGAAATTTTTTTCACAACTCGTTTTATCTGTTGAAAATTATTTTTTTGTGTTATTTTCTTCACAAGTGTGTTGAAAAACGTCGTATGATACTCGTGTGTATTGATGATTACCGTCCTCGGCTTTCTTAAGACCCTCACCTGACGGCTCGGGTCTCAATGGCGCCTCAGCGGTAATCACCAACGTTACACACTTATACCATAATGTACTATTACTTTCCAGTTTCCGGTAAGGTGTCTAAATGCCACCCGCATTCCATCAGGTACGTCAAACACATCAGCATCTTCCTATTCTGTCCCATTCTTGGGGTCGGCGCAACATGTTTATTTCTTCCATTCTCTCTGACTGCAGTCAAGCAAGCTATCATTTGCTGAAATAGGGTAGTTGACAAAAAAATCTAATTAGTCCGTCAGATATATTTCCAAAAAATGTTGGACACATATTTTTGATTTTTTCAAGTACCTAAACAAACAATGAAGACGATACAGTGCTATCCAAACTCGTGTGACGTCAAATTGTAATACATTTGTATGACTTCTTTTCCGGCGAGTGACGCCACAAGCCCCCACTAAAATCTTTGACGCGTTTTATAATTATCTTCGTCAATTTTTATTTATTTGATAAAACAAAAAATACGTATCCAATATTTTTCGATAATCCAACTGACGGATTAAACAGAATCATATTTTTTTTAGTCAGAAAACGTCCCTTTTATTTAAAAAAGTGCTTCTAAACGGGCAATATTTTCATAATTATGTGGCTGCAATACAATGGCCACCATTGCCATCAATACTAGCCATATTATGCAACATTGCAGTAATGGCTCGGTTATATAGCCACACATAGGTACATATTTGGTATGGGGCCAAGCATTTTCGCGTGTAGCCGGCAATATTGCCGAACGACCGCTTGACATTCGAAAATACTGAAATATTGTCGTGTCATTTCCCAGTATGAGTGTATCGCTTTCTGACAAATATAACCAGCCCGTTTAGAAGCACCTTAATAAGTTGTTTTACTTGCCTTGTTATTATTTATTGGTAAAAAATCTTGCAACTGATTTTTAAACCAGTTCTCCTCAACTGGTTGAGCTGAAATTTTGCACACACCTTTGGTTCTGGTGACAATACATATTTTTTTCCTCAGACTCGCTGAAGACGTCATCGATAAAAGTCAGAGTGAGCCATCTCTAACTCAATCTCAACGCGAACGACTACAAACTTCAAAGAACCTTGTAGCACATTGCTCCTATGGACCCAAGCTAACCACGGAATAATGCTCATGTGAGCAAATTTGAATAAAGTTTGTGGATACTGATTTGTGTTTTTTTTTAACATTTAGCCTTTTCTCAACTATGTTGGGGTCGACTTCCGACTTCGAATGCAGCTAAATGCTAGTACGGCTTAAGTTATCATTAAATATCTCTGAGTACGGCAGTTACTGCGGTACTCAGAGATATTTAATGATTATTTATGACGTCACTAAGTAAAGATTTCACATACTTTTGTATGACAAAACTGTCAAAACCTTTACTAAGTGATGGCCTAAGTAATCATTAAAGCTCTCTGAGTGCGGCAGTTAGTCAGTAAAGTTTGACACCCTTCTGCCACGCACGGAAGGAGCTATTTGATGATTTCTCATCATTAAAAAAAGTAGAATTTACGCTTAATTTAGAATCGAGTGTGACTGAGTTCATCATCATCTGCCTAGCCTTTTCTCAACTACATATGTTGGGGTCGGCTTCCAGTCTAACCGGATGCAGCTGAGTACCAGTATTTTACATGGAGCGAGTGCCTATCTGACCTCCACAACCCAGTTAATACTAGGTAATACGATACCCTTTGGTAAGACTGGTTGTCAGACTTTCAGGTCACTGACTACCTGTAACGACTGCCAAAGATCTATATATGGCAGCCGGGACCAACAGCTTAAAGTGCTTTCCGAGGCACGGAGGAAACTCGGTATGTCGGGCGGTCACCCATCCACAGACCGACCTAGGCAAGCACAGGTTTACCTAAAGATCGACCCGAGTGGCAGTTCTTATTAAGCCACGAGCTCCTCGAGTGTGACTGAGTTATTTAACAGAAAAATACATTTTCATCCTGTTCATTAACCTCATTTTAAATACCTACTAGTCTCTATCACTAACTGCCGCACTCAGAGAGCTTTAACGATTACTTAGGCCATCACTTAGTAAAGGTTTTGACAGTTTTATCATACACAAGTATGTCAAATCTTTACTTAGTGACGGTTTAAGTAATCCTTAAATATCTCTGAGTACCGCAGTAAGTTATGTTATAATGTTTCCTTAAAATGTTCTCTCTTGTGTTACCTAGTATTACTCTTACTTTAAAACTTGCAGTAGTTCAATCTGGACGACGGCGACGTGTCTAGTTATTTCTGTTTATTATTTGCAAAATGAAGTTCTTTAACATAAAACTGATTTTGATACTCATAACATTATGTTCTTTAACTTATCCAGGTAAGTTTTTATTAAATACACACGGGTACACATCAAGTTATAGTCTACGGAGTCTCATCATCATCATCATCATCTTCCTGCCGTTGTTTCATGCTATTTGGGGTCGGTGCAACATGTTTATTAAATAGTCTACTGACCTAATGGTTTTGTAAAACGTGATCGCACCAAAATAAACAGCAATATTTTTTTCAATACACTTACAGCTACAATAACAGTAACTACAGTACTTTCACAAGTTATTATGCCTTGTGACTGTGACTGTAGCTTAGGAGTGCAATGCGTCGTCCCTGGGGTTGCTGCGTCGAGTTGCGCGTCGCCGAATGTCTGCGGCGGCGAGTGCTGTGGGTGCAGGGGTGCGCGGGGGCTCGTGTCGTGGCGGTGGGTGCGCGGGGCTCCGGGTCGCGAGGCGGCGGTTGCGCGTTGCGGCGTGCATTCGTTGTTCCGTGATTTGGAGTCTCGTGCATTCGTTGTTGCGGTGTGCGTCGCTGCGTGCTTTCGTGCTCGCCGTGTTCGTTGTTGCGGGCATTCGGCGGCGTGTGGTTCGGCGTGGTGGCTTTCGGGATGACGTATTGCACTCGTAGTTTTTTGCTATTTTTCCCTGTTAGGCCCGAAACACACAGAAAAGGCGTAAGGTACAGCGCGGCATCCAGTCTCACCAAAGAGTATCGTATTACTGGGTTGTGGAGGTCAGATAGGCAGTCGCTCCAAGTAAAATACTGGTATTCAGCTGCATCCGGTTAGACTGGAAGCCGACCCTAACATAGTTGGGAAAAGGCTAGGCAGATTATGATTGGGAAAATTTGACAGGTTCATGCAACTTGTTGTGCTGCCGTTTGTACAGAATGCTTGGTTACCAGTTTCGTGAAGGATCCTTTTACACCTTGTAGATTCTTATCTCTTCTTGTTTTTGTCATCATCATTAGCCTGTAATGTTCCCACTGCAGGGACTCAGGCCTCCTCTCTAGGAGAGGGATGGGTTATAATCCACCACGCGGGCCCAGTGTGGGTTGGTAGGTGTCACATGTTTTCGAATTTTTTGGTGCTAAGCCGGTATCCTCACGATGTTTTCCTTCACCGTTTTGAGAGCAGTCACCGCTGCGTCTTTTTAATATATTAATGTTATTTTTCAGTTGCCAGCTATTATGGATCATGCTCTGGGGTCATGTACAAGTACAATTTCAAACGCGACTACGATAGGATTCTCGAAAAGCCTTTAAAAACTCCAGCGGAACTCGAACTACTACAAAAATTAGAAGAATATATAGAAACATGTAAATAAAATGTGGAAATATTGGATTGTTTTTTTTTTAACATAGATATCATTAAATATTTCTTCGCTGCTTACCTAACCAGGTATCACATTACCAGGGCCATAACCAGAAATTTGGATTGAGGGGGGGTTGTGTGCCTGCCGGGGCTGCGGGATGTTCAAAGCAGATACCGCAGCCTCGGGCACAAACTGCTACGAAGGAACCTGGGCGGTTTTTAGTCAGTAAAGGTCTGACACTACCTACCGCTCCGCCCAAAGCGGGAGGAGTAATTTGATGATTCCCCCCCGAAAAGGGGGTTGTGTCCTAACACAGTTGGAGAAATCACTTTTAAAAATTACCTACTTCGTATATGGTGCTCGTAACTGAATTAGGCGACAAAAAAGGGTTGGAAAATTTTAGCATTTGAGCTCAAGTAGGCTGGTTTTAATTTAAATGCAAAAGACAGGGGCCACTTTTGCACGCCTCTACTGGGCATTCATAAACACAATGAAATAAAATAATGAAAAAAAAATGTATTAGTAACGTGGGTGATCCAGATGTATTATATTAATTAAAACTAGCTGTGCCCGCGACTTCGTTCGCGTGCTTGTCGGAAACTAAAATGCGTCGCTTAGATAAAAGTACATTTAATCATTGCCCTGCGTTAACTTACTGACGCTGTAGAAAATAAGAAGAGAGTAATGCAAAGTACTGACTATGTCTAATACTAAAGTTTAGATGGATGGGTGTTTGTTAATCAACCACGTCAGAACGGCCGAACGGATCTTGAAGAAATTTGAAACAGGTACATTATAGTCGACAGGCAGACAGATTGTCGCTGGCGCGTTCGTGTTCCACGCGCGCCTCAAAGATATGTCTGCAACAATTAAAGGGCCCCAAAGGGACGTCTGCCGGGGCTGAGGGTTGTCCGCAAGAGATACCATGGCCCCGAAACACAAAGGGCTAAGAAGGAACGTGGGTGGTTTTTAGTCAGTAGAAGTCTGACACTTTCTTCCGCTCCGCCCAGAGCGGGATGAGTCATTTGATAATTTACGAACCACAAAAAGGGGGGATTAGAGCCTGTTTCGAGAGGGTACCTGTACCGAATCTGGGACATCGAATCTGAAATGGCCGCCACCTCCTTCTGCGAAGCAGTAATGCTAGCGAAAGAGGTGGCGGAACGTGAGAGGGAGACAACCCCTCGTCCCAGCCGCCGCGGGAGACGCTCCGGGCATCGGGGGCCACGTGATGGCTTCCGGCCACCGTAGGCGCGGGCCTGTGAACGGTGAGTAACGGGCTTGTTAATCGTTCGTCCGTCCTATGACGATGGAGGCGCGTTCGTGTTCCACGCGCGTCTCAAAGAGATGTCAGCAACATTGAAGGGGCCCCCAAGGACCGACGCCCGTTGGGGCTGCGGGTTGTTCGAAAGAGATACCGCGGCCTCGACACATAGGGCTAACAACACACCACATTTATATGACGACATGGTTGGCGCAATGGCTGAACGATTAACAGTAGCACTGCGTGTCGCAGGTTTGATTCCCACACTGAAAAAAATAAGCAGTAAAAACAATCGAAAAAACATTGAACTGTACTGCTTTAAACAGTAAAATATGAGCCTAACGTTCAAAGCAGTAACTTTTAATGAGCCGAAAACAGTAAAAGCTTGACAGTAAATTTCAATGTTTTATGTCGTTAAAAACATTTAACTGTTTAGAACATTAACAAAAAATTACTGTTTTAAACAGTAAATTTTTTTAATGTTTAAAACATTAAAAAAAATATATATTTTAATGTTTCAGACATTAAATTTTGTAATTTTTATTAATGTTTGAAACATTAAAAAATGTATTTTTTTTTAATGTTTTAATTTTAATGTTTTAAGCATTAAAAAAAATTACTGTTTAATACAGTAAAAAATAATGTGCATACACATGCGGATACTGTAAGTGCACAGTTACGGGTAATGTTTAGGATAGTACTTTTGAATGTTCATGCACAGTAGCGGGTAATGAGTTTCACCGTTACATTTAACGAGAAGGATAGTACTTTTAAATGTCCCTGCACAGTAGCGGGTAATGAATTTCTCAGTTACATTTAACGAGAAGGATAGTACTATTTAATGTGCGTGCACAGTAGCGGATAATGAATTTCACAGTTGCATTTAACGAGAAGGATAGTAATATTTAATGTGCATACACAGTAGCGGATACTGTAAGTGCACAGTTACAGGTAATGTTTACGATAGTACTTTTGAATGTGCATGCACAGTAGCGGGTAATGAGTTTCACAGTTACATTTAACGAGAAGGATAGTACTTTTAAATGTGCCTGCACAGTAGCGAGTAAAGAATTTCTCAGTTGCATTTAACGAGAAGGATAGTAATATTTAATGTGCGTGCACAGTAGCAGGTAATGAATTTCACAGTTGCATTTAACGAGAAGGATAGTACGTTTTAATGTGTATGCACAGTAGCTGGTAATGAGTTTCACAGTTAAAGGTAACGTGAAGGATAGTACTTTTTAATGTGTATGCACAGTAGCTGGTAATGAGTTTCACAGTTAAAGGTAACGTGATGGATAGTACTTTTTAATGTGTATGCACAGTAGCTGGTAATGAGTTTCACAGTTAAAGGTAACGTGATGGATAGTACTTTTTAATGTGCATGCACAGTAGCGGGTAATGAGTTTCACAGTTAAAGGTAACGTGATGGATAGTACTTTTTAATGTGCATGCACAGTAGCGGGTAATGAGTTTCACAGTTAAAGGTAACGTGATGGATACTACTTTTTAATGTGCATGCACAGTAGCGGGTAATGAGTTTCACAGTTAAAGGTAACGTGAAGGATAGTACTTTTTAATGTGTATGCACAGTAGCTGGTAATGAGTTTCACAGTTAAAGGTAATGTGAAGGATAGTACTTTTTAATGTGTATGCACAGTAGCTGGTAATGAGTTTCACAGTTAAAGATAACGTGAAGGATAGTACTTTTTAATGTGCATGCACAGTAGCGGGTAATTAGTTTCACAGTTACAGGTAACGTGAAGGATAGTACTTTTTAATATGCATGCACATTAAAAATTAATATTATTCACGTTACTTGTAACTGGGCACTAACCGTACCCGCAACTGAGCATACACAAAAAATATTATCCTTCACATTACCTGTAACTGTGCACGTACAGTAGCGAGTACTGTACGTGTACAGTAGCAGGTGGCGTGAAATAAAAAAATATGTTCTTTAAGACATTTATTTTAAAATAATCATGCGTATACTAGTAAAATTCTTATATTTACCACAAAATAAATGGAAAACAAACCAAAATATTTACACCTAGATAATATATAGATAGGTAATAATAATTTAATAATTTAAAGATAGGCTGTTCCATATATTTTGACGACTTATTGCAAACATACTATTTTAGAGAACAGCTGATTCTTTTTTGCGTGATTCAGGGTTTGGTCTTATAGTAAAAGTTGTGCATAATGATGAGTACAATGACCCCTTCAGAGATTTCGTGTATGAACAGATAGATCTTATATGCACATAGTCAATTCAGTCCAAAATTTAGGTACAATATTTATAATTAAGAAAATAAAATCCAAAATATTTAGAATAAAGTAAATTAAAACAAGGTTGTAGTCTAAGGGTAATTACTACTGAACTTAGTCTAAAAATAATCATACATATTAAACTTGTAAAATTCTTAAATTTACCACAAAATAAATGGAAAACAAACCCAAATATTTACACTTAGATAATTTAAACATAATCATATTGTATACATATCGTCAATTGTCAACGAGTGTTGTTGTGTTTTTAATACGTTGATCTTTATACCTAACATTTAATTTGAAACCTTTGTTGTGAGTTGTTATCACAACAGTCCAAAATTTAAGTACAATATTTATAATTAAGTAAAATACCCAAACAATATAATATCTAAAATATTTAGAATTAAGTTAATTAAAACAAGGTTCGAGTCAAGTGTAACTGCTCCTGAAGTTAGTCTGAAAATAATCATACATATATGATGATGATGATATTAAACTGGTAAAATCCTACATTTACCACAGAATAAATTAATGGAAAACAAACCCAAATATTTACACTTATAATCATATTGTATACATATCGTCAATTGTCAACGAGTGTTGTTGTGTTTTTAATACGTTGATCTTTATACCTAACATTTAATTTGAAACCTTTGTTGTGAGTTGTAATCACAACAGTCCAAAATTTAAGTACAATATTTATAATTAAGTAAAATACCCAAACAATATAATATCCAAAATATTTAGAATTAAGTTAATTAAAACAAGGTTCGAGTCAAGTGTAACTGCTACTGATGTTAGTCTGAAAATAATCATACATATATGATGATGATGATATTAAACTGGTAAAATCCTACATTTACCACAGAATAAATTAATGGAAAACAAACCAAAATATTTACACTTGTTTATCTATTCATACACGAAATTTCTTAAGGGTTCATTGTATCAATAAGAACAACTTTTACTATTGGACCAAACCATTAATCGCGAAAAAAAATCAGCTGTTCCTTACAATATGTTCGCATTAACTCGTCAAAATGTATGGAACAGCTGATTTGTTTTTCGCCATTCAGGGTTTGGTCCCATAATAAAAGTTATTCATAATGATGAGTACAATGACCCCTTCAGAAATTTCGTGTATAAACAGATAGACCTTATATGTATACACATAGTCAATTGTCAAAGGATAGTCTGCTATAAATTAAATATCCACCTATACTAAATTCAAATACAATACCAATACAACATAATATCCAAAATGCTTAGAATTAAATGAATTAAAAACATCTTTTTTAAACACCTTTTGAAGAAAGGTGGTACTAAAGTTTGAGTCTAAGGGTAATTGCTACTGAACTTAGTCTGCTATAAATTAAATATCCACCTGCTTACACTAAATTCAAGTACAATGCCAATACAACATTATATTCAAAATGCAAAAAAAAAAAAAATATGAATTAAATAAATCACAAACAATTATGTTTTAAAACACTTTTTGAAGAAAGGTGGTACTAAAGTTTGAGTCTAAGGGTAATTGCTACTGAACTTAGTCTGCTATAAATTAAATATCCACCTACTTACACTAAATTCAAGTACAATGCCAATACAACATTATATATTCAAAATGCAAAAAAAATAAATAATGAATTAAATAAATTAAAACTTAGGACAGACGACGAAAGTCTGTTTTTTGAAATAAAATTTGCAGGAAACTTGTAAATGGCCCTTTCTAAGAATTGCCAGATGGGTAAACATTCACTAGGATACTCTAAATTAAAGCCCATATAATTTTAAAACATGTATCAACAGTTTTGCAGATGTTTGGCAATTCGTAGAGAATATCATCAACAACAACGTAACGTGCTATTATATTTTTCAATGGACCTGCAACTATCATATAAGGTTGGATGGTCAATCCCAAAGACTTGTACCTGTTGTGTCGCTTCAATCGCTCTTCCAAGACTTGTCTTTCCTCTTCAACGTGTAAAATAAAGCTTTGACGCACTTCTGCAGCGGAGATTCTCTTCTCTTCTTTTTTAAGTGAACTGGTCCAATGATGTGGGGAATAAGGAGTAATACAGCGAGAATGCTCGTTTCAGGATCTTGATCTGTCAAGCAACAAGAACAAAAATTTGTTACTGTCATTTTTAATAATCATTTTTAGTAGGTAATCCATGAATTTCACTGATATTTTTAAGTGTCTGGAAATGCATGTTAAATCTACATTACACTATAACATCTACTGTAAGCCCATGAAAATCAATAAGTAGATTGAATTGAATTGATTATTTTGACTTAGAAATTGGCAGGGCTCCGACCAACCAAAATTTTATCTAGACTAGAATGATTCTTTTAATTGAAGCATGGTATTGAAAGAGGTGTCATAAACATGTCGCAGCCAACTGGTTGAAACCGCAACTCTTTTAGGTGGCAGGCTTAGGCTGTAATAGTCCAGCCAAATAAATGATTGACACGTTACTTTATTTGCGGGACTATACTACGAATATAGCAAACTCACCTTGCGCTAGTTTCTTAAGTTCCTCTTCAAATGGTGATCGTCTTGATAAGGTTTTAGATACATTGAGTAATTTGCTCTTTAGTAACGGTAGTTTATCTTCTAATGAATGTTCATTTTGAGGATACCAGTGATTGAAGTCAGCAGTCAGCTGAAATAAAGAGATGTAGTTTGAGAAACCATAAAAGTTTACGACTAAAGTAATACATTAAAACTCATAGCAGTGAAAAAATTTACCAATTCATGTCCCCAAGAGCGCTTCAAACATGAGAATTCTTGGATATAAGACTCTTTTTCATTTGAGAGAACACGTTGCTTCCGATGCTGGTTGGTGCTTTTCCACTTTTCTACACACATGGCATAATCATCAGAAGAGCAACGTAACCACTCCAGGCACTCCTCTTCCTCTTGCGTGATGGATATTTTATTATTATGTAAATTAACACTGTTACATGTAGATGTAGACGGTTCTGGAGTTAACGTCTTCTCTAAAGAGCGTCGTGCTCGCGGTTGATACACCTTTTGTCTTCGGTACTTGGCTTTTAAATTTACCACTGCGTCGTAGAGCCGGCCGTGAGCTCGTTGTATTCCAGCTTTTCGTTTGGTGTAATAACAATGTAGATTTTCTGAAGGAAATAACCGTTCTGAAAATGAAAACAACAACAAAATTAATATAAAAACATAAGACCCCAAAAAAAGTTAAATCCATTTATAGTGCCAGTGAAGCTTACTTACTTATCTCGCTAAGCCAACTTAAATATATATCAGCAGTTACATTTGACCTGGGGTCATGTCTAAGAATTTCCTTTGAAATTACTCGTACTAATATTTTTCTATATTGTTCTCCCAATGTCTTTTCTTGATCATGTTGAAGTATCAATTGACCATCTGGGGTAGTTGCCAAGAGCAAAGCAAGATCCTAAAAACAAAAACATGTCACCCATCGTCTTATATGTATATACAGAATGTTTGGAAGCTAGGTGCAAAGCTCAAAATGCTCCAAATGGTGTGAACTATCACCCCCTTAAGGCGTTGCATCCAGCTTCCAAACACCCTGTATTCTTATATTTGCATAAATTAACTAAACAGTTTTATGTGTATCTTCAAATTCTACAACATATAAAAAAAAACTAGATACTGGAAAGATGTGTTACTCAAAAATGCACAGTGTGGGATAGGACACATGACACAAAAAAGCAATAAAAAAAAACCGTCGCAAACAATTAGTTTTTTCTTTTATAGGTACCTTGTTTTTTTATTCATGTGAAAATTGTTTCATTTAATTTGTACTTCTGTGTGTTGTGCTATGTCTTTTGTGTGCACTAAATAAACGTTTTATCTATATATCTAAATTAGTTTCATCTTAGAACTTATTATAAATAAGTAATAATAAACCTATTTTCGTTTGTGTACAATATCCAGGGTCACACTGTATTACATAGATACAAGTCGAATTGCTAACTTTTTTTTGAAGTTGGTTAAAAATAGGGGATGGGGAGTTGATATTACCATGTGTACCACCCGGCGACTGGTAGTGGTGATTTTGCAGTACAAATAAAAATAAAACTACTTACAAAATTGGCATGTGAAGACACAGACACTGAAGATCGTGATGAGATGCTAGGTGACGCTGGAAGGGATTTGATTGGGCTTGTGGAATTCGGCGTTAGTCCTTCTACAGAGTCTCCATACGTTGAAATTATTTTTTCTAAATAGTCATCAATTTGTGAAGCCTTGCCACTCTGTAATAAACACTTGTAAATAACTATGGAGGTATGTTTTTCTGACCTTAGACATGGAGCTTAGTCAAGGTAAAAACTCAGAAAATATTATCTTTAGAGACTTATTGAGACTGTGTCTTAAATTACCTTTTCAAGCGACACTTTCCAGTCTGAAAGAACTTTTTTGAATTTTGCTTGCGGGCCTATTGCAGGAATTAATGCCCTCACTTGCGCATCATCTAATAATCTTAATGCACACAGGTCTACTTCGTTTTCTAAAAACAGTAAGATAGAAAACTTACAACACTACACATTCTTATTACTGCTTAACACATACACCCTTAGCTTAAAATGTTATAGCCGTTAACCCTTATATCATTTAAGTGTGTCAATAGTTGCATGCTTTTGTACTAAAGGTTAAAATTGAAATATATCCCAGTAGGAATGTATTTATTAATGATGTATTATTATGACTGAACGTTCTACGTGCATGCATAGCTTAACTCTGCCCCTAAGGCCGGGAATATACGTCAGTTTTTTACATCGCAGTCTGATCTGGCTTCAGACATTCGGAAACAAAATCCGACATGTATTTCCAGCCCATTTTGATCTGTCTGACCTTGATTTACAGTATTTTAAGTACAAACAGAAACATTCTTTCGTAGCAAAGACACCATACCCACAACACACTAATCACTACTTAGTATAAAACAAAGTCCTCCGCCGCGTCAGTCTGTCTGTTCGCGATAAACTAACAAGAATAAACGATTTCATGCTGTATTCACCAATGGATAGAGTGATTCTCGAGAAAGTTTTAGTAATCATGTCAAGCGGGCGGGCGAGCCCCGGCTTCAGCTAGTATTGAATAAAGTAGGTACCTCTTGTTTTTTATTTACTCCGTCGATAAAACGTCAGTTTTAGGTCAGCGGGTCGTCCTAAGGGCGTATCGCATCATGTCACACTACTCATGAAAAAGAAATTCAATTCAAATTATTACATAATGAAGGGTGAACTGTCTTTGAAGGATACCTACCTAGTACTTTTTGTGCCTTCACAGTAGCGGGTAAAGAATGTCACATTTACATAACGAGAAGGCTAGTACATTTTAATGTCAACAGTAGCGACCCATGACCTTTTTTTTCTCAAGATGGGTACGATTACACAATAATTCCGTAGTAAAATCATGATTTATCTCAATATTAAACACATATTACACCTATCATTAGCAAAGTCACACAAAATAACAATTTATAGTTAGACTATTTCATTAACCAAAACCGTTTTTTCTAAAGTTTTCAAATGGAATTTCTTTGAATGTTCAAATTTTTGTGTGGCTAAGTTTATTTTATTCATATAATTTAGAATGAGCTGTCCTTTCGTACGTATTTCCATTTCAGTAACATAACGGTCTCGTGAAATGGTTATACCTAGCTAAACCATAACAGTCAAGTACTTAACAAAGTTCATGAAATGGCTTACCTCTAAACACATCAATGTATTTTTCAAATCCCCATTCCCTGAGGAGCGTCGCTGTCTTCTCAATCTCGTCATCCATGATAGATACTTCAATTTAATCGAAAACACTGCACCTACTAAAATGTTTATAAGCTCTAGTCTTGGCAGGCACGTACACTATCGGGATTGATCGATCCGAACGTTCTTGAAGTCTTGAAAAACGGTCAAATAATTAAACGGCAAGGAATTCTGCTTATAACCATCAGCAGTATCAATTTTAATACAAAACTATGATACGTTGATATTTCCAGTGCATGAAATATCAAATAAACGATCACAATGGACGACGACTTGAAAAAGAGTTGTCCTGTGATCCTGTCCGTGTTGCAGGGCACCAAATTCAAATGGAAGAAAATTGAAGAAATAACTATGGCGGCCGGCGCGCGGGAACGTGTAACGGTGTAGCCAACAGTTAAAACTAACTCTCCACCAGATTCAACATCTCAGGGTGCTTACAGAAAGAATGCATTTTTTAAAGTATACGGGCAGGGCAGTACCGATCGATACAGGGTTATGCATATAGAAACAGGTAAATCTGTTCAAAGTGCAATGTCCATGATGTCGAGTTCGTCGGACGATGAGTTTTTTCTCCTCGAAAGAGTTCAATATAAAATAAAAAAGGACAGTCGGTGTTTCTAATATCAATAGCAAAAGAAAGAAATATGGATCGTATTATCAATTATTCCTAAAATATATAAAGTTCGATGAATCCATGTTAATAAATTAGATAATCCTGCCAATATTTTGCCAATCACATTTCTGTTGCTGTGTAATTTGTGTCTTTTGTCCCACAGTGGTGGTTTAGCAAAAACCAATGCTATTAAAACTTCGCAATCCAAATCACCAAACACCACCCGAAAATCACTAACGAAAATCGCCCCTACTCTCATAGTCGCTAAATTTTCCACTAAACCATTTTTTAGTTATTATGAAAGAAAACAATAAGTAATAATAATCATTGGTTTCTTCTCAAAAAAAATCAATAAATCAACATACAAATAGTAAATCAACAAGTCAAGATCAGGAACATAAAAAAATATTCAATAACAACAATATTACTTAATTTAACTACTAAAACGCCGGGTCGAAACCACCAGTTTTAGTGGAAATCCACTAGGTTGGCAACACAAACTGCCGCAACGGACGTGACCACAGAACATAGAACAGGACGTGACGTTTGCCCAAGAAAGAAGCGAGTTTCGACTTGTTTCATTATACAAACGGTTCTTTTTATTGTCAAGACAGTAATTTTAACCGTTTCAAATTCATCGTAGGTATTGTTTTGTATATGATTGGTTCAATCAAACAGTTCTTTTTAATGTCAAGACAGTAATTTTAATCGTTAGAAATTCATCGTAGGTTTAAACAATCAGTTTTCAATTTACCTGCTTAATTAACTCGTTTCCAACAAATAGAAGTTAGGGTTATTTTCAGAGGGGCTCGTAATTAAAAAACATTCAAATTCAGTCAGTTCAGTCGCAATCTCCTCTCAGCGACCACCAATGTCAAAAATTTATGAAAATTGATTGTACCTATTTACTTACATAAGTAAATAGTTGGTAACGAAAATGATAGGAGTCTCTTTTTAACCGACTTCCAAAAGGAGGCTATCTTCGCCAATTGTGAACCGATTTTGATAATTCTTTTTTTGTTTTGGAGAATATTATTCCGCGGTGGTCCCATTTTATCATGTTTGGTGAAGATCTGATGCTGATCTTCGGAGTTATACAATGGAACTCTTCAATAATAGACAGCAAATCTGCCGTGATCACTGCAATCGCTTGGATATTTATTGTTTACACAACATCATAACATAACATCACGCCTGTATGCTCTGAGGGGGTAAGCAGATGTGTACAGTACACTCAGATTTCGACAGTTAAATATGTTAAGTTCCATTTTATTGGGGATAAGCCTATTACCATGACATGTATTGTTAACGGTTCAATAATGTTTCACCAAAATTCCTTTGTGACCACTATTTTAGTTTTGGTGAAGATTTAATTCTGATCTGATCTGCGGGGATATACAATGGAACTCTTCAATAATAGACAGCAAATCTGTCGTGATTGCTGCAATCGCTTGGATGTTTATTGTTTATACAACATCATGACGTAACATCACGCCTGTATGATCTGAGGGGTACGCAGATATGTACACCCAGATTTGGACAGTAAGATATTATGTAATGTTCCATTTATTGGGGATAAACCTATTACCGTGACATGTATTGTTAACAACGTAAAATTAATGAATATCAAATATTTGTAAAGGATATTACAACTAAAAATGGAAAAATAAAAAAACTTTTTTGCAAAAAATAAAACCGACTTCAAAAACACAAAAAAGTGAAAAATAACTTTAGCTTCTGAAGTCGGTGACAAAAAAACTGAATAAAACAAACAAAAGTCACCGACTTCAGAAGCTAAAGTTATTTTTCACTTTTTTGTGTTTTTTTTTCCGTTCAAAAGGTTACTATGGAACCCATAAAGATTCGCCCAGTCCATCTGTCTGTTTTTCCGTATGTTACAGCCATTTTACTTCGAGACTCTTGGCACCACACAGTTGAAATTTATTTAGGTAACCGGTATACAAAAATGATATGAAAATTAAAAAAAAAAATTTTTTTCATATTTTCATATCATTATTTACTCTCCATACATGAAACTGAGGGTTGAAAAAATTAACTATGTGGGTGTCGTGTTGTGTAAACTTTCAACGTGGTTTGAATAAGATTTGATATTTAGTTTTTGAGATATTACGAGACTTTTTCGTCAAACTGCAGTGGTAACTTTGTTATTCATTTTAACATACTATTAAATACATTTACTTAAGAATGAGCGTTAAAAATATTGTTATTATAAATATTGTGTCATCATCGTCAGCCAAAAGACGTCCACTGCTGGACATATAGGCCTCCCCTAAAAGGGGGGGTTTGCCATAATCGCCACGCTTATGTACCTAGTATGGTATGGTACGGTAGCATGGTTTTAAAATGCTTATAGAACGCTGCTG
Organism: Diarsia brunnea; assembly: GCA_949774965.1. Lineage (NCBI taxonomy): Eukaryota > Metazoa > Arthropoda > Insecta > Lepidoptera > Noctuidae > Diarsia > Diarsia brunnea. The sequence continues at coordinate 4,383,591 of OX459023.1, forward strand.
TCCATTCTCTAGTAAGTCCCTAGTCGCCTTTTACGTCACCCATATGGGCGGGGAGGGCGGGGGGGGGGGGGGTTTGCTATTCTTTAAGATGGATGCTCCAGGTTAGCCCGCGATATTCAAATTTTCTTACGTTTTTTGCAATTTGCAGGCCAGTACTAGGTTGTATGTTGATTATTTAAGCAAATTTTAGAACCTGCTACGACGCCATGAAGCTCGCATTTTACATCACATGATCACACACCCACTTTCTGTCACAAATGTCGTCGTCAGTTAGTTTTAATGTGCTATCTGTTAAATTAAATATTTTCTTCGATCAGTTTTAACGATCAAACCATTACAATTTACTGCCACATCACGGGATTTTTTATCGAATGATGATTAGTTAGTTTTAATGTGTGCTATTGGTTAAATTAAATGTTTTATTCGATTAGTTATAGCGATCAAAACATTACAATTTACTGCTACATCACGGTAATTTCGATCGAATCATGATCAGTTACTTTTAATGTTTGCTATTGGTTACATTTAATGTTTTCTTCGATTACTTATAACGATCAAAACATTAAAATTTACTGCTACATCACGGTAATTTTTATCGAATCATGATCAGTTAGTTTTAATGTGTGCTATTGGTTCAATTTAATGTTTTGTTCGATTAGTTATAACGATCAAAACATTACAATTTACTGCTACATCACGGTAATTTTTATCGAATCATGATCAGCTAGTTTTAATATGTGCTATTGGTTAAATTAAATGATTTAATTCGATTAGTTTTAACGATCAAACCATTACAATTTACTGCCACATCACGTTAACTTTTTGTCGAGTCATGATCAGTTAGTTTTAATGTGCTATCTGTTAAATTAAATGGTTTAATTCGATTCGTTTTAACGATCACACCATTACAATTTACTCGAGTCATGATCAGTTAGTTTTAATGTGCTATCTGTTAGATTAAATGTTTTATTCGATTAGTTTTAACGATCAAACCATTACAATTTACTGCCACATCACGTTAACTTTTTGTCGAATCACGATCAGTTAGTTTTAATGTGCTATCTGTTAAATTAAATGTTTTATTCGATTAGTCTTAACGATCAAAACCATTACAATTTACTGCCACATCACGTTAACTTTTTGTCGAATCATGATCAGCTAGTTTTAATGTGCTATCTGTTAAATTAAATGTTTTATTCGATTAGTTTTACCGATCAAACCATAACAATTTACTGCCACATCACGTTTACTTTTTCTCGAATCATGACCAGTCTGTTTTAATGTGCTATCTGTTTAATTAAATGTTTTATTCGATTAGTCTTAACGATCAAAACCATTACAATTTACTGCCACATCACGTTAACTTTTTGTCGAATCATGATCAGCTAGTTTTAATGTGCTATCTGTTAAATTAAATGTTTTATTCGATTAGTTTTACCGATCAAACCATAACAATTTACTGCCACATCACGTTTACTTTTTCTCGAATCATGACCAGTCTGTTTTAATGTGCTATCTGTTTAATTAAATGTTTTATTCGATTAGTCTTAACGATCAAAACCATTACAATTTACTGCCACATCACGTTAACTTTTTGTCGAATCATGATCAGCTAGTTTTAATGTGCTATCTGTTAAATTAAATGTTTTATTCAATTAGTCTTAACGATCAAAACCATTACAATTTACTGCCACATCACGTTAACTTTTTGTCGAATCATGATCAGCTAGTTTTAATGTGCTATCTGTTAAATTAAATGTTTTATTCGATTAGTTTTACCGATCAAACCATAACAATTTACTGCCACATCACGTTTACTTTTTGTCGAGTCATGATCAGTTAGTTTTAATGTGCTATCTGTTAAATTAAATGATTTAATTCGATTAGTTTTACCGATCAAACCATAACAATTTACTATCAAATCACGTTAACTTTTTGTCGAATCATGATCAGCTAGTTTTAATGTGCTATCTGTTAAATTAAATGTTTTATTCGATTAGTTTTACCGATCAAACCATAACAATTTACTGCCACATCACGTTTACTTTTTGTCGAGTCATGATCAGTTCGTTTTAATGTGCTATCTGTTAAATTAAATGATTTAATTCGATTAGTTTTAACGATCAAACCATTACAATTTACTATCAAATCACGTTAACTTTTTGTCGAGTCATGATCAGTTAGTTTTAATGTGCTATCTGTTAAATTAAATGTTTTATTCGATTAGTTTTAACGATCAAACCATTAAAATTTACTGCCACATCACGTTAACTGTTTCTCGAATAATGCTCAGTCAGTTTTAATGTGCTATCTGTTAAATTAAATGTTCAATCATTAAACGTTACTGTTTTGTTTTTTAATGTTTTACACACATTCCTTTTTACTGTAAAAAGTCAGTAAATCTTAATGTTATAGCTTTAATGTGCGGTAGTAACATTTTATTTTTTTCAGTGCACACGGTACAAAAAAAAATATGTCTTGGGTTTTATCTAATTTTAATTTAGTTTAAAAAAATAGTATTTTAATACTGTGTAATTGGTAAATTTTTATTTGTTGACTATTCACGAAACATAATGTGTGTATGTTTACTATCACCGCGGTTCAGAAAATGACATCAAATGAATAACGCCATCTGTCGAAGACGAAGATAAACTGCTAAAAAAGAGCGATCAAACACTATAAGGTTTAGGCTATGTAGATTTTGAAAGCAGCGTCATTTAGACTTATATCTACGTACCTTTTGCTATCATAACTTTTTTAAAGTTATCTTGTGAAGGCATTTAGTAATAAGTACCATATTCGTTCAATAGATGTCGTTGCTTGTCTCATTCTTGACCATAACGATAAGTTCTTCTTGAAAACTATAAATTCATATATCTTTTGATAGAGAGCACCGATTACGATGAAACAAAGACTAAGTAATAGCCCAAGTTACGCACAATATTTATGTATAAAAGTTACCTACATTCGTTTCGTGAATTTGACGTGATGCTTAGTCATCGAAACAGACAAACAGACAAACAGATAAACAGACAAACAGACAAAAATTCCAAAAATGCTGGAAATGTGTTCTGTTGGTTATACTTTAATACCCTGACAATTTTTTTTTTTAATATTTTCGATGTACAAAAACGATTTCTCTACAGATTTATTATATGTATATTAAAATTGACTTGATTGCAAATACATAAAATTTAAATAGACAAGATTAACAAATGCAAAGAAATAATTATTAAATTGAATTGAAAACAAATTATGTCAAGTTATACCTATATAACAAAATATAGAATAAAAAAAAAATAACAAACAGAATAACTAATTATCAGATTAACAATATAATGTCAGGAGACGTGTAGCCTAATGAGCCTCCCCACAAACTGGCGATACAGGTCGATCGGCAATCATCCTGAGGATTCCGTTGCCACTACCCCGCATTTTGCGAATTAGTGAGGCTGACTTTTTGCGCATTAAATATGGCATAAAATTCATCCACCCTCGCATCGGCAAACATGCCCGAAGCACTACAGAAACGAGGTAGCCGCACCAAAATCCTGAAGGCGTTCTTATATTGAACTCTGAGAGCATTGTAGGGCCGTTGCGTGTAGTTGGTCCATAGGGCGCTGGTGTAAAAGCTTTGGCAGTAAGCTCTAAACAATGTTACCTTTACGTGAGCTGTACACCGCGCACACCTATGCACCAACATAATACAGGGTGGTGCCGACCATGCGACAATAAATGAAACCACTGGTAGTTCTAGTTCATAGGAACATTATTAAACTATCAAATAAATCTTAACAGCAATATAAAAAAAATGAAAAAAAAATCAATAAAACTAAGTAGCATAAAACTGTAAACGAAATACATTACAATTTATAAACAATTTGCACCGATTAACGTGTGATAAATAAAATGTAACAAACGAATTTGGCAAAGACATTTAGGTAGGTTATTGTCGTAACGTCGTAAAAAAAAAGCGATAGCGATAGTTTAAAAATGTTCCTATGAACTAGAACTACCAGTGGTTTCATTTATTGTCGTATTGTCGGCACCACCCTGTACCTATAATTATAATTATTATTTATATTTTTTTATGAGTAGGTATCGATGGTATGGGCCATGTGATGCGGAGGAACGAGGAAAATGACGTGAGGAAAGTTTTAAGCACGAAGGAAGGTGGAGGGTTATACGAGTAGAGGAAGGCCAAAGAAACAATGGATGAGCTGCGTAGGTACAGGATGTTATGGCAAGAAAGGAGGTGTCTGATAGAGTGACGAGTAATTTAGAAGTATGGAAGAAGAAGACATGCTGCGCCGACCCCAAATGTATTGGGATAAGGGCAAGAGAATGATGATGAAAAAATAATTTAATTAAGGCTTGTATTCATGCCAATGACCTTGTGCATACAAACTACCCCTCTCGGTCGTAGATACGGACTTTAAACGGACGCCTTTTTCATTTATTATAATTAAAATAATACATGTTTTTAAAAAGTAACAAAACCAAATTATTTTCCTTTGTATTTCAAAGCAGTAGATATTTTTTTAATATTATTTTGTTAAAAAATGAAGGAGTAAAATGGTTCCATTCAACGACTTATTATGTGATACCGATACAAAAATTATGGCTAAACCAAATTACGTGTCGTATCATGTAGATTACTAACAATTTTTCTCAGATGTAATTTCTCTGTAAGTGCCGGTGAATAACTGCTTCATCTGCACGCTGTTTTTAAGCTTTTTCGAGAGAGGAGCCTTAATATATTAATAAAGGAACTCCACGCATAAAAGTCGTGCCCGCTTACACGTGTAATGTTAGATAAAAATTATAATACCATTTTCCTCTACATAACACCCAATTAGATTAATTGCAATATATAACTAAGTATATTACTTCCTACATTGATAACCGATTCCGGTTAATAGTAATTGGAGCTGTTGTTTATTTTACAATTGAAAAATTACTAAAGAAATACAATAATTGGCCAATGGCTCATTAGCCAAGAGGCCTTTTTTTTTTTTTTTTGGTGTGTGGAAAATCATCGAATAACCCCTCCCGCTCTTGGGCAGGGCGAAAGGGAGTGCCAGACTTCTACTGACTAAAAACCACCCATGTTTCTTCTTAGCCCTTCATGTCGAGGCCGCGGTATCTGTTGCGAACAACCCGCAGAAAACACGGTGGTAAGAGCGAGCGTAGCGAGCTAGAAAATTTTAGTGGCATGCGGCTGACCAAAATATTTACATAGGGCTAGTTCGAAAAGCCGCCCTAGGGCAGCGGCTTGAAGTAAGGAAAATACACCACTGCTTGGTTGTCCTTTATTTTTGCAACATGGTCCCGATTAAATTAGTCATTATACTATGATCTGATAACCTTGACCTGACACTGCCTGGCTCCGCTCTCTGCCGCCCCCTGAAATGTGCCGCCGGGGCCCAGGGCATCCCCGACCCTCACGACGCTACGCTTGTGACTCTTCGTATTTAGTTTTATGAATGCAGCTGTAAAAGTTCAGCAATTCCCCTTAATTGAATTTGATTGAAAATCTTGATTGTTTTGATTGACTCTGAAGCAGTTTCAGCTAAAATGGTGAAAGGATTGCTAATTATGTCGAATAGAGGTTTAAGTTTCTGAAACTCAGAAAGTGGTTCACGAAAACTTCGTGTCAAAATATCCAACTTTTCGACAAAGCTAAGATTAACGATTTTTCAGTTTTTTTCTTGTAATTTGGAAAATCTGTGATAATAAAAATCTAAAAAGACCCAGCTTGCACTGGAAGGAAGGATGAAACATGAGTGTCGGTATAGCTGAGATAGCAGTTGATGTTTGCCTTGAAGCCGTGCATTCAAAACATTCAAATGGTCTGTTAGGCCTTCTAAAAACGCCAAATAACACGACCAATCAGGATTTTTGAGTTGCACGAACATTTCCGAGTACGCATCATGCACCTGCACAGCGAGCCCACTTAGTTTGACGTACAGAATGCTTGGTTGACGGCTGTGTGATGGGTTGATTTACACCCTGTATAGAAATATTTAAAAATGAAAAAAAAAAGTCGAGGGTCTAGATAGGCGGTTGGATCAAGGGCCTGATTCTTCTCGATTCAGCCCGCATTGTGAGGAGTCCCTGTCTGTAGTCACCGGTAGCTTGGACCCTGCTCCCAACACCGGCGGACCACATTTTTTTGGAAATGTTCAAAATCAAACGGTGGACGAAACGGTGTGACGTCCAATCAAGCCATAAAAACCAGTTTATGACGACCTCTAATTGTTTGGGATATCTATACAAAGCCAGGCCATGTTATACTGGACATGTATAGCTTGATGTGGGTCTGGGTGTACAAAAGATAAACATAAGACCTAATAAACTAGGTACCATAATTAATACTAGGTAAACACATGTGTAAGGTATTAATAAGAATGATTAATATAACTGCATATGGCAATTAGCCGATTACTGGAAAATCTATCGTGCATTGTGGTCACTCCATATCTTGGGTAATAGGGAATTTACCTTATTGCATTGATACTTAAGTAAAAACACAAGGGATTTACTTAACAGTTCTTAAGTAAATCGAATGTGATCAGCACTCATTAATATTTCAATATCCTTAAACAAACAAAAAACTAAAATGAAATCCTTACTCATGTTATTGGTTTTAATAGTTTTCTTTTATATTATAATGACTAATATGGGTAAGTTCCTTTTTTAAAAAGCTTTTAATTTTTTAAAGTTTAGTCTTGTTTTTTTTATTGGTTTATTCCACTTTGTCCTACCAAATTCAACCAGAGATAAAAAACTAAAAATGGTTTGAATTTTCCGTTGTTTTATTAAACGCATCATCACAATTTTCCAGCCCCTCATTATAATGATGATCATCATTCTCCTGCCCTTATAACAATTTATTTGGGGTTGGCTCAGCATATGTGGTTATTCCATACTTCTTTCATCTGCCTGAAAGTCCTGGGTATCGACCCTATGATAAGACTGGTAGTCGCACTTTCAGGTCACCTATAACGACTGCTAAAGATCTATATATGGCAGCCGGGAACAATGGATAAACTACTATTTTGAATAAATCATAATTATTGTCATCGGTTTCTGCAAAGTAAAGAATAATTCCGGAACCTAATAAATAAAAATCACTATATAATTATAAAACAAAGTCCTCCGCCGCGTCTGTCTGTTCGTTATAAACTCAAAAACCACTGCACCGAGTTTCGTGCTGTTTTCACCAATGGATAGAGTGGTTATCGATGAAGGTTTTAGTACATATGTTTTTTTCGAAATTCCACCCCTTTTTTTGGCGGATGGAAAATCATCAAATAACCCCTCCGCTCTTGGGCAGAGCGAAAGAGAGTGTCGGACTTCCACTGACTAAAAACCACCCATGTTCCTTCTTAGCCCTTGCGCCGAGGCCGGGGTATCTCTTTCAAACCGATATAGTGATGCTAATTGTAATTTTGGAAATAAAGAATTATTATTATTATTATTATAAACAACCCGCAGCCCCGGCGAGCAGCCTGTTTACCCTTAAGTCTTTTATTCAACCCCTTAGGGAGTTAAAAAGAGCTGAAAGTTTGTTGGGATATTTCCGACATACACGCGGGCGAAGCCGCGGGAAAAAGCTAGTACATAATAAAGGGTGTAAAAGTACCGTTAACGAAGGCGAAAGGCACTTGCTCTCCCCATCACTGCGATCATTTATTTCTTCTAGACCCTACCTGGGAACCTCATAGTACAAAAATTTGGAACTTTGCCCCCCATATCTCCGATGGGGGGGGGTCAAAGTTTTCACAACTGTTTTTTAAAGACTTAGTTTTTCAGGTTATAACTTTACTTAAATTATCTCCATGACCCGTTTACTATTCAAAGCATCCACTAGCACAATGTTTTAAGAGTGCTACATTGAGTTTTACCCTAAAATGTGATATTTCACCCCATAAAAAATGTGAATTACCAGCAGCAATATTTGGGTAGGGATACTTAGTTTGATGTAGGTACATAATACTTGGTTGATGCTTTGTGAAAGTTTCGTTTACACCCTCTAAAGTATTTTTTTTTTCCACAGTTGTAGCGGGTCGCTTCATGTCAGCCAGAAAAATTAAGAAACTCTACAACCAGAATACAACAGCAAGTGGTTAAAAACAACGAATTTATTAAACACTTTACAAAGAAAAAGAAGAATAACAATTTGATTACATTAAGAAAACTTACCAATGAATGAAAAATAAATAATTTTGTCAAAAACTATTTTCTATCTGTTATTTAACGTTGCGTGTGAAACACATTAAGATATCCGAAACTGTTCAATTTTGAACCTAATGCATGCTATGAAGTTGAAATTTCCTGCAAAAATGTGTGCGGGGACCTCCCCATTAGACACTTCGTCATCATCATCGGCATAATTATAATGCTGAGCACTGCTGGGACTCAGGCCTCCTCTCTTTGAGAGGGAAGGGGCTATAATCTACCACGCGGGCCCAGTGTGGATTGGTATATTTCACAAGTGTTCGAACTTTTTTAGTTCTAGGACATGCCGAATTCCTCACGATATTTTCCTTCACGATTTTTGAGAGCAGTGGTGATGAAATAAATTACACAAAGTAATGCCCCTGCCTGGGTTCGAACCCACGACTTACTGATCGTAGTCGGGGCCGTCACCACTAGTCCACCGCTGCTCTCGAACTATCTGTAGGTCATACAAATATTTGCTACGTGCGGGATTCGCAACCGTTCTAACCGTGCCGTCGATATAATTCCTGGAACTGCCTGGAAGCATTTGGGTGATTGCAAAGCTGTGGAAGGACAGTACAAGGGAAAAAACAAAAACAACACATTACCCAATTAAATTATTTATATTGGTCTGACCAGTCAACGCATACGTGGCTAGACTAAGAAAATTTTCGAAGGACGTTTGTGGCGGGAAGCAATTGGTGACACACTGGTTGTAGGTGGTGAATCTGTTGGTATTGCCACCGCAGCCAGAATATGTGTACTGGATGCAACGGTAACTGATTCTGTCGAAACCGTACCTGGGGGTAAGGAAATTGTAGGTTAGCCACATAATTGTATGAAAGGGTGTTTTCATAATACAATACAATCTCTTTAGTTCTCTTCACAAACGTTTACATACAATGAAAACAATTGCAAGACTAACATATTAACAAGGTGCGAGATTTCATCACTACATAGTATAAAACAAAGTCGCTGTCTATCCGACCTGTCCGTCCCTATGTATGCTTAAATCTTTAAAACTACGCAAAGAAATTTTGAAGCGGTTTTTTTAAATAGATAGAGTGATTCAAGAGGAAGGTTTTAGTAAACAGGGTGGTTCCGACAATATGACAATAAATTAAACCACTATAGGTAGTTCTAGTTCATAGGAACATTTTTAAACTATCAAATAAATCTTCACCTTCATAGTGCCGACGATACGACAACAAACTACCTAAATGTCTTTTCCAAATTCTTTTGTTACATTTTATTTCCACTCGTTAATCGGTGCAAATTATTTCTAAGGTTAATAAACCAATATTTGTTTGTAAATTGTAATGTATTTCGTTAACAGTTTTATGCTACTTAGTTTTATTGTTTTTTTTTTTTATTTTGGTGTTAAAACTTTTTTGATAGTTTAATAATGTTCCTATGGCCTAGAACTACCAGTGGTTTCATTTATTGTCGTATTGTCGGCACCACCCTGTATAATTTGACCGACATCCACGCGGGTGAAGCCGTGGCATTAGCTAGTATATTATGTTCCTTTGTGAGAGACATACATCCATACTAGGATACACTGTGTGACAAATCCCCAGGCGGCCTTCTCGAATAAAATAAAGTTTACATACTATATTACTAACATTATATATTCGCTATATTTATATTATATAGCCAATATATTTTCCGAGGAAAAACAGACATCCTTATTCAAAATTTAAATTAATTAATGAACGTAAGAAAATATTAAAATTAGATAAGATAGTGAATATGTATTTCATTATGTTTATGTTATCAATTTTCCTTAAGTAGCCCTAGCCCTACTGGTGTAGGCAGTAGCTAAAAAAAAGATCTAACTAGGTAGGTACCTATTTAGATTTTTTTTTAACAATAATAGTTATTGAGCGAACATAATCGTCCCCATCATGCCTAGTTCGGTTACAGATGCTAATCTCTTTACCGTAATTAAAATTGTTGCCACGTTGCCATTGTAAACGGGAAAAATAAAACGAATTTTGCTGGCCGTATATTTACTTACCTTATAGTAGGTGTAGAAAGCAACGATAGAACGCCACAGTTGCCAGGATCGATAGGCAGTTGACATGAAGCCACTGAAAATAAACTCAAGATTGAATCATCATCATCTGCCTAGCCTTTTCCCAACTATGTTAGGGTCGGCTTCCAGTCTAACCGGATGCAGCTGAGTACCAGTATTTTACATGGAGCGACTGCCTATCTGACCACCACAACCCAGATAATACTAGGTAATACGATACTCTTTGGTAAGACTAGATGTCAGAATTTGGTCACTGACTACCTGTAACGACTGTCAAAGATATATGGCAGCCGGGACCAACAGCTTAACGTGCTTTCCGAGGCACGGAGGAAACTCGGTATGTCGGGCGGTCACCCATCCACAGACCGACCTAGGCAAGCACAGCTTTACCTAAAGATCGACCCGAGTGGCAGTTCTTATTAAGCCACGAGCTCCTCTCACGAGCATCAAGATTTAATCATCACTACATAATAATTAATTATTGTACCGATTTTCACGCTGTTTTCACCAATGGATAGAGTGGTTCTCGAGGAAAGTTTTAAAATATAATTTGTCAAGATAACCGACATCCATGCGGGTGAAGTCACGGACATCAGCTAGTAAAGGATACATGCACTATAGGGGTATGGAGAAAAGGTAGGATCAGAATTTAGGTTCTTCATTAGTATCATAAATGGTACTGTAGTAGCTACAGCATTAAAGAGTGTGAAAAATTTCATCGGCATTGCTGTCGAGGTGAATAGTGCTTGGCAGGTTATGGGTATGAAGAACAGGGTATAACCAGGCCAGGCTTGATTGCAAGCCGACCTCGACATAGTTGGGAAAAGGTAGACAGATGATGATGGAATGTCACACTGCCAGGAGACTAAGTGCCAGTAAAAAATTCACATTCTTCATAAAACCACAAATAATAAAATTATACAGGGAGGTGCCAACAATACGACAATAAATAAAACCACTGGTAGTTCTAGTTTATACGAAAATTTTTAAACTGTCAAATAAATGCTAACACCGTCGTGGTGACGACGATACGACAATAAACTACCTAAATGTCTTTGCCAAATTCATTTGTTACAGTGTATTTCCATACGCATACCGGTGCAAATTATTCCTAAGGTTAGTAAACCAATATTTGTTTATAAATTGTAATGTATTTCGTTTACAGTTTTATGCTACTTAGTTTTATTGTTTTTTTTTATTTTTTTTACTTTGCTGTTAAAATTTATTCGATAGTTTAATAATGTTCCTATGAACTAGAACTACCAGTGGTTTCATTTATTGTCGTATGGTCGGCACCACCCTGTATGATACTTACTATTTAATTGCTGTGCATTCGCCAAACTGATGAGAGAAACCAGAAACGTACAGAAACTCCAAAATGTAGACATTCTAAAAGAAAATATTGGTGGTATTCTAAAATGTTTTTCAATCTAATCGAGTTAATTTTGAAAATCACTGTTCCTATTAAGATAAAATTTTCAACACGTTCTAGAAAAAGTAATGTCTAGTTATATAAAGCAAGCTGGTTGACAGTAAAGTCTAAAGTGTTATAAATACTAATTGTTTGAGTAGTTGATAGTAATGAAATTTTCACAAGGCCAGAAAAAACATCGCCATCATTAGGCTGGAGTATGAAGCAAATGGAGTACCTACTGATAGAATGAGCAAGCTTTACTGAAATAAAAGCAGGGTTGTGATGCTGTGTCGCAAACCTTGCTCTACCTCCTATCCTCCCTCTTAAGCCAAAAATATGCGGCCGCGGTTACCGTGGAGCTGCGACTGTGGAAAAGTTTTGGGCTAGCAAAATTTAAAATATATTCAGCCAATGATTTCGTCGAAATATTTATATCGACATTACCTGTGGACGCTTGCAAATAGCTTGTCGTTAATCATCTCACTATTAATGTTTGTGTTGCTATCTGTAAGCCACTCAAAGATAATAAAATAATCAAAGACACGCTAACAGTAATGGTAACATTATAGAGAGAAAATGTTTCGAGGTACGAGTAGCACTCCATTCATTGTTGAATCATGGCATTAAAGGCATACAAACCATAACTAATTTCTGACATAATTATTCAATAGCACTATTGTATTTACAAAATATAATTAATGGATTAAGGAAATTATGGATACCTACCTTCTTCAATTGTTAAATAGGGATAAAAAACAATATACCACAATAACAAAATTTAATTGAGGAAAATGAACAATGGCTTTTGGAACTAATTGAGTCAAAATTGTGCTATTTATAAAAACCTTGTTCCAGATATTCGTGGTTAGTTCTCTAGCTCTAGAAGAGCTCATGGGTAAATAATTACACCCGCTCGGGTTAATCTCTAGGTTAAGCTGCGCTTGCATAGGTTGCCGTTTGTCTGTGGTTGGGTGACCACGCATTACTTCGGTCTCGGAATCGGTTAACACAATAACACCACGCTTAGGTAACCCGCGAAACTCAAATTTTCGCCCTTCTTTTTTGCAATTTGCAGGTCAGTTTCTGGTTTTGTGTTGCGTGTATATTTATAGAGATACTAGCTGATGCCCGCGACTTCGTTCCCGGTAACTTTGATGGGTGACTAAAAAAATGTTTGGTGTGGACAACCCTTAATACTTAGGGGTATGAAAAATAGATAGTAGCCGATTATCAGGCCTACTGAATATGCACAAAAAATTTCATCAAAATCGGTCAAGCCGTTTCGGAGGAGTATGGCAACGAAAACTGTGACACGAGAATTTTATATATTAGATAATCATTAACATCACCGACTTGGAAATCTCTAAATAAACTCGGGAACCCAGCAGGGCTATTGCGTATCTTTTTAAATGTCAGTGGCTATCATAGTGTCTATCGATTAACTGTCATTAATGACAGCCGTAGCAAAGACAATCTCTTCAGATGGGGGTTCATTCACGGCTCAGACCTCAAGTGTGTATGCGGCGTATCTCCACAGATAATGTCCCACCTTCCATATTGCGCTGCATGCCCTGACACCTGCACACGTCTTGTCGACATTATGACTGCATCAGCGAGTGGAGTCCGCGTAGCTGAATTTTGGGCCAAATGATTTGATCGAATAGAAATTTGCCATCGACACGCTAAGAAGATTAACATCATGAATAAAATCCTCTGAGTTACTATTTCATTAAAAATATATTCAATGAAGTTTTAATTTTTTTTTAAACGTTGCCTACTACTTATTACTAACAAGGAATCTCTCCTGTATCGCGTTCACAAACATTTAAACTCACATACACACAAACACTATGATCTGAGAGGGTTGTATTGGTGATTTTAATCATTATTACTCAGTAAAGTCACATTTGTTACAGTCGCGAATCCTATTTTATTAAACACTAGCTGATGCCCGCGGCTTCACCCGCGTGGATGTCGGTCAAATTATATACTAAAACCTTCCTCTTGAATCACTCTATCTATTAAAAAAAACTGCTTCAAAACCCGTTGCGTAGTTTTAAAGATTTAAGCATACATAGGGATATAGGGACAGAGAAAGCGACTTTGTTTTATACTATGTAGTGATAGTGATGATACAACCTGATACTGATAGGCAAATTGCAAAAAAACGTAAGAAAATTTGAATTTCGCAGCTTCCTTGGAGGTTCCACCTTAGGCTAATGTTTACTAGTGTCTTAAGTAGATCTTTGACAGTCAATAACAGTAGCTAGAAGCCCGAAACCTGCCTGAGACCAGTCTTACCACGTGGTATCGTATTACCCAGTAGTCCAGTACTAACTGAGCTGTGAAGGTAAGATAGGTAGTCATCATCAGCCTATAATGTTCCCACTGCAGGGACTCAGGCCTCCTCTCTAGGAGAGGGATGGGCTATAATCCACCACGCGGGCCCAGTGCGGGTTGGTAGATGTCACATGACTTCGAATGTTTTGGTTCTAAGACATGCCGGTTTCCTCACGATGTTTTCCTTCAACGTTTTGAGAGCAGCGGTAATGAAATAAATTACACAAAGTAATGCTCCTGCTTGCGTTCGAATCAACGACCTACTGTTCGTAAGTCGGGGCCGACACCACTGGGCCACCGCTGCTCCAGACATCTATAGTCGACTTTTTTTTTTTTTTTTGGGTGTTGGGAAATCATCAAATAACCCCTCCCGCTCTTGGGCAGAGCGAAAGGGAGTGTCAGACTTCTACTGACTAAAAACCACCCATGTTCCTTCTTAGCCCTTCATGTCGAGGCCGCGGTATCTGCGAACAACCCGCAGCCCCGACGGGATCTATAGTCGCCTCATGTAAATACTGGTATTGAACTGCATCCGGTAAGACTGGAAACTGACCGAACATAGTTGGGAATAGGCCAGGCAGATGATGATGAAGCTCCTTCTCGTGGAGAGGATCAGGTCTATATCCTATTTACGTTTAAGTCTCATGTAATAGGGGACCAGCCTATTGCTATCAATCGGTTACAAATTCAGAGCTTGGGCTGGTACTTACAAATTCCTGGACTATTCCCAGGACTGCATGCTCCCAGTCGGGGCTGCGGGTTGTTCGCAAGAGATACCGCAGCCTCGGCGCAAGGGCTAAGAAGGAACATGGGTGGTTTTTAGTCAGTAGAAGTCTGACACTCCCTTTCGCTCTACCCAAGAGCGGGAGGGGTTATTCGATGATTTTCCACCCGCCAAAAAAAAAAGGACTGCATGCTCATGACCAATAAGTCAGCAAGACAGTCAGTAAAGTAGGTGATGAAATAAATAAAAAAACAGCGTTTTTCAAATTATTTATATTTATTACAAACCTTAACAAAGTATCTACGCAAGACAACCGATCTGGCAATCCAGACCAAACAAGATCTCTTATCGAACGGGAAGCTCGCAGAAAGCGAGGTCTAGTTATACTGGTTACTAATAGATTGATGTGTAGCCATGTGTAGGTAGCTTTTTACATATTTATTGGACTCTATAAAAATAAGTACCACTTCCTTACACTATATTATGTCGTGTTTTATGTAAATATTTAATTTGTATATTTATTTATGGTTGAAAACCACTCATACCCCTTGGGTATCATAGTACCTACTCTATACTAATTGGGTATCATAGTACCCAATATTAATTAGGATTTGGAGGTCAGATAGGCACTCGCTCGATGAAAATTACTGGTATTCAGCTGTATCCGGTTAGACTGGAAACCGACCCCAACATATTTAGGAATTGACTTTCTTACGATTAGTTAAAAATAACAATAGTGATGAATGAGGACGAGGCTAGAGGAGTATGTAAGGATTATGGAAGAGCGGTGTCTCCTACTACAGGCATTATTTGCTTAAAAGGAGACTCCAATCATCAACTAATGTAAGAAACATTGTTTTACGGAAATAAATATTTTGTATTTTTTGTATTTGTATTTGTAAGGATCGTAGCAGCTGGCGTTCTGTGGTTTCTGCTTACCCCTATGGGAAAAGGGCGTGAGTTTATGTGTATGTATTTAAAAATAAATCTATTTAAAAATAAAATAATTCTGACATCCAGTCTTACCAAAGAGTATCGTATTACCTTAGTATTAACTGGGTTGTGGAGGTCAGATAGGCAGTCGCTCCATGTAAAATACTGGTATTCAGCTGCATCCGGTTAGACTGGAAGCCGACCCTAACATAGTTGGGAAAAGGCTAGGCAGATGATGATTTAAAAATAAATCTAGGATTAAATCAATCTAATTTAAGATTAAATTAGGTTCTGACTAACATGAATAGATTACGGACTCCTACGGGTCCATATTTCTTTAGCAGTACACTCACGAGCATTAATATCTAACACTTGGAAGGTGGCTGTATGGACGTTGCTTGGAAGAGTTCAAACTCGATTTCTGATGAAATAACGATACGGGCAACAACGAGATAATTATGACCTATTTTATGATAAATGGGTTCCAAAATATCGGTGTCGTTAAGTAATATGAAAATGCAATGAATACAGTGGGTGAAAATTGCTTATAAAAAGAGTATTAGGAAATTTGCATAGCTTTTGGATCTTTTCGCTTTTTTGGTCTTCCCTTGTGACCTCGATATTTTCTAGGAAGAGTGGTTGTCGTGTATGTGCTAGTAGAACTCGGTGTCGTAGTACTTGTCCGTTCATGAGTTTCTTTCCTTTGTGCGAGCGATTCGTGTGTGTCTAGAAGCATTTTAGCAGGCACGCCATACATTAGACCAAAGGTTTTAGGGTAGGTACCTAAAAAACGTGCAATGTTTTAGTTGGTTTTAGGCTAGAAATATCAAATTGTTTTAGTAACAAACTAAGCTAGGTTAAAAACGGTGATTCCCAGTGTCCACCACCGGTTTGTCCACTAGTGGACAGTGATGATGACTGTTTTAAAGCGAAACGATTTCTAAAATAATTCACGGTGTAACAATGGGGTGGGATGGCGTAATAATAATAGTTAATCTTATTTAATCTAAAGAGGCTCTCGCTTTGCAGCTGGATCAAGGGTTTGACTCAAAAAGCAGTACTTCTGGAAGTTCTGGACACGGCACATATTGTTAGGAGATTCCTCACACAAGAGCCGGTGGTCAGGAGTACCGGTAGCTTGAACCCTGTTACAAAAAAAACATTAGGTACAAAATTTCAAAAATAATAGCCAAAAGGCGCGCGGCGGCGTTGGCAATTATTTTTAAAATTTCGAACCTAATGTTTTTTTTTAAAGAAAAATGTAAAAACCAATAAACAAATAGTTAAAAGTACTTGGAATAATATTACTAAGTTAAGCCACTGTCCGTCATTGCTGGACAATGAGAAAAAAACATGTTTTAAATTGTGTCGCTGTTCACCAGCGAGGATATTAAAAAAAGTCATGTCAAGATCCACTACTAGTGGTAAACCAGGTGGTGGACACTGGGAAACATTCGTTAAAAGTACCATACTTATTATTTTTGTTAGTTTCGTTTCTTTAAAATATTTATTTTGTTATTGGGTGTAATAAACACACAGCTCACTGAGGTTTTTAGCACCCCAATTGCGTTTAATACAATTTTCTAAATCTGAAAAAGAAATTAAAGAAATTAGAACTTTTTAAGGCATATTGCACATTGCTGTACTCGGGAGCCCTGTGGTTCACATAATACCCAAAAGGCTTATAATGCTCTGCGTATTCAATACAATAATGCATTCAGGATATTGTTGCGACTGCCACGCTTCTGTAGTGCCTCAGAAATGTTTGTCAACGCACGCACTGACAGTTTTGATGAATTGTGACGTAAGAAATCTACCTCGCTACTCCGCAGGCTGCGTGGCAGTCGTCACACTATACTGCAATCGATAACCGCCCGGGCAGACAGCCCGCTAGTGTGGGCGTTAACCATTCGCACCCGATCTGTCCTAGTTATTAAGTACTAACATAGGCTAAGTTATATTGTTACTAACACATTAGACCTCTTTGTAGTCTGTTAAATAAATAAATAATTATTATTTATTAAAAGTGGAAGGAGGGAAGGGAGGCCTTTGCCATGCAGTGGGACAGTATAGGCTCATAATATAATATAATATAATATATTATTTATTCAGCAAGTCTCCTGTCCTGCAAGATTTAATAGATGTACATTTTAGAGCTGTGCAGATGAATACATATTGGTCGCTTTACACAATTTAACACAATAATTAAAATAAAAGCCAATAATAACACACAGTACAATAATAATGGCTGGTGGTCTAACACAATTTGAGTTCATCGACACTTAATGAAGAAGAAGCAAGTAAAAAAAATACGAGTAATAATAAACATTGACATTCAAATAGCCAGTAGGCACATTTGAATGTCAGAAAAAAACAAAAAAGCGAAGCAGAAAAGAGTCACAGTCACAAGGCATAATAACTTGTGAAAGTAATGTAGTTGCCCATTCCTTAACCTAGATCTCTATGGAGAAGAATGGGCAAGAAAAAAAAAAAATTTAATCAAAATATTGGTACCTACAGCTGATTTCTTCTCCAACACATATTGGTTTTTAGAACTACATTATCGTTGAAATCGGTTTTATAATGTGCAAAGGATGTTTCCCGTTGCACAATATTTATTCAGCAGTATTGTACATACTACTGCTATATATTTTCAGTAAATCATTTGTAAAGGTTTCCCGTACAATGAAAGAATTACAATTATGTATATTGTATGTTAGGTTAAACAAGGGAGTTATTGAGGGAAGGTAGTTTAGTTTAACTGGGCTTTTGTCCGCACTTAGCCTCTTATTATATAATGAAGGTATTCAGTATTCGATTTTCGTCCCAAATATATAAAGAAACTATAACCTTAATTTGTGACGGAATAGGGTAGTTAACAAAACCAAAAAATATTGGACACGTATTTTTTCTTTTTTCACATAAACAAACAATGAAGACGATACAGTGCTTTGAAAACTCGTGTGACGTCATATTCCAAGACATTAGTATGACTTTTTTACCGGTGAGTGACGTCATAAATCCCCACTCAAATCTTTGATGCGTTTTATCTTCGTCACTTTTTATTGATTTGTTAAAACAAAAAATACGTATTCAATATTTTTCGATAATCTAACAGACGGACTAATTAGAATCATATTTTTTTTAGTCAGGAAACATCCCTATTGTGTTATGGGCAGTCATGGCCCCCCCGCACACTCTCCAGATATCACTTTCTTATTCGCCATTGTCCTACGGCAGTTTTTAAATATGAAGGGTAGATGGATTATACCTGAAAGTCATGACCCGCGCAAATTTCCTGTGATAAACGCAAGGATTGCGAGACTGGTCCGAAATGTTTGGTATGTCAATATGTCCCTCGTTTAAACTAACATTTACTGTATAATCATACGTATAATCTGATTTTGTATAGCCTGATTGGTTATCGTGTAACAAAAACATTACTCTCAATGAGATCTAGCCTAAATTTAAGATCAGGTCCCTAGAAATATCTAGCAATGCGCTTGATGGATGATATTTAGGAACGCGAGGCTTACCGTCATATTCTAATGGACTTATAACAGCCGTTTTCTTTGTAGCATTAGGCTGACTACGATTCGATTTCTTCTTGCGAAGTTCTGGTCTATTTTTGGGGGTTTGGTACCTGGGTCGAGGGACCAGGCTTCGTCTTTGCCATTTTTGTACAGGTACACGTCGTCCATTTGCTTGATTTCGGCGAGTTGTACCTGGATTCCGTCGTTTCGGAGTTGGTACGAGACGTCTTGGAGGATATACGCCAGCTTTGGGAGTTCGCTTTTGACGTTTAAGTGTCAGTTTTGCAGGTTTAAGAGTCGGCTTGGGTTTAGGTGCTCGTTTGACACGTTCGGGCTGATTCAATGTTGTCGAAGGCATATAGTTCTGTTGTGATGATGAACGCAGTTTGTCTTGAAGTACATCAGAGGAAACTGTCAGATCACTCGTGGTTCTATAGGAATCGTTATCTGGACCTGAAAATGGTGAATTTAAATATAATAACATAACATCACGCATCTAATCCCGGAAGACATTTCGCTAGACCATGTTTTAGTCTCATGTAATAGGGGTCGAGTGTATTAAACCGGGCACAAATCCAGACAATATGGGAGAAATTTCGGATAGTAAAACCTCTATCAAGTCGGCCACGTTATCCAAGTCGGCCACGGCAAAGCATGTCCAGGTGGAAGGCATTCAGACGGCTTGATGAAGCCATCAGGGGGACATATCATGACTTTCTGCTACCGGAGTGTAGCCCCAACGGGCGTCGGCCCTTGTGGGCCCCTTCATGTTGCTGAAATCTCTTTGAGGCGTGCGTGGAACACGAACGTGCCGTCGTCGAAAGACGGACGGACGATGAGCTAACGTCACTAGTGCCCTCGGTTTGAAAATGCTTAGAACGCGTTGTAGCATTTCTTTATTACCAGAACGCGTTGAGGCGGTTTGTTTGCTCAATGAGCGTTTTCGTTCTTTGAGCCAAATATACATACCTATTTGTACAAGGTGTGGCAATACAAAACTTAGATACTTTCCTCTGTTAGGGGTTTCACTGAGTACTAATTAGAAGACCACAAAGATTTTCGAAGCGCACACTTTTTCTGGTTTAACTGAACTAAAAAAACAACTAACTGAAACTGATTAACCAAATTGCAGAGAATTAATGAGCAGCATTCGCTGATAGATTAACAGGCGCGAGAGAGAGTCACTTCTGAGAGAACTGGACTTGAATGTTCTTAACGTAGGATTAATACAATCATTTACCCAAGAGCATAACTTAACTCACGTGATACAACAACCATAATACACGATCTATGGCTGCTGGTAGATTCAATGTACCTACCCAGAGTCACCAATTACTTTGATGACAGAGCACTAAACAAGAAAATACCTACACACACACACCACACACCTATTGAACAGTCTGCCGGCAGACATAAGGAGTGACAAACACAAATAGATTTAGACGAAAAAAAAGTTAATACACATTTAAGAAATACTTAAATGTAGGTAACTTAAAATAATATTTAGTTTTAAGTTACCTACATTTAAGTAGGTATTTTTAGAGACTCATCGACCCCTCAGTCAAACCATTGCAACGGTTTTGTGAAGCTAAGTTTATTAGTAACTTACCTTTTTAGAATAAAGATAAATAAATAATTTTATCCAACCAACTTATGAGTGAGAGAGGTGCCAAAAATTAATCTGTGACCTCTATCTTTACCCAAGTATTTCATATAATTTTATTGTATTACTGAGTAGTGTAGATTATGTGTTTCCTAATTAAAGGTAAAAGACACGATGGGATTGACATAATCTGGATAAATACAAACCCCAAAACAAATATTTAAAGAGAAAAAAATACTATACAAAATAGGTACAGCTAAACCAGATGAAATATGCACTTCTGTAACCTTTGTAGACACTAGTTAATAAAACACTAATCACTAAAACTACATACCTCTTTGATTCCTGACTGCGTTTTGGCGGGTCGGTGGTGTGAACACGAAGATAATTAAAAATAATAATATAATTTTCATGTTTGTAGTATTGTTTAAGTGCACTGCAAGTTAAGGGTCGTGGTTATGTTGTAAAAGTCGTGTCTTTCTTCGTTATATACTGACTCTGCTATCTTGATACAATACGAAATTCAATAGATATAATTAAAATACTCGAAGAATGCTATCCATGGAGACTATTTCGATGACAATTGTCAATTCATTGATCTAAATATAATAATCCATAATAGCGATTACAGACAACCTATTGTTTCACGGTTAAGCTCTGCTCAAACTGCTGCGCGGGATTCGGAATGAATTCATACGCAGCTAGTGTATTACCTTTCTTAATTGTGTGTGCTAAGTCGCCTGATTTAAAAATCTCCCATTTTCACCAAAATATAAAACAATATTTGTGTTCAACAGTGGAGTTTTCGTTTTGTCTTCACTTATCGATTACACTTAAAACGAGTTAAGTATAAATACTGCAGATGTAAGTGGCAACGCCGGGAGGGGACGCCCTAGAAGAAAGACATACATACTGATCTTCCATGCGTAGTACTCGTAACCGGAGTGGGTGCGGACGTGGCAAAAGGAGTATGTAAGGATCGTAGCAGGTGGCGTTCTGTGGTTTCGGCCTACCCCCATGGGAAAAGGGCGTGAGTTTATGTATGTATGTTTGTATGTATGTATGTTTGTATGTAAATACAAGCTGTGAAAAAGATGTGGTTGTAGAAAACTCGTTGAAATTATCAAAAACATTAATAAAATATTAAATAGGTAATTTCGAAGGCAAATAAACACAAACAAAAGGTTATCACTTAAACAACATACAAGGGCAGTCTTGTCCCAACACCCAAGCGGGATTCGCGTCGATGTGAGCAAATCTTTATTTTTCTAATGCATTTGTTTGTTTTTCTATCATTATTGTATGTTTATTTGTTTTGATTTCGATTGTTTTGTGTAATAGAATTATGACTAATAGATGGGCATTCTATTAATAAACACAACATTATATCACGCCCATAATCCCCGAAGGGTTAGGCAGAGGTGTAACGAATGCAGTGTGTACACTCACCTTTTGCCAGTTTATAGGGGACGAGACTTTTACCATCAACTGCGCACTTATCCAGACTCCGTGGTTTTACTGAGAAATTCAAATAATAAGTCCGACTCGGGAATCGAACCCAGGACCTCATGCTCAGTAGTCGCGATTGTGTCCTCGAGACCAACGAGGCTATGAACTGTCCACCAGATTAAGTAAAATGTAACGGCAAAAAATCACTTTATATTGCCCAATATAGTTATGTGTAGGTAAATGATCACCGAAATGATTTTTTTAAATTCTTTTGTCTGTCTCTCTCACTGTCTGTTTGTTCCCGCTTGTCTCGTGAAAACAGCCGAACCGATTTGGATGGAACTTTTACTGGTAGATAGCAAATGTTATGAGGAGTATGGTTACTTTTATTTCTGAAAAATAATTAGGGTACCGTGCAAAAAATAAAATGATATTTTTTTTCAAAGTCATAACTTTATTTTCAGCCTATACTGTCCCACTGCTAGGCAAAAGCCTCCCCCATAGCCTTCCATTCTTCTCTCTGTGTGGTTTTCCCCGTCCAATTTGTCATTGAAAATATATTATTTATTATTATCATCATCATCATCATCTCAGCCAAAAGACGTCCACTGCTGGACACAGGTCTTACCCAGAAGGAGGGGTTTTGCCATAATCGCCACGCTTGGCAGGCGGGTGGGCGATCGCAGTATGGTTGTTACAAAGGCACGGAGAACATGGGCGGCAGCGTTCTCCGTGCCTTTGTAACAACCTTAGTCGCCTCTTACGACACCGACGGGCAGATATGGGATGGTGCTATTCTATACGTCCGACACCATACGGACAATATTAATTTATTATTATACTAACTGCATATTATTTAAAAGCATATATATTATTCATTCTAACGCATTGAACTAAACGCCTAAAACCTCACTGAAAGAAGTCAGTATGGCAGTATTGGAATTTACACTTGCGATGAAGAATACCTCCTGTTTTTGGTGTACATTTACGACCTGACGTCGGGTACCTAGCCCGTCGGGTCTGCGGGTTGGTCGCAAGTGATACCGCGGCCTCAACATGAAGGGCTAAGAAGGAACATGGGTGGTTTTTAGTCAGCACAAGTCTGACACTCCCTTTCGCTCTGCCCAAGAGCGGGAGGGGTTATTTGATGAGTTTTCTTGTACGGGAAACTATATTTCCTCTATGCTTGTCCCAGCTAAAATGAGAGTTGATGTTGATTTTTCATGTTTTTTCCTTTTTTATATTTTGTGTGTACATAAATAAATAATAAATACGAAGGAAGCAGTTACAATTGGGACTAGGGTGACGACAGCAATGATTTTTAAGAGGTCTGATGATTGTGGCGCAGAAGAGCCAGAAAAAGTTATAAATTTTGTTTTAAGTGCGTTAAGGATTAACAGGTTGTCGTTCAGCCAGGTTATTCATTCAGAAATAGTGAGGACAGACGGACATGGCGAAACTATGAGGGTTCCTTGTTGACAACGAAACCCTATAAATGGTTTTCGGAATCTCCATGTACTTAAACTATAAAGACCGTATCTGTATCGAGACTTCGCTCGTATAAGTTTGATGTTTTTTCTTTTACTTTTGTATGAAATCGTAATCCTACCTACCAAGTTTTAACTGTGTAGTCTAAAGTGAATGTTATGAATTTCGAAGATTGCTTTTTAATTAATAACTACATAGAATTTAATAATTGCAGATTATTTTCGCTTTGTCTCTTTCGCGGTGGAATCAAAAAGTTATTACTAAGTTAGCTTGTAACTATTCAATGAATTGAGCCCCATGTAATTCGATAAAGGTACGATCCCAATACTGCGTACAAAAAAACGAAACGAAAAAATTCACACAGTCATAACATTTGAAAATTGGTCATCTTAACAGAGAACCAAGGATGCGATTCTCCATATAAATGAATTCTCTATTTTTTCTTTCTTTGAATAATGCATCTATAATGAATGACCTTTATTTTTTTTACTACGGTATCTCTTTCGAACTACCCGCAGCCCCGAGTGGACACGTCCCTTTTTTTTATGGTGGGTGGAAAATCATCAAATAACCCCTCCCGCTCTTGGGCAGAGCGAAAGGGAGTGTCAGACTTCTACTGACTTAAAACCACCCATGTTCCTTCTTAGCCCTTCATGTCGAGGCCGCGGTATCTCTTGCGAACAACCCGCAGCCCCGACGGGCGTCGGCCCTTGTCAGCAACATGGAAGGGGCCCCTTTCATGTTGCTGACATCTCTTTGAGGCGCGCGTGGAACACGAACGCGCCGTCGACACGGCCTGTCGTCGTCATAAGACGGCGAGCTTAGTGGACACGTCCCTGCGATTTCATTCTTTTCGGCAACCAATAAAGATTGAAATTATGCCCCTCCAGAAATGACAATATTGTGATATACCTAATCGGTCTGAGCTGTAGCTATCCTTATCGCGCTGTACGGGACAGGCTTGACTCAGCACTATGGTAATAGTTTCATCAAAGACCTAATTGTTCTGCCCTGTTCTCTCTAAGCCTTCATTCATGTATATGGGTGATCCTAAATTGTCCTTTTAGCAAAAAAAAAAAATGATTGTGTGCGAGTCGTGTACAAAAAAAAGGGTAGATTTACATAACGTAGTCGTAGCGCATTTGTACTAGAGCCCTCGTAGGTATCGTCGCAGCGAATGAGCCCGCTTACATTGTCATACAAAAAAAATATAGTCAAAGCAAACGTTCGTAGCGAAGTCATGGGCGGCAATGGAACTGTACCTTAATGATTAATCAAGGCAGATGTTTAATTTAGGTAAGTTAAGTTTAAATAAAGCAATAATTATTAGAATTTTACTTCTTCTTTGCAACTCTGTGAGAAAACATGTCCACGATGAAATCTGTATTTTATTATCTTTTTTTAATTTGTGTAATAACAGCCTCCAGCTATGTTGACGGTAAATATGCTTAAATAATCTCATTTCTGATCATACGATTATAAACTCCAATCATAAATAATAAAACATATATAAAAATAAGAATATTAGATGTTTTAATAATTTAATTGGGTGTATTAATTCTAAGAATATTTTTTAATTAAGATTTATTTATTTTTTATTTATTTGAGTTCTTGGTACTTTAATTCGTTTTCGATTTTCATTATTTAATATATGTATTAGGTTTGAAAAAGGTAGTTACCAGTTTTTTTTACATTTTGTGTGATTGTTTATAGAAACGTTTTTTTTTTAGAACAATAGTTTTTTTTATTATTTTATAAACAAATCTTAAGTTTTCAAAACAAATACTTAAAAACCAGCTCATTAGTTTAATAAAAAAGTAGATTGACTGAGTATATAAATTATGTTAAGAAAACACCAAAAAGTGACAAAAAAGTTTATTTATTTTTGGTTGTGCTATACAAATATCTACTAAGTATGCATTTAACATTCAACCAAGAAACCAAACCCTCAATCTTCAAGATTCCCTTATTATTGCTTTCAACTTCTAGCTATTGAGGAGTAACTACCTTCCATAATCAGCTCTCCTAGATAACCTGAAAGAATTCAACCATATAAACAAACTCTTCAGCTTTATAATATTAGTATAGATTATCCTCCAACTCTTAACCGTTAAGGAGTTGTACCTTCCATCATCAGCTCATCAACATGAAGTGATAACTTCTAGATGCGAACACTTGAAAAGTTTTAGAAAAAGCACGAAACACGTAATACGTGCCTATAAAATTTGAGGGTTGCCCTAGATTTCTCTGGGATGCCATCATCATCAGAAAACCTGAAAGAACACAACTATCGGTCCATAAGTACATATAATTTTGAAAGAATTTTCTTTCTACTCCTTACCTTTGAGGAGTTGGACCTTCCATCATCAGTGCATCCGCATGAAAGAATGATTATCAGACGCAAATACATGAACAGCTTTTGAAAATATATGGAAAACGTAACAAGTGCCTATAAAATTTGAGAGTTGGCCTCGATTTCCCCGGGATCCCATCACCAGATCCTGACTTGGTGACAATAGGACAACCTCGGGAGTATGCTCTTTTGAATACAAAAAAGAATTTTGAAAATCGGTTCATTAATGACGGAGATATTCGATAACATACAAACAAAAAAAAATACAGACAAATTGAAAACCTCCTCTTTTTTGGAAGTCAGAAATGGTTAATATGAGGATCTTTTTTGTTGTATTATGTAATGCATTATATGTATCATCTATTTACCCATATTATGCGAATAAATTATTTGATTTGATTTGAGTAACTGGGTAATATTATACTCCTTGGTAAGTCAATCTAATTATTTTTATACTGTTTCAGCTCAGCGCCGGCCCTACAGGTGCACGTTACCCTTAATGGTAAAAAAGGGTATTCCATGCGCAAGTGCGTACCCAAGGTTTGTTGGAATATTTTATTATGGCCGGTTGGTAGCGATGACTCCGCTCTTCATTACACGGGGGTTAAACTTGGGCTAGGTTTTCCTCACTACAAATTCAATCATGGATTATGGGAACTAGTGGAACATGGAACTATAATGACGTTATATTCCATTCTCTTCTGTCTGACGTCACGGCAGCCTTTATCTTTTTCTCGTTCATATCATTCCTCACACAATCCATTCATCTATTATTTGGCCTTCCATTCAAAATGAATATGCATCTTGCGGAGTGCGTTTCGTGACCTAGAAATATTCTACACCGAATTACACGGCGCCGAATGTTTGCAACAGCGAATGTGTCACAGCAAAAGCACGTAGCAACGCATATCTACCGCAACAACGAATGCATGTGACTACTATTTATGAAACAACGAATGTACGTTTCAACGAGAACGACACACCGAACTACATGACCCCGAAATAACGTCACTATGAACGTATCACTGACAGCAAAACAGTAAAACACAAAGAAATATATTTCTATTGTTGACACAGCATTGTCATTCGACGTAGCATATTTCGAGGTCACGTACTATCGCACTCCCATTTTTCGCGCCTACAGTGTCTGAAATCTCTTTATTTTCAGGTACGGTTACGACACCGCGATAGGGGAATGCAGGAAGTACACTCATGGCGGCTGCGCAGCAAACGCAAATGATTTTAGTTCAAGAGCTAGTTGCGAAAAAATTTGCCTCTTAAACGATAAACAAAGGCTTAAATTTCAAACACTTACGCTCAAAGCGTATCATGATTTTCATTATTAAGGCTTGTATTCACGCCAATGACCTTGTGCATAGCTAACTACCCCTTTAGGTCGTAGATACGGACTTTAAACGGACGCATTTTTCATTTATTATAATTAAAATAATACATGTTTTTAAAAAGTAACAAAACCAAATTATTTTCCTTTGTATTTTAAAGCAGTAGATATTTTTTTATATTGTTTTGTTAAAAAATGAAGGAGTAAAATGGTTCAATTCAACGATTTGGAGGTGATTTTGTGGTTTTTTTTTCTTATTATGTGATACCGATAGAAAAATTATGGCTAAACCAAATTACGTGTCATATCATGTCGATTACTAAAAAAAATTCTCAGATGTTTTTTCTCTGTAAGTGCCGGTGAAAAACTGCTTCATCTGCACGCTGTTTTTAAGCTTTTTCGAGAGAGCAGCCTTAACGAGAGCTTTATGTAAATTTGCAAAGGTCCTTATCATCCTCCTGCCTTTATACCAATTTATTTGGGGTCAGGGGGTTTCCTCCTCTATTACTTGTCATCTCAGCAGTTACCACTTTTCTAGCAGGTTAAAATATTCCCAAAACATTTTTTTTTCTTTTTATAAAACGTTGCCCCACACTAGGAATTTCTCCTGTATCGTGGGTGCGTTTACAAACATTTAAACTGACATACACAAACACACCCAGACCCGAAACAACTATCTGTAGGCCATACAAATATTTGTTCCGTGCGGGAATCGAACCCGCGACACGCAGCGCAGCAGTCCAATCTCTCAGCCACTGCACCAACCGTGAACAACACAACAAGTTTACATAAAATGGTAATTTATGTAAACTTTTGGTTCAGAACAGTAATAAAATGTAATTACCTTTATTGTTTTTTTATTATAAATTTAACATTACACCACGCCGGTAATTTGTTAAGCAGATGGGTTATGGTTAAGTCCTAAGTAACAACGGGCAAGCCTATTGTCATCCAGTACCAATCTAGGCTGCTTCTGATGAAATCCTGATGTAAAAACCTAATACCACTTTGGCTGACCTAGGGTTCAAACTTAAGACCTCATATTCAGCAGTGGTGCTTGCGAGCGTACGTCAACCACATTAACCACATTTCACAGGCACATTTCCAAGAATTACCATAATATCATCATCTGCCTAGCCTTTTCCCAACTATGTTGGGGTCGGCTTCCAGTCTAACCGGATGCAGCTGAAAACCAGTATTTTACATGGAGCGACTGCCTATCTGACCTCCACAACCCAGTTAATACTAGGTAATACGGTACTCTTTGGTAAGACTGGATGTCAGAATTTCAGGTCACTGACTACCTGTAACGACTGCCAAAGATCTATATATGGCAGCCGGGACCAACAGCTTAACGTGCTTTCCGAGGCACGGAGGAAACTCGGTATGTCGGGCGGTCACCCATCCACAGACCGACCTAGGCAAGCACAGCTTTACCTAAAGATCGGCCTGTGTGGCAGTTCTTATTAAGCCACGAGCTCCAACAACACCAACAACAACAATCAACAACAACAATTACCATAATATAAGTCTTTAAAAATAACAAAATCGTGGCCACCGTATTGCGGATCTGACATCTTACCGCCATCTTACTTGATTCAACATACCGGAGCTGATAAAAACAAATGAAGCTGCTGCGCGCTGGTCGAACGTCGACTCGAGACATCTAGCATCGCAGTGTGGCGATATCGCCCCAACTTCCGACCAGCCAGCGGTGACCAACATTGCAATAACTTCTAAACCAATTTTTTTTTTCCAATTCTGCTTTCATATAGGGCTAGATAATGACAAGACCAGTTGATACAATTTTTAGTTTTGAATCTTCATCGTTAAACAGACGAGTAATCACCATACTACGTTTGTATGGAAGAATGACCGACTAGTTCATCCTTAGTTATTAAACCGTTCCCTATTGTACCAAGTTATTAACTTCTTATTGAAATAAACCATTTTTCACACCACCTGCTCGAAAATGTCAAATTATATGTCAAGCAACCTTAACCTAAAGTGAGTCATTAGTGGCCGGGGGCACAGCCGGTCAATAATGTTGTACTGGATTTCATTATGACCCGCTGGTCAATAATGTGATTTGAATTTGGAATCTCACATGCTCAGCTAAATTGGCAGTATAGTACTAACAAACACCCAGAAAGAGGAAAGCTATTCTCGATACCCTTACTACGCGTGGATGATATTCTCGATTTCCTACAAAATCATAACGACTGCTTCTTTATATCGTTGCCATGTTTTCGAAGACATAATATTGTAAGAATAATTAGATAACTACGAACCATTTTTTAAAAGGAATGGAATAACATTAAAACTAGCATTAATAATAACAAATACCGTACCGCGCCGTAATACCGTTATAGTACTTGGCTGTAACATTAGTTAAAAGTTGTTTGTGATAATGTTACCATTAACACGTTTGTGCATATAAAACTAGTTCTAAATATGTTATTCTTACAGTTTTTTTATTTAATAAATACTTTGTTTTTCGTACTATGGCTATTATTTTCTCACAGTAGGTGTAAAAAGTAGAGTATCGTCCTCTGGGCTAAAGGTGTCTTTGCCTTGGGCTAGCTTGAATCCCTCGCTGCATTCAGGATTCTTGTATTAACTCCATCGCTTCGCTCGTGAGTTAAACTCTTAACTCCCTCCCTGCGCTCGGGAGTTAAATCCCGAATCCTTCATTGCGCTTGAGATTCAATATGACACCCGTGACATAAGACACAACTTTAGCCCCTCGGTGCATAATCTACTATTATATTGGAGAAACCAAGAAGACTCACTTTTAAATTCACAACCACAATTGAAGGGGAACGCACCTAACGCGTGAACAATGATTATACTTTCGTTGTTATAATATAAAAGCTGAATTTTATATATGTTGCTTGGGGACCTATAAAAATATGTTACCTCAATAGCCGGACAGTTTAAATGGTTTTAACATCTTGTCAGACACATTGAAAGTTCGCCACAGCTACTTTATTCTATAACTATTCCTCATCTCAGCCAAAAGACGTCCACTGCTGGACAAGGGCCCAGAAGGGGGGGATTTGCCATAATCGCCACGCTTGGCAGGCGGGTTGGCGATCGCAGTAAACGCTGCTGCCCATTCTCTGCCAAGTCCCTTAGTCGCCTCTTACGACACCCACGGGAAAATGAATATGGGATGGTGCTATTCTTTACGTCCGACACCATACGGAATTATTAGGACTACACAATTTAAACTAGTTAAGTAGATGTATTCTGTGAACCACTTTACGATTAAAATTAAGGGGGTCGCCCCATACATGGAACTGTTTTTTTTAATCAATCCTATACCTTGTAGGAACCAGAGACCACCTTGAACCTTGTCCTCGTTTACATAATTATTATTGTGCTAAACCCATGAAAGCGTGACTGTCAAACCAATACACGGCGCAAATAACGTGTTTAACCCCTCCTTTTATTATATGTAGAAAAAAAAGAGAAAAAGAAATTTAATTGAATACAAGCTAATTTAGTAACATTAATGTTTTCGACCGTGAAAGAAATAAGGCGGATATCTTAGAAATTAGTAAATCAGATACGTACTTAGTATTTTTTCGTCATAAACTATAGGCCAAAATCCCAGCCATTTCGTCATAAAGTTCAAAGATCCCAGCCAGTGTCACTAGACGTCACTTATTTTCTACCGAATGAAATGTGTACGATTGACCATGGTTACTATGTACAGTCCGTACCAAGCATTACCTGACCCCACACCACTTGCCCTCTTCTTCTATAAACGAGGGGTCAGTTAATGCTGTCCAGCATTAACTGACTGAACGTCCAATAGAACTTAGTTAAGGAGGCTATGCCGAAAAAAACCGCTTGTAACCTCACTTTTTACCGGGTCGGTTTCAGCTTATTTCAGAAAAATATTGTTGGAAACATGGGTAATAATTCAATGATGTCAATTTCAAAATTCACTGGCAGAGTAAAGTGTAATTATTTTTATTAAATTTAGTTCTAAGTCACATTTTGTTACAATTTGTGCAACAGTCTCAATATTGTCAATAATTAAGGGAAAGTGCGAGATAGCCCCAACACAAGTATTATCAATTACTTACTGGGGTTGTCTCATTTTTAACCATGACAAATAAACATTTTTCATTTTTTTATTTTTTTCATAAGGGTTCCGTTTTTTACCATTTAGGTACAGAACAATAACAATATTGAGTATTTACCCGCATTATGAATTTTTAAGATTGCTTTTTAATTAATAACTACATAGAATTTAATAATTGCAGATTATTTTCGCTTTGTTTCTTTCACGGTGGAATCAAAAGTTAATATTACTAAATTAGCTTGTAACTATTCAATTAAATGAATCCCGTATAATTCGATAAAGGCACGATCCCAATAATGCGTACAAAAAAGAAACTGAACGAAAATATTGCAAAAACTCGATTCACACGTCATAACATTTAAAAATTGGTAGTGTTACGAGAGAACAGAGGATGCGATTCTCCATACAAATGTATTCCTCTTTTTCTTTCTGAATAATGCATTAAATGTATTTATTATTCAAAAAATTCAAGGTTGACCGTGTGTAGACACCACAGACATAGACCTAGATAACGCCAGAGCAACTACTTTGCGTACCTCTTCGCGCGCCTAGCTTACGTACAAAAATCGTAAGTGGCTACTTTCGCGCTCGGTCTGCATCGGTG
This sequence comes from Diarsia brunnea, assembly GCA_949774965.1. NCBI lineage: Eukaryota > Metazoa > Arthropoda > Insecta > Lepidoptera > Noctuidae > Diarsia > Diarsia brunnea. The sequence goes on from OX459023.1 coordinate 4,415,734, forward strand.
TATAGCGCTAGTTGGACATCGGTACTGGTGCACGGCGAGGGTTGGGGCGAAGGGAGCGCCGTACGCGGCGGCGTCTTGGAATCAGCAGCATGAAGGCGATAGTTTCTTCAAATATGATGATGTGATGTTCTGCCCTGATCTCTCTTAAGAGTTTTTATATAATATACATTATATAAAAGGCAAAGCTGATTGAATGAGGATCAACGCACGGATCATTCCCACTAGTTCTACTGCACAGTCCTACGATAGAACTAGTGGGATTTTTTTCCCACTAGTTCTACGATTCAATGTGGTACCTACGCAATCGTAGAACTAGTGGAAACAAAAATTCCCACTAGTTCTAGTTCGAGTTCGTAGTGGGAACAAAAATTTCCACTAGTTCTACGATATGAAGGGTAAAAAAAATCGTAAAACCAGCGGGACTCAAGTTTCTCATTCGTTCTATCACACAGTTTAGAGTACAACTACGGCACAAACTACCAGGAGAATAGAAGTAGCCAGGAGGTATTGAAAACATTTTTATTGGAGATGAAAAATAAAGGATAGATAGTAAAGTCCCACAAACTACCAGGAGAACAGAAGTAGGAAGGAGGTATTGTAGTAATCTTCAAATCAAATCTAAATTATTCCTTTCTAATACCATGCCCTTTTTTGTTGGAGATAGGAATCCAGGATAGTAGAGTCCCACAAACTACCAGGAGGCCAGAATGGTGAATTATTAGTGTCATCATTGCATACTGCACGTTATTAGAAATCTCATTTAAAAATTAAATCTATATACATTTCTTCTTTAGATTTGTTAAGATCCCAATACCTCCATCCTTCCTACTTCTGTTCTCCTGGTAGTTTGTGGGACTTTACTATCTATTCTTTTTTGATCTTCTCCAAAAAATAATGTTTTCAATACCCCCTGCGTACTTCTATTCTCCTGGTAGTTTGTGCCGTAGTTGTAACTACGGCACCAGTGTGATAGTACGAATGAGAAACTTGAGTCCCGCAGGTTTTACGATTTTGTAACACCCTTAAATTATATCGTAGAACTAGTGGGAATTTTTGTTCCCACTAGTTCTGCGATTTCGAACCACCTATAATCGTAGAACAAGTGGGAAAAAAGATCCCACTAGTTCTATCGTAGGACTGTGCAGTGGAACTAGTGGGAATGATCCCAATGCACAGGCCCTTTTGACTAGAAACTTAAAAATTTTGCAGACGTATTCCTCTCATGACTTAGGCATCCACTAAGGAAGGATTTTTCAAAATTCAACCCCCAAGGGGGTAAAACAGGGGATGAAAGTTTGTATGGAAAATCGACATTTTTGATATTTCCGACATTCACGCGGGCGAAGCCGCGGGCATCAGTTAGTTCATGTTAAACACGAGTAAAGTCGTAAGGAAGAGAGAGAGGGTGATTCTAAAGTGTTATTATACCAAAAAAAAAAGATTGAATTTACGTTACGTTGTCGTAGCGCGTTTGTGCTACCCCGCTTACCATCATAAAGTCAAAGTAAACGTTCGTAGCGAAGTCATGGGCGGCAATGGAGCTGTACCTTAATAAATAATCAAGGCAGATGTTCAATTAAGAAAAGTAAGCTTTAATAAAGGCGTAGGCTATTAGAACTTTACTTCTTCATTGCAAGTCCGAGAGAAAATTTGTCTGCGATGAAATCGGTTTTTATTTTTCTCTTTTTAATTTGTGCATTATCAGCCTGCAGCTATGTTGACGGTAAATATGCTCAAATAATCGAATTTCTGATCTTAACTTTTAAATAAACACCAAACATAAATAAACAATATATAATTATTATATTTATAAGAATATAACGCACCTATACGATGAATACAATGAATTTGACAGAAGGTGGGAATGATCCGTAATTTTGACCGTTACGAAACTAAATAAGATTTTCTTACTAAATGCAATAACGTGTTTATAAACTGCCATAGTGTAAATAAATATCCATCATTGTGATAGCAAAAGATGGCTCAAATCATCGCGAACAGCCTTTTTATTTTTTTACGGGCTGGGAAATCATCAAATAGGAATCATTTGATGATTTTCCACCCCCGAAAAAAAAGGCTGTTTAGCGGCTTCATACCTTCGCTTCTTCTTCAACCTGGCGAATTCAAACCGCGGAAAAAAGTTTTTTTTATTTGACATAATTATGTACTTATCAAACTGTAGAATTACTTTTTAACGAATATTGTTTGTTCATTGTATTTTTGCATGGTATTTTATTTCAACGATAATGTAAATATAGACGGTGTACTATCCAACATTTTACAAATAGATACGAGTATATGGGGACATATTTTAACGTCGAACTATGATACGAGCACGATCTAGGGCAGTCCAACCAAATATCGAAATTTGTCGCAGTATTACGGCATTCCGACAGTTATGAACCCCTGTTAAATAAAAGATGTCAGTTTTTAATAAATTTGTTAAATAAAAAAATAGTGTGAGAATAAAGAATATTTGATTTGTTATTCTATGATATGAAAATTCTAAATTGTTACTTTATTTGAAACAGAAATCGGTAATTTTAATTTCTTTAAAGTAAGTACACTGCGTATTAACTATTCTATGAAATGACAATATGAGAAAAAAATATGTGAATCGAAATTCTATGAAAATATTTGCTATAAATCAACGCACAACCGCTTTCGCACACTTACAGGGTCAAGTCACGTTGATGTCAAGTAAATTATTTAAAATAGTTTTTTAAAACCAATGTGCAATAATTAGTGGGAATAAAAGGCATCTTATTTTTATTTTATTATTTTAATACACACGCTCACCCTCACACACACACCTACATATTCAGACAGTCAAAATAATGATTACTTACAGCGACTGCCTCTGATTTCCAAAACCCAGTAACTAACCACACCAGTACCAGTCCAGTATCACCAGTATCATGTTACCCAGTACCTGGGTAACATGATACTCCTTGGTAAGTCAATCTAATTATTATTATACTTACTATTGTTTCAGCTCAGAGCCGGCCCGTCAGGTGCATGTTACCCTTAGTGATACGAAAGAATTTATGCGCGACCAGAGAGCAAAGGTGTGTTAATAGTACATTATAGTATAAGTGTGTAACGTTGGTGATTAAAGCTGAGGCGCCATTGAGACCCGAGCCGTTAGGTGAGGGTCTTAAGAGAGCCGAGGTTTCTCCCTCTACATTCATCAATATTAGGTATGATCCATTTTTGTGTGCCTACACTGTCTGAAATGTCTTTTGTTTTCAGTTATGGATACGACACCGAGATAGGGGAATGCAGAAAGTACACTTCTATGGGCTGCGCCGGAAACGCAAATAGTTTTAATACTCAAGCTAAATGCGAAAAAACTTGCAAAGTTAAAAAAATACAAAGTCTTAGTTCTAAAAAAACAAAACAAAACAAAAACAAAAAAAAGGATGGTCAAGGTCAATATCATAGTAGCGATTACCATCATCATCATCATCACCATCACCATCACCATAACCGTGATAGTCACGATCACCATCACCATCGCGAAGAGAGTAGGTATTAAATAAAGCTTTATGTTTAGGAAATGTTTCAAAACGGGCCAGGTATATGTACAGTACCTCGAAAAATCGAGACAATTTTGTGGAATTCGGGAATATACAGATACATTGCATGAATGCATACTTTTCTTGTAATAATTTTTTGTTTATCATTTGTTTTTATCGACTTTCAATATGGCGTCTCGCCAATATAGGTAGTCTGTGGTTAAAAAACTATGTGTATGTACAACTACAACTAGACCTAAAATAATATTACAAAAGACTAAAAGTACGACTAACATAGTGATTCTCTTTAGCAATGTAAATGTAAGACAGAAATAAATATGTCAATACTCAACTAAAATTACAGCTTACCCCAACGGCGGGTTTTTGTTGTGTGTTGCAATTTCAAGTGTACATTCTTGTGCTTTACTACCAAAAAAGTCAATTTAAAGTAATTGGGTTATTGAAAGCTATTTTAATTGTGTTTCCGCATTTTTAAGTGTGGGGTAAAAAGACCTGGCTAGGGGGCTCAATACATTTTGAACTATCTCCTTTGCAAAGGTCATCATCATTCTTCTACTCTCATCCCAATTTATTTGTGGTCGACGCAGCATGTTTTCTTCTTGTTTTTGTTTTCTTTTGTTTTATTACTCGTCAACTCAGTAGTAACCTCCTTCCTAGCAGGTTATATTACAGTATTCTCAAAATAAATGCAACTTTATTTATTAAGTGTTGGTTCAGGACAGTAATAAAATGTATTTTCCTTTATTGTTGTTTTATTACAAAGTTAACATAACACCACAGCGGTAGTTCTTGAAGGATTCGGCAGAGGTATTACAGATATGGTTAATTACTAAGAGGAGATTTGATGCAATCCTATTGGTCAATATTTCTCTGTTTCTCCGCTCTGCAGCCTCACTCCGCTTCAGTGGACAGGCAGTCTAACAACGAGCTATCCTATAGCCATCGCACCAATCCAGGCTGTAATAAAATTCTGATGGAAGTACCCCATACCACTTTGCACGGCCTGGGGTTTAAGCCCAAGACCTCGTGTTCAGCAGTGGTGCTTGCAGCCGCTCGACCAACAAGGCAGTCAATCAAAAGCAGTCAATCATGTCAGTCATGGAAAGTTTTGCTAGTTTAAAAAACTTAAGCTGTTCGGTGTTTGTATGTAATTGTATGTCTTCTCGCTAAAAATATATTAGCCTCGCCGCGCCAGCTCACATAAATGAAGAGGGCACTTGGATTTTCCTCTATGTCATCTTGCTTGTTGCTAAATAGTTAACTAACAAAGATATCTATCTTTCCTGACCTTCTCCCAACTATGACCAGGCCAGGGTCCAGTTTACCAGGATGGAGCTGAATAATGATATATTGGCTGCCTGTCTAACCTTCATAATCCAAACTTAGTAATACGATACCCCTCCAGTAAAACTGGTTGTCAGATTTTTGGGCCACTGACTCTCTGTATATAGGGTGTAAAAGTACCCTTAACGCAAACGAAGGGCATTTGTTCTCCCCACCACTGCGATCATTTTTTTGTTCTAGACCATACCTGGGAACCTCCTAGTTACGGAGATATTGGGGCTCAAAGTTCCAAATTTTTCACAGCTGTTTTTGTAAATACTAGTATTTCAGGTTTTAACTTTACTTAAATTACCTCCATGACCCGTTTACTATTTAAAGCATCCACTAGCACAATCTTTTAAGAGTGCTACTTTGAGTTTTACCGTAAAATGTGATTTTTGACCCCAAAAAAAAAAGTCATTTCCCAGCAAAATTTTTTGCGTAGGGGTACTTAGTTTGATGTACAGCTAATGCTTGGTTGACGGATGCGTGAAGGGTTCGTTTACAACCTGTATAACAGGCAGGCACTTGTTACTGAGGATTATGTCGTGCGGAAAGTTTAGAGTATGAATGTGGATGGGTATAAGAGTAGAGGTGTGCATGCTTCTTGTAAATAAATAAAAACCACAAAATGATGTTCACAATCAACTGTTTTATTGAGTGAAGCAGTGTTAGCCTAGCAGTGTGACCGTCGAACTACCAAATCACAGGCCTCGAGTTCGAACCCAACACACGAACCTCTGACTTTCGGGTTCACATGCGTATTATGTAATTATCTCTTGCTTCGGTGAAGGCAAACATCGTGTGTATCCCTGAGAGATATTTTGTGATATTTTGTATGGGCAAGTCGGATGCCCATGGGCAGCATATACGCTTTTGACTACGTAGTTATAAGATACTATAAAATAAATTAGATAAATATGGCTTATGAGGCAACATTTTGATCCTTATTGAATCTTACTTAAATAATAGAAAACAGATTTTTTTGTCATTTATATGGAAAATAAACAATAGGGGACCAAGTATAGAGCTTTGAGGTACACCAGAGCTAACCTGTACGATATTAGATTTATGACCATTGATTACAACCATCTGACTGCGGTTGGTAATGTAAGAGATGAACCATCTCAAAACATTACCACAAATTCTGTTGAACGCTATTTTAATTAGTAGTATTTCATGGTCTACCTTGTCGAAAGCCTGACAGATTTCCGTATATTATAAATTGCATCCACTCGAACACGGCTGTCAACACAGTCAAACAATAAGCTAGAAAATAATAATAAAGGAAATTGCTAAACTTTGGTTCAAATGCTGCCTAGGAATGGGAGTACCTGGCTGAAAAGTTGTCATTTTTCTTTTACACGTTTATTCGCTGGGGCCATTGAGATATTAATCCCATGTAATTCGATAAAGGTACGATCCCAATAATCCGTACAAAAAACTCCTTAAAAAAACTCTATTCACCTAAAACATTTATAAATCGGTAGTGTTAAGAAGAGACCAGGGGATGCGATTCTCCATACAAATGTATTACTCTTTTTCTTTCTGAATAATGACCTTTTTTTTTCAAAAAGCCAGCTTGACCGTGTCTGTAGGACACGTCCCTGCGATTTAATTTTTTTCAGCAACCAATAAGGATAGAAATTATGCCCCTTCAAAATGTCAATTTTGTTAATATACCATAGTTTTTTCAAATACCTATTGTTCTGCCAGTTCTCTCTTAAAAATAAATAATATAGTGTGCAGTTGTGTACAAAAAAAATAGTTGAATTTACGTAAGGTGGTCGTAGCGCGTTTGTGCTAGAGCCCTTGTACGTAACGTCGCAGCAAAATAAAGTCAAAGTTCGTAAAATGTTCGTAGCGCAGTCATGTGCGCCAATGGAACCGAACCTTTATGAATTATCAAGGCAGATGTTTAATTAATTTTTTAATAAAGGTTATTAGGCTATAGGATTTTACTTCTTCATTGCAAGTCTGTGAGAAAACATGTCCACGATGAAATCTGTATTTAATTATCTTTTTTTAATTTGTGTTTTAACAGTCTCTAGCTATGTTGACGGTAAATATGCTCAACTAATCTCATTTCTGACCATACCCTTCAAATGAACTCCAAACATAACTATGTTTGAGCTGGCTGTCTCCATTGCGCAAAGTGTGACCTTGAATTTGTAAACCAGCCCGATTGTCAGTGTCCACGTTTCAGCACTGTATGTCATGGACACCCTGTCTCAGTCACAAGGACGTACTGATTCAAGACCATAAACAAAAACATTTCTGGAAATGCGATCTTCTCATTCTTCTTATCGTGTGAGCAGTAAGGTCTAACGACCCCACACACCCTAGTGTAAGAGTTTCTAAACCTCCTCAATTGCCTCTGACATGGTTTGACGACAGCCATTTAGCGGCTGGGACCACTGACTTAAACGTACCTTCCGACGCAAGAATTATCATTTTATCAGACAATCAGGTGATTCAAGCCTGCAATGTCCTAGCCAAACTGGAAACAGCTTTACAAAGTATAGTTCCTGGGGGAATCGAACCCACGACCATCGGGTAAAGCAAACGCCTATACGCGATGTACCACTCGTACTGACTACAACCACATCAGTGTTCCATCGCAAACTTGCGTTGAGAGGCAGTGGGATCCTATCCAACTTCCGCTGCCCAGGACTAGTTCACTCACTTGACTGGCGGGTCTCGTCCAGAGAGAGTGACATCTAAGACTCCTTTAGTTACGTCTAAGAGACGCACGCGTGGAACACTGCGTTGTTATCACTGGTCCAGTGTCATGAGAGGTGAGGAATGTCCCCTAATCCGTCGGCATTGAAGCTGTTTAGTGGGGCCGAAAGAGGCCTTGTGTACCTACCACCCACGGTTGGTGCGTCTGCTGCGGGATGTGCGGGAACTCGTCTTCACCCTCTCCCTTTACGTAGCGGTGGTAAAGCCTCCCCCGCCATTGCACCACATGACCTGACCGACTGAAACCGGCACAGGACCTTTAAGGAGTGTCGCGAGGATCTTCGCCTCCAGGCACCAGAGTAGAACCTGTACACAAACCGCTTTGTAGAAGACCGTGCGATATTCCCTTATTTTTCTTATCGTGTTGATAGTACTTCCATATTACACGGTTTGGGCCCAGTAGGTTGTCATGTTTATTGCAGCTACAGAGGAGCTATTTAGGTCTTCAAGAGTGCAGGTAAACGGACACCTGGGACACTCCAGTAGGTTGAGCATTGTTTTTATGACTCTGGCGGCCATTGTTCTCTGCGCTGGGAAAAGATAGCGACTGACTGACCTCCACAATCCGTAACTGTGTAACATGATACCCCCATGGTAAGTCACTCTAATAATTATACAACTGTTTCAGCTATGGAGAAGCTGACAACCGACATCTGCAAGGAACCCGTCGCTTTAAAAATGGGTGTTTCGTGCAAGAGTAACATCCAATGGTGCGTTGAAATATTGTATGTCCGGTTGGTGGCAATGTGTTCGCATTTCACTTCGCGTTACATGGGGCTTAAATATTATTTACTGGCGAAATGTTTGTATTTCTCACTACATATTTAAAATGCTAAAGTTTTGTGAGGATGTTTGAACTCAATCACGTTAAAACTACTTAATGGATTGAAAGATGAAAAGACCAAATTCGTTCCTTATATTTCCCTATGCAAATTAGTACAAACTGTACCCAAGATTAGTAAACAAATATTTATATATAGGGTCGTTTTACCGTGATCTAAAATATTTATCAACGAGTTAGTTGAACATTCGTTCGTAGGTACTCGTGGGGACGTGCGACGTTTACTAAGCGTGCCGTGGTAACTGATGTAGTCCTGTAAAACATAAGACCGTACGACTAGGTTGCTTAGCGGTGTGTTTCGCCGATGGCATAGGGAAAGACGTACCGGCAAAAATGTTATTATTGTTAGCCTTTATTGTTCCACTTGTAAGGCAAAAGCCTACCTCCCCCCCTCCTTCCAATTTTCGCGATCTAGTGCGATTGTAGGCCAATCCTTTGAGAAAGAGTCCAGCAACCCACCATCTCCCTCTAGGCCTGCCGTGTTGTCGTTTTCTATATTGTGGTTTACTGAGTGGTAATTTTTGTCCATTCCGACATGTGGCATATGACCAGCGCAGTTCTATTTCAACCTAGGACAGCGTTACGCATGAGCACCTCCCCGACTGCATTCAGTAAGCGCCTTATCTTAATTTTCCTGCCCTTGTCCTATTCTACATGGGGTCGGTGCAATACGTTTTATTCTTCCAGTCTGTTCATTGTCAGACGTCAAGGCATCGTTTATTCCTTTCTCTTTCTTAAAATTCCTCACACAATCCATCATTCCTTACTTTGGTGTTCCTTTCTCTCTCCAGTCTTCAATATTAATGTTCATCTTGCGCAACTATAGTGTGTTAAATCTCTTTGATTACAGGTATCGTTACAACGCCGCGCAGCATAACTGCGTGAAGTTTACTTTTGGCGCCTGCTCGGCAAACAAAAATAGTTTTAATAGCAAATCTCTTTGCACTCGTACGTGCAAAGGTAAATACTAAATAACTTATCAATATTAAATAGAGCTTTATGTAAACTTGCAAGATTCATCAACATTCTCTTGCTGTTATCCCATTTATTTGGAGTCGACGCAGCATGTTCTCTTTTTCCTTTTATGTGTTATTCGTCATCTCAGTATCCTTTCTAGCGGGTTAAATTAAATTACTTAATTCCAAAATATAATGTTATTTTGTAATATAAACTATTGGTTCAGAACAACAATAAAATGTTACCACGTCAGAAAACATGGGTTTGTTAATCCCAGCACTACTACGATGTCAGAGTCATATCTTATTTGTTATTAATTAATATTTATTAATACTCTGACTGCACTCAGAAGGCTTTAATGATTACGTAGGCCATCACTTAGTAAAGGTTTTGACAGTTTTGTCATACAAAAGTATGTCAAATCCATACTAAGTGGCGACTTAAGTAATCATTAAATATCTCTGAGTACCGCAGTGAGTGTTTGTGATAATGATAAAGTTGCTGATTTTCCTTAATATAATAATTAAGCTTTAAAGGTCAAGGTTTTAAGTAAAATGCTTGTCATTATAAGTATCGATAAGTATTTAACTCGTGACTATGTCAAGCGACTTGCAATTATTACACATTTTATGTTAACTACAAACTGTATTAACTGTGGTTTACTTATCAAGGCACTTCATCATGCGCAAAAAATATATGAGATCTTTATTAAGTTTCGAGTTTTATTTCATCCACAAACATTCTTAGGTAACCTTCTAAATCCGATGGTTTGTCATCTATCTATACAGGGTGTAAAACACCCATCACACAGCCGTCAACCAAGCATTCTGTTCATCAAACTAAGTACCCCTACGCAAAAATTTTTGCTGGGAACGACCATTTTTTGGGTCAAAAATCACATTTTACGGTAAAACTCAATGTAGCACTGTTAAAACATTGTGCAAACACTGTGAAACTATTAAGACTACATAGTTGAAACTTGGTAGGTAGATGATTCTGTAAACCGCTTTACGATTGTTATACAAAAAAAACATTGAAGACTAAGTATATAATCCCTCGCCTGAAAACTTGGATTAAAGTTTTCATCAACCGATGTCTTCGCGTCGCATTCTCGGAATTTACAGGCCCAAAAACCATTTCTAACGCATCGTAGCTGCAGCAGCCCTAGCTGCTGGAAAATTGCCACGAGAGCCCGATCGACTGCCAGATCAAGGGACGCAAGTGGAGGTCCCAACCAACAATTTTGCCCTATAACCAAACTTCATATCTCAAAAAAGCTGGGTATACGATGTATAAAGGTTTTGGCGGTGATTGGTTGTTGTATAAAAGCGTTTGACAATACATTTTGGCTCTATAAGTTTATGCTGCAAAAACTGGCCAAGTGCAAGTCGGACTTGCACATGAGGGGTTCCGTGCCATCGTAGTAGGGTCCCCTTTAATTTGTATTATTTGTTGTTAAAGCGGCAACAGAAAAACATATTTTGTGATAAGTTTGTTTTTCATAGTGTTTGTATGAATGACAAAGTTATATTTGCGGTTTTTTAAATGTGCTATATCTCAAAAACTTTTTACTCGTTCAAACCTTTGGTTGAAAGTTTTGATTGCGATCTGATCTGTAGCATATATTATTTTTAGATTTTTCACTTTCTAAGTTAGAGACAAACACACATTTTCATCATCATTTCAGCCATAAAACTTCCACTGGACATAGGCTTCCCCTGAAGGGGAGGATTTGCCATAATCGCCACGCTTGGCAGGTGGGTTGGCGATCGCAGTATGGTTGTTACGAAGGCACAGAAAACGCTGCTGCCCATTCTCTAGTTAGTTCCTTAGTCGCCTCTTACGACACCCACGTTTACGTCCGACACCATACGGGCAGATTTGGGACACATTTTACCACTTTGGAAATGTATACCTTTCAATCGATTAACTTTGAGAAAAAATGGTTGCAGGAACCTCAATGTCATGTTGAAAGACCTATCTTTAGACACCCCACACGAATGGGTTTGATGAAAAAAGTTTTTTTAAGTTTCAGTTCCATGTTGTTTCCCTTAATCCTTTGTTTTTTATATAAGTTTGTACAAAAATCGTAAAACGGCTTACAGTATAAATCTACCTACCAAGTTTAATTTGTGTAGTCTTAATAGATTTCGAATAAAGTCTCTGGGACATACGGAAGGACAGACGGACGGACAGAGACATGACGAATCTATAAGTGTTCCGTTTTTTGCCAATCGGCTACGGAACCCTAAAAATCATCCGCACTTTTAAGGCCGTTGCGTTGCTAAAATCCCAAAAACGACGTATGTTTAAATAAATTTGTTGAGGAATCCTTCCGTACGATTTCCATATAAAAAATATATGCTAAACTTAAAGTCATCACAAATAATTCGTATTGTTTAAAATTTTAATAAACCTTCACATTATTTAATAAAAAATCGTAGTATGTCTTAACCTAAATCGAATTTTGTCTCTGTAACGGCTGAATAGTTCGGTATGAATTTTATACCCAAAAATACGTAGTGATGTATTTAACAATCCGTATTGTTTATTTTCTCTGATTTGTAATAAAATTTTAAAATAATAAATTAATTCCCGACATTTTGAGGCAAATGCGGCGCAAAACCCGTCGCGCATACTTGGAACGCGCTGCGCCAGTGTCTCGATGACTGTTGTCACGGGTGGACTGCACGCATGTCATTACTTCACAAATAAAATTCATAAGTTCACGTTTTTAATGTTTTCTGAATTAAAACATATTGTAAATTGTATAGTTATCAATATTTCGTAAAATAAGAACAGAAAATAAGTTTGTAAATATATTTAAAGTAGTTTGTAATTTCGTTTTGTTGTTTGCACCTATCATAGACTAAGCTGACTATGCTTAATAAACGTAAAGTGACGCGTGGCCGAGCTCTCCAAAACTATTGGTAAATTACCTACGTTTCTTAGTAGATATTTTGGTATATAGATATATCTATGATATTATTTTAATTTTGGACTACGTCGTTGGTCTAGTGGTCGTAAGCACGATGCTGAGCATGAGGTCCTGGGTTCGATTCCCGCGTCGGGCAAAGTGTTATTGGTTTTTTCCATCAGGAAATTATAAGTAACAGCCACGGAGTCTGGATTTGTGCCCGGTTGATGGCAATAGGCTCGCCCCTATTATATGGGACTTAAACATAACTGGCGAAATGTGGGTGTACTATTAGGTACACCTCTGCCTAACCCTTCGGGGATTACAGGCGTGATGTTATGTTATCTAACTATTTTGTCTTGAGATTTTCGTTTGATGGAAGATGGAGATCTAAAAGACTGATGATGTCTCGTACCTAATGATGGTCTCTCATACTACATGATACATTTTGAAGGTCTGATGAAGACCAGGTAACTGCTTATCGGTTCTCAGTCACGGAAATAGTCAGAATGCTCCAACTTTCAGCTTTTATCTCATTGAGCACGGATGCTACTACATGATACATTTGGAAGGTCTGATGATGATCAGCTAAGTGCTTATCGGTTCTCAGTGACGGATGTAGTTAGAATGACCTAGCTTTCAGATTTTATCTTATTGAGCGCGGATGCTACTACATGATACATTTTGAAGGTCTGATGATGATCACCTAAGTGCTTATCGGTTTTCAGTGACGGATGTAGTTAGAATGACCTAGCTTTCAGATTTTATCTTATTGAGCACGGATGCTACTACATGATATATTTTGAAGGTCTGACGATGACCAGCTAAGTGCTTATCGGTTCACAGTGACGGATATAGCTAGAATGACCACCATCAGGTAAATGGCACCATCAGTCTCCAAGGCCTCTTCGAGCTCTTTCGAATGAGTCCACATACGACGCTTCTACGTGGTGCCATCAATGAGATCCTATACTTACCTTCGGAGTCTACCATCAGGTAGCTAGTATCATCAGTCTCCAAGGCCCCCTCGAGCTCTTTCAAATGAGTCCAAACACGATGGTTCTACTCAGTGCCGTCAATGAGATCCTATACACCACCTTCGGAGTCCACCATCAGGTACGAGACATTATCAGTCATCCAGATCTTCATCTTCCATCAAACGAAATTCTCAAGACAAAATAATTAAAACGATAAAACAATTAACACAATTAAAACAATAACATACATTACATAACATCGCGCCTGTAATCCCCAAAGGGTTAGGCAGAGGTGTACCTAATAGTAGGGGTGATGTTATGTTATGTATGTTATTATTTTAATGATTTTAATTGTTTTATCGCGATAAAACAATTGTAGCAAAAAACAATTGTGGTCGTTCTTGTAGCACGGATGCTACTACATGATACATTTTGAAGGTCTGATGATAACCAGCTAAGTGCTTATCGGTTCTCAGTGACGAACGTAGTTAGCATGACCTAGCTTTAAAATTGTATCGATCTGAGCACGGATGCTACTACATGATACATTTTGAAGGTCTGATGATGATCAGCTAAGTGCTTATCGGTTCTCAGTGACGGATGTAGATAGAATGACTTAGTTTTCAGATTTTATCTTATTGAGCACGGATGCTACTACATGATACATTTTGAAGGTCTGATGATGATCAGCTAAGTGCTTATCGATTCTCAGTGACGGATACAGTTATGATGCTACAGCTTTCTGCTTTTATCTTATTGAGCACGGATGCTACTACATGATACATTTTGAAGGTCTGATGATGACCAGCTAAGTGCTAATTGGTTCTCAGTGATGGATATAGCTAGAATGACCTAGCTTTCAAATTTTATCGATCTGAGCACGGATGCTACTACATGATACATTTTGAAGGTCTGATGATGATCAGCTAAGTGCTTATCGGTACTCAGTGACGGATGTAGTTAGAATGACTAAGCTTTCAGATTTTATCTTATTGAGCACGGATGCTACTACATGATACATTTTGAAGGTCTGATAATGATCAGCTAAGTGCTTATCGGTTCTCAGTGACGGATGTAGATAGAATGACTTAGCTTTCAGATTTTATCTTATTGAGCACGGATGCTACTACATGATTCATTTTGAAGGTCTGATGATGATCAGCTAAGTGCTTATCGGTTCTCAGTGACGGATGTAGTTAGAATGACCCAGCTTACTTCTTTTATCTTATTAAGCACGGATGCTACTACATGATTCATTTTGAAGGTCTGATGATGATCAGCTAAGTGCTTATCGGTTCTCAGTGACGGATGTAGTTAGAATGACCCAGCTTTCTGCTTTTATCTTATTAAGCACGGATGCTACTACATGATACATTTTGAAGGTCTGATGATGACCAGCTAAGTGCTAATTGGTTCTCAGTGACGGATATAGCTAGAATGACCTAGCTTTAAAATTTTATCGATCTGAGCACGGATGCTACTACATGATACAATTTGAAGGTCTGATGATGATTAGCTAAGTGCTTATCGGTTTTCAGTGACGGATGTAGATAGAATGACTTAGCTTTCAGATTTTATCTTATTGAGCACGGATGCTACTACATGATTCATTTTGAAGGTCTGATGATGATCAGCTAAGTGCTTATCGGTTCTCAGTGACGGATGTAGTTAGAATGACCTAGCTTTCAGATTTTATCTTATTGAGCACGAATGCTACTACATGATACATTTTGAAGGTCTGATGATGACCAGCTAAGTGCTTATCGGTTCACAGTGACGGATATAGCTAGAATAAAAAAAATTGCTAAAAAAAAAAAAAATTGTTAATTAAATTCATAGTTCTTAGAATTTTATGTAAATTGCATGTATATTCAACACAATGTAAATTGTTCACGAATAAATGAAATGAATGAAATGAAATGAATGACCACCATCAGGTAAGAGGCCTTGGAGACTGATGGTGCCATTTACCTGATGGTGGTCATTCTAGCTATATCCGTCACTGTGAACCGATAAGCACTAAGCTGGTCATTATCAGACCTTCAAAATGTATCATGTAGTAGCATCCGTGCTCAATAAGATAAAATCTGAAAGTTAGGTCATTCTAGCTACACCCGTCACTGAGAACCGATAAGTACTTAGCTGATCATCATCAGACCTTCAAAATGTATCATGTAGTAGTATCCGTGCTCAGATCGATAAAATCTGAAAGCTAAGACATTCTAACTACATCCGTCACTGAGAACCGATAAGCACTTAGCTGATCATCATCAGACCTTCAAAATGTATCATGTAGTAGTATCCGTGCTCAGATCGATAAAATTTGAAAGCTAGGTCATTCTAGCTATATCCGTCACTGAAAACCAATTAGCACTTAGCTGGTCATCATCAGACCTTTAGAATATATTATGTAGTAGCATCCGTGCTCAGATCGATAAAATTTTAAAGTTACGTCATGCTAACTACGTTCGTCACTGAGAACCGATAAGCACTTAGCTGGTTATCATCAGACCTTCAAAATGTATCACGTAGTAGCATCCGTGCTACAAGAACGACTACAATTGTTTTTTGCTACAATTGTTTTATCGCTGAAAGCGATAAAACAATTAAAATCATTAAAATAATAACATACATAACATAACATCACGCCTACTATTAGGTACACCTCTGCCTAACCCTTTGGGGATTACAGATGTTATGTAATGTATGTTATTGTTTTAATAGTGTTAATTGTTTTATCGTTTTAATTATTTTGTCTTAAGAATTTCGTTTGATGGAAGATGGAGATCTGGATTACTGATGATGTCTCGTACCTAATGGTGGACTCCGAAGGTGGGTATAGGATCTCATTGACGGCACCGAGTAGAACCATCGTGTTTGGACTCATTTGAAAGAGCTCGAGGAGGCCTTGGAGACTGATGGTGCCATTTACCTGATGGTGGTCATTCTAGCTATATCCGTCACTGTGAACCGATAAGCACTTAGCTGGTCATCGTCAGACCTTCAAAATGTATCATGTAGTAGCATCCGTGCTCAATAAGATAAAATCTGAAAGCTAGGTCATTCTAGCTATATCCGTCACTGAGAACCGATAAGCACTTAGCTGGTCATCATCAGACCTTCAAAATGTATCAAGTAGTAGCATCCGTGCTCAATAAGATAAAAGCTGACAGCTGGAGCATTCTAACTATATCCGTCACTGAGAACCGATAAGCACGTAGGTGGTCATCGTCAGACCTTCAAAATGTATCATGTCATTCGTGCTCAGTTAGCTGAAAGCTGGAGTATTCTGACTATTTCCGTGACTGAGAAGCGATAAGCAGTTACCTGATCTTTATCAGACCTTAAGAATGTATCGTAGGAGTACCTGTGCTCAGTGAAATAACTAATGAAAGCTAGGTTATTACTTCATTAGTCAAAGTGTATAATTTATTATTAAATATTTTATTCATACATTATGATGTAGGTACTCCAAGAGAAACAAAATATGTTAGGCAAATACGATGACCACTCTGCGACACATTTCTGTTCTTTGGTACGTTTTTCTGTAGTACAGCCGTTTGCCGGTAGGGGCCGAAAAATAAACAAAAGCCAGTACAGAGGTCAAATCGTCAAAGTCATCCACTGCTGTGATCCCCTTAAGTGTACTGGAGATACCGTAAAAAAGTAAAAAAAACAAGATTTTATTCACCACTTTGTCGGCGTAACTCATTTTTATATTCATGCCAAATAACAACTTTCTAGTACTAAGAGTCTTTGAGATATAGTGCGGACAAACGGACATGGCGAAACTATAGGGGTACCTTGTTGACTACGGAACCCTAAAAATGGTTTTCGCCATCAGAATGTAATTTATAAAGACCAATTTATCGACACACCGCTCGTATGGGTTTGATGTTTTTTTATTTTATTTTTGTATGAAATCGTAAAGCGGTTCACATAGGTAAGGTTGCCATCTCAAAAATTTTGCACCCAGAAAAAAAACCCGTTGACATGGCCGGGCCATGTCAACAGGTTTTTTTTAACATAATCAGAGGAAAGAAACAGTTGAAATGTACATAACAAAACAGAATTGTATCACAGTTTGTTACAAGTTGTTTTAATAATCAGTAAGAATTTTTTTATTCTTAAAATCGCGGCGTGCGGCCTCAGTGCGTATGTCACGGGCGGACCAAGACTTTGAATTTTTAAGCCCAGACTACAAAATGAAACCCCGCCCGGACGCTCCCCGGATGCTATCAACTAGGACAAATCCGGGGAAATCCGGACGGATGGCAACCCTAGTTCACAAAAAAGATCTACCTACCTATCAAGTTTCAACTTTACTTTGTAATCTTAATTGATTTAGGATAAAGTAAATGTTATGAATTCTACGAATACTTTTTTTATTATTAACTACATGTAAGTAATTTAATAATTGCAGATTATTTTCGCCTTGTTTCTTTCACGGTATAATCAAAAAGTTAAAGGTACCTACTAAATTAGCTTGTACCTATTCAATGCAATTCAATTAGTTCCATGTAATTTGATAAAGGCACGATCCCAATAATGCGTACAAAATAAACTAAACGAAAATATTGCAAAAACTCGATTCACACGCATACATAACATTTAAAAATTGGTAGTGTTACGAGATAACAGAGCATGCGATTCTGCACACAAATGTATTCCTCTTTTCTTTCTGAATAATGCGTTTATAATGATCACTATTTTTCACAAAATTCAAGGTTGACCGTGACTGTAAGTCACGTCCCCTGCGATTTCATTTTATTCAGCTACCAATAAATGATAATAAATTTTGTGATATAGGTTATCCTATTCGGTCTGAGCTGTAGTTGTCCTTAGCGCGCTCTTCTTAATAATAAGTGGAATTAATTAATAAAATAATATGATAATAATAATTAATTATATACTAAATCTTCTTCTTCTTTCTTCTCTTCTTCTTCTTCTTCTTGGCAGGCTTGACGCAGCACGATGGTAAAACTTTCTTCAAATACCTATGTTCTGCCCTGCAGGGCTTTTGCGTATCTTTTTAAATGTCAGTGGCTATCATTGTGTCCATCGATTAACTGTCAAATGGTTATGGTTTGGTACAAAATGGAACCATTCGACAGTTAATCGATGGACACTATGGTAGCCACTGACATTTAAAAAAATACGCAATAGCCCTGCTGGTCTTTCTTAAGACTTTATTCATGTTAAACATGAATAATGTCTTAAAAAAGAGAGAGAGAGAGATAGAGGGTGATTCTAAATTGTCCTATAGCAAAATAAAAATATATGCGAGTTGTGTACAAAAATATGATTGAACTTACGTTACAATGCGAGCTAAATAAGAATAGTACTGTCAATACGCCATTTTGTTCAGCAATACTCGCGAACTTCATCACCAAAGCGTATGGTGTGCAGAAAAATCATAAAAGAAATTATAATCAGTTTAATTATTTAATGTTCACTTTTTTGGTAATTCTAATAAATTTTACGCCAAATTAGTAGTCACATGAGTAGGATTTGAAAAAAAGCATGTTGTGTTGCAAAATGGCGACATTTTAGGGTCACCAGTGGCATTAATTATGTATTAGTTCCTTTTTTTAATGAATACTGTTTCCCTAAATTGTTAATTTATAAAGTATTAAGTAAAGTAATTCAAGAAATAATATTTAATAAAAATGAACATAATCTATATATATAAAAATGAAACCCGTTTTCCGTTGTCACGACATGGCATGAAAACGGCTTGACCGATTTGGCCAATTCTTTTTTTTAAATGTTCGTTGAAGTTCAAGGATGGTTTTTACGGCGAGAAAAATTCGAATAATGGCCGGGAAAGCCCTAAAAACAGCCCTTTTCTTTTTCCCATACAAACGTTTTCTAACTAAAACGTTAAGTCAATTTGAGCTTTAATACCGTACTATAAAGTTCAAGTGTTAGTGGAGAGGTTCCGGGAAGGCAAAACAATTGAGTGACGTTCAGTTGTTCAGTCAACGAATGACAACTTCAAACAGACCATACGACATTATCACAATAATCACAAATAATTACTGTTTCTTTCCCAATAGAAAAACGATTTTTCAAATGGTGTTTGCGTATAATATAAAAATTAATTGCTGTTAGTTAGTCGCGCTAAAACTAGACAACGGCTAGACCGATTTGTCTAATTTTGGTTTTGAAACATTTGTGGCAGTCCAGAGAAGGTGAGAAATTAGTAGTATGTAGGTAGGTAGGTAATAGGTAGGTGGTAGGTAGTTGGTACGTAGGCAGGTGGTAGGTAGGAAAAAGGGCATTGCAACGCATGCCGGGAACAGCTAGTTATATTATAATAATTAAATCTATGAATAAAAAAAAAAATCTTTTTCGTATTTATTTTTTGCTTGCAGTACTTATCTGACAGCAACGTGTGAAGTTGGCAGCAAGCGCGATCCTATTCTTATCTGGCTCGCAAAGTATGTTGTCGTAGCGCGTTTGTAATAGAGCCCTCGTACGTAGCGTCCGTCGCAGCGAATGACCCCGTTTACATTGTCATACAAATAAACGTTCGTAGCAAAGTCATGAGCGGCAATAGAAATGTACCTTTATGAATGATCAAGACAGATGTTAAACTAAGGTAAGTAAGCTTTATTAAGGCGGAGTATGCTATTAGGACTTTACTTCTTCATTGCAAATCCGTGAGAAAACTTGTCCGCGATGAAATCTGTTTTTATTTGTCTTTTTTTGATCTGTGTAATAACAGCCTGCAGCTATGTTGATGGTAAATATGCTCAACTAATATCATTTCTGACCTTACCTTTTATACGTGCCTTCCGAAGCACACAATCATCTTTTTATCAGACAATCAGGTGATTCATGCCTGCAATGTCCTAACCAAACTGGAAACAACTGTACAAAGTACGCTTCTCGTGGGAATCAAACCCACGACCACCGGCTTACAAGGCACACGCCTAAACCATTCGACCACAGAGGCAGTCCCCTTAATAACTGAATTCGATTCGTCTTCAATCTTCACAAGTACGATCATGACGTGTCTGCACATCAATCGCTTCTAAAGTGGTTACCTATCCGCAGCACAGAGCGTTGAGAGCTTTAACAACCCTCTTATCTCTTCTTCACAAGCCCACTTCCCCTTCTTACCTGACTTCTCTTCTTCAATACTTATGCACTGCACACGGCAAGACTCTTCGTTCCGCCAATAATCGTCTTCTATCATCTGTTGTCCTTATCATCGTTCTGGCCGTCAAAATCTTTCGTTTTTGTCCAGGGGGTCGTCCTATGGAATGAACATCTCATGATATCAGGACGGTAAACAATCGGTTCACTTTCAAAATGAAAGCTCGTGAGCACGTGAGAAAGTTGGCAGCTTCGTCTCAAAATTAAGTTGTTATAGTTTTTCTTGCTTATCTTTCAAAACTTTTTTATATTTTATGTATGTGTATATAATGTTTGTATTTATTCTTATACTAGCTGTGCCCGCGACTTCGTTCGCGTGCTTGTCGGAAACTAAAATGCGTCGCTTAGATAAAAGTACGTTAAATCATTGCCCTGCGTTAACTTACTGCCGCTGTAGAAAATAAGAAGAGGGTAATGCAAAGTACTGACTATGTCTAATACTAAAGTTTAGATGGATGGGTGTTTGTTAATCAACCACGTCAGAACGGCCGAACGGATCTTGAAGAAATTTTAAACAGGTACATTATAGTCGACAGGTACTGTCGTTGGCGCGTTCGTGTTCCACGCGCGCCTCAAAGATATATCAGCAACAATTAAGGGGTCCTTTGGGGCCCCTTAATTGTTGTTGCCGTCGTCTGCCGGGGCTGACGGTTGTCCGCAAGAGATACCACGGCCCCGAAACACAAAGAGCTAAGAAGAGACGTGGGTGGTTTTTAGTCAGTAGAAGTCTGACACTTTCTTCCTCTCCGCCCAGAGCGGGATGAGTCATTTGATAATTTACGAACCACAAAAAAGGGGGGATTAGAGGCTGTTTCGAGAGGTGATGGCTTCCGGCCACCGTAGGCGCGGGCCTGTGAACGATGAGTAACGGTAACGGTAGTTAATCGTTCGTCAGTCCTATGACGATGGAGGCGCGTTCGTGTTCCACGCGCGTCTCAAAGGGATATCAGCAACATTGAAGGGGCTCCCAAGGACCGACGCCCGTCGGGGCTGCGGGTTGTTCGAAAGAAATACCGCGGCCTCGACACATAGGGCTAACAACACACCACATCTATATAAAGACATGTTTGGTGCAGTGGCTGGACGATTAACAGTAGCACTGCGTGTCGCAGGTTCGATTCCCACACGGTACAAACAAAATATGCCGTGGGTTTTATCCAATTTTAATTTAGTTTAAAAAAAATAGTATTTTTATACTGTGTAATTGGTAAATCTTTATTTGTTGACTATTCATGAAACATATGTTTATTTAATAACACCGCGGTTTAGAAAATGACATTAAATGAATAACGCCATCTGTCGAAGACGAAGATAAACTGCTAAAAAAGAGCGATAAAACACACTATAGGGTTTAGGCTATGTAGATTTTGAAAACAGCGTCATTTAGACTAATATCTACGTACCTTTTGCTATCATTACTTATTTAAAGTTATCTTGTGATGGCATTTATTAATAAGTACCATACCATATTCGTTCAATAGATGTCGTTGCTTGTCTCATTCTTGACCATAATGATAAGTTCTTCTTGAAAACTATAAATGCATATATCTTTTGATAGAGAGCACCGATTACGATGAAACAAAGACTAAGTAATAGCCCAAGTCACGCACAATATTTATGTATAAAAGTTATTTACATTCGTTTCGTAAATTTGACGTGATGCTTAGTCATCGAAACAGACAAACAGACAAACAGATAAACAGACAAACAGACAAAAATTCCAAAAATGCTGGAAATGTGTTCTGTTGGTTATACTTTAATACCCTGACAATTTTTTTTTTAAATATTTTCGATGTACAAAAAAGATTTTTCTACAGATTTATTATATGTATAGATAGATTTTAGGTATATATCTTTTCTAATTTGTTTTTCTGTTTTGCACCTACTGTGTATTGTCTCTACGTCACCCTAAGGTAGACTGGTAGAAAATGCCCTGGGCATTATGTCCGCCTTTGTATGATTTTTGTGCATTTTAAAGTTTAAAAAAAACAAAAAACATTGTATAATGACGTCTCACAATTAGCCAAGTTTCAAGTCAGCAATCATTTAAATCCCAATATTCATAAAATATTAGTTATCTTAATGTTAAAGTCGACAATTTAATTACAAACCATTTAATAGTAGTTAACACAAAAGCCAATAGATGGCACTGTCCCTCCCCTCCTGTCAATCTATATCGACCTATGAAATAATTCTCTCTCGGTCTCAGAGATGGCAGGTTTATCAATATTATCATGGTTATTAATTGGATTAACTAATGATCTTAGCAGATAGACATTCTTGCGGCGACCTACATTATATTTATAAATTTATATGTATAAAATATTACTTTTCTGGTTTCATATGTGGCACAGTCGAGATATATAACGTCTAACAATAATCGAAAAATAAAATAATAAACGAATTCGTCGCAAAGTTGTAGCAAAGACACCTACACCGCGTTCATATATTATAGAAAATAGAAAAGGTAATTTACAGACGTCATCGCTAACTTTTGATTGAGCATGCCTATAAATTGTCAAGAGAAAGGCAAATCGATTTGCGGTCGCCACTCCAGAACTTTTCAGCCCCATCGGCCATCCATTCTAAGAGACCATCACTTAAGTCTAGCAATTCTTCGGGCTACGTCGGTAAACTTGGTTCTTACGCGGATGTCTTCATTCCTGATTCAATCACGCAAGGCAACTCCGACCATAATTGTAGAGTCCAGTACGTTCGTAGTATAATAATTTACATTAATTATTTTGTATCAAGCATAGTGTAATAACTGTACTTACTAGTGTTTTTTTCACATTGTTGACAATTCCTTTCCTTGGAAACTTCCTCTAAGTATAATTACTATTTAACTTTCTGACCTTTATTCTCATTTGCCACTAGTGGAAGAGCTAATTGATTGTTAACACAGTTAAATAACTGTATCACAGGATGATCACAGGCTCACCAAACCCACCAAGCCTTGCATCGGGTAACACCTCACTAGCAACTTCCCGCCATTTGTATGACTGTCAGTTGTCATTAGTGACAGCTCCGTGACTGCTTGTGGTTGTGAGACAGTGTTTACATTTCTTATAAATAGATATACACTATGGCCATTGCTCTCTATAATCTATACACTCTTAATCAGTCACACACCCTTACTCACACTTACACCCCCTAATACTCACGTCCACCCTCACACACACACACACACACACCTACACATCCACACGGTAAAAAAGATAATGCTTTTTTATTGATACAAATCCTTACAATACATCCTTTTAAGATGTTAACTTACAGCGACTACCTACCTCTGATTTCCACAACCCAGTAACTAACTGGGTAACATGATACCCCCTTGTTAAGTCAATCTAATTATTATGCTACTGTTTCAGCTCAGCGCCGCCGGCCCGCCAGGTGCTTGTTACCCTTAGTGGTAATACAGAATTTATGCGCGACCAGAGAACAAAGGTGTGTTAAAATATTTTATCATGGCCAAGATTTATGTATATTATGATGTGCCAGTTTTGTACTATTATGTTTTCATTAAAAACTTTTTTTACTTTCGGTTTATCGGTAGTTTAAAAATATTACTATGAAGTAATAGGCGTGATGCCAGATCGGTGTGTTGGAATATTTTATTATGGCCGGTTCTTGGCGATATGTCCGTAGAAGGGTGTGTCAGAATTCTACTGACTAAAAACCACCCATGTTCCTTCTTAGCCCTTTGTGTCGAGGCCGCGGTATCTCTTTCAAACCACCCGCAGCCCCGACGGGAGAGCTCCCCCCCTGACGTTCGCCATTACTAAGCGTGCCGTGGCAACAGATGTAGTCCTGTAAAACATTGGGTACGACTAGGCGCTTAGCCGATTGCATGGGGGAAGTAGTACCATATTGTGACAGCTGAGGTTGGGCAAGTCGTAGCTACGAAGAAGTTATGGTTACAATTCACTTTTATCACTTGGTACAGTTGGTACCATAACCTTACCTTAATGCAATATGTGATTAAGGTTCAGAAATAACGTCTGTGCTACATCATTCTGCGAAACATCAGCCTAGAGTTTTTTTCCGCAAGGTCAAAGAGCTGACTAAAGCTCGTAATACGAAAACTTGCATAATCACAGATGAAGCAGGTAGCATCCTCACTGATAATAATCACGTTTCGCCACGCTGGAAACAGTACTGCTGCAGTACTAAATAAATAAATAAACAATACTTTATGAAAGAGGCTATTTCCTCAAGCAAACTTTGGACCGGAGTAGTTGTAGGCAGATTGACCGCTTAAAGGGGTCCAGTGACCATGATCTTCAGTAATAAGAGACAGACTGAAGAAGAAGAAAAAGCAGGGCAAAGGCCTCCAATTCCTTCTTCCACTTCTTGATCAAGTGCGAGTGTAGGCAACTGCCGGCAACGAGTCTAGTTCATCCCACCACCTCTTTCTATGCCTGCCGCGTTGTCGTTTTCTGTTTTATGACTAGCACAGTTCTGTTTCATCCTAGTAGCTGTAAAGTCAGCATCAGCATTTGGGGTTTCGGAACAAAGTATGGTTTGTCCGATGCGGTCCGTATGAATGGGAATTCGCAAGAGTTCGATAAATTTAAGGACTGCACTACGATGCGGGCGGGACAGGTGCGTGTGGTGCGGGGAGGTGCTCACATCCCACACCTCAGGCTCCGACTGCTTTCAACTTGTGCGCCTCATCATCATCTTCCTGCCCTTGTCCCATTGTATTTGGGGTTTTTGGAACACTTTTTCTTTCACTCTCCTCAGTCAAACGTCACGCCAGCATTTACTCCTTTCTCGTTCATATCATTCCTCACACAATCCATCTAACTTTTCTTTAGCCTTCCTGTCCCACTACATCCATCAATATTAGTATGATCCATTTTGTGCGCCTACACTGTCTGAAATGTCTTTTGTTTTCAGTTATGGTTTCGACATCGAGACAGGGGAATGCAGGAGGTACACTTCTATGGGCTGCGCGGGAAACGAAAATAGTTTTGATTCACTAGCTAAATGCGAAAGAACTTGCCAAGATTACTACCAAAAATAAAGTCTTAGTTTCGGCCCCGTTTGCCAACACCGTCCCCGTCACTTTAACGATAATTAAATAAAGCTTTATGTAAAGGAAATGTTTCAAAACGGGCCAGATAAATGTATAGTACCTCGAAAACTTGAGAAAATTTCGTGGAATTCGGAAAAAATACAGATACTTTGCATATTTTTCTTGTAATAATTTTATGTTTATCCATTGATATAAAAACTAAAGATACGGTCGTCCGAACATTTGCTCGACGCGTTCGCCATACAGAGAATCGGTGTAGTCTGCTCGTTAATGTAACCTTGTATAAGCGGCGTGGTATTTTCGAGGTTTATAGAACATAAATAAAGCTTTTAATAAAATTTACGACCGCACCCGAAAAGAGCCGATCGTGGACTAGTTCACTTCGGCTTAGGAAAGACCATATTGGGACCACGTTTGAGGCGTCATTTTAACATGCCGTCCGCCCAGTCCTTACGCAGTAATATATAAGTCAATGTGTTTATCATTTATTTTTATCGGCTTTCAATATGGCGTCTCGCCAATTTAGGTAGTCTGTGGTTAAAAACAACGACAGTAAACCAGCATAGATCATAGATCGTGAACTGTCTACTGTCACTTCAGTCGCTTGCGTTGTCGATCTTGTTTTGATGTTCGGTTTGTTTTTGTTTGAATTCATATTTCGAAGATTAAATGTTTGTATCCTGTGTTATTACAAAGTAAACATTTTAAATGATTTATATTCAATTAAAATTACAGCTTGTCGCAATTGCGGGTTTTTGTTGCGTGTTTCAAGTGTACATTCTTGTGATTTACTACCAAACAAAGTCAAAAAGTAATTGTGTTATTGAAAACTGTTTAAATTGTGTTTCCGCATTTTTTAGTGTAGTGTACAAAGACCTGGCTGGGGGGCTCCATACATTTTGAAATATCTCTTTTACAAAGGTCATCATCATTCTTCTGCTCTCATCCCAATTTATTTGTGGTCGGCGCAGCATGTTTTCTTCTTCCTTACTTCTCTATTACTCGTCAACTCAGTAGTAAGTGTAGTAACCTCCTTTCTAGCAGGTTATATTACAGTATTCCCAAAATAACGTCCAACTTTATGTAAAGTGTGGGTTAAGGACAGTAATAAATGTATTTTCCTTTATTGTTGTTTTATTACAAAGTTAACATAACACCACAGCGGTAGTTCTTGAAGGATTTGGCAGAAGTGTTACAGATATGATTAATTTCTATGTAAGGCTGCCTGTCTGGCTGTGCCCCCGTCGGGGCTGCAGGTTGTTCGCAAGAGATACCGCGGCCTCAGCATGAAGGGCTAAGAAGGAACATGGGTGGTTTTTAGTCAGTAGAAGTCTGACACTCCCTTTCGCTCTGCCCAAGAGCGGGAGGGGTTATTTGATGATTTCCCACCCTCCAAAAAAAAAAAGGCTGCCTGTCCATTGAAGCGGAGCGAGGCTGCGGAGCGGAGAAACAGAGAAATATTGACCAAAAGGATTACATAAAATCTGCCCTCAGTTCCAGTGTGCAATCCTATTGGTTAATATTACTCCCTTTGCCCGCTCCACAGCTTCGCTCCGCCTAACAACGAGCTATCCTATAGCCATCCGGCACCAATCTAGGCTGTTTCTAATAAAATCCTGATGGACGTATCCAATACCACTTTACCCGGCCTGGGGTTTAAGCCCAAGACCTCGTCTTCAGCAGTGGTGCTTGCGGCCGCTCGACCAACAAGGCAGTCAATCAAAAGCAGTTAATCATGTCAGTCATGGAAAGTTTTGCTAGTTGAAGAAAACTTACGCGTGTTCGGTGTTTGTACGTAAATTCATGTCTGCATACATTCCCCCTTGGTAAAAATATATATAAGCATCACCGCCGCAACACGCATAAAATGAAGAGAGCACTTGAATTTTCCTCTATGTCATCTTGATAGTAGTTAACTAACTAAAACTAAATCTAGCCTGACCTTTTCTCAACTATAATAAAGGCCAGGTTCCAGTCTATCCGGATGGAGCTATAATGGTTTAGTGGCTGCATAACTAATAAGTACTTAACGTTACATGATAACCAGTTTGGTTTCAAAGTTGGTCTCTCTACAGAAACAGCCACATTGTTTTTAAAGCGGACTGTTAAGTATTACACTGATAGAAGTACACCGATCTTCGCTTGCTTTCTCGACTTGTCGAAGGCATTTGACTTGGTTTGCCATGACCTGTTATGGCAAAAACTGCGGCAAGAGGCAGTGCCAGACGAACTGATCCGTTTCTTTCAATATTGGTACAGCAATCAGGTCAATGTTGTTTGATGGTCGGGGGCTTACTCGACCCCGTACAGGTTGGAGTGCGGCGTGAGGCAAGGGGGGTTAACCTCACCGAAATTCTTTAACTTGTACATTCACGCGCTGATAGAGAGGCTCAGCAGTACGCATGTCGGTTGCCATATTGGCGGTGTATTCCTAAACAATATTAGTTACGCTGATGATATGGTGCTGCTGATCGCCTCTGTCTGTGATGTGTCAAAGCCGCTTGGCATATATGAAAGGTATGCAAAGGATACCTTGCATTCCTTAGAGAATATGGCATTAGAGGCAACCTTTTGAAACTTATTGAATCTTACTAAAATAACAGAAAACAGATTATAGAAATAACACGAATATGCTCCCTCACTGGTTATGAAAGAAGATACAGATCTAGTAGTAGAATTGTTAAAAACGGAGTCCCACAAGGCAGTGTGTTAGGACCTCTACTATTCTTAACTTGTATAAATGATCTACCTAGAGTAATAAAGTAACCGATAGTATTATTTGGTAACAACAGCACGGTAATAGTAAAATTCAAAAATCTAGAAAATACTAAAATAATGCATTTTTATCAAAGGATTCCTAATATAAACCTTGATATTAGCTACTAGGGTAGGTACTAAAATAGATTCAACAACTATGACTAGATTCCCTGGTGTTGTTATAGATAATAACTTGTCATGGAAACCTCAAACGGAGAATATTTGTACGGAAGTCAATAGATTTGCATACGCCTTGTATAATAAACTGGCTAAAATTGTTAACCTAAAAGCTCTTTCGTATGCCGTGTAATTAGACACAATTAAAAAGCCATTGTGTCTCGCGTAGATCTACGTTCCGGCATTCGAAAGGTTAATGGATATGTTGCTTCCAAACTGAATTATGGCCTAATATGTTGTGGAAATTCAGTAGATAAGGAATATGGCTTCAAAGCTCAAAAAGATGCATCAGAGCTATGTGTGGTCTGCAAAGTACCGACAGCTGTCAACCGCTCTTTATCTACTGGCCTGTCGAACGTTTGACCCCGGCTGCTGGCGCGACCTGGCTTGGTCGAGCACGTCGTTGCAGGACGACTGCGCGACCTACTGGCTTGGTCGAGCGCGTCGCTGCAGGACGACTGCTGCTTATTTCTTCCTCTGCTCTGTTCCGCAGTCATAGTGGAGGCATGCAAACGTTTGGGCTTCAGTCTCAATGACGCGGTGTGTCACAAATTCATAGTACCTAAGCACCTTTGGGCCTCTACTATGTATTCGTGAAATCGACAAGCGAACGGTAACATCTTGCTCGGCCCAACCCTTCAGGAGTTACTGGCGTGGTGTAATAATGACTTTATAATAAAACAGCAATCAAGAAAAATACATTTTATTACTGTTCTGCAGGGTTATTGCGTATCTTTTTAAATGTCAGTGGCTATCATAGCGTCCATCGATTAACTGTCAATTGGTTCTATTTTGTACCAAACCATAAACCATTTGACAGTAAATCGATGGACACTAAGATACCCACTGACATTTAAAAAGATACGCAATAGCCCCCAACACTTTATATAAAGTTGCATTTTATTTTGGAATTGCATCCTTTCTAGCAGGATAATATCCTGCTAGAAGGGATGTGACTACTGAGATGACGAGTAATAAATAAGTAAGGAAGAAGAAGACATGCTGCGCCAACCTCAAATAAATTGGGATAAGGGCAGGAGAATGGACGTTTGCATGTTTACATAAAGTTCTGTCAAAAATTGGTACAGGTGCTTGCAGAATTTTGGCCTTTGAAGATATCTTTTTTTTGCAAGATTTTTCGCACATAGCTTTGCTTAAAAAACTATTTTTGGTTTCCCACGCAGCCACCATAAGCGTTCTAACGATAACTGAAAACAAAGATTATTTTTAAAACAAAGATTAGGTACGTCGCGAGTTAGGTTTAAATTGTATGGTATCAGATGCGGTGATCTTCCTCTGTGAAACTGTCATGCCACAGAAGGGGGCTGCGAAGAGGTTGAGAGATGTCGAGCAGCAGATGTATCGGACATCTGCGGAGGGCGGATAACGCCATCTTCCGGCCTTCTTCGTGGTTCCAGAAGGATCGTGGACTTGGGATAATTGTCGCGTAGTGTTCCGCGCGCGCCCCTATATTAAATCGCAGAGCCCTCACTCTCTCTCGGATTTGAGAAGGCCCGCATCGGTTGGTAGGTAGCTGGGGATCGTGGAAGGCGCACTAATGCCTATGATCCGGTGCAAGTGGTTTTTTAACCGAGTTCAAAAAGGAGGAGGTTTATGGTTTATTTTTCACTTTTTTGTATTTTATTTTTGTTAAAGTCGGTTTTATTTTTTGTTAAAAAGTTTTTATAATCAGTTAGTCTGACAGACCCCTCCGCTCGCAACAGGGTGGGGGACATTCATGAGGACTATCCAACCCGGAACAAAACCAAGGTTAAAAAGTATCTTCTGTGTGCTGAATTTCATCTAAATCCATTTAGTTGTCTCACGTGATTGTATTGCAAACAACGTCATAAACTTTCGAATTTTTAATTTGAAGTGTTATGGAGAGCAACCATAATATTGTCACCGATCGGGCGTTAAATATTTCAACAAACCTTGGGGTCCGAGCCGGTCACATTAGACCCATTTCTTTCACCTACAATGTTACCGGTCCCATTATTCCCAGATCTCTCAAAAATGCTAAAACACACCCAGTGCCACTTCGCGCAAATAGTCAAGGCCGATAATATGATACCATAGGCCGGGACAACAGCTGAAACAGAAGGATAAAAGTTAGACAGGCTTACCAAGAGGTATTCTGTTACTCAGTTACTCGATCTCCTACGAAACGGAGAGGCTGGTTTAGCGTCAGGTGGACCTGTACCGTTCTCAGACGGTCAGGTCATAGTGGTGGAATGGCGGGGGAGACTTTACTGCCACGGCGGAAAGGGAGAGGAAGATGATGAGTTCCCGCACGTCAGCAACAGACGTACCGTATTGAAGCTGTCTTGGCTTTCGTATGTTTTTTCACTGGTGACCACTGAAAATCAGCGCTGTGCTGTGGGTCCCCATTACACACGACCTACTTGTCGCAGGCACTACGTGCAACTTTCTTTTTATTATCCCTGCTTGTTGTATTTTTTAATATTTTTAAAGCGTTGTATGTGTATTGTTTTTTTTCCTGTATGTCTCTTTGTATGCTCGTAATGTTTCTGCGACAAATAAATATTTTTTCTTTCTTTTACCGAGCGTAAGCAGTAGGCGGAAAAGGCCTCTTTCGGCCAGCGCCCATATAGGTCCAGCGCCGACGGATTAGGGGGACATTCCTCGCCCCTCATCACACTGGACCAGTGACACGCTCGTCTCTTAGACGGAATTGAGAGAGTTTTACACGTCAGTCTATCCCGACACGAGACCCGCGAAGCGAGTGCACTAGTCCGGGGCAGCGGGAGTTGGATAGGATCCCGCTGCACCTTAACGCAAGTGTGTGATGGAACACTGGTGTATTTGTAGTTAGTACGAGTGGTTGGAATGCTTCGTCAAATCTTCTCATCCCCTTTCAATAATATCCGTGATGTTAGGCAACTGGGCCTATCCCAGTTGTATACGTCCCTGTGTGCCTATTGGCCTTGTTCTGTTCTGTCTCCTGCTGATATGGAGGGAAGTGGAAATTATGTTTTTCCTACTCCTCCGCTATTCTTTTCTGATTAATTTCGTTGCGGGATCCAAGACAGTTAAATCGTTTCTCTGGGACTTCGTCGAGCTTCATTGTCTCGGCGCTTTTCTAGTGGTCACCACTGTTGATTCTGGCTAACAGGAGTTACAGTGGTTTGGGAATAGTGTGGCGGGCTTGTCCCAATCCTGTATCCACAAATGTTTTTGCTTAAGGTTTTTAATCAGTGCGTCCAAGACATACAGTGATCAAACGTGGACACTGACAATCGGGCTGGTTTACAAATTCAAGGTCACTCTATGCGCTATGGAGACAGTCAGCTCTATAAACATACTCGTAGTTATGATTACTTTTTTGGAGGGAGGGGCCTCCCGCTCTGGGTGTAAATGGCCGACACTACTGACTAAAACTACCCATATTCCTTCTTAGACCATTGTGTCCGAGGCCGGGGTATCTCTTTCGAACAACCTGCTCTCCTCTCTCTGCTCCATGTTTGGAGTTTATTTGAAAGGTAAGATTCAAAGTGAGATTATTTGAACATATATTTACCGTCAACATAGCTGCAGGCTGTTATTACACAAATTAAAAAGAAAAGAAAATTAAATTCTGTTTTCATCGCAGACACGTTTTCTCACGGAGATGCAATAAATAAGTAAAATCCTTATTACTTACATCTTTATTAAAGCATACTTACCTTAATTAAACATCTGCCTTGATAATTAATAAAGGCACAGTTCCATTGCCGCCCATGACTTCGCTCGCTACGAACGTTTCCTTTGACTTTATTTTGTATGACATTTGCTGCCATGTCTAGGGCTCTAGCACAAACGCGCTACGACCACGTAAAGTTTTTTGCAACTTTTTCCTTTCGTTAAAAATCACGTTACGTTTAAATATATTTGTGCTGAACCCATGATAGCGTGGCTGTCAAACCTATACACCACGCAATTATCGTGTATGCCCCTCCGATTATGCAAAAATAACGCAGTAATGGAATCGTGCCTTTATCGAATTACTTGGAACTTATTTATTTTATAATAATACAAAGCTAATTTAGTAACATTAATGTTATTTACCGTGAATCTTCTTCACGGTAAATAACATTAATGTTACTAAATTAGCGAAAATAATCCGCCATGATGAGAATTCTATGTAGTTATTAATTAAAAAAACAATCTTAGAAATAAATAAATTTGTATTGGTAAGTACTCAGTATTGAATAGGAACGGAACCCTAGTCACAGCCATGAAGAGTGAAAAATCAAAAAAAAATGTTACGTTACACTGAGCTTATTCCACTTTTCCCCCTGATTTTCTTCAAAAGAGTATTCAAGCTTGCATCGATATTTTGAAGAAGACTGACAAGGATGCCCCACCCGGTCGGCTTCATAAAAACAAAATTCCAACTCTATTGAATGTAAATATTTGCTGGATCGCCCACGACGACCCACGGCGTCTCTACGGATGGATCCACCATACCACGTACGATAAAGTCCAGAGAGCAAAGCAGATTTTTTATCACGCTTAAAACAGAGTTTTAAATCATTGTTATAAAATTTATTTTTACATGTCACTTATTTTGTTCTTGAGAACAATTTGTTGTTTTGTTCTTGAGAACAATTTGTTGTTTTGTTCTTGAGAACAATTGTTGTTTTGTTCTTGAGCATAATGACATGTCAATACCCTGCTCTACTCTCCGACCCAGTCGGTGTGAACGGACCCTAATAAGTACAAAATTCTATTCCATTTTTTAGGGTTCCGTAGTCAACTAGGAACCCTTATAGTTTCGCCATGTCTGTCTGTCTGTCTGTCTGTCTGTCTGTCCGTCTGTCCGTCCTCGCTTAATCTCTGTGACCGTTAGCACTAGAAAGCTGAAATTTGGGACCAATATGTGTATCAATCACGCCGACAAAGTGCTAAAATAAAAATTGGAAAAAAATGTTTTATTAGGGTAGCCCCCCTATATGTAAAGTGGGAAGTGTTTTTTTTTTTAATTTTAACCCTAATGTGTGATATATTGTTGGAAAGGTATTTAAAAATGAATAGGGGTTTACTAAAATCATTTTTTGATAATGTCAATAATTTCGGAAATAATCGCTCCAAAAGTAAAAAACAAAGCGTCCCCCCCCCTCTAACTTTTGAACCATAAGTTTAGAAAATACGAAAAAAATCTGAAAAGTAGAACTTTATAAGGACTTTCTAGGAAAATTATTTTGAACTTGGATGGAAACAACAGATGGAAACTGCAGTTAACCAATATAATTTGGTCCCTGAATCGTATGAGCGCCTATACAATCCAGAGGTCAAGTTTCATTTGCCCGTATTTTTTTTTTAACTTCGTTTACATAATATTTTATTATCTACGGAACCCTACACTGAGCGTGGCCCGACACGCTCTTGGCCGGTTTTAATTTATTCAGTAAGTAGTAGCTGGAACATCGTGAAATGTGAAATAGGCCTGAAGGGCACAATAAAAGCTGCCAGTTGTTCGAAAGAGATACCTCGGCCCCGGACACGAAGGGCTAAGAAGTAACATGTGTGGTTTTTAGTCAGAAGAAGTGGAAGAAGCGAAAGGGAGTGTCAGACACTTTCCGCTCCGCCCCGAGCGACCGGATCCATTTGATGATTTCTCGACCTCCAAAAAAAAGTGCCAAATAAGACGACTGCTTTTGTTAAGTGCATTTATTAGATTTTAGGGGTAATTGGCATATTTCTCTCAACCGAAGACTGTATCTGATTCAACGCGTACCTGCAGATGCAATAAAATTACAAAGGTTAATCAACGTAACATAACAGCACACCTGTAATCCCCGAAGGGTTAGGCAGAGGTGAATCAAATAGTACACCCACATTTCGCCAGTTATGTTTCATCATCATCATCAGCCTATAATGTTCCCACTGCAGGGACTCAGGCCTCCTCTCTAGGAGAGGGATGGGCTATAATCCACCACGCGGGCCCAGTGCGGGTTGGTAGATGTCACATGTCTTCGAATTTTCGGTTCTAAGACATGCCGGTTTCCTCACGATGTTTTCCTTCACCGTTTTGAGAGCAGTGATGTTTAAGTCTCATTAATAGATGGGGAGCCTATGGCCGACAACCGGGCACAAATCCAGCCTCGCTGGCTGCTACTGAGGAAATCCTGACATAAAAACTCTCTAAGACTTTGTCCTATGTTGAGCAGTAGCGCTTGCGATCAGTCGACCAACAAGGCAGTTTAATTATGTCAGTTATGGATAAAATATGGAATAGCTGCCTCCGTGGTCGAGTGGTTTAGGCGTTTACCTTGTGACCTTGTGGTGGTCGTGGGTTCGATTCCCACGGGAAGCATGATTTGTAAAAAGTTGTTTCCAGTTTGGCTAGGACATTGCAGGCTTGAATCACCTGATTGTCTGATAAAAAGATAAGAAGAATAATTTATGGTAGGATTAGCTAGTTGAAAAAAAAACTTACTCGTGTTCGGTGTTTGTGTGAAAATGCATGTCTGCTCACATGCTTTCTTGCTTAAAAAAATATTAACACCGCCGCCACAACCCTCATAATGGAACCGTACACATTTATTTTCATCTATATCATAGTAATACCTGAAATAATAGTACATTATGGTATAAGTGTGTAACGTTGGTGATTATAGCTGAGCCGCCATTTAGACCCGAGCCGTTAGGTGAGGGTCTTAAGAGAGCCGCGGTCGGTAATCATCAATACACACGTGTATCATACGACGTTTTTCAACACACTTGTGAAGAAAATAACACAAAAAAATCATTTTCAACAGTTAAAACGAGTTGTGAAAAAAATTTCGCCATGGCGGGAAAAAATAATCAGTTTTCCTGCGCGCGCATCTAACAATGGCGATCGGCCAAAGACTAAAAAAATTAAGTTTCTTTTTTTTTGCTTGTTGCGGATAGCGTTACAGCCACGTACAAAATGGGGAATTCAAAGTTTTTTTATTACAGAGAAAACAAAAGTTTAATTTATTAAAAACGTATACACACGTTGAAATTATCTATTTAAATACGAAGTTGCATGAAATGAGCAAAGAATAGGTACATTAATTTATTTGTAGTATTGAACACAATCTTTTTAGTATTGAAACTTTTTTAAGAACAAAGCAACTCAACTAATAAAATTAAAAAAAAAACCTTTAACTCACTTGTGAATAATGGTAATGAAAAATTCACAGTTTGATTACAGGTGTCATTATATGCCTAATTGCGATGAAATTAGAGCCACTTTATGAGCAAGTGTGTTGAAAATGTAGTTATAATAGAGCATTCAATCCTTTCGTTACATCTTAGGTTCTTACAAACACTTTTACAAGTCATGTTTATGATTAGGTATTTCGTTCCATACAATTCTGTGAAGAATCAACCGAAACAAACTTCGAGGTCATAATACTCATAATCTCTCTCGTCGGGGCTGCGAGTTGTTCGAAAGAGATACCGCGGCCTCGACACAAAGGGCCAAGAAGGAACATGTGTGGTTTTTAGTCAGTAGAAGTCTGACACTCCCTTTCGCTCTGCCCAGAGCCCACACCTCCCGTGTCATTAATTTGATGATATTCCGCACCACCAAAAAAAAGGTTCAGACATAATCTTGGTTCAACTCACAAGAAGACTGTGCAGATTAGTGTCCAAGATGGTCTTTTAAAGAAAGAACCGCACAGATGTGAGTGGAACTGTCCCGTCAGAGCAAGCAATAGGGGATCGGACTGAGTAAAAAAAATATGATTCTAATTAGTCCGTCAGTTAGATTATCGAAAAATATTGGATACGTGTTTTTTGTTTTATCAAAAAAATAAAAATTAACGAAGATAAAACGCGTCAAAGATCATGAGTGGGGTTGTGACGTCATTGTAGGTAAAAAATGTAATGACATGTGACGTTTTCGAGGAGTTCACGAGTTTTCGAAGCACAGTATCGTCTTCATTTTTTAACCGACTTCAAAAAAGGAGGAGGTTATATGTTCGTGTGTATGTATTTTTTTTTTTATGTATGTTACCTGATTTCTCATCCATTTTTGTATATGTGAAAAAAGAAAAAATATGTGTTCAATATTTTTTGGAAATCTATCTGACGGACTAATTAGTTTTTTTTGTCCGATCCCCTATTGTCAGTTATCGTGTAGTGGACCACCAACCATTTTAAAAGAGTAACCATAGAGTTTATTGTAGATTCTTCTCCATAGGAAACGACCAACCTGAACCGTGCACATTTTTGTCGATGTTTTATCAGTGCCCATGTAGGTCAATGTGAAATTAAACATTTTGATTTTGAGACGTCGCTAAAGACTCATAACTCGACTCGGTCAGAGAGTACTTATGGTCCAGAGGTTAAGACTTCGCCTTTTATTGCTGAGGTTATGGGTTCAAATCCCAATTCAAGTACCTATGTTTTTCAATAAATATATAATTTCTAGTTTATCATAGACATCACTGACATTGGTGAAGGAAATCGTTGTGAGGAAACCTAGATTCCCGTCCGGGCTGCGGGTTGTTCGCAAGAGATACCGCGGCCTCAACATGAAGGGCTAAGAAGGAATATGGGTGGTTTTTAGTCAGTAGAAGTCTGACACTCCCTTTCGCTCTGCCCAAGAGCGGGAGAGGTTATTCGATGATTTTCCATCCGCCAAAAAAAAAAGGAAACCTAGATTTTTAGTCAAAGTTAGTTTGAAATCGCCAACCCGTCTTGAGTAACCGTGGTGATCAATGCTCGTGCCCTCCCTTTATGAAAAGAGGCCTTTGCCGAACAGAAGAACAGTAACAGGCCCGAAAGTCTGACATCCAGTTTTACCAAGGGGTATCGTATTACCACATTACTGGGTCGTAGAGGTCAGACAGGCAGTCACTCCATCTGTGTTTTTTCCTACTCCTACGCTATTCTTTTCTGATTAACTTCGTTGCGTGATAAAAGACAGTTGAATCGTTTCTCTGGAACTTCGTCTAACTTCATTGCCTCGGCGTTTTTCTTAGGAATTACAGAGGTTTGGGAATAGTTTGGCGGGCTTGTCCCATTAAAAAAAAAGGCATTCCCTCTAAATTACTGGGATTCAGCCCCATCCAGGTAGACTGAAATCTGGCCACAACATGGTTGGCAAAAGGTTAAGCAGATGACGATAATACAAACCTTATCTGATCGATCATGCAATTTACATTTGGTCGAGTATGTCTCACCAGGCATAGAGACCCTAAATCGAATTTCGGATCTGGAATACGAGAATTTGTGAATTAAATA
Source organism: Diarsia brunnea (assembly GCA_949774965.1). Taxonomy (NCBI): domain Eukaryota; kingdom Metazoa; phylum Arthropoda; class Insecta; order Lepidoptera; family Noctuidae; genus Diarsia; species Diarsia brunnea. The sequence goes on from OX459023.1 coordinate 4,453,394, forward strand.
AAGTTACTTTGGTTTTAATTTAAAGTTTTTTTTTACAACTAAGTCAGCCTGCACACAGTTACTTTATTTACGATATTTACAAAATACAATTTACATAGGTAACTAAAATTATAATAAAATATATATACAAGTATATATTATTATAATTTTAGTTTTGTCCACCAGTTTTGACCTTTTGACTGCCTCGTTAGTCTAGTGGTCACAAGCGCGACTGATGCTGAGCATGAGAGGTCCTGGGTTCGATTCCCGGGTCGGGCAAAGTGTTATTTACAATATTTACAAACTACAATTTACAGAACTAAAATACAACAAGTAATAGTATAATACAAGTATCAAAAAGAGAAGAATTACATGGCGTCAAAAAACTCATCCACACCGCTGTCAACAGGAAAAGTGCCCAGAAGGCTGGCAGCATTCCCACGTTGGATGACAATGCTGATTCTTTGGCCAAAGAACAGGCCAGCCCTCTGGTCACGTGAAGAGTCGACCAACCGCTTGGCAATTTCTTTAAATATTAGGTGAGCACTCGGACCCCAAGGCCCTAGTGTTTCAACCCCAAACGGCTCAAACACATAACTGCCAATTAAGTTGTTGTATTTGCGCCGTTTGAGGTTTTCAGCACCTGCAGCAGCCGCAGCAGTGTTATTGGCTTTTTCCTTCAGGAATTTATCAGTAATAGCTACAGAGTCTGGATTTGTGCCCGGTTGATGGCAATAGGCTCGCCCCCTATTACATGGGACTTAAACATAACTGGCGAAATGTGGGTGTACTATTCTGCCTAACTACAGAAAAACTTGGAACTTTCAAATTCAATATCTCCGTAACAAAATAAGATAATGTCACAATGACGAGAGAACAATAAATTGCCTTTTTTTTTTTGGCGGGCGGAAATTCATCAAATAACCCCTCCCGCTCTTGGGCAGAGCGAAAGGAAGTGTCAGATTTCTACTGACTAAAAACCACCCACGTTCCTTCTTAACCCTTCATGTCGAGGCCGCGGTATCTCTTGCGAACAACCCGCAGCCCCGACGGGGAGAACATGGGGATATTTAAACCTATATACTGAACTGTGTGAAATACGATTTTGGCTAGAAAGGAGGTGACTGCTGAGATGACGAATGATGGAGAAGTATGGAAGAAGAAGACATGCTCTAAGTAAATTGGGATAAGGGCAGGAGAATGATGATGAGATACTGAACTGAAGCCAATGAAAACTTACGATCTACTTCTTGAGACTCAGACAAATCATCACTAATGTCTTTAGTAATTCCTGAAACAATTTTGACACATTACTGGGAAACATCATCATTAGGAGGAGCTCGTGGCTTAATAAGAACAGCCACTCGGGTCGATCTTCAGGTAAAGCTGTGCTTGCCTAGGTCGATCTGTGGATGGGTGACCGCCCGACATACCGAGTTCCCTACGTGTCTCGGAAAGTACGTTAAGTTGTTGGTCCCGGCTGCCATATATAGAGCTTTGGCAGTCGTTACAGGTAGTCAGTGACCTGAAATTCTGACATCCAGTTTTACCAAAGAGTTTCGTATTACCTAGTATTAACTGGGTCGTGGAGGTCAGATAGGCAGTCGTTCCATGTAAAATACTGGTACTCAGCTGCATCCGGTTAGACTGGAAGCCGACCCGAACATAGTTGGGAAAAGGCTAGGCAGATGATGATTGGGAAACATCATCATCATTTCAGCCAAAAGACGTCTACTGTTGGACATAGCCTAGGCCTAGGCCTCCCCTAGGCCTCATTGATCGGTCCCGAGCGTCTCGCAACCAGCGGGTTCCTGCAACCTTCACCAGGTTCATCTAGTGGGAGGCCTTCCAACGCAACGTCTTCTGGTTTGCGCTCGACTGCAGTCTAGAATTTTTCGGCCCCATCGGCCATACGTTCTGCGAGCAATGTGCCCTGCCCACTGCCACTTAAGTTTGACAATTCTTCGGGCTACGTCGGAAACATACACAAAGCATACTTGGTGTGTAATAAAAAAATCCTTCTAATCGAACTTCGCGATGCTACTGAGAAATTATTTACGGTCCAACCCAATAACTATTTTTTGCGACTGCAATACCTATTAGGATGTTGTTAGAATATTGATATTTACCTTGGTTGACTTGAATAATCAATACACTAAGGAGAACGAATAAGAGAAAATTAAAATGCTTGTGCATTTTGCAGACTGGTGTGTGTTGCCATGAAATTATTAAAATTAACAAAAAAACTCTTGACGTGAATAGTTTTTTACGGTTGATGAAATGGTTTAAAATAATAATTTAGCCAACTTGTTGATCGTAAATCAATTATTGTTACTCTTAAATTTTGATGATTGGATTGACTTTTGGGCTACCTTTATAATTTACTAGCTTTTGTTTGCGGTTTTGCTCCCGTTATATCCGGAAATTAACCCACGGGAACGTTTTACACTCCGTAACACACGGAGATAATGCCAAAAGAATTTTCTAAAATGGATCAGTGGTCCTAAAGATTACCCCCTACTTATAAAAAAACTTTACCTATTTATAATATGTTGGCAACATTGCATTTGAGGCGCCCTCTGTGGACGACAGCAAAGAAACTGACAATAACGAAGGCAGTTTCATGTTGCTGAGGTTCCTTCAGTGGGGGTCGTATGTACCCGAGGCTTTATTTTCTAGGGACGAAGCACAAGCGGAGCATTTCTTAACTGCGTCGCATTGACCAGTCAACTATTGGTTTTAGGCAGTCAAAGTCATGTCCCACTGCAGGGCAAAGACCCCCCCAACCACCCTTTCCTTCCAAACTACTGTTTTGTCTAGTTTCTGGTCATATTCAAAATTCGATAGAATCGGTTTTTTCCAGTCAAGCGTGCTACTCCTTAGATCACACCATGAAATCACAATCAGGTGTGTTGCGGATAAACGCGAGCCTCAAGGGTGTAAAAGTAAAGTTTTCCATGTCACTGCGATCATTATTTGTTGTAGACCATACCTGGGAACCTTCAGGTTACTATTAGAGGTATGAGGATATATTGGAGGTCAAAGTTCCAAATTTTTCACAAGTTTTTTTTTAATACTAGTTTTTCGGGTTATAACTTGACTTAAATTACCTCCATGACCCGTTTACTATTCTAAGCATCCGCTAGCACAATGTTTTAACAGTGTTACATTGACCCAAAAAAAAAGTCGTTTTTCAGCAAAAATTTTTGCGTAGGGGTACTTAGTTTGATGTACAGAATGCTTGGTTGACGGCAGTGTGATGGGTTGATTTACACCCTGTATAATAAAAATCTTTGGCAGTGTTACAGGTAGTCAGTGTCCTGAAAGTCTGAAAACCAGTCTTACCAATGGGTATAGTATTACCTAGTATTAACTGGGTTGTGGAGGTCAGATAGGCAGTCGCTCCATGTAAAATACTGTTATTCAGCTGCATCCGGTTAGACTGGGAGCCGACCCCAACATAGTTGGGAAAAGGCTAGGCAGATGATGATTTTGATTTCTCCAATCTCTGATAAAGGGGTAAATAAAAATGCTTATAGGTATTAAGTGATTACTTTATTAAGAATTTAAAAATCGTATACCAAAAGTTTTTTTCTTAGGTCGATGGTGTTGTATCTTGTGAAATGCCCTTTTCCTGTCAGACCTTGAATGCGTAACATTCGTCAACCAGTGTGTGGCTCGTTTCCGTATCTGTAGCTATAATAAAATTATGGTTAATAGTAATCGTTCAAGATGAATGAATTTCATTAGGAATTTCCTAATTGTAGCCACGACGACGTATGAATCTGTACTTGGCAATTATAGGCCCGAGCTTTTTTTTTTTAATGAGACAACCCCACCACACTATTCCCAAACCACTGTAACTCCTGTAAGCCAGAATCAACAGTGGCGACCACAAGAAAAACGCCGAGACAATGAAGCTCGACGAAGTTCCAGAGAAACGATTCAACTGTCTTGGATCTCGCAACGAAATTAATCAGAAAAGAATAGCGGAGGAGTAGGAAAAAACACAAATGGAGTGACTGCCTGTCTGACCTCATTTGTTAATACGTTACTCCTTGGTAGAACTGGATATCAGACTTTCGGGCCTGCTAATGTCCCTGTGTTCGGCAAAGGCCTCTTTTCATAAAGGGAGCATTGTGATCACCACGGTTACTCCAGACGGGTTGGCGATTTCAAACTAACTTTGACTAAAAAAAAAGTAGGTTATTCTATTCTGTCTCCTGCTGATAATGAAGAGTAGGAAAACACATAATTTCCACTTCCCTCAAGTGGAAATTATGTGTTTTCCTACTCTTCCGCTATTATTTTCTGATTAATTTCGTTTCGAGATCCAAGGCAGCTAAATTGTTTCTCTTTTATTTTTTTGGCGTGTGGAAAATCATCGAATAACCCCTCCCGCTCTTGGGCAGAGCGAAAGGGAGTATCAGACTTCTACTGACTAAAACTCACCCATGTTCCTACTTAGCCCTTTATGTCGAGGCCGCGGTATCTCTTGCGAACAACCCGCAGCTCCGACGGGGAAATCGTTTCTCTTGGAATTCCGACGGCACGGTTGGCGCAGTGGCTCAAGCAATGGACTGCTGCGCTGCGTGTCGCGGGTTCGATCCCCGCACGGAAGAAATATTTGTATGACCTACAGATAGTTGTTCCGGGTCTGGGTATTTGTGTATGTGACTTTAAATGTTTGTGAACGCACCCACGATACAGGAGAAATTCCTAGTGTGGGGCAACGTTTTTTAAAAAAAAAAAAAAAAAAAAATTCGTCGAGCTTCATTGTCTCGGCGCTTTTCTGGTGGTCGCTGCTGTTGATTTTGACTTTCAGGAGTTACAGTGGTTTGGGAATGTGGTGGGATTGTGCCGTGTAAAAGACAATTAATAAACAAACTTACTCGTTTCTGGTTGGCCTTGGTAACGGTTCTCGCATTCTTCTTTAGTTTCGTAGTTAGCAATCTTTACATCACAGCCGCCGTACACGAATATTTCACATGAATTCATCGCCTTATTGTAGTAATACCTAAAAACGGACAAAGACATAAATTAAAATCGGACTAACAAATTAGGGGTTTGGGAGAGAAATGTACTTAATAGGGATGTTTACTGACTAAAAAAAATATGATTCTAATTAGTCCGTCTGTTAGATTATCGAAAAATATTGAATACGTATTTTTTATTTTATCAAATCATTAAAAATTGATGCAGATAAAACGCGTCAAAGATTTGAGTGGGGGACGTCACTCACCGGTAAAGAGTGTCATACTAATACGAGTATGTTAGAATATGACGTCACACGAGTTTTCAAAAGCACTGTATCGTTTTCATTGTTTGTTTATGTGAAAAAAGAAAAAATACGTGTCCAATATTTTTTGGAAATCTATCTGACGGACTAATTAATTTTTTTTTAGTTAACTACCCTATTGTACACACACGTTTTGCCAGTCATGTTTAAGTCCCATGTAACAGCAAGCTAGCCTATTGCCATCAACCGGGCACTAATCTGGACTCCGTGGCTGTAACTTTCATTCTTTTTTTTATTTCATTCCAGATGGAAAACCCAATAATACATTTGTCCAGCCCGGGAATCCAACACAAAACCTCATGCTCAGCAGTCACGCTTGTGACCACTAGACCAACGAGACAGTCAAAGAAACTTTGAGCATATTATTGATGAAAGTATGGACGCCTGCACAGTGCACATGCATTAATAATAGGGGATCGGACAAAAAAAACTAATTAGTCCGTCAGATAGATTTCCAAAAAATATTGAACTCATATTTTTTCTTTTTTCACATAAACAAAAAATGAAGACGATAAAGTGCTTCGAAAACTCGTGAACTCCTCGAAAACTCACATGTTAGTATGTACTAACATGTGACGTTGGGGGGTTGGGTCATGAGTTAGGTTAGTTGGGTTGGGGGTTGGTTGGGGGGTTGGGGTTGTGACGTCATTTTGTAGGTAAAAAACATTTTTTACCTACAAAATGACGTCACAACCCCCCACTCATGATCCAACCCCCACTCATGATCTTTGACGTGTTTTATCTTCGTCAATTTTTATTAATTTGATAAAACAAAAAACACGTATCCAATATTTTTCGATTATCTAACTGACGGACTAAATAGAATCATATTTTTTTGACCCAGTCCGATCTCCTATTTTAAGGCAATGTACATTAATAGTCGTGTAACTTGACAGAAAGTCAGGAGCTCTCTCTTATTAGATTTGTCATGATCTGCTGGGTGCCATCATTATCCGTACCTACGTCTTTATTATTATAATCTTCTTAATAAATTAGTGCCCTAAAGTAATTGACCCTTGTTATTATTTCATCAATACAGTGAGTTATGTTTATCGAGGGACATATTCTAGGAGGTTATTTAGTATTCGATTCTCGTCCCAGTAAAAAAACTATTAACCTTAATTCTTGACGTAATCGTCTCATGGCCCCCGCACGCTCTCCAGATTTCACTTTAATACAATAAAAATCAAAAGTCATTTATTCAAACTAGGCTGATAATCAGCACTTTTCGAACGTCAAAATTTACTTTACTTTAGGTACTTATTTACAAGTGACAGTCCTTTGCTGGAAAGAAGGAGTGGCGGAACAAACTCTCCAGCAACACATCTGTCTGTTTGGTTAGATGAACCAGATTCGAATACTAAAGACGTTTCTTTGTCGTCATTGTTGCAGGCTAGTTTTAAAATTTGAAGGGATTATGGATTATACCTAAAAGTATTTGATCCGCGCACATTTTCTGTGATGAGCGCAAGGGTGTTGCGACTTTTCCGAATTATTTGGTGTGGTTCTGTCTGTTATGTAACAGTGTTTTGTTTCTGTTCATATTTTTATTAGTATCATGTAAGCGTGCCATAATGCGGCTTTCAATATGTGCCTCGTTTAAACTAACATACTGCATATTCAGTGATGAGGAGCTCGTGGCTTAATAAGAACGGCCACTCGGGTCGATCTTTAGGTAAAGCTGTGCTTGGCTAGATCGGTCTGTGGATGGGTGACCGCCCGACATACCGAGTTTCCTCCGTGCCTCGGAAAGCACGTTAAGCTGTTGGTCCCGGCTGCCATATATACATCTTTGGCAGTCGTTACAGGTAGTCAGTGACCTGAAATTCTGACATCCAGTCTTACCAAAGAGTATCGTATTACCTAGTATTAACTGGGTTGTGGAGGTCAGATAGGCAGTCGCTCAATGTAAAATACTGGTACTCAGCTGCATCCGGTTAGACTGGAAGCCGACCCGAACATAGTTGGGAAAAGGCTAGGCAGATGATGATTACTGTATATTCAGCGATATACAAACCTTGGTATGTATGCTAGGCAAGTTGGACTTGTTCTTTTACTTCGACGAGGTATCTTGCGCTTGGGCTTCTTCGATAATGAGCCTGTAAAACAAAGTATTTATTTGAATTAACATCTTTGCGTTAGGCTGCTGTGTTGCGTGATAGCCCGCGAAATTCAATTTTTCCCACGTTTTTTGCAATTTATAGGTCAGCGTCACGTTTTATGTTTTTAAAAATATAATTCGCGCACGTATACGTTTATATTAATAGAGATATAATCATTTAAATGATGCATCAAATCCTCTTGAATTGATTTATTCCATTGAGTGACTATTTGATGAAAAAGGCATTCAAGGAAGTTTTTCGAACTGAGAAGGTTGTATTGGTGATTTTAATTATTATTGCGACGACCAATAGGGATGCGCGAAACACTACGCGGCACCGCCTCCTTCACTGTTCCTGTTATCATCATCATCATCAGCAGCCTATAATGTTCTCACTGCAGGGACTCACGCCTCCTCTCTAGGAGAGGGACGGGCTATAATCCACCACGCGGGCTCAGTGCGTGTTGATAATATTTTAGTACGAAAGGATTATAGTACATTATGGTATAAGTGTGTAACGTTGGTGATTACCGCTGAGGCGCCATTGAGACCCGAGCCGTTAGGTGAGGGTCTTAAGAGAGCCGAGGACGGTAATCATCAATACACACGTGTATCATACGACGTTTTTCAACACACTTGTGAAGAAAATAACAGAAAAAAAATCATTTTTAACAGTTAAAATGAGTTGTGAAAAAAATTTCGCCATGGCGGGAAAAATTAATAAGTTTTCCTGCGCGCGCATCTAACAATGGCAATCGGCCATAGACTAAAAGAATGAGATTTCTTTTTTTTGCTCTTTGCGGATAGCGTTTTAGCCACGTACAAAATGAGGAATTCAAAGTTTTTTTATTAAGTACAGAGAAAACAAAAGTTTTATTTATTTAAAACGTATACACAAGTTGAAATTATCTATTTAAATTTGAAGTTGCATGAAATGAGCAAGGAATAGGTACATTAATTTATTTGTAGTATTGAACACAATCTTTTTAGTATCGAAACTTTTTCAAGAACAAAGCACTCAACCAAAAAAATTAAAAAAAAACCTGTAACTCACTTGTGAATAATGGTAATTAAAAATTCACAGTTTGATTACAGGCTTTGATTACAGGCAATGATGCCTAATTGCGGTGAAATTAGAGCCACTTTATGAGCAAGTGTGTTGAAAAATATTAAAATTAAATTTATAGTTTTGAATTTGATTAAATTTTAATTTATTCATGGATTATCAATTATTAAACAGATTCCTCTAAATGAACTAAAATAATCCACCCCGCGGGCTCAGTGCGGGTTGGTAGATGTCACATGTCTTCGAATGTTTTGGTTCTAACACATGCCGGTTTCTTCACAATGTTCTCCTTCACCCTTTTGGGAGCACTAGTGATGAAATAAATGACACAAAGTAATGAGCCTACCTGGGTTCGGAAATATGACTTACTGCTCATAAGTCGGGGCCGCCACCACTGGGCCACCGTTGCTCTATATTATATTGGGGAATAATTGTAACTCACCTTCTTTAGTCTTCGGGTGAACATCTGCTTCAGTCTTCGGTTGAACATCTGCTTCAGTCTTCGGTTGAACATCTGCTTCAGTCTTCGGGTGAACATCTGCTTCAGTCTTCGGTTGAACATCTGCTTCAGTCTTCGGTTGAACATCTGTTCTAGACTTCAGGTGAACATGTTCTTCAGCCTTCGGGTGAACATGTGCTTCAGTCTTCGGGTGAACATCACACTTCTCTTCGCTGATGAAATTGTTAGGGCCAACACCATAACCTCCATACACGAAAAGAACGCTTTGGTCGCCCTCTCTATCATAGTAATACCTGGAACATTAAACATATTATGCTAAGCTATAAGTTGTAACAAGCATAGTCAGGGATCGGGAGGATCACTACATTTATCTATATCATTGAGGTATTACGTACTAGAGAAGCTATTTCAAACAAAATAATGTGCGCGCACTTGATGACAGCGGGGCAGGCGGGGGGTGTCATGTTCTCATAGATTACTATCAATGCGTGCAGATGCGACATTATGTTATTATTCTGCCTACTTGATATTGTACGTGTGTACTTACTCAGACAATAAATAAAAATGTACTTAAACTGTAACAATATTGTAATTTCCCTAAATAATTTAAGTTGTGTTAATTTCTGCAGTTTGTTATAGTAATCCACAGTTGGATCAGTTTCAGCTTCGTGATGCAATCTAATTTTTGTATTCTGAGCTATCTAATTCGAGGCAAAATAATAATAAATTATGGCTCGAATTAAATGGATTCTGTGATTGAATGTTGATGGCGGATTCAGTGAATTAAGTTGATTCAAATTTGCAAATACTTCTTTCCTAATTAAATGCTTTAGGGTGTTTACAGACATATAATTAAAATCATATTTCGAGGCAAAACTTCCACCACTTTGCCGTATTAAATTACGTATGATAGATGTATGATGTGGAAGTTTATAGAATAGTCAAACTATCAATGCAATCTTCACATTTCAACTTTTTTGTTAATTGTCTTGATACATGTTCAAATATTAAACAATCTACTATCAATTTTGACTCACATGTAGAGGATTCGTGGTCAAGCATTGAATACGTCGATAGTGTCAGGTCAGGTCTGTGCATGCAAATGTTTTATTCTTTGACATTCACGTAAAAATGGCCGCCGCGATGACACATTGCAATTAAAAAAATATAATTAAATTATGTGTGTTTTAAAGATAATATTTATAATTACTGGTGAAAAGTCACTCCTTGACTTTTACTTATATTTTTTAAATGATTTCTACAGTATCTAAATGCACGCGAAGGCATATTTTAGACAAGAAAACTTCACTCAAATGTGTCACGTCGCAGCAACCGCTCGGCATAGACTAAATGAGCTGGAGTCCACTAGCTCTACCGTGTGTTACAAAAAATCGCGTTGAGGCGTCTCCTCTAGTACGTAGTACATTATACCTCAATGATCTATATATATAAAAATGAAACCCGTTTTGGCTGTTTTTTTTTTTTAAATGTTCGTTGAAGATCAAGGATGATTTTTACGGCGAGAAAAATTCGAATAATGGCCGGAAAAGCCCTAAAAACAGCCCTTTTCTTTTTCCCATACAAACGTTTTCTAACTAAAACGTAAAATCAATTTGAGCTTTAATACCGTACTATAAAGTTCAAGTGTTAGTGGAGAGGTTCCGGGAAGGCAAAACAATTGAGTGACGTTCAGTTGTTCAGTCAACGAATGACAACTTCAAAGTTCAAACAGGCCATACGACATTATCACAATAATCACAAAAAATTACTGTTTCTTTCCCAATAGAAAAACGATTTTTGAAATGGTGTTTGCGTATAATATAAAAATTAATTGCTGTTAGTTAGTCGCGCTAAAACTAGAGAACGGCTAGACCGATTTGTCTAATTTTGGTTTTGAAACATTTGTGGCAGTCCAGAGAAAGTGAGAAATTTAGTAGTATGTAGGTAGGTAGGTAATAGGTAGGTGGTAGGTAGTTGGTACGTAGGCAGGTAAAAGGGCATTGCAACGCACGCAGGGTACAGCTATCACTACATAGTATAAAATAAAGTCGCTTTCTCTGTCCCTATATCCCTATGTATGCTTAAATCTTAAAAACTACGCAACGGATTTTGAAGCGGTTTTTTTTAATAGATAGAGTGATTCAAGAGGAAGGTTTTAGTATATAATTTTACCGACATCCACGCGGGTGAAGCCGCGGGCATCAGCTAGTATTAGATAAAAATGAATAGCTGTTCGTTAGTCTCGCTAAAACTCGAGAACGGCTGGACCGATTTGGCTAATTATAGTGTTGAATTATTCATGGAAGTCCAGGGAAGGTTTAAAAGGTGAGAAAGTGGTAGGTAAGTAGGCAGGGTAGTAGGTAGAGTAGTAGGTAGAGTAGTAGGTAGAGTAGTAGGTAGAGTAGTAGGTAGAGTAGTAGGTAGAGTAGTAGGTAGAGTAGTAGGTAGGGTAGTAAGTAGAGTAGTAGGTAGGGTAGTAAGTAGAGTAGTAGGTAGGGTAGTAAGTAGGTAGGGTAGTAGGTAAGTCGGGTAGTAGGTAGGTAGGGTAGTAGGTAGGTAGGGTAGTAGGTAGGTAGGGTAGTAGGTAGGTAGGGTAGTAGGTAGGTAGGTAGGGTAGTAGGTAGGTAGGTAGGGTAGTAGGTAGGTAGGGTAGTAGGTAGGTAGGGTAGTAGGTAGGTAGGGTAGGAGGTAGTAGGTAGGTAGGTAGTTGGTACACAGGCAGGTAGTAGGTAGGAAAAAGGGCATTGCAACGCATGCCGGGAACAGCTAGTTTATCATATTATTATAATAAAACAAAGTCCACCACCGCGTCTGTCTGTTCGCGATAAACTCAAAAACTTCTTCATCGATTTTCATGACGAACTAGCTGACCCACGCAACTTCGTCTGCATCACATAATATAGCTTTTAGCCTTTCTCGATAAACCGACTATTCAACATAGTAACTTGAATTAAATCGTACTCGTAACAAACAAAAAATTTTACCTTTCCTCTTTATAATACCTATTAGTTTAGATTTTCTTCGATTATATTATTAAAGTGACAATTACTATAGGTATCTCTTACTGTTAAATATACAGTAATCCATTGTACTTGTAAACATTATGGTGCAGTAAATATTTTGAATTTGAATTTCTCCGGAGCCCCCGGAGACCAGAATCCCCACTTACCTACCGCACCGGACCGAATAACTGCCGCGCGCATAATTATTTTGTCGCGCGGATATTTTGATATTGCGATATCTTCTAAGATAATTGTTTAAACTGTATAGAGTAAAGAGCCTAAATATTCTATATTAAATTTCCGTGCTAACAAACATATTTATTTAGATATAGATTAATATCATATGGGTTAAATAAGCATCGCAAAATATCATTCTTTTTAATCTAACATTTTAATAGTAAAAAATGGTTACAGTGAGTCAATCTTAAAAGATATATATATGCTGTCGCGGACTTTTTTTTTAGAACATTTAAAGAGGAACAATTCATTCATACATGATATTTTCCTAACGTAAACCGTTTTCGCAGCGCACGCAACGGAAGCTCTCAAAAAGGAATACCTTTTCCCGTTTTTGCAACATTTTTTATTTATGCTCCGCTCCTATTGTACTTAGCGTGATGTTATATAGCCTAAAGCCTTCCTCGATAAATGGACTATCCAACACTAAAAGAGTTTTTCAATTCCAACCAGTAGTTCCAGAGTTTACCCCGTTCAAACAAACAAACAATCAAACAAACGTTCAAACAAACAAACAATCAAACAAACAAACGAACAAACAAACTCTTCAGCTTTATAATATTAGTATAGATAGTATATATATCTTTTTCGAAATTCAGCCCCTGAGAGAGTTAATATAGGGGACGGAAGTTTCTTTCGGACAAAAGCTAGTAAATTATAAACAGTAATTTGTAAGTTTATATGTCAGGTATAATCTTCAGAACTACCCCGCCGCCGCCGTGGCCGCGGTATCTCTTACGAACAACACACAGCCTCAACGGGATGGCGAAACCCCTTAAGAACCCTTTTTTCTCTTTTCGATTTTTGCGACTATCTAATATATATCTTCACCGACGCGACGCCAAGAGGGAATTCTAAGATCAGTCTGAAGATAGAAATAGGCCTCAATATGGGTTGACAATTATTGTTTACTAGGATCGAAAGTGAACGTTATCTTCACTACTCTGTAAGAGGTTAAAATGTCAGGATTTCTGATATCTTTTGACCTCAGCGATATAAACTACAGGGACGTATTTAATATGACATTATTTCTGTATGCAAGAAAAAAAGCTGTGAGGAGCTCAAATAAATTGTAATAGAGGTGAAGGAAATGTAAGTACGGGACTGTGTTAAAGTAGGTACATAACCAAACTCAGTTACAAACATTTCACCATTAATATTTTAGTCCCATACATGAGGGTCAAGCCTATTGTCAGCATCAACTAGGATTTGGGAATTCCCGACAATTTCAGACGGAAGGTGAGGGCGTCGTGGCGCCTCTCAAGCCACTCCTAAAAAATATCATATTTTACGGTAAAACTCAATGTCATCATCCCACTGCAGGGTCTCTGGATTCTTCTCTAGGAGAAGAAACTTAATGTAACACTCTTAAAACATTGTGCTAGTGGATGCTATGAATAGTAAACGGGTCATGGAGGTAATTTAAGTAAAGGTATGGAAAAATTGAAACTTTGATCTCCAATAGAGTCTTTGGTCAACTGAACCCACTCGAAATGGACCTACGGAATTAGTCGAACAAATCACATTTTAATTTTTTTTTTTTAAGTTTTAATGTGGGTCCAGTAGCAAGCGGGTCCAGTTAATCAAAGACTCATATCTTTACTTTTACACCCTTTATAAGCTACATCTAATGTGATTTTTATTACTTGTGTAAAGAGAATTGTAAGCCTCTAAATACAGCCCTGCTATAATTACAAACAATTACAAAATAAATACATAGCGATGTAATATTAATAAAATTGTAATCTTCGCAAAACATTATTACGAAGTGAACGACACGTGAACCAATTTTCATTAAAATGAAATTATTTTATTTTCTCCTGCTTGTGTTTGTGGCTATTGCTCTGAGTGAAGCTAGGGGTAAGTTTTGAAATAGAATTTTATTAATACTCATATTATAAAGAAGAAAGTTTTTTTTTTGGTATGTTAGGTACTAATAAACATAAAAACTACTGGACCGATTTGAAAAATTCTTTCACCGTTGGGAAGCTACACTATTCCCGGTTGACATAGACTACTTTAAATCCCTGTATTCCTACGGGAACGGGAACTATGCGGGTGCAACCACATGAGGTTCACTAGTATTAAATTCTCCAAATAGAAATATCCAGCAGATGCATGCGCCAATGGAACACAAAAAGTTACCTACATGATAAGTTAACGAAAAATTCTCCAAGAGTGACAGACATTTAACATAACATCACGCCTGTAATCCCCGAAAGGTTAGGCAAAGGTGTACTTCAAATTACACCAATATTTCACCAGTTAAGTTTACGCCCTATGTGAGCGAGCCTATTGCTATCAACTGGGAACAAATCCAGACTCAGTGACTGCTACTTAGAAATTAATGATGGAAAACCCAATAATTTGCACAATCTGGGAATCCAACCAGGGACCACACGCTCAGTGGTAACGATTGCGACCACTGGACCAAAGAACAGTTATTCTATGTCTATTATGTTTTATTTCACGGAAAATATGTTACTTTTCCATCGTAGACGGGCTAAGGGTTTTCATTTACAATTTGATGAAATATTACAACAGTTTAATAGAAAAAACCTCTTGTTTTCAGATCCAAAATGCCTGCAACCTACAGATCCTGGTATATGCTACGGATACATGCCTATGTTTGTATTATTGATAAGTATATTTTATTTAAATTGCCCCCTGCTCTCAAAACGGCGAAGGAAAACATCGTGAGGAAACCAGCATGTCTTAGAACCAAAAAATTCGAAGACATGTGACATCTACCAACCCGCACTGGGCTCGCGTGGTGGATTATAGCCCATCCCTCTCCTAGAGATGAGGCCTGAGTCCCTGCAGTGGGAACATTATAGACTGATGGTGACATTACTCCCTCGAAGCGGCAGCAAATTAAAAGACCGGTTATTGAACCTAGATAAGCACTATTATTTAAACACTACTGTTTTTCAAGGGGCGAAAGAAAACAGTATGTCCTACCCTGTACCATCAAAATTTCGAAGACATTTGACATCTACAAATGACGGCTATTGACGGCACGGTTGGCGCAGTGGCTAAGCGATTGTACTGGTGCGCTGCGTGTCGCGGGTTCGATCCCGCACGGAACAAATATTTGTATGGCCTGCAGATAGTTGTTTCGGGTCTGGGTATTTGTGTATGTGACTTTATATATTTGGAAACACACCCTCGATACAGGAGAAATTCCCAGTGTGGAGCAAAGTTTTTAAAAAAAAAAAATTAAACAAAAAAAAACAAATCGTGAATTTTTGACAGTCGTTAAGTAGCCAAACGCCCGAAAATCTGACTTAACCGGTCATACCATAACGCATCAGCACCCAGTACTAACTGGGTTGTGGAGGTCAGATAGGCAGTCGCTCCATGTAGAATACTGTAGTATTCGGTAAGACTGGAAGCCGACCCCAAGATATTGGGAAGGCTAGGCAGATGATGATTTTTTCGTATGTGACAGTATGAGTTTGGAACCTTGTACCTTTAAATATGTTTTTATATATTTTTTGTTTTGCAATTTCAGGTATTCATTCAACAAAACGGCTGAAAAGTGTGAAGCCTTCATCTACGGAGGTTGCGCGGGAAATGACAACCGCTTTGCTACCTTAGCTGACTGTCAGGCTGCTTGTTAAGATTACGAAGGCTTGCTATGATTACGATAAGCGTGATTAAATAATAAAAGATAATAATAATTATTATAGTTTTTTTTGAGATTATTATTGTAGTTTTAGTTGAGCATGAGGTCCTGGGTTCGATTCCCGAGTCGGGCAAAGTGTTATTGGCTTTTTCCATCAGGAATTTACCAGTAACAGCTACAGATTTGTGCCCGGTTGATGGCAATAGGCTCGCCCCCTATTACATGGGATTTAAACATAACTGGCAAAATGTGGGTGTACTATTAGGTACACCTCTGCCTAACCCTTCGGGGATTACAGGCGTGATGTTATGTTGTTGTAGTTTTTTTTTATAATTTTTGTTCTTTTGGTCTGACTGGTTGGTCTAAGCTCGTGGCTTAATAAGAACTGCCACTCGGGTCGATATTTAGGTAAAGCTGTGCTTGCCTAGGTCGGTCTGTGGATGGGTGACCGCCCGACATACCGAGTTTCCTCCGTGCCTCGGAAAGCACGTTAAGCTGTTGGTCCCGGCTGCCATATAAAGATCTTTGGCAGTCGTTACAGGTAGTCAGTGACCTGAAATTCTGACATACTACGTCTTACCAAAGTGTATTACCTAGTATTAACTGGGTTGTGGAGGTCAGATAGGCAGTCGCTCCATGTAAAATACTGGTATTCAGTTGCATCCAGTTAGACTGGAAGCCGACCCCAACATAGTTGGGAAAAGGCTAAGCAGATGATGATGGTTGGTCTGTAATAAGTGTGTAAAAACTTCAATTTAAAATACTCGTTTCACGTATAAATATTTTAAAGAACTACCACTAAGATTGCCACTGAGTTTTTTTTACTGCCGCGACTTGTGAGCATGAGATTCCGGGTTTGATTCCCTGGTTGGATAAAGTGATACTGGATATTTCCTTCAGGAATTTCTCTGTAGCTGCTACGGTGTCTAGATTTGTGCCCAGTTGATGGCAATAGAAAATCAAAACATTTATTTCAAGTAGGCCAGTTACAGGCCCTTTTGAATAGTCGAACAAATACTAAATAAACTAAGCTACTGTTAGCGTCAAATAACTGTGCCCCTCTGAAGTTGGCTACGAGTGGCTGCAGCAGTCAAAATTACGAAACAAAAAGTCAAAAAGCAGTCAAAAATTATACAACATTTATACAAAACTATGTTATCTTTTAAAAATATATATTTATTTTGTTCAAATAATTTTCTACGTCACTGCACTTGCGCGATCTTTGCAAATGGCTAACTTCAGAGGGGCAAAGTTATTTGACGCGAACTATACGGTCCCAGTCACAAGGCATAATAACTGTGAGTGTACTGTAGTTGCCCATTCCAAAGCGTTGGTCTCATGAGAAGAACGGCAAGAAACTCCATAGACTAATGTTGGTGTACTATCAGGTACACCTCTGCCTAGTCCTTGGAGCATTATTACAGGCGTGATGTTATGTATCGTCGTTGTGCCTGCAAAATCCGCTGTGGTTAAAAACTCAACTTTTCAGGAGAAGCAAAAAACTGTTTTTGTCCTTAACTGTTGATAATATTTTAAAACTTTGTGTGCAGAAAATTAGACTTTATGTTCAGAAATAATATACTTTTTGCTCTTTACTATGATATTCCAGGTGCTAGAATTTTTTAAAATAAATTTGGGCACATAGCGGTTTTTTTGGGTCGTAAATTCCACCTTCTGACTTTTCACCACATGACGGAACTATGCTTCTACGAAATAATTATTATTGTCATGTTTGTGCATCTTATTACACTTCGCAGATTTAACTTACTATTTTTAAACAATAAGATAGGGTTAATAGGTACTTACTTAATTACAAGAATTATTAACAATATTAAAAACAATTAAATAAAAATACAATAAAATCTTGATATTTACATGTCGGAGGAGACGCTATTCTTCATGATGATGACGATAAGACAGGATGGATATCTCAAAATAACACTACAACGGTTCTTCAGTACAACGGTCTACATTGGTAATCACACCTCGGTTACAAAATCATAACGGATGCTCATGACAAACAATCAAATCAACCACATGGAATGCAGTGAGGTTAGTAGGAAACACGACCACGACCAACCGCAGCGCCGTCCGCCATCGAAGCCCTGCCGCTGGCTCCGACTCTCTAAATTGACGAGCGCTTCTGTCATTCATCACCTGACAGTTGTCGTTGTTAATCGTGCCAGAACTAAACACACCCAAGCACAACTAAAGAGGTTGAACTTAACGACAATAGTTGCTTGACATTCCAGTAGTCCTGATTCTATCCACGTTCAGAGACTGCAGTCTCCGACATACATATTAAAATAATTAGCACGCCTAGGTAGGTATGCACAAAAAAGACATTTAAACATGTAACATGCTTGATCTGTATGTCCGGATCCGTAAAGAACCCTACCAGGAATGCCTTCTTTTGTGGGTGGGATATCATCAAACGACTCCTCCTGTTCTGGGTAGAGTGGAAAAGAGTGTCAGACTTCTACTTTGTGTTCCGGGCCGCGGTAACTCTTTCGAACAACCTGCAGCCCCGGCAGGCGTCGTCCCATCAATGTTGCCGACATCTCTTTGAGGTGCGCGTGGAACACGAACGCGCCGTCGTCGACACGGCCTGTCGTCGTCATAAGCGAGCTAGCCCATTACTCACCGTCCACTCGCCCACGCCTGCGGTGGCTGAAAGCCATCACGTGGCCCCCGACGCCCGGAGTTTCTCCCGCGGCAGCAAGGACAAAAGGTTTTCTTTCTCTCACGTTTCGCCACCTCGTTCGCTAACATGACTGAGTTGACGGCGTCCCATTCTCTCTCGCTTCAGACCATGGATTGAGCCAGGGCTGGACGCGAGAGGTCACCGCCGCCAATCGCCGCTACGAGGACACGGCGGGGCTCCGTTTAAGCGGAGTAGAACTCCACGGTGTGCTCCACCGTGTCTTCCAACCGATACTCACAATAGAAACATGCGGTCGTTTCCTTCCACCCGATTTGGTGCAGGTATCTCAAGAAGTGCCTCCGCGCTCCATCCATGCAGGCCTGCGAGGAGTCGCCTCCAGATCCCATGGAGGCAATCCGGCAAGCAAGCTCGCCGTCTCGCCGGAGATCGAGCTGTACCCTTGGATTAGCCTTACTACTACCACATTTTGGGGTGCGTTTAAGTAGTGGGTGAATCGCCGCCTCAAAGAATGCGCCCACACAAGAGCCCAAGAGATTTAAAGAGTCTTTTACGTCTGGAATTATTATGATAAGATTCATTTGGAAAAATACTTCAGGATTCTCCTTGAACAGTTTCTTTATTTGCCATCCAGAGTAATGACTACGCCAAACCAAGTATGATATTAGTTTTGTAACTTGTATGCACTATCTAACACCTAAACTGTTAACATTGCGCACGTGTGCTGTTTCGCCTGTTTGACAAACCCACTATATGTCACTTCGAAGTGCAATTTCAAGGGAGGGTCCTTGGGTCCTTGGAATCGCTTCGATACAAAAATACGCTATGTGTTTCTTACTCACAAAGAGGGTTTTTCAAGTCCGTTTTAGATCAAAATTACATAGCTGATTTTGTTATCTTCTTAACCAAATGAGTATACTAGCATCAAAAACCGATTTAAAAAACATGCATACATACATACATGAACGCTAAAAACATAACACTCTTTTTTTTGGGGCAGTCGTGTAAAAAAATACATTGCGTATTTTGCAGGCGCAGCGACGGTATGCAGTTTATTTGGGTTGTTGTACATTCGTCACAAAGTAAATTCGCCACGAAAAAAAGTATGTGTTAACTCGCCACAGCTCTATTTTCATGAATAAAAATCCGCCATATTGGTTATTTCCGTACAGACAGCAGAAAAATCGTCGTCTGACCAACCTTCACACTGCTCTGTCACACTGGTGTGACGATGAGGATTTTTTTTCTAACCATCACACCAGTGTTTTGGATAGGAAATAAGATTTACTAACCTTAACACCGGTATGATATTTTTATACTCTATATAAATTTTGTGCAGATTGTCATTTGCAAGAAATACAGAAGTTAACAGGAATAATGTACTTAATGTGTTATGTAGTACTAGGGTATCATAAGTTGATAGAAGATTAATCATTTCTTTCGGGCTGTCACCAAATACAGGAGTTAACAGGAGTAATTTATTGTGTTATGTAGGACTAGGGTATCATAAGTTAATAGGAGATTAATCATTTCTTTCGAGCTGTCACCCCGTAGCTAATCTTCAACTGAATGATGACACCCTGGTACATACAAAATGAAAACAAAAAAAAAAACAATAGGTAACTTTGTTTGTAACCAGTACTTTAACCTTGCAAAAATTATGTACATACCTATGAAGACTTGTGACGAATTTACACACACTTTTTATGCATGTGGCGAATACACTTTCAATGTATGGACTTTTCAAAATGTGACGAATTTACTTTGTGGCGAATGTACAATAACCCGTTTATTTTGCACTCTAGTCCTTTCACAGTTATTTTATTTCGCACTAGCATATCTGCCCCCGACTTACGCCACCACGTAATAGTATAGCTTCCATCTTCATCATCATCATAAACTGCCTAGCCTTTTTCCCAACTATGTTAAGGTCGGTTTTTAGTCTAACTGGATGGCGCTTAATACCACTATTTTACATGGAGCTGCCTATTTGACCTCCACAGCCCAGTTAGTACTCGGTTATTATGATGTAGTAGCTTCACCGGCGATTTTTACAAGTGCAAACAATAAATTCTTACAAAGTTGTATCGTAATAAATTGTATTATCGGAATGGTCGGTAGGGTACAGCGCATAAAATACGAAGAACGAAAAAAAATTAAATTATTTGTGTAAGTATAAAAAGCGGGCGAAGCTGGTGCGGATCGTAGTCAACGCACACCGGTTTCTCCCAAAGACGGGTTTTTATACAAACTTTCAACCCCTATCGATGTTTCCCCTTTTTAACCGACTTCCCAAAAGGAGGAGGTTCTCAATTCGATCGGTATGTGTTTTTTTTATGTATGTACACCGATTACGCTGAGATTTATAAACCGATTTACGTGATTCTTTTTTGGGCGGTGTGAAATCATCTAATGACTCCTCCCGCTCGGGGCAGAGCGCTAGGGAGTGTCAGACTTCTACTGATTAAAAACCACCCATGTTCCTTCTTAGCCCTTTGTGTCGGTGCCGCGGTATCTCTTTCGAACAACCCGCAGCCCCGACGGGATGTTACCCCTTCCGATGTTCGAAAGTTCCCCCCAACCCGCGGAAACCAACATCTACCTGTTTTCCAATTTTAGCCCGATCGATACAGTTGTTGGAACTGAGCGTTGCTACTCAGTCGAGGCTAACGATTTCACATATATGTATAGGTATAAAGATAGATAGATCTGATAATATTAGTACAAAAATCACCTTGATCTTTATTTCCGTCTGCAGTAAGGTTGCATTTTGGGTTGCACTCAGGGTAACATTAACCGCGAACGAATCCGTAATGTACATTAGCCAAGAGTCAAATTGGAGTTAGAAAAGATTTGTCAAACACAGTTTAGACGCTTCACAAAACCGAACTTTAACTTAAACTAGATGCGCATGCAATATTCACTTGCATTACCTGTCAAACCACCCCAAAAGAGAGGGATATTTTGGTAGAGTGTTGCCCATTGCTGTACAGGCTCTTTCAATTCACGCCACTGATTATTTTCAGCCACTCGTATCTATAAAATGCAATTTTGTCACTATAGGGCTCGGTCGTTGTAGCACCGGGCCACGCCGTAGCATCCTCCGAACTAGCAGCGTCGCGTCGGCCTAACGAGAAACCCTTTGTTGTCTACGACAAAACCGGTTACTACCCTTTAACACGTGGTGGCTATTGAAAACAGCGCCATCTATGCGAAGTAATAGCAATCATTTGCGAGAGAAGACTGTCATTTTTGCTTTTTTATAGTTTACCATCATGTGGATAGATGTCGCTGTACGTTTTAAATTACTGTAAACCAGCATAATAATAAGTTGGATCTAAAGGTATATATTCTATCACTTAAAGAGGCTTTTCTTTTACTTACCAAGTTTCTCAAACAGGCAGGTTAATATGACAGTTGTCTTAGGTATTCATAGAGGGCCCCACTATGGGATATCGAAAATGTGGCATGGAAGGAAAGAGTGTTATTAAATAAACGCATCATAACATGTCTTGAGCTACAAAGTTCCAATTATAGAAGTAAACATCAAAACAATCTAAGATATTAAGTCACACTTCCAAAGGATTGAAAATTCCCAGCACAAGAGGTATTTTATAATGCAAATGTGTCGGGACTCGGGACCTCATTGTATTTTATCATTAAGGACGTATTTACAAAAACGATAGGCATAGAATTGAACTACTACATAGACACGAGTCACACACACAAGCGTCGGCTTGTTAGCTGCGGGAATAAGTAGTCAAGTGAACTAATTTTGATACGTTGAAAATATTTGTTTTTTTTTTTATGTAATATGTACTTGTTAGCTAAGATGAAACCTCACCTGCAAACTTGATGGAGTGACCTGAAGGTCTACATCGGTGACTGCTACTGGAACTCCTCGACGGATCGATCTAGATGCACCGAGTTTGGGCTTGATGTGTTAGTTATGATGAGACCTTACCTCCGGACTTGAAAAAGTGACCTGAAGGTCTACTTCGGTGACTGCTACTGGAACTCCTCGATGGATCGAACTAGATGTGCCGAGTTTGGGCTCGTTTTGTTAGTTATGATGTGACCTTACCTCCGGACTTGATGGAGGAACCTGAAAGTCTACTTTGGTGACTGCTACTGGAACTCCTCGATGGATCGAACTAGATGTGCCGAGTTTGGGCTCGTTTTGTTAGTTATGATGTGACCTTACCTCCGGACTTGATGAAGTGACCTGAAGGTCTACTTCGGTGACTGCTACTGGAACTCCTCGACGGATCGAACTAGATGTGCCGAGTTTAGGCTCAATTTGTTAGTTATGATGAGACCTTACCTCCGGACTTGAAGAGGTGACCTGAAGGTCTACTTCGGTGATTGTTACTGGAACTCCTCGAAGGATCGAACTAGATGTGCCGAGTTTGGGCTCGTTTTGTTAGTTATGATGTGACCTTACCTCCGGACTTGATGGAGTGACCTGAAAGTCTACTTCGGTGACTGCTACTGGAACTCCTTGATGGATCGAACTTGATATGTCGAATTTGGGCTGGTTTTGTTAGTTATGATGAGATCTTACCTTCGGACTTGAAGAAGTGACCTGAAGGTCTACTTCGGTGACTGCTACTGGAACTCCTCGATGGATCGAACTAGATGTGCCGAGTTTGGGCTTGTTTAGTTAGTTATGATGTGACCTTACCTCCGGACTTGATGGAGTGACCTGAAGGTCTACTTCGGTGACTGCTACTGGAACTCCTCGATGGATCGAACTAGATGTGTCGAGTTTGGGCTTGTTTTGTTAGTTATGTTATGATGTGACCTTACCTCCGGATTTGATGGAGTGACCTGAAGGTCTACTTCGGTGACTGCTACTGGAGCTCCTCGATGGATCGAACTAGGTGCCCTGAGTTTGGGCTCGATGTGTTAGTTATGATGAGACCTTATCTCCGGACTTAATGGAGTGACCGATTTACTGACTTGAGGATGTACAGACGCCAGTATAGTGATGTGCTGGCCTCTTTAGTTCGATTATAATTAAAAATAAAAACAAAAATTTAAAAAAATACATTTATTTCAACTACGCCAATTACAGTCACATTTGAATTTTCAAAAGACATAAAATTAAACTAGTACAAAAATAATTAAGGTGCTACAGTCCCAGTCACAACTTCACAATAATAACTGTGAAAGTACTGTAGGTGCCAATTCCAAAACGTAAATTTCTATGCAGAAGAATGGGCAAGAAACTCGATGAACACCCTTTTTTAATCGTCAAAATTATTACACAACCTTTGTTACCTCGTTTATCTTTAGATTGTACATTATGTGTGAACGATGTAGGAATTAGTCCATAGTGAATATAAAATAGACCGTAACGCCTTAGAGATGACCAGTCCCAACTGACAGCGACCGTTCACGAACATGACATGAAACAAGCCCAAACTCGGCACAACTAGTTCGATCCATCGAGGAGTTCCAGTAGTAGTCACTGAAGTAGACCTTCAGGTCACTCCATCAAGTCCGGAGGTAAGATCTCATCATAACTAACAAAACGAGCCTAAACTTGGCACATCTAGTTCGATCCATTGAGGAGTTCCAGTAGCAGTCACCGAAGTAGACCTTCAGGTCACTCCATCAAGTCCGGAGGTAAGATCTCATCATAACTAACAAAACGAGCCCAAACTCGGCACATCTAGTTCGATCCATCGAGGAGTTCCAGTAGCAGTCACCGAAGTAGACCTTCAGGTCACTCCATCAAGTCCGGAGGTAAGGTCACATCATAACTAACAAAACGAGCCCAAACTCGGCACATCTAGTTCGATCCATTGAGGAGTTCCAGTAGCAGTCACCGAAGTAGACCTTCAGGTCACTCCATCAAGTCCGGAGGTAAGGTCACATCATAACTTACTAAACGAACCCAAACTCGGCACATCTAGTTCGATCCATCGAGGAGTTCCAGTAGCAGTCACCGAAGTAGACCTTCAGGTCACTCCATCAAGTCCGGAGGTAAGGTCACATCATAACTAACAAAACGAGCCCAAACTCGGCACATCTAGTTCGATGCATCGAGGAGTTCCAGTAGCAGTCACCGAAGTAGACCTTCAGGTCACTCCATCAAGTCCGGAGGTAAGATCTCATCATAACTAACAAAACGAGCCCAAACTCGGCACATCTAGTTCGATCCATCGAGGAGTTCCAGTAGCAGTCACCGAAGTAGACTTTCAGGTCACTCCATCAAGTCCGGAGGTAAGATCTCATCATAACTAACAAAACGAGCCCAAACTCGACATATCAAGTTCGATCCGTCGAGGAGTTCCAGTAGCAGTCACCGAAGTAGACCTTCAGGTTACTCCATCAAGTCCGAAGGTAAGATCTCATCATAAACCACTAAACGAGCCCAAACTCGACATATCAAGTTCAATCCGTCGAAGAGTTCCAGTAGCAGTCACCGAAGTAGACCTTCAGGTCACTCCATCAAGTCCGGAGGTAAGGTCACATCATAACTAACAAAACGAGCCCAAACTCGGCACATCTAGTTCGATGCATCGAGGAGTTCCAGTAGCAGTCACCGAAGTAGACCTTCAGGTCACTCCATCAAGTCCGGAGGTAAGGTCACATCATAACTAACAAAACGAGCCCAAACTCGGCACATCTAGTTCGATGCATCGAGGAGTTCCAGTAGCAGTCACCGAAGTAGATCTTCAGGTCACTTCGTCAAGTCCGAAGGTAAGATCTCATCATAACTAACAAAACGGGCCCAAACTCGACATATCAAGTTCGATCCGTCGAGGAGTTCCAGTAGCAGTCACCGAAGTAGACCTTCAGGTCACTCCATCAAGTCCGAAGGTAAGATCTCATCATAACTAACAAAACGAGCCCAAACTCGACATATCAAGTTCGATCAGTCGAAGAGTTCCAGTAGCAGTCACCGAAGTAGACCTTCAGGTCACTCCATCAAGTCCGGAGGTAAGGTCACATCATAACTAACAAAACGAGCCTAAACTCGGCACATCTAATTCGATGCATCGAGGAGTTCCAGTAGCAGTCACCGAAGTAGACCTTCAGGTCACTTCTTCAAGTCCGGAGGTAAGATCTCATCATAACTAACAAAACGAGCCCAAACTCGACATATCAAGTTCGATCCGTCGAAGAGTTCTAGTAGCAGTCACCGAAGTAGACCTTCAGGTCACTCCATCAAGTCCGGAGGTAAGGTCACATCATAACTAACAAAACGAGCCTAAACTCGGCACATCTAATTCGATGCATCGAGGAGTTCCAGTAGCAGTCACCGAAGTAGACCTTCAGGTCACTTCTTCAAGTCCGGAGGTAAGATCTCATCATAACTAACAAAACGAGCCCAAACTCAGATCAGATCACTGCGTCAAGTTGTTGACGAATAAGCATTTGTTTTGGCGAAATAAAATATTGTCATATAAAAATTTAAATCTTACCTTGTCAAGTATCAAATTTGGTTTATCGAATATTTCGTATGTAAACAGCGATCTTTTCAACACAAGCCGCTACTAACAGGCGACACAGCGTCCACTCACAACGGCAGCCGAGTGCGGACTGAGATTTCATTCGAAATGTTTGTGCAATAAATCAAAACTGGGACAACAAATAAAATAACCCTTATTGCAATCACTTAAGATTCACCCATAATAGCAAAATATGTAGAAAAGTTAGTTTCGGCATTTATTTTTTCTGAGAGTATTTATGACACTGCGACATAATTTTTTTTCTCAGATTTAGAACAGACTATATTTGCCTACTTACAGTATTTTTAGAAATCTTAAAATATGTTATTGGTAGAACAAAAAATGTACCTAAACACAATACCGTTTCGAAAACATTGTGGTTAATGGCAACGACAGATCGTTTTTACAGTATCAAAAACTATCATTTTCAAGAAAAACGTTTCTTGCGTTTGAAGATAAAGAACCAATCTATTTGTGTTAGTTATAAGTTTTATTTGATTTGATTCAGTTTAGTCAGGAAATGTACTGAAAAACAGCATAATTTTGTCCGAATTGCAAACGCGGCCTTAACAGAGGTTTCTCAAATATTCATGATAATTCTTGTAAGATTATTTTTTATTCTGATTCCGATGTGGAACAGAGATGGCGCTACTCACCCTTTTTTTATGGTGGGTGGAAAATCATCAAATGAACCCTCCCGCTCTTGGGGAGAGCGAAAGGGAGTGTCAGACTTCTACTGACTAAAAACCACTCATGTTCCTTGTTAGCCCTTCATGTCGAGGCCACGGTATCTGAGAACAACCCGCAGCCCCGACGGGACCCGCAGCCCCGACGGGGCGCTACTCACCCTGGAATGCCAATAACACAAAACTGCTTTAAGACATAGAAAGAAAGAAAAAGTATTTATTGATTTCACACAGGACAAAAGAAATGGATAAAAAATTAAATATTAAAAAAAGCAAACATACGAGAAAAACACTTAAAAATATGACCTAATATATATTTTTTTTAAACGTTGCCCCGCACTAGGAATTTCTCCTGAATGGTGGGTGCATTCATAAACATATAAAGTCACATACACAAATACCCAGACCCGATACAACTATCTGCAGGCCATACAAATATTTGTTCCGTGTGGAGATCGAACCCGCGACACGCAGCGCAGCAGTCCAATCGCTTAGCCACTGCGCCAACCGTGCCGTCAATTCACATCAGGGTTACCCCACAGGGTCCACTTATCCCGCTATCACTCTAATTGCTGGAGAGAGGTAGTAGGCCCAGTGGAGGCAGCCCCGACTTACAAGCAGTAAGTCGTGACTTCGAATCCAGGCAGGCGTTATCCAGCCATTACTTTGTGTAATTTATTTCATCACCACTGCTCTCAAAAACGGTGAAGGAAAACATCGTGTGGAAACCGGCCTATATCCTAGAACTAAAAATTTGAAGACATGTGACATCTAGCAACCCGCACTGGGACCGCGTATTGTCCTGGCTGTGTGATGCACGAGATACCGTACAGTCAGTGACCTCAAGGTTTATTAGAAACTTTTTGTAATTATTTACATGACTATCTACGCTGAGAATTAGCATGTTTAAGTTAAAGAATAATAATTAAAATGTTAAAAACTGAACATGGTAAAATTATCGCATCACACTATCATACTTTAATTAATATTATAAATGTGAAAGTTTGTGTGTTAGTGTGTATGCTTGTTGCTCTTTCACGCAAAAACTACGGAACGGATTTTGATAATATTTGGTACACAGACAGTTTATAACCTGCATTAACACATATTAGATGAGCTGGACTCTTTCTCTAAGGATGGGTCTACTGTTGCACTAGATCGCAAAAAGTGGAAGGAGGGAAGGGAGGCCTTTGCCCTGCAGTGGGACAGTATAGGCTCATAATAAAATAATAATTAACACATAGGATAGTTTTTATCCGGATTTTATCTTCCCGTGGGATAATTTTCGAGTTGTAGCGGACGGAGCCGCTGGCAACAGCTAGTTTGGAATATAACGCCAATGAAACTATTTTAATGTTTCTGTAATTAAATAGATAAATAGTTGTGTGGTTCACGAAGAAAATCATAACATTTCATCACGCCTGGAATCTCTAAAGGGTTAGGCATAGGTGTACCTAGCAGTACAAACACATTTTCCCAGTAATGTTTAAGTTCCAGTCTATTGAGGGCGATCCTATTGCCATCAACTGGGCACAAATCCAGACTTCGTTACCGCTACTGAGTAATTCCTGATGGAAATACTCAATAACTCTTTGCCCGATTCGGGGATCGAACCCAGGAACATGCTCAGCAGTCGCGATTGCAACCACTAGATCAATGAGACAGTACCCTAAAAAAACCAGCCAAGTGCGAGTCGGACACGCGCACCAAGGTTTCCGTACAAACAAAGTCTAAATTATTAAAAATATGATGGAACAAAAAATAAAAATGTATGCTTTTCGCAATTTTTCCTTTATCTGTGCTATAAAACGTTGCTTCGCACCAAAATTCAAGATTCTGAGTTCAAGGGAAGTACCTTTCGTCGGGGCTGCGGGTTGTTCGCAAGAGATACCGCGGCTTCGACATGAAGAGCTAAGAAGGAACATGGGTGGTTTTTAGTCAGTAGAAGTCTGACACTCCCTTTCGCTCTTCCCAAGAGCTGGAGGGGTTATTTGATAATTTTACACGCGCCAAAAAAAAAAAAAAAGGGTAGTAAGGTATTTCTCTTTTTTCCCCTGCTTTTCGTCGGTTTTGATTCCTTTGCGAGTGTCGAAAATTTGCAGCATAAACGGGTGTATCTTTTGATTGCGTTGGCTTAGAAGTTAGATTTTTTCACAGCGCCAAGGGACAGTAGACCAGAGTATTTGATATATTTCAGCTTGATACCTTTACGCGTTCCTGAGAAAAAGGGTCTTGACAGACAGACGGACAACAAAGTGATAAGGGTTCCGTTCTTTCCTTTTTAGGTGGGGAACCCTAAAAACATACAAAAAGCCTAAAATAACTTTAGTCAGGTTAGGGAGTCAGTGACTTTGTTTGTTTAATTAATTGTTTTGCCATCGACTTTCGAAAGTTACCGGTATTTTTTATTATGATTGCTGATCTTTTGTCTGTAGGTAGTGTTGCTATCTATAAATTTCCATAGCTATCAAGTTGACAGCTACAATGTTCTAGTTAATTACTTTTGATATTATTTGGGTTTTGACAGGGTTGTATTCTAAAACAAATCAATGACCATGTATCGTTTTTCATTAGAAAAAATGTTAAGGATCACGATAGATGACGATTCAAGACGTTAACAGGATTATTTTTGGATTACAAAGTTGACAACTTTAATAAATAATGTAGGTAGACCGCTATTGACATTTTAACTGGCAGTAACTATAATACGGACAAAGTTAATATGTCACATCAAGTGGTGGCTATAGGGAATGGTACGCCGTCGCCTCCTTCTGCGAAGCAGTGATGCTAGCGAAGGAGGTGGCGGATCGTGAGAGGGAGAGAACCTCTCGTCCCAGCCGCCGCAGGAGGCGCTCCGGGCATCGGGGGCCACGTGGTGGCTTCCGGCCACCGTAGACGCGGGCCTGTGGACGGTGAGTGATGGGCTAGCTCGCCGTCCGTCCGTCTTATGACGATGACAGGCTGTGTCGACGGCGCGTTCGTGTTGCACGCGCGCCTCAAAGAGATGTCAGCAACACGAAAGGGGCCCGCAAGGGGCGACGCCCGTCGGGGCTGCGGGTTGTTCGCAAGAGATACCGCGGCCTCGACATAAAGGGCTAAGAAGGAACATGGGTGGTTTTTAGTCGGTAGAAGTCTGACACTCCCTTTCACTCTGCCCAAGAGCGGGAGGGGTTATTTAATGATTTTCCAGCCGCAAAGTGGTGCCTATAGTAATTAAACTTACCATTGTTACCCATTCACTTCAGTGAAGACTCAATGGTAGATCAGATTAACGTCAAGTCACGATTTTGTACCATATCAGCACTTGAAATTCTGAAAGTCGTGAGTCGTTTTGTGTATTTTTTATTTACATTTTAAAATTAATATGCCAGTTATGATTTAAATATTGAAAGATAGTGGTTTGTCTCAGTATGGACATGTAATGAGGAGGAATCGTTTCGTGCCTGCATCATCATCTTCCTGCCCTAATCCCATTGAATTTGGGATAGGCGCAACACGTTTTTTTCTTCCATTCTGCCCTGTCAGTCGTCACAGGAAGATCCCGTCGGGGCTGCGGGTCCCGTCGGGGCTGCGGGCGGTTCGAAAGAGATACCGCGGCCTCGGCGCAAGGGTTAAGATGGTTGGTTTTTAACATGGGTGGTTTTTAGTCAGTAGAAGTCTGACACTCCCTTTCGCTCTGCCCAAGAGCGGGAGGGGTTTTTTGATAATTTTCCACACTACAAACAAAAAGGTGCTTATAACTCTAGGAGCAAAACGAGAAGCAGCAAGTGAAACCGCGGAAGACAGCTAGTTAAATATCGTTACTATTATGCAATATTGTTTGGCATCTCTGAAACTACCGTCAGATTTATGAAAATTCAAAACTGGCCTGCTCTAGGCCTCGATGACGCCTGATGGAAAACGATGGTTGTATGAACGAGCGTGCCCGAAAGACGCCTGATCACACATTTTCCCTTTTTTGGAGGTTGCAGATAGGCTTTATTAACGCCACGGCTCCTGAGGGTCATAGAACTCCGTCGGGGCTGCGGCCTTGACACAAAGGGCTTTTAGGAACATGGGTGGTTTTTGGTTTTTAGTCAGTAGAAGTCTGACACTCCCAACTGGAGAGCGGGAGGAATTTATGAAATGCTAGCGGACGTCACGCGGTTTCACCCGCGTAGTTCCTGTTCCCGTGAGAACCATCATCATCAGCCTATAACGTTCCCACTGCAGGGACTCAGGCCTCCTCTCTAGGAGAGGGATTGGCTATGATCCACCACGCGGGCCCAGTGCGGATTGTAGATGTCACATGTCTTCGAATTTTTTGGTTCTAAGACATGCCGGTTTCCTCACGATGTTTTCCCGTGGGAATACAGGGATAAAAAGCCTAGCCTATGTCACCCGAGAATAGTGTAGCTTCCCAATGGTGAAAGAATTTTTGAAATCGGTTCAGTAGTTTTTAAGTTTATTCATTACAAACATGCACACACACAAAAATACAAATATTTCCTCTTTATAATATTAGTGTAGATGGTGAGGCAATCGACATAGGTATTTTAGAATCAATTATATTATTAGTATTATAGCTAGCCTATGTTGTCCCACTGCTGAGCAAAGGCCTCCCTCCATTCTTTCCAACGGTCACGATTCTGTGCAACGTCTCTCCAATTCTCAAGGAAGACATCAAGTTCGTCCCGCCATTAGAATCAATAATAAAAAAAGAATTATGTAGTATTAAAGTCCGCTTGAATACATATCTGAGTGCCTGGCATACCTACCGATAATTGTATAGTATAAAATGGCAAGAAAAGTGTAATTATTATGTAGTACATAGTTTATTTTGTTGTGTTTGAAACCTAGTACAAGATAAAGGTTTATTCAAAATGAAACTACTTTGTTTTCTTGTAATTTTAACTGCAGGATTTGTCTACGGTTATCACATGGGTAAATTTGAAAACAATATTTTAAATAATTTAAAATGGGGTGAGGTCCGAGTGCTCATATCCTGTTCAGCTCATATCCTGTTCAAGGTTCCTCGTATTGGTTGACGCTTCTCGTGACCCAAGCGCTGGCTTTTACTTTAGCCAGAGGCTAAGTGTTGCCATACAACGTGGCCATGGCGCTATACTAGCCTGTAATCCCCGAAGGGTTAGGCAGAGGTGTACCTAATAGTACACCCACATTTCGCCAGTTACGAGTATGTTTAAGTCCCACGTAATAGGGGGCGAGCCTATTGCCATCAACCGGGCACAAATCCAGACGCTCTTGGGCGTAGCGGAAGGGAGTGTCAGACTTCTACTGACTAAAAACCACCCGGTATCTCTTTCAAACAACCCGCTGCCCCGGCAGACAATTTGTATCCTAGCACTGAATATTTCATTTTATAAACCATTGCAGCACTTTCTATTATATTTTTAATTTATTTATTCTTTTTTCAGACGCTGTTTGCTATCAACGTGTTAAGCCAGGCTTATGTCGCGGCTATTTTCCTAGGTATGTCCTTATTTGTTTTTACTAAGTGTCAAAAAAAACGTCAAATTCATTAAAGTCCTCTCACAAAAATATTACCTTTGGTTTTGCAATTTACTATCCTTTCTTTGGGCTTGTGGTCGCAAGCGCGACTGCTGTGCATAGGTCCTGGGTTCAATTCTCAGGTCGGGCAAAGTGTTATTGGGTTTTTATATAGGGTGTAAAAGTACCCTTAATGCAAACGAAGGGCACTTGTTCTCCCCACCACTGCGATCATTTTTTTGTTCTAGACCATACCTGGGAACCTCCTAGTTTCGGAGATATTGGGGGTCAAAGTTCCAAATTTTTCACAGCTGTTTTTGTAAATACTAGTTTTTCAGGTTATAACTTTACTTAAATTACCTCCATGACCCGTTTAATATTCAAAGCATCCACTAGCACAATGTTTTAACAGTGCTACATTGAGTTTTACCATAAAATGTGATTTTTGACCCAAAAAAAAAGTCGTTTCCCAGCAAAAATGTTTGCGTAGGGGTACTTAGTTTGATGTACAGAATGCTTGGTTGACGGCTGTGTGATGGGTTGATTTACACCCTGTATACACGTACATCATAGTCAAATTATAATTATAAGCGGAATACGACGTGGATGCTACTCAGAAATGCTCTACTCAAGTAGGTCATTTCTTATTAACATAAATGCTATGATTTTTGATTTTCAATCATGACTGAACAATAAATTAACACTAAAATAAAAGCTCGCAATTGAGAGGGAACAGGGCGCGCAAGGATGAGTTTTAAAGAAACTTACCGTCACGTTGTGTCAAGACTAAGCTGCCACTGCATAGTGCGATTTTTTCGAAATTTCGTTTTCCTCTTTTCTCCTCTAAAACTGAGCTGATTCTAATTTATAACATCACGCGTGTAATCCCCGAAAGGTTAGGCAGAGGTGTGTCTTATAGCATACCCACATTTCGCCGCCAGTTATGTTTAAGTCCCATGTAATAGATGAAATGACGGCACGGTTGGCGCAGTGGCTGAAGCAATGGACTGCTACGCTGCGTGTCGCGGGTTCGATCCCCGCACGGAACAAATATTTGTATAACCTACAGATAGTTGTTCCGGGTCTGGGTATTTGTGTATGTGACTTTAAATGTTTGTGAACGCACCCACGATACAGGAGAAATTCCTAGTGAGGGGCAACGTCTTAAAAAAAAAAAAAAAAATAGGGGGTGGGGGTGTCAGAGTTTTCATGCCACATATAATATAGGCTTCTAACACAATTATAATACGAGAAATATCTCGCAGGCATGCTGGTTCCACGCGCGCCTCAAAGAGATACCGCGGCCTCGACTTGAAGGGCTAAGAAGGAACATGGGTGCTTTTTAGTCAGTAGAAGTCTGACACTCCCTTTCGCTCTGCCCAAGAGCGGGAGGGGTTATTTGATGATTTCCCACACCCCAAAAAACAAAAAAGGGGGTAAGCCTATTGCCAACAACCGGGCACAAATCCAGATTCCGTGGCTGCTACTGAGAAATTCCTGATGGGAAAACTCAACAACAATTTATAGACCATTATTTATACTGAAAACGGGATATTTACCATGTTTACTGATTGTTTCGAGTTCCCAATATTAACAATTTATAGAGTCTGTAAAGCCAGGCATTAGGATCAATTTTGGCAATATTTGAATGTTTATTTGTCTTACAGATACGCATACAACTGTACTTCACGTCACTGCGAAGAGTTCATCTATGGTGGTTGTCAAGGAAATCAGAACAATTTTATGACGAAGGAAGAGTGTTGTGAAGCTTGCCATTGTCTTTGTGATTAAGAATCAGTCAACCCGGTGCGGACAAAGGCTGCGGATACCGGACATGTCCGGTATCTTGGTGTCCGCAATTGCACCCCTTACGGGTTTAAACGAATCTTAAGGGAGTCCTGAAAACATTTAGTATTATAATGGGTGTAAAAGTACCCTTAACGCAAACGAAGGGCATTGCTCTCCCCACTACTGCGATCATTTTTTTGTTCTAGACCATACCTGGGAACCTCCTAGTTACGGAGATATTGGGGGTCAAAGTTCCAAATTTTTCACAGCTGTTTTTGTAAATACTAGTATTTCAGGTTTTAACTTTATTTCAATTACCTCCATGACCCGTTTACTATCCAAAGCATCCACTAGCACAATGTTTTAAGAGTGCTACTTTGAGTTTTATCGTAAAATGTGATTTTTGACCCCAAAAAAAAAAGTCATTTCCCAGCAAAAATTTTTGCGTAGGGGTACTTAGTTTGATGTACAGAATGCTTGGTTGACGGATGCGTGAAGGGTTCGTTTACACCCTGTATTTAAAATAATATTGTTGTTATTGTCATGTATCTGCG
Source organism: Diarsia brunnea (assembly GCA_949774965.1). Classification (NCBI taxonomy): domain Eukaryota; kingdom Metazoa; phylum Arthropoda; class Insecta; order Lepidoptera; family Noctuidae; genus Diarsia; species Diarsia brunnea. Next base: position 4,487,809 of record OX459023.1, read on the forward strand.
ACAAATAAATACTTTTTCTTTCTTATTGTTTGATTTTATTTTGTTTTACATTTCGATTTGTTGATTGTTGATGCGACAAGGTAGCCCGCGAAATTCGATTTTTCTTACGTTTAATTTAAATTTAATAGGATTCGCGACCGTAACAAATGTGACTTTATTGAGTAGTAATAATTAAAATCACCAATACAATCCTCTCAGTTCATAAAAGTTCCTTGAGTAACTATTTGATGAAAAAGAGACGGAGAATTTTATTTTGTAAGTTATTGTGATCCAAGGAATGTAATAGGGGCGACCCTATTGCCATCAACCTGGATCAAATCCAGGCTCCACGACTGGTAAAGAAAAATAATAGTAGTCGAAGGTAATTATTATAAGGTTTCTCGTATTATAACCTGCTTAGGGCCACATAGCCTGTCCTTTAGCAAATAGTGACTTTCTTAAATCAATTACTGCTCTAACTAGAGTGCACCCAAGGATCAATTATAATGTTTTCGTAATTATAACATTTGTATCAAAGTACCTACATAAAAGAAAAACATATTTTTGAAACTAATTGGATTAAAGGAAGGTGAGGAGTGAAGTGCGAATTTATAAAAGTGATTCCTAATAACTTTATCTTTATTTTATTGTGTTACGAAGGCTTACAGCGTACATAAATATTCTCAAACTAATAACACAGCATAATTTTAATAACTAAGCTAAGCCTAATATAACAATAAAAAGCACGACTTAATTTTAGATTAATTAAGTAGGTACCTGCTTTATTGGTAAATTAAGCAGGCATGACCACTATTCAAATTAATAAAAACAAGCAAATTTTATACAAGAAAGTACTAATTGACGCTGAGCAGCTTGCAAACAAATCGATTGATGGTTGATCGTTTATTAGAACTTGTTAAATGCTTTGGTTTGATTGAGTGAAGCATGTAATAATTGTGACGGTGAACTCGCTCGCATGAGCGCAAAGAGCATCAAGCAAGCAATCCTGTCGGAGAAGCGGGTCCTGTCGGGGCTGCCAGTTGTTCCTGTCGGAGCTGCGGGTTGTTCCTGTCGGGGCTGCGGGTTGTTCGAAAGAGATACCGCGGCCTCAGACACAAAGGGCTAAGAAGGAACATGGGTGGTTTTTAGTCAGTAGAAGTCGAACACTCTCGAAGTGGGAGCTCGTAGCTTAATAAGAACTGCCACTCGGGTCGATCTTTAGGTAAAGCTGTGCTTGCCTAGGTCGGTCTGTGGATGGGATACCGAGTTTCCTCCGTGTCTCGGAAAGCACGTTAAGCTGTTGGTCCCGGCTGCCATATATAGATCTTTGGCAGTCGTTACAGGTAGTCAGTGACCTGAAATTCTGACATCCAGTCTTACCAAAGAGTATCGTGTTACCTAGTATTAACTGGGTTGTGGAGGTCAGATAGGCAGTCGCTCCATGTAAAATACTGGTACTCAGCTGCATCCGTATAAATATTTAATAAATATTTGTATGGCTGAAAGGCCGAATATAGTGGAACAAATTTATTATGTACTTCAAGAACTCATGTAAAAAACCTATATTCCCGCAAACAAATCATTCATTCATTCATTCATTCATCCGGTTAGCCCTGAAGCCGACCACAACATAGTTGGGAAAAGGCTAGGCTGATGATGAGAAGTCGAACACTCTGTACCGCTCCACCCAGAGCAGGAGAAGTCATTTGATGATTTCCTACCCTCCAAAATTTTCAGATGCAGATTTTGCAAGCGAGAACATCGAGGTGGAATATTCAGGGATAGCTTAAAAAGATGTTCAGGACATTCAATCCTTGATTGTGCTATTTTCACTAGGAACCGTATATCAGTATACCTACATTTCTCCGTGTTATAAGTGGAAATAAATCGGACCGAAAGCATCGTTTATTGTAACTCAGATAAGGGATTTTTGTTACCTAGGTATCTCGTATTCAATGCACCGCATAATTCGAATTCCTTTGAGTACCGTAATCGAGGTGACTGCGAACGTAATCACAATATAGAATTGTCAGGGTTAACATTCTCTTAAACGAACTGATATTAATATTACGGATAATGATTCCCACAGGGACGAATTTTGCCAATATGGTCAAAATGACACATGGTGAGGTTACTGTCTAGAATAACATACATAAAAAAAAAAAAAAAAAAAAATACATACACACGAACATATAACCTCCTCCTTTTTTGAAGTCGGTTAAAAATAGTAAGATAGAGACTGATTTGCGGTTAAGTAATTGAATATATCTGATAGGTTCTTCCGGGTGAAGGTAACTGACCATTTAGATACATTAAGATCTAATTTATTTATTCAATAATAGTAAACTTCTTCTTTTCGTGTCGATTTTACTTCCATATTATACGGTTTGGACCCAGTAGGTAGCCACGTTTGCCTGGCTCCCGGCAGTGAAATGCAGCCAGGCAAACGTGGCTTCTTGGGGCTTCAAAAAGTCGTGAGGTGGTGGGCATCGCTCTTGCAATAGCTTGCTGCGTACTTTAATTGCCTGAGTGGACCGTAGGAAGCTTTTACGGCTCTTTACTCTGCTCGCGGTAGTTGTGTGGCCGTAGAGAGGATGTCGGGAATCGGATTCTTGGATCTTTTTTTCCAGCGCGCATGGGATATCTCTTCGTACAACAGGTGGTGCGATACCCGCTAGCGGGTAGAGTTTGTTGAGAAGTGTCGGTTTTAAGAAGCCCCATATCATACAGACAGATACAGTATCTACTTGCTTTGTGTGAGCGGATCGGTGCCACACTGGGCACGCAAATTCTCCAGCAGAAAATCATAAAGACATGCCGGTTGTTCGAAGAACATCAGGTGCTGCTTCCTAGCTAGTAGAAACCAGACGACGACGATGTAGCAAATTGTTTCGGGTCCCAACCTTCTGTTTTGCACTATGACAGTGTCACAAGTACGTCAAGATCCTGTCCAGCGTGACACCTGGATACTTTGGATTCGGGCAGTGTTCTACATTAGTACCTCGCCACGAGATCTTGAGTGTCCGGTTTGAATATCCATTGCGGAGGTGGAATGAATGCCCACGACTGTGTCTTTGACTGATTCGGCCGTAGAGCATTATTGTCATAGTATTTCTCTAGTACATCAAGTACCTCTGTCAATTTTTGCTCGACATCTTCAAAGGATGGTGATTGCGTCGCAAGTGTCAGTCAAGTTAGGTTGGTCGTTAGCATAGATGTAAAAAGCATTGGAGCAAACACACTGCCTTGAGGAACACCGTTTATTTGCCGTCGCCATCTACTCTTACCAGATTGAAAGTGACCCTGAAAACGGCAGTTGTGCAAGAGTTCACTTAGTATGTGCACAAAGACCAGCATTGCTATTGCGTAACTTTTTAAATGTCAGTGGCTATCATAGTGTCCATCGATCAACTGTCAAATGGTTATGATTTGGTACAAAATGGAACCATTTAAGACGGCACGGTTGGCGCAGTGGCTGAGCAATTGGACTGCTGCGCTGCGTGTCGCGGGTTCGATCCCCGCACGGAACAAATATTTGTATGGCCTGCAGATAGTTGTTTCGGGTCTGGGTATTTGTGTATGTGACTTTATATGTTTGTAAACGCACCCACGATACAGGAGACATTCCTAGTGTGGGGCCACGTTTTTTTTTAAATAAAAAAAAAATAAAAAAAATTGACAGTTATATGATAACATGGGTGGTTTTTAGTCTTCCAATGACTAAAAACCACCCATGTTCTTTCTTAGCCCTTTGTGTCGAGGCCACGGTCATTCGAACAACCCGCAGCCCAGGGCGTCGCCCCTTGCGGGCGGGCCCTTTCACTGTTGCTGACATCTCTTTGAGGCGCGCCGTCGACACGGCCTGTCGTAGTCGTAAGACGGACGGATGGTGAGCTAGCCTACTACTCACCGTCCACAGAGCCGCGCCTACGGTACCTCATTTGTTAAATTATGATGATTATTTCTGAAGTTACGAATGAACAGTCACCTGTTCCCTATATACAGGTCCAAATCATAACCCTCATTAATTGCGTCGGGTAAGAAATCCTAACCCTCTATCTAACAAACAAACGACACATACAACACAATCATTCAATACAACATAATTTCAATTATTAATTATCCTTCCTCGATAACTAAAAGATAAATAATTGAGTTACCACAGTTTTTTGAGGGCGGGTGAAATGTACTTACAATTAATTTTGCATAGCTATCAAGTTGAGACAGCTGCAATGTTTTTGTTGATTACTTTTGATATCAGTTGGTTTTTAGCAGGGCTGTATTAAAGAAAATATATAAAACTCACACCTTTTTTACAAGGGGCTAGACAAAAACTGTAGAATTCCATCTAGTCCTTTTTCACTAATATCATTCCTCACACAATCCATCCATCTTTTCTTTCGCCTACGACTCCCTTTACATCCTTATTTATTTATTTTACTATTTATGTACACACAGTAGATAGCACAGGAAAATATCCTTCGTTTTTTAGTAACATGCGTTTACACTCTCCTCCATGTCCAACTTTCTCTAATATACTTATCAATTCTTGCCACTCCACACATCCATCCATACTGTAAAGTATCGGATTGAATTGTGCATGACTATGGTCTACATAATATTTTAAAGGCTTCCTAAATTCGCCCCTGGAGGCCCCCAAAATTCTTTAATATAAAAGATACGAGTGCATCTTAACAGGTATAGGATAGCGTATTCTGTTGTGTCTGAAAAGTTGTTTAGAAGACAACGTTTATTCAAAATGAAACTATATTGTTTTCTTGTTATTTTATTTCTGGGAGTTGTCTCCGCAAATCACATGGGTAAGTTTGAAACACAATTTTTTATCGATCATCATCATCAATTGAATTTCTTGGTCGGTGCGGAATGTCTTCATCACCCACACTTCACTATAATTGCCTACTCGTGTTCCATACAGGATGGTGCCGACAATACGACAATAAATGAAACCACTGGTAGTTCCAGTTCATAGGAACATTTTTAAACTATCAAATAAATCCTAACACCGTCGTGGTGCCGACAATACGACACTAATCTACATAAATATCTTTGCCAAATTCGTTTGTTACATTTTATTTCCACACGTTAATCGGTGCAAATTATTCCTAAGGTTAGTAAACCAATATTTTGTTTGTAAATTGTAATGTATTTCGTTTACAGTTTTATTTTGGTGTTAAGATTTATTTAATAGTTTAATAATGTTCCTATGAACTAGAACTACCAGTGGTTTCATTTATTGTCGTATTGTCGGCACCACCCTGTTGTATATCTATATATCCATATCCATATATTATATAAAATATATCCAGTATTATTATCTACTGTTTGCTACGCAAAGCCCACACGGTCCAAATTATGAGCATCATGTTTTTTTCCTGGATTCAGAATAATATAAGTACTGAATGTGTTCCTTCCACCCCGTATTTTCATTTCTAATGTTATCCATTCGCGTCAGACCACCATTTTAAATTAGTTTAAAGGTATTTTACTTTTTTGAAATAAGAATCGGAGTTACTAAAATTAAATATCAATAAGAAAATAATAATAAAAAAAAAATCTTTTTATTTCAGACATTTTGGACATAATAATAATCAATTGAATTGTATTCTCATAAGTTACTATCGTATCACTGAATATTCCGTTTTGGAAACTATTTCAAGTCTGTGTAATTTGTTTTTATAGGTAATTTTGTTTTGTTTTTTTCAGCATCTGTTTGTTCGCAACCAATCAAAAGAGGGATGTGTCTCGCTTACTTTCCGAGGTACGTTCTTATTTACACAACATGACGACTGTAATCCCCGAAGGGTCCGGCAGAGGTATTACTCATTAGTACACCCACCTACGCCAGTTATGTTTAAGTCCCATGTAATAGGGGGCGAGCCTATTGCCATCAACCGGGCACAAATCCAGACTCCGTGGCTGTTACTGATAATTTCAATAACACACACCCCGACCTGAAAATCGGACCCAGGTCCTCATACACCCGTCGGGGCTGCGGGTTATTCGCAAGAGATACCGCGGCCTCGACATGAAGGGCTAAGAAGGAACATGGGTGGTTTTTAGTCAGTAGAACTCTGACATCCCTTTCGCTTTGCCCAAGAGCGGGAGGGGTTATTTGATGATTTTCCACCCGCCAAGAAAAAAAAAGGTCTTCATACAAGTAGACGCGCTTTTTTGTGCTTCTAAGTGAATGGCATTACATCTGGTTAGACACGCAGATGGCAGGTAGGTAAGGTCTTAATCGAATGGTGGCCAAGGTTGGGTTACAGAAACAGGGCCGCCATAAAGCGTGTTGGGTTGATGACATTGCCAAAAACACGGGAAACACATAGATAACGGATGCACCGAATCGAAAAGTAAAGCAAAAGAAAGGGTGTGCAGACCCAGTTGTGGGTTATTTCGTGCAGAAATAATGACGATGATAAAGTGAATTCCTTCTTTGAATGGAAACAATGAAAAGTACACAGAAAATAAATAATAACCACCACCGCCTCTCTGCCACAGTATATTTATACTGCTGCCTGCCTCGTTGGTCTAGTGGTCGTAAGCGCGACTGCTGAGCATGAGGTCCTTGCGATTCCCGGGTCGGGCAAAGTGTTATTGGCTTTTTCCATCAGGAATTTATCAGTAACAGCTACGGAGTCTGGATTTGTGCCCGGTTGATGGCAAATAGGCTCGCCCCCTATTACATGGGACTTAAACATAACTGGCGAAATGTGGGTGTACTATTAGGTACACCTCTGCCTAACCCTTCGGGGATTACAGGCGCGATGTTATGTTATGTTATATTTATACTGTGTCTCTGCTAAGTAATAATTAATCTAATTATAAGCTTCTCATTTTATTTACCCAATACTCAACACTATTGTATTCTAAGAATACAGTAAAGTATTGAATATTGGTAATTTACCTACGCAGTCATCAAAGTTAAGTCGCCAACAATATCGAGCTTCCTATGTTCCACGAAAGCACGATAAGCCGTTGGTCATTTGAGTGAAAAACGACAATTATAGGTACAGTACAGTACCCGGCGATAAATATTGCACATCGACCTTTGGAAAGAGACAATCGGCTAATTTCGGCTTCGTAGAGCGTTATCTCTGTCACACGAAATACAAACAGTCCGGTATCTATTAGGAGCTGTTAAAACAATTATGATTTGCTTCTTTTGATAATTCTTTTTATTCTTTGTATAAAATACACCAATTTCCAAAGGTCGATGTGCAATATTTATCGCCGGGTACTGTACTTCTAATTTGTTTTTCAGATACGGATACAACTGTACTACACGCCAATGCCAAGAATTCGTCTATGGTGGCTGTCAAGGAAATGATAACAATTTCTTGACGAAGGAAGCCTGTTGTGAAGCATGCCATTGTCGTTGTTAAGAATCAGTCATCCGGTGCGGACAAACTGCAGACACACTGCCAACATCGTTCCCTATAAAATCACAACATCATTTCCTTTTTTTTGGAGGTTGGGAAATCATCAAATGACTCCTCCCGCTCTGGGCGGAGCGACGGGGAGTGTCAGACTTATACTGACTAAAAACCACCCATGTTCCTTCTTAGCCCTTTGTGCCCGGGGCCGCGGTATGTCTTTCGAACAACCCGCAGCCCCGACAGGACAACATCACTCCCTAAGGCCAATTAGTCCTCTTCCAAGGTTAGGTGAAGATATCACTTTGGTACTCGCACAACGAACGCCTTAAAGTTGACCGCCGTGATAGTAAACTATAATACAGCGCCATCTATGAGACAGATGAAGAACTAACATCAACAGTCTAGAATCGTACAGTTTGAGAGCATTCACACAGAGCAGCTTGATATTTTTTACATGTCACTACACGTTAGGTTTGCTGTCAAGAATTCTCGGCAACAAAAGAAGTGTCATGTAGAAATAAATCTTGTTACAGTGATTCAAAACTCTGTTTTAAACGTGATAGAAAATCTGCCCTCCTCTCCCAGCCGGTCTGTGTGAACGGATCCTTAAAGTTGACGTTGACTGCCGTGATACTACACTGAAGCACTACAGCGCCATCTATGTGACAGATAAAGAACTAACATAACTGCCCTCGTAACAGCAAATGCAGTAAGTTTGCATAATGCAGAAATAGAGAGAATTAATGTTAAGACAAAGAAGGAGAAAATTTATACATCAAGCGAACGCACGCCCACATACGGTGTTCCTCAAGGCAGTGTACTCGGAGTTTTATTATTTATTATATATATCAATGACCTCCCTAGTGCTATTGACCACCCCATGACTCTCTTTGCCGACGACAGCACTATGACCGAAACATGTAAAAATAAAGAAATATATGAAAGTGACATAAATGAATCTTTGACATCAATAATATCGTGGTTAAATAGGAACAACTTACAAATAAATCTGGACAAGACGACTATAATGCATTTTAGGCAACGGACCCAGTCTAACGACGTGAACGCAGTTTACCAGGACACTGTAATTAATAAAGTTGACGACACAAAATTCCTAGGCATAATCATTGACTCTAAATTGAACTGGAAGGCACACATCGAATATCTAAGTAAACGGCTGAGCTCCTCTGCATACGCCTTATATAAACTGTCCCAAGAGTTAAACGCAGACGCTTTAGTAACAGCCTACCATGGTCTAGTGGCATCGTTATTGCGCTATGGTATTCTATTTTGGGGGAATTCCACGAATAAAGTTGTAGAGTTTATGGCCCAAAAGAGATGTATTCGTGCGATGTTTAAATTAAAGTCGACCGACAGCTGTGTACCATTATTTAAAAAACATAAATTGTTAACTCAGCCATCTCTGTATATTTTTGAAATTGCGGTATTTGTTAGGGTAAACCAAATTTTATTTGCACGATTAGGTGACACCTTCCCCCGAAACAGACGTGGCAATAACCAACTGTGTTTGCATTCGTCGAAAACTGCTCTATTGGGTAAAAGCGTTTTCTGTTTGGCCCCTAAAATTTATAATAAAATACCTCAGTCTTATAAAACGTTGCCAGTCAATTTATTTAAAAAAAAGATTCGTGATTTACTAACAGACAAATGCTAAATAAAATATTTATAACTTTTTGAATGACAGACACTATTTGACATTTTGTATTTTTCATATATTTTATTTTATTTCTTATTTTGTACATTATTTGACATTTATTATTTCTCTTAAATTTTTATGACATTTTATGACTTTTACTGACTTGTTTATTTTGTATTATAAATTTTGTTTTTTGTTTATTGTTAATTTTATAAATTTGTACGCCTTACGGGTGAAACATGTACTCGTACTACGGAATATTTTTTTTTAATGTAACATCCTGCATGCATAACTTGCATGTATACACATGTTTGGACAAATAAAATGATCTTTATCTTTATCTTTAAAATGTCGGTTTGGAAAAAAACGTGCCTGAGTAATAATTTCACACGAAATGCTGCATTTTTATTTACTATTTTACTGTGTCTCAGCCGTCCAAACAAAATAAAAATAATTCTACTTGTACTTTAAAGTCTTGAGATGTCATGTTTGTGAAAAATGCAAAATAATAAAAATGACGATTACTGCATTAAAATTTGCTTATTCTTATCGTGTGGGTAGTAAAGGTCTAACGATCCCACACACCCTAGTATCAGAGTTTCTAAACCACTTCAAGGGCCTCTGACATGGTTTGACGACCGCCATTTGGCGGTCGGGAGCACCCGATACTCGGAATCATCTTTTAATCAGACAATCAAGTGATTCAAGCCTGAAATGTCCTAGCCAAACTGGAAACAACTTTACAAAGTATGCTCCCGTGGGAATCAAACCCACGGCCACCGGGTCACGAGGCAAACGCCTAAACCATTCGACTACGGAGACAGTTACTGCATTTGCTGTTACGAGGGCAGAACTTTCAGCCAACAGCCCACCATACACAACACCTGTCTATTCGGAGGGTCCTCGACTATTCTATGAGAGATGAAGAACATCACACCATGTTCTTCATACCCCGATAACCGGTACCCCATTGCCTGCAATTTCCCCGTACCACCTACAGTACCCGGCGATAAATATTGCACATCGACCTTTGGAAAGAGACAATCGGCTAATTTCGGCTTCGTAGAGCGTTATCTCTGTCGCACGAAATACAAACAGTCCGGTATCTATTAAGAGCTGTTAAAACAATTATGATTTGCTTCTTTTGATAATTCTTTTTATTCTTTGTTTAAAATACAATAATTTCGAAAGGTCGATGTGCAATATTTATCGCCGGGTACTGTACTGTTTTGACCAAATTTCAAGCGAGCCCTGACAATATTAAGTGTTATGTTGTTTTAATATTGTTCGGTTTTATTTTGTTTATTAAATTTTATGTATTGATTAAGTGTTCGTTTTATTTGTTTGGGAAAACTGCAATATCTAATACCACTAGTATACCAATAAAAGTTAGAACTGAACAATGCTGTGTGGCGGTAGAAATAATCCTCGAAGTGTTAGGTAAAGGTGTAGCTTAAACACGTAGTACACCCACCAGTTATGTGTAGGTCTCATGAAATAGGCAAACCCAACCTTTTTTTAATTTTTTGGCGGGTGAAAAATCATCAAATAACCCTTCCCGCTCTTGAGCAGAGCGAAAGGGAGTGTCAGACTTCTACTGACTAAAAACCACCCATGTTCCTTCTTAGCCCTTTATGTCGACGCCGCGGTATCACTTGCGAACAACCCGCAGCCCCGACGGGAGGGTGTAGCTACCCTCCAGTTATGTTTAAGTCCCATGTAATAGGCAAACCCAACCTGGAAAACACTTTCCGTGGCTTCCTATGAAAACTTTCTGATAGAAAAACACAAAAACCCTCCGCCCGACCCAGAAGTCGAACCCAGGACCTCATGCTTAGCAGTCGCGCTTCCGACCAACGAGGTAGACAGCCCCCTACATGACGTAGGTAACTACGAGGGTCATTCAATAAATACTTAGCCTACAAAAAGTAAACGAAAATTTTGGAAAAGTGGCAATTTATTTTGTGTCCGTTTCGATTGCTCGGCCACATTGTCGTAGAAGTAAAACGACTACGTCAACATTACGAAGGAATTTGTAAAACACTAACAGTGCAAACCGCAAATTCGTAGATATAATATTCAGAAAGTTATAAAGCAATGTAGATTTTTAGAGGCGAAAAATGCTATTAAAAAGAAGCCGGTTTAATTAGCACCCATAATAATTTACATAAATGTGATTTAAGATTAGACAGTCATTAACCTTTCCAGTCATTAATCATTTGAAAGTAGATCCACGCAAGGCACAATGGCTTTTTAATCCTTTCTACAAAATATTTTTTCTTTATCTATATACTTATACTAATACTAGCTGACCCGCGCAACTTCGTCTGCATCACATAATATAGCTTTTAGCCTTTCTCGATAAATTGACTATTCAACATATTAACTTGAGTTAAATCGTACTCGTATCAAACAAAAAAAATTACCTTTCCTCTTTATAATACCTATTAGTTTAGATTTTCTTCGATTATATTATTAAAGTGACAATTACTATAGGTATCTCTTACTGTTAAATATACAGTAATCCATTGTACTTATAAACATTATGGTGCAGTAAATATTATGGTGCAGTAAATATTTTGAATTTGAATTTCTCCGGAGCCCCCGGAGACCAGAATCCCCACTTACCTACCGCACCGGACCGAATGACTGCCGCGCGCGTAATTATTTTGTCGCGCGGATATTTTGATATTGCGATATCTTCTAAGATAATTGTTTAAACTGTATAGAGTAAAGGGCACAAATATTCTATATTAAATTTCCGTGCTAACAAACATATTTATTTAGATATAGATTAATATCATATGGGTTAAATAAGCATCGCAAAATAGCATTCTTTTTAATCTAACATTTTAATAGTAAAAAATGGTTACAGTGAGTCAATATTAAAAGATATATATATGCTGTCGCGGACTTTTTTTTAGAAAATTTAAAGAGGAACAATTCTTTCATACATGATATTTTCCTAACTTAAACCGTTTTCGCAGCGCACGCAACGGAAGCTCTCAAAAAGGAATACCTTTTCCCGTTTTTGCAACATTTTTCATTTGTGCTCCGCTCCTATTGGACTTAGCGTGATGTTATATAGCCTAAAGCCTTCCTCGATAAGTGGACTATCCAACACTAAAAGAGTTTTTCGATTCCAACCAGTAGTTCCAGAGTTTACCCCGTTCAAACAAACAAACAAACAAACAAACAAACAAACTCTTCAGCTTTATAATATTAGTATAGATTATAAAGCTGAAGAGTTTGTTTGTTTGTTTGTTTGAACGGGGTAAACTCTGGAACTACTGGTTGGAATTGAAAAAATATTATAGTGTTGGATAGTCCATTTATCGAGGAAGGCTTTAGGCTATATAACATCACGCTATAATCAATAAGAGCGGAGCATAAATGAAAAATGTTGCAAAAACGGGAAAAGCCATTCCTTTTTGAGAGCTTCCGTTGCGTGCGCTTCGAAAACGGTTTAAGTTACGTAAATACCATGTATGAAGGAATTGTTCCTCTTTAAAAGTTCTAAAAAAAAGTCCGCGATAGCATATGTTTATCTTTTAAGATTGACTCACTGTAACCATTTTTTAATAATTAAATGTTAGGTTAAAAATAATGATATTTTGCGAAGCTTATTTAACCCATATGGTATTAATCTATATAAATGTGTTTGTTAGCACGGAAATTTAATATAAAATATTTGTGTCTTTTACTCCATACAGTTTAAACAAATATCTTAGAAGATATCGCAATGTAAAAATATACGGGCGACAAAATAATTACGCGCGCGGCAGTCATTCGATCCGATGCGGTAGGTACGTGGGGATTCTGGGAGCTCCGGTTGTTTACAAGTACAAGGTGTTACTGTATATTAAACAGTTAGAGATACCTATAGTAATTGTTACTTTAATAATATAATCGAAGCCAATCTAAACTAATAGGTATTATAAAGAGGAAAGGTAAGATTTTTTGTTTGTTACGAGTACGATTTAACTCAATTTAATATATTGGATAGTCGATTTATCTAGAAAGGTTATAAGCTATATTATGTGACGCGGACGAAGTTGCGTGGGTCAGCTAGTAATATCTATAAATCTTGGTCACCCTACTTTTAACTTGGATTATAGCATTTATGTGCTGTAGGTCGTGAAATCCAAACATTAGAGCTTTATGCATAGTGTCTACTAGGGCTTTCAATACCGGTATTACGGGATCCCGTAATACCGTGATCCCGGATTAAATATGGGCTTTTTTCAATACCGGTATTGACGCCTCAATACCGTGATCACGGTATTGCAAACATTACATGTCTTATCGATAATTTAATTGCATGTTTAAAATATAATAATGACACACGAAACGTTCAAAGAGACAGTGAGACAATGACTGATCTTAAACACGATATGAACATAGAAGAACCTTCTACTTCATTGAATACGAGCAGTGGAAATGATATCACACGCAGGTTTGACGATTTCCAGCCTTCGATTCAATCCGGCTTGTTTGGGAAACAAGCTGGATTCCGAAAAGGCTTTATTAACATAGACAGCATACATACGCTGCGTCGGGTTATACAAAAGACCGAAGAGTATAACCTGCCTCTCTGCTTAGCGTTTGTGGCCTACGAGAAACCCTGTGCTTCGATCCAGACTTAGGCTGTACTGCAGTGTCTCCAACGGTCCCAAATCGACTACAGGTACATCGCGGCGTTGAAGTGTGTGTACATAACCGCCACCATGTCAGTCCGACTTCAGGACCAGCAGGGCTATTGCGTATCTTTTTAAATGTCGGTGGCTATCATAATGTCCATCGATTATTTGTCAAACGGTTCTTTTTTGTACCAAACCATAACCATTTGTCAGTTAATCGATGGACACTATGATAGCCACTGACATTTAAAAAGATACGCTATAGCCCTGCTGATGTCGGAACCTATTTTTGTGTGAAAGGGAGACGTCATATCTCCGAAACTGTTCACATCTGCACTGGAGGATGTCTTCGAGGTTCTGGATTGGAGAGGACTTGGCATCAACGTCAATGGCGAGTACATCCCTCACCTTCGGTTTGCCGACGAAATAGTGGTCATGGCTGAGACCATGGAGGACCTCAGTAAAACGCTCGATGACCTCAGTAGGTCTTAAAATAAACATGGACAAAACCAAGATCATGTTTAATGTGTGGACATTAGTAACACCCACACCTTTCAAAATCGGAGACTCTGTACACTCGAAGTTGTGGACGATTATGTCTACCTGAGACAAATGGTGTAAATGGTCCAGTTAGGTAGGTGTAACTTCGAGGAAGAGTGGTAATCGTCGAATCCTACTTGGCTGGGTAGCATTCGGGCAGTTGCGCGATATCTTCTCGTACAAATAACCGCAGTGTCCCAAGACGAAAGTCATGACCAGTGTGTGTTGCCAATGATTAAATACGGTACCGAAACGTGGACGCTCACACACAATGGGCCTCATCAGAAAGTTCAAAGTCACCCAAAGGGCAATGGAGAGGGCTATGGTCAGAGTTTTCTTGCGGGATCAGAAACATCCAGCAAGAGCACCAAGGTTACCGACATATCCCGAAAAAATGCCAAACTTAGGTAGTGGGCAGGGCACATTGCTCGCAGAACAGATGGTCGATGGTGTCGAAAGTTTTGGAGTAGCGACCGCGAAATGAAAGACGTTGTGTTGGAAGGCCTCCCACAAGGTGGACCGATGACCTGGTGAAGGTTACGGGGACCCGCTGGATGCGCGCATGGGACCGGTCAATGTAGCGACACCTGAGGGAGGCCTATGTCCAGCAATGGACGTCTTTTGTCGATCATTAATGATGATGAGTAAAAATGAAGACACATCCATCCATTCCTATCGGCAGCTTAGAGATATTTACTGTATGTGGTACCTACGACTATTGAAGCAGAGCGTGCTTTTTTCAGTAGGCTATTGTGAATGATGGATAATAGCTAATTAAGCACTTACGTTTCTACAAATATTGATACCTATGTTGATTACATGAGACATTTCAATAATAATAAAAACGTATACTTTTTTGATATTTGTACTTTTCAAACTCTATCTGAAATGCCTTCCTACAAAAAGACTTGATAAAGTTTAGGTTTTGAATATGTTCCTAAATATTAGTCCTTTTTAATTAAACAATCAACCAATACCAAATTGATAAATCCGGGAGCTATTTATAAAAGGTATAATAAGAATAATAAAGACAGTTTTAAAAATAAAAACACGTACTTTAAAGGTTAGTAGGTAATACCGGTATTAATACCGTGATCACGGTATTGACCTCCAATACCGGTATTGATACCGGTATTGAAAACATCCGGTATTTGAAAGCCCTAGTGTCTACATTTTCTTCGAAATCGTATTAGTGATTAGCAAAAAGAATGGTATCTCTACTAAGTTTCGTTTAAGAGAACTACGTGGCCGCGCGGTCCTCCGCGTTTCAACCCCGCGGCCATAACTTCTAAGTACTGTAGCTCGTGAATTACAAACATTAGGCCTTTATTTATACTATCTACATTTTCTTCGAAATCGTATCAGTGGTTAACAAAAAGAATGGAACCTCTACTAAGCTCCGTTTGATAGAACTCCGTGGCCGCGCGGTCCTCCACGTTTCAACCGCGCGGCCATGGTTAAACCTTTATAACTTTCTGAATATTATATCTACGAATTTGCGGTTTGCACTGTTAGTGTTTTACAAATTCCTTCGTAATGTTGACGTAGTCGTTTTACTTCTACGACAATGTGGCCGAGCAATCGAAACGGACACATTTATTTTTCACCTCAGCACCTCAAACAAGCAGGTTTTGCTGTTTACAGACAGTGAGCAAAATTCGATTTTGCTGCGAGCGTGAGACAAAGTAACTTTTAAATTTTTTTTTTTAATACCGATAACTGTGCAGGTCTACTCACAAAATTCGAAAGATTTCAACTTCGTTTTGTTCTGTCACTTTCACTTTGATACGAAACAAGCGAGAGATAGAAACAAGTCGATTCGAATACAATAATAAAGTAATAATCTTCTTCTATATATATATATATATATATACATATAATAAATCTGTAGAAAAATATTTTTTGTACATCGAAAATATTTAAAAAAAAATTGTCAGGGTGTTAAAGTATAACCAACAGAACACATTTCCAGCATTTTTGGAATTTTTGTCTGTTTGTCTGTTTATCTGTTTGTCTGTTTCGATGACTAAGCATCACGTCAAATTTACGAAACGAATGTAGATAACTTTTATACATAAATATTGTGCGTAACTTGGGCTATTACTTAGTTTTTGTTTCATCGTAATCGGTGCTCTCTATCAAAAGATATATGCATTTATAGTTTTCAAGAAGAACTTATCATTATGGTCAAGAATGAGACAAGCAACGACATCTATTGAACGAATATGGTACTTATTAATAAATGCCTTCACAAGATAACTTCAAATAAGTAATGATAGCAAAAGGTACGTAGATATTAGTCTAAATGACGCTGTTTTCAAAATCTACATAGCCTAAACCCTAGTGTGTTTGATCGCTCTTTTTTAGCAGTTTATCTTCGTCTTCGACAGATGGCGTTATTCATTTGATGTCATTTTCTAAACCGCGGTGTTATTAAATAAACATATTATTATGTTTTATGAATAGTCAACAAATAAAGATTTACCAATTACACAGCTAAAAAAAAACTTTTTTGCAAAAAATAAAACCGACTTCAAAAACACAAAAAAGTGAAAAACACAAAAAAGTGAAAAATAAACTTCACAAGAAAAAGCAGCTTCTGAAGTCGGTGACATTTTGTTTGTTTGATTTCGTTTTCTTTGCCACCGACTTCAGAAGCTGCTTTTTCTTGTTTTATTTTTTGCAAAAAAGTTTTTTATTTTTCCATTTTTAGTTGTTCCCAAACAAATAATAGGTTTAATTTATCCTCAATAAATGGAACATTACATAATATCTTACTGTCCAAATCTGGGTGTACCTACACATCTGCGTACCCCCTCAGATCATACAGGCGTGATGTTACGTCATGATGTTGTATAAACAATAAACATCCAAGCGATTGCAGCAATCACGACAGATTTGCCGTCTATTTTTGAAGAGTTCTATTGTATATCTCCGAAGATCAGGATCAGATCTTCACCAAATTTAAATGGGACCACCTCAGGAGTATACTCTTTCAAATAAAAAAAGAATTTTGAGAATCGGTTCACAAATGGAGGAGAAATCAGGTAACATACATAAAAAAAAAAAAAAAAAAATACATACACACGAACATATAACCTCCTCCTTTTTTGAAGTCGGTTAAAAATACTATTTTTTTTAAACTAAATTAAAATTGGATAAAACCCACGGCATATTTTGTTTGTACCGTGTGGGAATCGAACCTGCGACACGCAGTGCTACTGTTAATCGTCCAGCCACTGCACCAAACATGTCTATAAATAGATGTGGTGTGTTGTTAGCCCTATGTGTCGAGGCCGCGGTATTTCTTTCGAACAACCCGCAGCCCCGACGGGCGTCGGTCCTTGGGAGCCCCTTCAATGTTGATATCCCTTTGAGACGCGCGTGGAACACGAACGCGCCTCCATCGTCATAGGACTGACGAACGATTAACTAGCCCGTTACTCACCGTTCACAGGCCCGCGCCTACGGTGGCCGGAAGCCATCACGTGGCCCCCGATCCCCGGAGCGTCTGGGAAGAGGGGTTGTGTCCCTCTTACGTTCACCTCTTTCGCTAGCATTACTGCTTCGCAGAAGGAGGTGACGGCGTTCCATTTCAGATTCGATGTCCCAGACTCGGTACAGGTACCTCTCGAAACAGCCTCTAATCCCCCCTTTTTTGCGGTTCGTAAATTATCAAATGACTCATCCCGCTCTGGGCGGAGCGGAAGAAAGTGTCAGACTTCTACTGACTAAAAAACACCCACGTTTCTTCTTAGCTCTTTGTGTTTCGGGGCCGTGGTATCTCTTGCGGACAACCGTCAGCCCCGGCAGACGACGGCAGCAACAATTAAGGGGCCCCAAAGGACCCCTTAATTGTTGCTGACATATCTTTGAGGCGCGCGTGGAACACGAACGCGCCAACGACAGTACCTGTCGACTATAATGTACCTGTTTCAAATTTCTTCAAGATCCGTTCGGCCGTTCTGACGTGGTTGATTAACGAACACCCATCCATCTAAACTTTAGTATTAGACATAGTCAGTACTTTGCATTACCCTCTTCTTGTTTTCTACAGCGGCAGTAAGTTAACGCAGGGCAATGATTTAACGTACTTTTATCTAAGCGACGCATTTTAGTTTCCGACAAGCACGCGAACGAAGTCGCGGGCACAGCTAGTAATAAATAAATATGAGTGAATCCAGTGACGAAGTCTGCTATTTAACACCCGAAGAAATGAAGAATAATGTAAAAGATGCAGAATTAAGTTTCCTGCCTGAAAAATCTCGCGAAAAATATCTGAAAGCATACCATGTCTTCAATGAATGGAGATTTACAAAGGGCGCAAGCAGTTTTTCGGAGACGGTGTTGCTATCATATTTTTTAGATTTATCACAGACGAGGCGATATCTACAATGTGGAGTATTTACTCAATGTTGAAAGCTACTTTAAAACCAAAACATAACGTGCATATTGAAACATACGCAAAACGCGTATCTTTTCTAAAAAGAATGTCAGTTGGGCATAAGGCTAATTTTATTGAATTGGTACGTCTACCTACAATGTTAATTATTTTGATTCACAATAAATAGTTATTTCAATCTATTCCTGTTTATTATTTTATCTCCTAAAGTGTTCTCGCTGCTGAAGTGAAAAGTTATGTGTGTTACACGAGAGCAAAGTTTTTTTGCATCTCGTGCCTTTGAATCCCTCGCCACACTCAGGATTCAACTTTAGAATCACTCGCTACGCTCGTGATTCAACTATAGAATCCTTCGCTTACTCGGGATTCAAAATCAACACTCGCAGCAAAAACCCACTTTGCTCTCTTGTTGCACAAATAACTATTTCAACATAGTCTCCTTTTAGTTCGATACACTTAGCCCAGCGATGCTCCAACTTTTTTAACCCGTCCGAAAAATAGTTTTTGTCAAACTCTGCAAAATAGGCCTCCGTGGCGGTGATGACCTCCTCATTTGATCCATATCTATTCCCGGCGAGTGATTTTTTCAGATTAGGAAACAGAAAGAAGTCACAAGGGGCCAAATCTAGAGAATACGGTGGATGGGGCAGCAATTCGTAGCGTAATTCGACCAATTTGGCCATGGCAACGGCAGACGTGTGAACCGGTGCGTTGTCGTGGTGAAACAGAACTTTTTTCTTCACCAGGTGGGGTCGTTTTTTCTTTAATTCGGCGTCGAATCGGCCCAATAACTCGGCATAGTAAGGCCCTGTAATTGTTTTACCCTTCTCGAGGTAATCGATGTAGATCACACCTTGTGAATCCCAGAAAACGGTGGCCATAACTTTTCCGGCCGATTTTACAGTTTTCGCCTTCTTTGGAGCACGTTCCCCGGTCTGGATCCATTGTTTTGATCGCTCCTTGGTCTCTGGTGTGTACCAGTGGATCCAGGTTTCATCGACGGTCACAAAACGACGCAAAAACTCCGCTGGATTCCGCTTAAACAGCGCCAAACACGTCTCCGATGTGGTCTCACGGTTGCGCTTGTTTTCCGGTGTGAGTAAATGCGGCACCCATCGCGCCGACAGCTTTCTTATGCCGAGTTCCTCGTGAAGAATATGATGCACTGTTCCTTCTGAAATGCCTACAGTCTCAGCTAGCTTTCGAACCTTCAATCGGCGATCTGCCAATACGAGTAGCAGCTGTTTTCGGTGCACCTGGACGTGGTTCATCAAAAACCGACGTACGGCCACGTGCAAACTCGTTGAACCAATTCTGGACGGTGGCCGTCGATGGAGAAGAGTCACCGTACACAGCATCCAAGCGTTCTTTGATTTCGATGCGCGTTTTCCCTTCCAAAAATAGGAATCGAATCACCGAACGATATTGCTCTTTTTCCATTTTTGTAAAACCGATCGACACGTTCGCTTCCGTAAGTTGTCAAATTATAACTAATGAAGGGATTGGAATGAAAATTTGAAAAAAGAATTAAAAAAGAATGTGCTACACTGTGGTAAAACTCTTTTGAAACTACAGCGCCCTCTGGCGATGAGGCTAGGTACTTATTGAATGCACCTCGTACCTACGTCATAATGTTTGAAAATGATGTTTAATCTGTCAGTAACTGAACAAGCTGTTCCTCACGAGTAACCATCTGAGGGACAGCTTGTATTGCATCTGTAGCGCGTGTCGTGATCGTTTCCTGAAGTGAGCGTTTGCCTTTATAACGGGGAACTGTTACACCGTAGTGTAGCATTGCCGGGGCTGGGCGATTGACTGCTGCGCTGCCTGTCGCGGTTTCAATCCCCACACGGAACATTACACATATTTGTATATGAGTGTAATGTTAAAAGCGTAATCACTATACAGGAGAAATTACTAGTGTGCGGAATTTTAAGTAACTAATTAATTTTGCTACTTAGGTGAAACACAAATTCATGAACGGTTGGTAATGCGAAACGGTTTGGTCTGATAGACATCCACCGACAGCTCGCCGGAAACATCCCTGTATAGGTACGCTAGTACAGGTTGCTCTAACATATTTTTCAGTTTTCATCTTATAACGGAACTGCTATTTGAGTGCGCGATTACATTCCGATTGCGAGTCTGCCTGTCGCAACGAATTGTTTTATGCATTATGCAGAAATGTTTAGCTGGTGTCTCTCCGGTATATTATCTAGGTTCTTTTTTTAAACCTGTATTTCGGCAGTTTTAAATTAATGAAGTGTAAGAGGGGTGTGTGTGGGAAAAAAATGAGCCCTCGATTCAAATGCACGTTGTGGTGTTGAGTGTTGAATTGTGTTTGTGTGGGTGTTACTAATAGGGATGTTTACAGACTGAAAAAATAAGATTCCAATTAGTCCGTCTGTTAGATTATCGAAAAATATTGGACACGTATTTTTTGTTTTATCAAATCAATAAAAATGTACGAAGATAAAACGCGTCAAAGATTTGAGTGGGGGGTTGTAACGTCACTCACCGGTAAAAAATGTCATATCAATGTCTTAGAATATGACGTCACACGAGTTTTCAAAGCACTGTAGCGTCTTCATTGTTTGTTTACGTGAAAAAAGAAAAAATACGTGTCCAATATTTTTTGGAAATCTATTTGACGGACTAATTAGTTTTTTTTTTGTTAACTATTAACTGTATTTCATCATCATCGTCAGCCTATAATGTCCCGACTGCTGAGACGCAAGCCCCTCTCTAGGAGAGGGAATGGGCTTAAATCTACCACGCTAGCCCAGTGCGGGTTAGTAGATGTCACCTATCTTCCAATTTAAGGTTCTAGGACATCCCGGCTTCCTCACGATGTATTCCTTCACCGTTTTTGAGAGCAGTCGTGATGAAATAAAAATGTTTTTGTTTATATATTCGAGCGTATGGCACTCGTGGGCAGCAGCTGAAAATCAGCGTCAGGTGGTGCACATTGCCCGTCGGGGCTGCGGGTTGTTCGCAAGAGATACCGCGGCCTCGACATGAAGGGCTAAGAAGGAACATGGGTGGTTTTTAGTTAGTAGAAGTCTGACACTCCCTTTCGCTCTGCCCAAGAGCGGGAGGGGTTATTTGATGATTTTTATTTTCCACCCACCATAAAAAAAAAGGTGGTGCACATTGTGTTGCCATCTGGCATTATGCTGAGCTGAGGCCCTTTTAGCATTATTAGTTTTAATTATATTGAATTTGTTTTGTTAATTTTTAAGGATTTTTTGCCAAATAAACACAATTTTATTTCTTTCTAAATAAATTAAACAAAGTGTTTAGGATGAGGTCTGTTCCCGGTTGTTTAAATGAAGCTATCGTTATGGTTTTACATTATATTGAATAAAATAAAATTACAGACTGCAGATTGGGTTGGGGTCTGTACTGGATGGTGGATGTGAGGTAAAAAGGAATGATTTTATACAAACAAAAGCTTTTATAGACGTTATGAATGAGCGATGACTGAGTGAACGGAGCGTGGAATGAACGCAGCAGTGCGCAGCGCCAGAGCGCGCGGCGGCCAGTGGACGAACCAGGCGGCGTTGAAATGTCTTCACCACAGCGCTCACGCACCGAGTCCAGCACCTTGTCGGCAGGTGGCGCTAGCGGTAGGCGTGAACATGCCCCCGGCCTTGGAAGCGCTGCTTCCAAAATGGTTCCCGGCACGGAGTCAGGCGTCGTCGCTCACAGGTTGTGAAGGCAGCGGGCAGATCTTGGAGAAGGCACGTCTGATCGTCCCAGAAGCCGTGTGGATGTCAGCCACTCGAGCTACGCCGTCTCCTCCTGGAAGTATACGCAGAATGCGACCGAGCCGCCACTTTAATGGTGGCAACTGGTCGTCCTTGATGAGGACAAGGCTGCCCAATGTGATGTCCTCCTGCCTGGTCTTCCACTTGGTTCGCAGTTGCAGCTCCGAAACGTATTCTGTGGACCAGCGCCGCCAGAAGTGCTGCCGCAGTTGCTCGATGCGTTCGTAGCGTGTCAGACTCGAAGTTGGCTGGTCTGGAACATTCCTTGAAGGTGGCGACGTTAACGGTCGGCCAATGAGGAAGTGTGAGGGGGTGAGGGGGGAAAGGTCAGAAGGGTCTGAGGAAAGAGGTGACATTGGACGGGAATTTAAGACAGCTTCGATTTGTGTCAAAGCCGTGGAAAATTCCTCGTAAGTTAGTCGCGCGTTACCTACTATGCGTCTCAGGTGATACTTGCATGATCTCACCCCGCCCTCCCATAGACCGCCAAAATGTGGAGAATAAGGAGGAATAAATCGGAATTCAATGCTATTATTGGAAGCGTAATTAATGATGGCTTCCGATTCCTTCTCTAAGAATAAAGGAAACTCCTTTTCCGCGCCCACGAAGTTTCTACCGTTATCAGAAAAGATAGTGCGAGGCGTACCTCGCCTACTAATAAAACGTTTTAATGCTAATATATAGTCATTTGTAGATAAACTAGTGACGAGTTCCAAGTGCATGGCTCTAGTCGTAAAACAAATGAAAAGACAGATGTATGCCTTAGTGAGTCCAGAACCTCTGCCCTTTCTGGATAATATGAAAACTGGCCCTGCATAGTCTACACCGGTTCGCATAAACGGGTAGCCAGGTTCTAAGCGCTCGGGAGGTAAGTTGCCCATGATAGGTGCTAATGTCTTACCCCGATTACGTGTGCACGTTACACATTCGTGTACTATTTTTCTAGCGAGATTCCTAGCGTTCAACGGCCACCAACATTCACGCATAGTAGCTAATAGAAGTTGAGGCCCGGCATGTAATAATCGTACATGCTCGTATTTAAATAAACGAATTGTAAATGGATGCTTACTACACAATAGAATCGGATGTTTCTTATCGTAGGTAAAATCGGACGAATTACATAGTCTACCGCCAACCCGAATTATTTTATGTTCATCAATAAAAACATTTAGACTTGAAATCCTATTATATTGTTTACAACTTCGCTTGATAGGAATTTGAGCAACTAAGTTATTTAAAACATCTGGAAAAGAATTCCTTTGTATGAGTCTAATTAACGTTTTTTGCGCGGCGTTCAACTCGTCAACAGATAAGAAACCGGTTTGTCGCCTGGCTCGGTCAGCTGACTTGAGGCGTGAGTTATTTATGAATCTAAGTACGTAGCTACCTATTCGTATAAGCTTAGTGAATGACGCGTATTTATTGAAGTTGATTATGTCTTCGTGTTGAATATTGGGTAAGCAGGTTTGTTTGTGTTTTATATCTGGTAAGTTACATGCCTCGGAATTATCGCGTTTAGTTTGTTCGAAGTAATGTAAACGATTATGTAAGTAAGACGGACCGTACCACCAAAGTTCGTTATCCTTTAACAAATCTAGGCTACAACCTCTAGACAATAGATCAGCTGGGTTGTCTTTACTGCTCACATGTAACCACACTGAGTCGCCTGTGAGTTCATTTATTTCAGTTACTCGGTTTTGTACAAACGTTTTTAGTAAATGTGGTGACATTTTAATCCAACCCATGACTATTGTGGAATCTGTCCAAAAATATACTTTACTAAAC
Organism: Diarsia brunnea; assembly: GCA_949774965.1. Classification (NCBI taxonomy): domain Eukaryota; kingdom Metazoa; phylum Arthropoda; class Insecta; order Lepidoptera; family Noctuidae; genus Diarsia; species Diarsia brunnea. The sequence goes on from OX459023.1 coordinate 4,511,982, forward strand.
TGCAACCTAAGAGATTCAACTATTTTCTTATATAATTTAGCTCCTATCAACGCGCCACACAATTCCAAACGAGGAATACTGATTGTTTTCAAAGGTGCGACCTTACCTTTTGCACACAATAACCGAACGGTTGCGGCACCGTTATCGCTATATGTACGTATATAAGCACACGCGCCATACGCATTTTGAGAAGCATCGGTAAATATATGAAGTTCTGTGTATTGGGTATGATCACCTTTTACGTGACGAGGGATGCGAATATCGTTTAGAAATCTCAACGTAAAAATAAAATGTTTCCAACTGTTAGCAATTTCCTGAGAAACCGAAGTATCCCAGTCGATTTTACTCAGCCATAATTTTTGTAGAATCATTTTTGAAATTATGACTGCAGGTGAAAGAAGACCTAATGGATCGTATATTTGTGATATTACTGATAACATTACTCGCTTAGTTAAATATGAATTGTTGTCATAGTTATCAATATTTGTAACGAAGTGTAGCTCATCGCTAGTGTTGTGCCAACCCAATCCGAGTGTTTTGGTTTGCGCATGCTCGCCTATGAAACGTTCTGTGGCTTTATTTTGAGATGCATCTGAGTTAAAGGTCCACTTGCGCAAAGGAAAACACCCCGACTGGAACACGTCTGATGTTTTTTGACATATTCGAAGCAAGTTATTTAGATCATCATCACCGGTGATGAGATCGTCCACGAATATGTCCTCCGTGATGACACGAGCGATGACGTCATCATCGCATTCTAATGCTAACTGTCTAATACAGCGCATGCTTAAGTATGGAGCTGACGCAGTTCCGTACGTGACTGTATTCAGTTGATATGTATATAACGGATCTGAAGGGTTATCCCGCCACAATATTAATTGCAGTGACCTTTGGTCAGGCTGGAGAAGAACTTGACGAAACATTTTCTCCACGTCTGCACAAGCTACGTATTTATATTGTCTGAATCGTAACAAGATCGAGAGAATATCGTTTTGTAACGCGGGTCCCGGATACTGAATATCATTTAACGATTTATTCGAGCTAGTAACGGCACTAGCATCGAAGACAACGCGTAATTTTGTAGTTGAACTAGATTCCCTAACAACACCGTGATGTGGAAGGTAATAGTTTGGTTGACTACAAGTCTCTAACTTGGACATATGACCTAAGTCATTGTATTCACGCATGAAGTTAGAATATAAACGTTTAAATTCTGGTGAACGATTGAGTTTACGCTCTAAGGTCAGAAATCGTTTCGTCGCTGACGTATAAGAATCACCCAACGCATCTGGTGCTTCTCTCAACGGTATACGAACCGAAAATCTACCGTTTTCAACGCGTTTTGTTGTATTATTGAATATTTCTTCGCATGTGCGTTCATCATCTGTTAGGGGTACGCATGATGATGAAGGAATGTTTTCGAGTTCCCAAAACAGCCGGAGTTGTTTATCGATTTCCTGACTGAAGTGGCAACGAACGTGAGCAGGCTTTGGGTTCCTCGCGAACACAGGACCAGACAACAACCACCCTAATTTTGAGTTTTGTAGGAATGGACCACTCGCTAGACGTATTTTGTCAGTTTCTAGAAGATCCCAAAATCTATCCGCGCCAATCAACAAGTCAATTTCCGAACTAACGTTAAACGTCGGATCTGCTAATTGTAAGAACTCAGGTATACGTATATTACCGGCTTCGATGTTCATCGTAGGCAAACTGGATGTTATGCATGGCAAGATCAAACAACGAAGCTTGGTATTAAAATCGCTTAATTTTGCACGTATTGTGACGTCACATGAATGCTGTGATTGCGAGACCGATTGTCCCACACCCGAGATTTGAATAGTGGACTGTATATATAACGCATTTATTTTCTTTGCTAGTTTTTCTGTTATGAAGCAGTTCTGACTTCCGTTGTCTAGAAGCGCGCGAGCCGTGTGATACACGTTATTATGATCAGCTACTTCAATTAACGCCGTAGAAAGCAAAACAGTACTTATTAATTTAAATTCGGTAGTGTTTGCTTCACACGTGACAGTGCTGCTCGAGTCGTTGGAATGTAAGGTTGATGTCGCTAAACTGTGTGCGCGTTCAACCTCTTCCACATGTAGCAGACTGTTATGTTTGTTTGAACACTGTTTACACGACCCGAATCTACATTGATTTAACGCGTGACCGGTTCGCAGGCAATTTGCACACATCTTATTATCGTTAATCAATTTAATTCTGTCTCTCACGGACATGTTAAGGAAGGCTATACACGAGTACAATGAGTGTTCCCTTTTGCATAGGACACACTTGGGTAAATCCCATTTATTATTTGTATCACCACGGTTATTATTATAGCGCGTCGCTTTAGTAGATGTGTAGCTATGTACGCGATGTGAATTACGCTTCTCGCTTGCGTTTTGATGTTTAAAATCGCTATGAGGCGTTTTATCTTTAACGTGGTTCGCGCCGATCATTTCCAACGTGTCCGCTCGGCTTCGGAGGAACGTTATTAAATCGCTAAGTTTTATTTTTTCTCGTGAACCCAAACACGTGGCTCCGATGTGACTTTCCCATTCGCGTTCCGTAGACGAATCCAGCTTACTGACCACTAAATAAATTATTAATGTATCCCAATTAACTGTGGGTTCATTCAGTGAACTTAAAGCGCGCAGATTACGTAAAATAGTATCAATTAATTTCCTTATTTGCGATGGCGATTCTTGTTTTAATGACGGAATATTATGCAACGCTTTTACGTGATTATTAATTAATAACCTCTCGTTGTGATAACGGCTTTCTAATAACTCCCATGCATGAACATAGTTGGCAGGGCTGAATTCTAAAGCTGCTATCACCTGTAACGCGCTTCCACCAAGGGCTGACCGCAAATAATGGAACTTTTGAATCTCGTCTAGATCGGAACGATTGTGAATCATGGTTACGTATGAATGTTTAAATTCTAGCCAGTGATCATAGGCTCCATCGAAGGCAGGTAATTTTATGTCTGGTAATTTAATATTGACACGTGGTTCTGATGCAATTGGAAGTCGACTTTTAATTTCCGCGTTTTTAATCAAACAATTCGCACTGGCTATTGCCGTAAAATATATTGCCTCTAATGATTCTATGTATTGTAAATTTGCGTTTGTTTCTGATTCCGGCAGGAGTAGTTCGATTTCATTTTCTACGTTGTCGAATTTATCGTATAATTCACTCGCGGCTTGAACACGTAAAGTTAGCTCCGCTGCTTGTAAGGCTGTTAAGTGAGCTCCCGCGAACGATTCTACGTAATTTTTAAACTGGGTTAACCGACCCTTAATGTTACCCCTTCGTTTCTTTAATTCGGACAAAACTTCGTCTACTGCTTTAACCGACATTCTGACGGAATATGGATGAGCGTTATGTGGTGTGGTGTGATGTGGTGTAGTTACTTACATGCAAATATCACCCGGACCACGTGGCTGCCACACTCGCGTGAACTGAAACGAAACACAGCTTTAACACAAATCGCAACTGAATGGATGGGACGGGTGGGACGGACGGGACGGGAACAGAGACCTGACCGTTATGTTTCTTACGCCTTCGCCTTTTCCTCTTGTATGAAGTTATTGCTGGGTCACTGGACCAGCTGTGATGATCGCTGCACTCGGTCGATCGTCTTCACAGCCAGCTAACGTCTTCAGCACCCGGCTCCAGTCCGAGTCGAAGGTCCGCAACGTGCCCGCAACGTGGTCGGCACCGTGTATGTGGAGTCTTCTTCCGGCTGGTATGATTGATAATCCGTCTCGTAGGACCAAAATGTTTAGGATGAGGTCTGTTCCCGGTTGTTTAAATGAAGCTATCGTTATGGTTTTACATTATATTGAATAAAATAAAATTACAGACTGCAGATTGGGTTGGGGTCTGTACTGGATGGTGGATGTGAGGTAAAAAGGAATGATTTTATACAAACAAAAGCTTTTATAGACGTTATGAATGAGCGATGACTGAGTGAACGGAGCGTGGAATGAACGCAGCAGTGCGCAGCGCCAGAGCGCGCGGCGGCCAGTGGACGAACCAGGCGGCGTTGAAATGTCTTCACCACAGCGCTCACGCACCGAGTCCAGCACCTTGTCGGCAGGTGGCGCTAGCGGTAGGCGTGAACACAAAGTAATGCGCCTGCCTGGGTTCGAACCCACGACTTACTGCTCGTAAGTCGAGGCCGCCATGCCGCCACCACTAAGCCACTACTACTGCTCGCTAACTGAATTTATAAGACTAGTAATAATCTAGTTATGGATAAAAAGTTGTTAGTTTGCTTCACTATTGCATTGGATTTTGCTTATTAAATTGGTATAAAGTAATAATTACGATTAAGTCATAGGGTTAGAATATATTCCTGTCGGGGCTGCAGTATGTCTTTCTAATAACCCGCAGCCCCGACAGGAATATTCTAACCCTTTGACTTACTATACTTTTTTAACCGCAAACAAAGGCTAAGAAGGAATATCGGTGTAGAAGTCTGACAAAGAAATTGCCATTATATTGTAGGTTCATCATTCTATAATGTTCCCACAGCTGGGACTCAAGCTGACCGAGGACGGTAGGAGAGGGATGAGCTATAATCTGCAACGCGGGCCTAGTGCGAGTTGGTAGATATCACATGTCTTCGAATTTTTTGCTTTTAGGACATGCCGGTTCCCTCACGATGTTTTCCTTCACCGTTTTGAGAGCAGTAGTGATGAAATAAATTACACAAAGTAAGTAATGCGCTTGTCTAGGATCGAACCCACGGCTTACTGTTCGTAAATCGGGGCTGCTACCACTGGGCTATCCAGTTTTATGAGATCGTCTTTCGACCTCATTGATTGTCTTCCTATATTCCTCCATCCAATCCGTGGTGCTCACTCCAGCAATGTAGTTGCTTCCATCTCTTTTCATTGTATAAAACAAAAGACACTCTCGCTGGTTGTGCAGGTCTTTTAAAATAAGCAACGGATTGTAATGCAGTTTTCAACAATACATAGGATGATTCAAGAGAAAGGTATAAAAACTTTTCTGCAAAAAAAAGCAACCGACTTCAAAAACACCAAAAAATAAAAAAACTTTTCTGCAAAAAAAAACAACCGACTTCGAAAAGTGAAAATAAACTTCAGCAGAAAAATCAGCTTCTGAAGTCGGTGACATTATTTTGTTTGATTTCGTTTTTTTGTCACCGACTTCAGAAGCTGATTTTTCTGCTGAAGTTTATTTTCACTTTTCGAAGTCGGTTGTTTTTTTTTGCAGAAAAGTTTTTTTATTTTTTCATTTTAAGTTGTAGTCCAAACAAGAAACCTAACCCTTAACCTTCAAGATTCCCTTAATATTGCTTTCAACTTCCAACCGTCGATTTCTCTGGGTTCCCATCACCAGGTCCTGGTTTCATCATGGTACCACCCTTAAAATATCTCCTTTACAATAAAAAAAGGATCATCAAAATTGGTTCATAAACGACGAAGTTATTAGCGGACACATAAACGAAAACAGTTCATAAATTCAAAAAAATGTGCATAAAATTAAAAGTACTGGGTCAAACAATGTCAAATTTTATGTGACCAAATGGCAACTATTACACATCAAACTAAAAAAGAATCACTTAAATCGGATCATAAATCTCGGCGTAATCGGCGTACATACATAGAAAAAAAAAAAAAACATACCGATCGAATTGAGAACATGGCATCCGTTCGAAGCCGTAGCGGGTCCATAATTATAAGCTTTACAATTTTACACTCATCGCTGAATTTTATAAAAAAAAGCACCTAACTAGGTCGGTCTAGGCAAGTCAATGCTCTGAAAGATCAACATACGTCAACCCCAACACACTATATGTATGTGTATGTAAATATGTGTTCGTATAGGTATGATATGTGTTTGTGTGTGTGTGCAAAAGTGCGTGAGCGATGTGTGTGTGCAAGAGGGGAGCGCGGCTCGTTAAGAATGACTGGGGTGCGTTCCCATTGATTTGCGGGAGACATTTTTATATTTATACTAGCTGATTCCCGCGGCTTCGCCCACATGGGTGTCAGTCAAATTATATATCAAAACCTTCCTCAAGAAACCACTTTATCCATTTGTGAAAACAGCATGAAAATCCGTGCAGTTGTTTTTGAGTTAATCTAGACGAGACGGACAAATTTGTTTTATAATAAATGTTGTAGTGATAGCGATTTTAAATTCGTGTATCTGATGTGGGTTCCTTTTAGAGTAGGAAATGTTCAAAATCCTTCATGAGGTGTATTTAACATCGTTGATTATGGGACTGTTGTGCTATATTATTCATGCTTCTAAACTGAGCTGGTTTATCGCGGACATTACTGACATTGGAGAAGGATCACATCGTGTGAAGAGCCCACTTGATGAACAGTGTCGCATCATTTAGTTCCCCTCAGAATGGTGCTGATCCATGTGTCATATTCGTGAACGGGCGCTGTATTTGTTGTGACTGGTCATCTCTAAGTTGCCACGGTTTATTTGAATTCATTAGGTATTTTATTTATGATTAGCTTTTATTTTCTATTTTCCATTCAAACTTCCATCTCCTATTTAACTTCCTGAGTTTCAAAATAACTGACTGCCTCGTTGGTCTAGTGGTCGCAAACGCGACTGCTGAGCATGAGGTCCTGGGTTCGATATCCGGGTCGGGCAAAGTGTTATTGGCTTTTTCCATCAGGAATTTATCAGTAACAGCCACGGAGTCTGGATTTGTGCCCGGTTGATGGCAATAGGCTCGCCCCCTATTACAAGGGACTTAAACATAACTGGCGAAATGTGGGTGTACTATTAGGTACACCTCTGCCTAACCCTTCGGGGATTACAGGCGTGATGTTATGTTATGTTATGTGGACACTTTTAACGTGTACATTTTGCTATGTCGTTCTCACACAATGTACCATCTCCACAATTTTGAAATCACAGTCCTCTGGGGCCTCTGGGTTGGCTTTACATGCTGTTGAGAAATATCTCGTCGTCGAATCCTATAATTATATGACTTGGTAGTTCCACGGAGGAAACCATCATGTCCGAGAGATATTTCTCAACGGCATGTGAAGCCGTCTTCGAGGCCCATGGGCACCATAACAACTGTAACTCCAGGTTAGTTATTACCCTTTTGGGGGGGGGGGGAATCATCAAATGACTCCTCCCGCTCTGGGCAGAGCGGTAGGGAGTATCAGACTTCTACTAACGAAAAACCACCCATGTTCCTTCTAAGCAATTGTGCCGAGGCGAGTAATGGGCTAGCTCACCGTCCAACCGTTTTCTGACGACAACAGGCCGTGATTAGAGTAGTGAGTTGTTCAAACTCAAACTTAAAGCATTTATTTCAATTAAACAATTACAGACACTTTTGAAGGTCAGAAAAACCATTCATGAAACAAAACTAAACTACGAGTGCAATACGTCATCTCGAAAGCCACCACGCCGAACCACACGCCACCGAATGCCCGCATCAACGAACACTGCGAGCACGAAACACACCGTTCGAAAGATATACCGCGGCCCCGGACACAAAGGGCTAAAAAGGAACATGGGTGGTTTTTACTCAGTAGAAGTATGACACTCTGGAACTCTGTGATTAGTCATTTGATGATTTCCCAACATCCAAAAAAAAAGATTAGTCACCCCACCATTTCAGCCATAAAACGTCCACTGCTGGACATAGGCCTCCCCCAGAAGGGGGGGTTAGCCATAATCGCCACGCTAGGCAGGCGGGTTGGCGATCGTAGTATGGTTGTTACAAAGGCACAGAGAACGCTGCTGCCCATTCTCTGGTAAGTCCCTTAGTCGCCTCTTACGACACCCACGGGAAGATATGGGATGGTGCTATTCTTTACATCCGACACCATACGGGAGTTAGTCACCCACACGATAAAAAAATACAAGCCCAATGGAAACGGTCGCTAGTCTTGAAAAGTGCGTGCGGGCTACACATACCGTCTGGATACTCTAAGCCTAGCTTTATGTACTAAGCTTTACATAACGGTATGTGATTAGAAAGTAAATACGAATATTTACGTAAGTTTTCTTTCATTACATTAGTTGTAAGGAGTTGCGATTTTATTTTTATTCGGAAAAGTTGTTTAGTATGGTTAGGTAGAATAGGAGAACTTTATTTTTGGTGGGTGGAAAATCATCAAATAACCCCTCCCGCTCTTGGGCAAAGCGAAAGGGAGTGTCAGACTTCTATTGACTAAAAACCATCCATGTTCCTTCTTAGCCCTTCCGCCGAGGCCGCGGTATCTTTTTCGAGCAACCTGCAGCCCCAATGGGACCCGCAGCCCCGATGGGCCCGCAGCCCCGACGTGACCCGCAGCCCGACGGGACCCGCAGCCCCGACGCGACGGGGGAATAGTTGAAAGGAATTTTTTACGCTATTATATCTAGTGCCTAGCTTTTTCCCAACTATATTAGGATCGGGTTCCAGGCTAACTGAATGCAGCTGAATACCCAGTAGTTTACATGGAGCTAATGCTTATCTGACTCCCACAACCCAGTTAGTAATGAGGAATGGTACCATTTGGTAAGATTGGTTGTCAGACTATCGGTTTCTGACTTCTCGTAACGACTGTCAAATAACAACCAAACCAAATGGCTTGACACGCTTTTCGAGGCTCGGGGAAACCTCGGCAAGCAAGGCTTATCCTTTTTACCCGACTGCGGCGAAGCCCAAAAGGAGGGTTATGCGTTTGACGTGTATTTTATTTGGATGTTTGGAAATCATACTAAATACTTGTATTTAGCTGCAACCGGTTAGACTGGAAGCCGACCCCAAAATAGTTGAGAAAAAGCTAGGCAGATGATGATGTTTGGAAATTATCAAATGACTTTTCCCGCTCTGGGTGGAGCGGAATGGACCGTCAGACTCCGTTGTACTGACTAAAAACTACCTATGTTCCTTCTTAGCCTAGCGTCATTAACGTCACGGCGATATCGCGTACCTCATCGAGAGCTTTAGCAGTAGTTTTGGTAAGGTCCTTAAAAGTGCAGGTGGATTAGCAGAAAGAGCAGGACAGTAGTGGACAGGAAAGGAGTTGGGTATCATCTATCATCATCATCATCAGCCTATAATGTTCCCACTGCAGGGACTCAGGCCTCCTCTTTAGGAGAAGGATGGCCTATAACCCATCACGCGGGCCCAGTGCGGGTTGACATGCCGGTTTCCTCACGATGTTTTCCTTCACCGTTTTGAGAGCAGTGGTGGTGGTATACAGGGTGTAAACGAACCCTTCACGCATACGTCAACCAAGCATTCTGTACATCAAACTAAGTACCCCTACGCAAAAATTTTTGCTGGGAAATGACTTTTTTTTTGGGGTCAAAAATCACATTTTACGGTAAAACTCAAAGTAGCACTCTTAAAACATTGTGCTAGTGGATGCTTTGAATAGTAAACGGGTCATGGAGGTAATTTAAGTAAAGTTAAAACCTGAAATACTAGTATTTACAAAAACAGCTGTGAAAAATTTGGAACTTTGACCCCCAATATCTCCGTAACTAGGAGGTTCCCAGGTATGGTCTAGAACAAAAAAAATATCGCAGTGGTGGGGAGAACAAATGCCCTTCGTTTGCGTTAAGGGTACTTTTACACCCTATGTGTATACTTCTAAATAATTATCTTTATTCAGGCAATCAGGTCACTGCCCTTAGAAAACACTGATACGTTGAAATACCTGCTGATGAGGCAATAATAGTATTTCTTAAGAAATTTCGTATTCTCATCTCAATGTGTATCAAAATGTGATTTACCTACTTGCCATTGATATTTTACGTTAAATGAGATTGTGATCTGAATATATATACGTAAGTACAAGAATTGAATAGGGGATCGGACTGAGTCAAAAAAATAATAATATGATTCTGTTTAGTCCGTCAGTTAAATTATCGAAAAATATTATCGCCCTTAGGTTTTATGTTTTATCAAATTCATAAAAAAATACAAAAATAAAACGTGTCAACGATCGTGAGTGGGGGCTGGTGACGTAACTTTCTGGTAAAAAATTTACCAAACTGTAACGTCGCGCGACTTTTCGAAGCACTGTACCGTCTTAATTTTTTTGTAAAAGGAAAAAATATCTGTTCAATATTCTTTAGAAATTTATCTGACGGACTAATTAGATTTTTTTTGTCAACTTCCCTATTGAATAATTGAATGGAACTCGTGGCTAAGTAATAACAGACTTACTTCAAGGTTAGCCGTGCCAGCCTAGGTCAGTCTGTGAATGAGATCGTGGGCCCATTACATACAAAGAAAGAAAGAAAGAAAAGAAAGAAAAAGTACCAAGCCATACCGAGTTTCCTCCGTGCCCCGGAAAGCACGTTAAGTTTTTTGTAGATCTTTGATAGATCGTAGTCAATTGACCGAAAGTGTGGCAATCACCAACCACCAAGGGGTGTCGTTTACCTAGTTCTATTAACTGGGGTCGAGCAATGGTGCTTGTAACAGGGCCAAAATATCGGGAACTCGAAACAAAAAGTAAACATGGTACTTAAATATCCCATTTTCAGTATTCAAAATCAAAAAAATCGAAAATCATTTATTCAAACTAGGCTGATAATCAGCACTTTTCGAACGTCAAAATTTACTTTACTTATTTACAAGTGACAGTCCCCCAAAACGCCCACCCTTCGACACTTCCTAGTGTTTTTGCTGGAAAGAAGAAGTGGCGGAACAAACTCCCCAGCAAAGAAGAAGTGGCGGAACAAACTTCCCAGCAAAATTAATAATAGTGTTACGTGACCATGTCAGTTTAAAAACTTACCAGTTCTTTCACTGGTGACATGTAACAGTTTTGATGTTATATTGATTTTACAAGCCAACACGCTGCTAATCCGCCCGAAAAAAAACCAGCAATAAAAAGTCAAAATGTGAACATTTTTAACCGACTAAAAAAAGGAAGAGGTTCTCCTGTCGACATAAGTAAGTCTCTTTACCCCGTGTCACCATAGTCGTATATATTTTAATAAATAAGGCCTGATTACACACGAGCTAGTGTTTTAATTACTTACTGACATGTTTTATAACATGTATCATGATAAGGCTTGCTACACACATGCGATCATACTTGCAACCAGTTTAAAAATCGTAAATATTTTTTTTAAAAGTGATGATATATTATTGTAGGATAAGAATTTTATTCTATAAGGTTATTGTCAGCAGTATCAATATGTATGCCTGCACGCGTAGCATGACCACCGTAGAAACGGGTTTTGTCGACTGAAGAATCGACAAAATGACAGATTGTAGCAAAATTTCATGTCAAATTGTATGGAAAAAGCTCTGTCTATTCTTGGTAGAATAGAGATAGAATCGCTATACTACGCGTGCGAAACTAATAATTAAGATAACATACATCATCTTAAAGTTTATATATATTTCAAAGTTGCAATCGTTCTTTCCCATTATGAAGTTCGCGTTTGCACTTTGTCTAGTATATAAATACATAATTATTGTTATTCGTGACTGTACTCGTAAGGACAAAATATTTGTGGACGGTGAGTAATGGGCTAGTTTGCCGTCCGTCCGTCTTATGACTTAGACAGGCCGTGTCGACGGCGCGTTCGTGTTCCACACGCGCCCCAAAGCGATGTCAGCAACATGGATGGGCCGACGCCCGTCGGGGCTGCGGGTTGTTCGAAAGAGATACCGCGGCCTCGACATAGCCCTAGCCATTTCCCAACTTTGATGGGGTCGGCTTCCAGTCTAACCGGATGCAGCTGAATACCAGTATTTTACATGGAGCGACTGCCTATGTGACCTCCACAACCCAGTGAATACTGAGTAATGCGATACCCAGGTACACTAAGCTGACGGATGGCGCAGTGGCTGAGCGATTGGACTGCTGCCCTGCGTGTCGCAGGTTCGATCCCCGCACTAAACAAATATTTGTATGGTCTACAGATAGTTGTTTCGGGTCTGGGTGTGTTTGTGTATATGAGTTTAAATTTTTGTAAACGCACCCACGATACAAGATAAATTCCTAGTGTGGGGCAACGTTTTTTATGTAAAAAAAAAGATATTATAATGACAGCCGGGACCAGCGGCTTATCGTGCTTTCCGAGGCACGGAGAAAACTCAGTATGTAACGGGTTGTCACCCATCCACAAACCAACCTATTCCAGCGCGGCTTAACCTAAAGATCGACCCGAGTGGCAATGTCTCAATAACACAAAAAAAAACTGTTTTTTCAAATCGCGATCATGCGTTCTTATTTCACACACATTCGCAAGTAATATTTAAATACGCACACATAGACAGCCCATTGAGTGGTACGCGTGAAAATTCACGCCAGTACGTTACGCGCTTTTTTTAATTACAACCCTACGGCGCTATTGTTGCACAACCCTAGTGGGAGGGGATCTAGGTGTAGGGTTGTCGATGGGAGTTTAGAAAGGAGTATTAGGTATTTTGTGTGTTTTTTTGATAATATTTAGTTTTTTTTAGCCTCTTTCATGTGTTAAAAATAATGTTTTTCTGATGTTGAATCTATTGAACTATATAGGGTGTAAAAGTACCCTTAACGCAAACTAAGGGCATTTGTTCTCCCCACCACTGCGAACATTTTTTTGTTCTATACCATACCTGGGAACCCCCTAGTTACGGAGATATTGGGGGTCAAAGTTCCAAATTTTTCACAGCTGTTTTTGTAAATACTAGTTTTTCAGGTTATAACTTTACTTAAATTAGCTCCATGATCCATTTACTATTCAAAGCATCCACTAGCACAATGTTTTAAGAGTGCTACTTTGAGTTTTACCGTAAAATGTGATTTTTGACCCCAAAAAAAAGTCGTTTTCCTGCAAAAATTTTTGCGCAGGGGTACTTATATTGATGTACACAATGCTTGGTGGACGGCTGTGTGATGGGTTGATTTACACCCTGTATTATTTTCCTGATTAAACATGATTTTAATGTAGATTTTATAAATAAATAATAGATTAAAAACAAACTGAACAAAACTGGAGTGATTTTTTTTTTCTATTATAAAAATTAGTTAATAATTTTATCGTAAAACGCGTCAATATTCAGTTAATAATTGAAAACACAAAAAGTCACTATGTGCGACAATGCCTACTCCTTAATTTTATCGCCCAAAAATCTGATATAGTCTCATAAACATGAAGTGATAAGTTTGGTTTCTATGAACCCTTTACCCAAGTTTCATTCGATGATTCCAGTCCAAAAGTGGTTTTTTTTCATGTGTATGAAAAGCCGACAAATATTTATAATATGTATAAAATTATAAACGGATATCTTTAACCTGATACTTAGGTACAGGTACGAACACCAATACGAATACAAACAGCATGTTTTAAAAGTAATTTTTGTATTTTTTTTGCGGATGGAAAATTATCAAATGAGACCTGGGCCCCGAGTCTGCTATTCAATAGTGTCAGAATGGTCTATCAGTGATCTCATAATTGTTGATTTTGACAACACCAAACTTGTCAAAATCAACAATTATGAGATCACTGATAGACCATGCTGACACTATTGAATAGCAGACTCGGGGCCCAGCTCGTTGCAAGAATTCCATGGGTAATTGTTGATTTTGACAACACCAAACTTGTCAAAATCAACAATTATGAGATCACTGATAGACCATTCTGACACTATTGAATAGCAGACTCGGGGCCCAGCTCGTTGCAAGAATTCCATGGGTAATTGTTGATTTTGACAACACCAAACTTGTCAAAATCAACAATTATGAGATCACTGATAGACCATTCTGACACTATTGAATAGCAGACTCGGGGCCCAGCTCGTTGCAAGAATTCCATGGGTAATTGTTGATTTTGACAACACCAAACTTGTCAAAATCAACAATTATGAGATCACTGATAGACCATTCTGACACTATTGAATAGCAGACTCGGGGCCCTGCTCTGCAGGGCTATTGCGTATCTTTTTAAATGTCAGTGGCTATCATAGTGTCTATCGATTAACTGTCAGTTTGGTACAAAATGGAACCATTTGACAGTTAATCGATGGACACTATGATAGCCACTGACATTTAAAAAGATACGCAATACCCTGCTGGGCGAAACGGAGGGGAGTGTCAGACTTTTACTTACTAATACCCACCCATGTTTTGTTTTGTGATATTCATTTGCTTTATAATATTGATTACTTATTTACGTTTTCAGAGACATGGTATTTTATTACAAAATAGGTCTTATCTGAAAGTAGAAACGTAATTTCACAAGAAAAACACTTTTGACTTTTGCTAAGACGTGTATAAACATAAGTGTTCATGACGGTACATGAAGTAGTTCCTCTGGACAGCGTGTTAAATGGTGAAAAAAAAAAGTTATAATATTAAAAACATTACGTTGGTGACAGCCCTGTGTTACATTTTATCGAACTGTGGGTTCGTCAAAGAGCGTGCTGCTGTACCACGGTAATATAGAAATACACGCAGTCGTCCGTATTCATAGTCTGGACGCAGGCGAATAAAATTCGAATAAATAATACAAGTGACAATGTTATTTCAGTGGCTAGGCGGATGATGATGACATTTATTTAGGTCACTTGTATAATTTAAGACTTTTCTATGCCAGGGTCGTAGGTCTATATTATAAAAGTAAAGTGTCTTGTAATTGTGTACTAAAACCGGATTACATTAAATTACAAACCACCTTGACTTGGATTATAAATCACCTACCCTACAAATGATAAGGGTGAGGTGCCAGTTGTTACCTACTTTATCAGACAGTACCTATGACACACACTCAGTTCATCATCATTTCAGCAGAAAGATGTCCACTGCTGGACATAGGTCTTCCCCAAGTGCCGCCACATTAACCGGTCCCATACGCCTCGCATTAAGCGAATCCCCGCAACCTTCACCAGGTCATCGGTCCACCTGGTGTGAGTCCTTCCAACGTAACGTCTTCCGGTTCGCAATCGCCTCTCCACACGAAGCTATGGTAAATTAAAATATTGCTAAAAAATAGAATGTCAGTCTGAATTTAAAAGAACTTGGGGTTTTTTTCTTCCTCCTTTAATAGGACAGTTAAAAGTCCTACAATCATCCAGAGATACCTGCAATATGTTGACAGAGCACTCGCAACCTGATGCAATTAATTTGACCACAACCTAACTAAGCTGTTAAATAAGATGCATTGGCAAAACTCCAAGTAATTCCATTACATAACATGGCTAGTAAAAGTGTGTTTACGTTAACGCATCAAGGCACATACACATACACACACTCCGGTACTTAACTGTCAACAGCTTTATATTGTTATTACACCTAATGAAACCGTCATGTTGTGAAGTTAAATGAGCGTACAGTTTACTAGACTCTCATGGTGATAGTTTGACTTTGACAGCGCCTTTATTTCGTAGTAGTAAGTGCGTTTTCACATTTCAAGTGTTATACTGACATGCTGGTGATTGTGCATTCAACTGTTTATTGGCAATCAGCTTGGTGGTGTTGAGAGTAAATTAAGCAAAGTAAATTGTAGTAATGAAACACCATACAGTACTTGAGTACACTGGGCATAGCGGACTGATAGTTCAGAAGGCTAGCGTTGACACCGTATGGTTTTAATGATAAGAGCCCAAATTTCTATCTACTAATAATAATTGCCACTCGGACCAATCTTTAGGTTAAGTCGCACTTGCCTAGGTTGGTCTGTAGATGGGTAACCCATTACATATTGAGTTTCCTCCGTGCCTTGGAAAACACGTTAAGCTGTTGATTCCGGTTTCCATGTACAGGTCTTTGGCTGTCGTTACATTTAGTCAGTGACCTGAAAGTCTGACAACCAGTCTTACCAAAGGGTATCGTATTAACGAGTAGTAACTGGTTTGTGGAGTTCAGATAGGCAGTCGCTTCATGTAAAATTCTGATATTCAGCTGCATCCGGTAAGACTGGAAGCCGACCCCAACATAGTTGGAAAAAAAGCTGTGATGGTTGGTGACACCAACTAAACTTTAGCCCACCCCAGACATAAGGCATTTATATAATCGACATGAAAAAATGTGAAAAACCCGGGAGAGCGTCCCAAGAAGTGAAGCTCAAAAACAGCACTATGAATACGTCCCCCTACATCACTCCACAGACGTCTATAGACTCGCAACAATCACAAGTGTTAGGAGCTCATTTGATTACTACGTCATTAGTTTACCATCACGACTTGTACATCACGGGGTCGGCACACATTACCATTGATCTGGTGTGTCAAAGAGTCGTTGGTTGGCACCGTTTTTATTTAGAGGTGCTAAAGCGAAGAAATTCGATTGGGGGTGTGCTTTTTTAATGATTTTCAAAAGAGGTCTTATAGAAACGGAAGTAAACATAACATAACACCAGGGCTGTAATCCCCGGAGGGTTAGGCAGAGGTGTGTGAATAGTACACCCAGATTTCGCCAGGTCTGTCTAAGTCTCACGTATTTGGGTAGGCCTCCCACCAGGTGGACCCACGACATCGTAATAGTCGTGGGCAACCGGTGGATGCAAACAGCAGGCTGACGTTCGTTATGGCGTTCTATGGGGGAGGCCTTTGTCCAGCAGTGGACGTCTTATGGCTGATGATGATGATGATAAAGGGGCGAGGTTATTGCCATCATAGCATAGCATAAGCATAATCAGTTGCTGGTTCACAGGCCTTCTCTCTACAAGAGGAAATGGGCTATTGCCGTCAATCGGACACAGATTCCGACTTCGTGGAAAATTATTTCCTTCTTGGAAATAATTTTCTACTAAGTAATATTTTTTATCCGACTTTCAAAAAGGAGGAGGTTCTCTATTCGGGTGTATGTATTTTTTTTATGTATATCCACCGATATCTCCGCCAATTGTGGACCGATTTCAGTATTTGAAATAGTACTCCCGAGGTGATTCTAAGCCAGGATCTGATGATGGGATTCCAGAAGAATCAGCTTCCGAAGACGGTGGTAAAAAAAACGAAATCAAACAAACAAATGTCACCGACTTAACAAGCTGATTTTTCTTCTGAAGTTTTTTTTCACTTTTTTCTTGCTTTTGTTTTATTCACTTTATTTGTGTTTTTGAATTCGGTTTTTTTTTGCAAAAAAGTTTTTTTATTTTTCCGTTTTTTATTAAACCGAGCTTTCACAATTTTTGTGGGCAAAGTGCTTGCCCACAATTAAAAAATAATTGTATTTATGACCAACACCTTAAAATAATAAGATTAAAATGTTATTTCAGTAAGTGTTTAATAAAATGTTTGTTTTTTAAGTGTGTGACTTTTCGCAATCATGACAGAAACCTTTTTTTATTTAACCGCTTTTGATTTCTGTAAAATATATTTTCTAGAATTCCTAATGTATTCGTCAATCAGGGTCAAATCTATGCTGTTACCAACATTTTATTGAAGAGACACACTTTCGAAGTGTAAATTTGTCCTCAAAAGTATCGTA
Source organism: Diarsia brunnea (assembly GCA_949774965.1). NCBI lineage: Eukaryota > Metazoa > Arthropoda > Insecta > Lepidoptera > Noctuidae > Diarsia > Diarsia brunnea. The sequence continues at coordinate 4,529,378 of OX459023.1, forward strand.
ACATTCAGCCCTCATTTAGACCCAACTTAGCATATTTATCTCAAAAAACATTTTCCTAAAATATGTCCTCTCGATAACCCAAAAATATTCCATCGCCACATTTTCCATATCGGGATACAAAATGACCAGCCCACCCACTTCACAGCGTAGCGTGAAGTATTAATTTAACTTGGCAACATTTTTATAAGTGGGCAACACTTCAGCTGTATTGCCTCATTGAAGGTTCCAAGATGGCCGACGGTAGACGACTTTATATTCGAGAAATATGCAATAATACCTACATTATTTACGGTGCTTCGAAGTTCTGGGCCCCGGAACTGAGAAACAAGTCTTTGTTCCGAATTTGGCAGTATTTTATATGAAACTCTTGCTTACATAATAATTATCACACAGAATATAATGATCATAGTACAGTGAAAATGATGATATTCATATTCTTCCACTCTTATATTCTAATTAATTTCGTTGCGGGATCTAACTGCCGCACTCGGAGAGCTTTAATGATTACTTAGGCCATCACTTAGTAAAGGTTTTGACAGTTTTGTCATACAAAAGTATGTCAATTTACTAAGTCACGGCTTAAGTAATCATTAAATATGAGTATCGCAGTAAAACAGTTAAATTGTTTCTCTGGTACTTCGTTGAGCTTCGTTGTTGCGAAGCTTTTCTGATGGTCGCCACTGTTGAGTTCGGCTTTCAGAAATTGTAGTGATTTGGGAATAGTGAGGCGGGCTTGTCCCGAAAAGATGGTAGTGCACTGTATTTCGTGCATGCATATTGCACATCCTTTTACTCGTGCACCGTGTAGGTCAGCTGTAATCAGCGGGCACTTAACCCTACGACTACAACATAGTACTGTTTTTAGAATGTTGTTGGGGCTTCCAAGATACTACGTACCGTACAGTGCACCGCATGTAATGGGTACACCTCTGCCTAACACTTCAGGGATTACAGGCGTGATGTTATGCTATTAATCCTGATAATTCATCTCAAAATAAAAAAAAAATACCACATCCAGATTTAAAATATTTTTTCTTCACTCCGGCCACTCCAAAGGAAAATCTTCAACTTTTTTCCTAAGAACTCTTTATATTTTTTTTAATGTCTATGGAGAGCCTTATGAAGGGTCGAGATAGGATCTTCGCGACGCATTTTGAGGACATTAGAAAAAAATATCTTGTTTAATGAAAACCTTATTCACTTTTCAAGGTAATTCGTTTATTTTGACATTAAAAATGGCGGGAAATAAAGTATACCTCGTAAAAAGGTTAGGAAATGGTAATAAAAATATTAAATTATATTTTTGTGAAGTCTCAGGTTGGTTTTTATTATTTTTTTTAGTTGGTTTTGCGACCTTTTTATTACGTTTTTTTACTTATTTGGCTGTTAAAGAATAAGGTTCATTGGGTCTGTCTATCAGAAACAAGCTATTAAACGTGACGATGTTTGACAGTCAGTTATGGATAGTAACATCACACCTGTAACCTCCGAAGGGTTAGTCCGAAGTGTACCTAACTTAACCACTACGTTTCAGAAATGTGGCAGCACATTAGGTACATATACCTCTGGATTATGCAGAGTGTGAATATTCCGAAGTTGTTTGTACGCCGAGGGTAATCTCCGGAATCACGGCACCTATTTGAAAAAATCTTTAATTTGTTAATATTTCAGTTTACATATAAATGAAACATACTAACATATAAGTCTGATTTACTAACAATGTATGGAATATTTTTTGATTCTGAAAACAAATGAATAATAATAATGCTTGATTCAGAAGGCAGTACTTCTGGACACGGCGCGCATTGTCAGGAGGTTCCTCTCTCAAGAGCCCTGACCACCGGTAGCTCGGACCCTGTTCCCAATAGTGGGCTACTATTTTTTATATTTTTAAATGTTTTCTATATCTTTTTTTTAAGAAATATTTAAAAATGTATTTAGTATGTAAGAAAATGAATAAAGGAAATAATATTAAATTATTTAAGTTGAACATAGGGAATTTTTGTACACAATAAAATATCAAACTCGCACGCACACACTTTAATGTCAATTAATTCGAGTCATTCTCAGGCCTCGGCTATCGTGTTTATTTTTTTTTTGTGTACTTTGAATTGGCGTATTGTTTTTTATATACCAATAAAGTTAATGTACTATCAACTTTAAAGCTACCTGTCATAAAATAAATAAATGATCGACGATCTTCTTTCAGTTGTACTCATTCAACCTAATGTGACATAGTCCACCGGTCTACAGTGCATGGAATTATTAAGTACATATTTAAGCTCTTTGCTCCAGCATATCAATCACCGCATTTATCAAGCTTCCTGACTGTACAACAGGCTTTGCTCCCGCATATCAACAAGATGGTACTTTCCTATTCCCGTTTGATATTTCACAATATTAAAAACTTCAATACCAACACCCTTTTATTAAGCCCCCATCGTAGAGGCGTTGAACCATAGAGCAAGTCTTTTGTCTATGATGCACTATAAATAACTGGCACTATTGTCTTGATCTAGTGACGTTCGGATAATAATAGCTGTTGAAAATCAGTCGGCTGAATATTTTTTTTTATGAAATTCTGGTGTGAAAGTTGACGGTTCAATGGTTTTGACAGATGAAATGATTGGCACGCATTCTGTTTGAACTAAGAATTGAAAAAAAATACGTAATTTTATGTTATTTTAAGAATACAATGCTTGAAAGCGGCCGGCGGTGGTCCAGTGGTGGCGGCCCCGACATACGAACAGTAAGCCGTGGGTTCGAACCCAGGCAGGTGCATAACTTTGAGTACCTAATTTATTTCATCGCACCGCTGCTCTCAAAACGGTGAAGGAAAACATCATTAGAAAACCAGCATGTCTTTAAAACCAAGAAAATCGAAGACATGTGACATAGTACCAATCCGCATTGGCCCCGCGTGGTAGATTATAGCCCATCCCTCTCCTAGAGAGGAGGCCTGAGTCGTCCCTGCAGTGGGAACATTATAAGCTCATAATAATGATGCGTGAGAATTAAAAATGTAGACGTTCCGACAACTTAAAACACATGTTACATACAGATCACAAAATTAAATGTAGACTACGAGGTGATAACGCTTAACAAGTTACATATTATAGTGTCGCACGTAAGAGAACTATTAAATTGTATTATGATTTTGAATTATTTTGATTATTATAGAATTATTATTTATTATTTTATTTTGTATTTGAATTCTATTTGTTTTATGTGATTATAATGGTTTGTCTAATATGGGTTTTGATACCTGAAATAAATGAATTTAATTTATTTTAATTTATAATTTTTCTGTATAGTCAACAGACATAGATGTACATAGGTACACCTAAACAGGTATTATTATTTTTTCGTGAAGAGTATGTTGTGTGTGTTGTCTATACAGGGTGTAAACTAAACATACCCTTCACGAATCCGTCAACCACGCATTATGTAAATCAAACTAAGTAAAATTCGCAAAAAGTTAAACAACTTTTTTTTGGGTGACAAATCACGTTTTACGGTAAAACTCAATGTAGCACTCCTAAAACATTGTGTTGATGGATGCATTGAACAGTAAATATGTCATGGAGTTAATAAAAAAAAAACGTAATAACATTAAAACAAAGTAAAAAAACTTTTGATATTTGACCTCCTATATCTCCGTAACTATAAGATTCCCAGGGATAGCCAAGAATAAAAAATAATCGCAATGACGGGGAGAACCTTTCGTCGTCGCTAAGCACCTTTTGCACGCATTATGCAAGTCGAAAATTCAATTAATAAAATTAAATTGAATTAAGATCGGGTACATTTCCCGTAAGATCAGACAGAGATAATTATTATACGTATTTGAAGAATACTCTCATTCCGCCTGTCGGTCGTTAAGTCCTCTGTAGTAAGCGATGAACCTAGTGCCACCATCTGGGCAATAACCCTGAGTCAAAGGCGGCAACAAAAAAACTTCTTTCGAAAAACCCAAAAAACACTTGATAGAACCCCGAACTCCATGCTCTGTACACGCATTTCTCACCACTATAAAACAAGGCAATTAGTGAGTAAAAACGTTTTTTTTTTCTAAAACCAGCGTCCATTAAAACCTCTCTATTCCCATATTTAACTTCCAATACTTAATTAATGGAGTTCCATTTTCAAAGTTGGCACTATGCGGTGGATTCGGTGCTTCGGTGGCATATTAAAAAAAAAACGCGTTTTTTTGCGCGCCATTTAGGTCGGCCATATTGGAGGTTAATATATCGACACTTGATTCGCGATTTGCGTGTGGTACAAGTTGGAAGGGACAAGCGATGAAGTGTTATCTTTTTTCTCGTGTCAACGGCATTTTAATATATTATTGACTTAATACTTTGGCACTACCAAGACATAGTGACTGCAAGCGCAGAATTTTACATAATGACTATCGTTTAGTTTATATTCGATAGCAAGCCAATTAATTATGTGCCCCCGATTTATGCCATCTTTAATTTTAAATTAACGAACTAGGTGTAGTTTGTTTAGTTTCAGCAGGGTTGACGTCTTAAATCAGTATTGTTTTAATGTCACTCCAGTGTGGGAGAGAGTCGGAGATATAGAGGACATCTAGCGCCATCTCTTTCCTACGCTGAAATATGATTAAAACAACTTTAAGACGTTATCGTAGGCCATTATATCACTAGTTTAGTTATTTTTGTTTAAACTAAACAAACAACAAACTATAAAAAGGCATAGAAAAACTCTTCCTCAAAGCTGTCACCAGGTAAAGTGTCCAAGATACTGGCAGTGTTGCCACATTGTACGGCAGCACTTATAAAACAAAAAGCCAATAAAAATAATCAGTACAGTGAGGGCCAGTTAAATACACATAGGGCGACTTTACCAATAACCCTGATCACGATCAACACCACTCGGCCTTCAGCAATTTGTAATAAAAAAACGCTTTCTTTCTATCACTTGCTCCAAACTTTTAAACGCTTCCACTTTTGTAGGTCCCCACAAATTAATTACCGCTCGCTAGCAGTGACGTGCACAAAATGGCCGACTTGCCCGTGTAAAAATACAATGTATGTTACAACTAAAACGTTTTCTGTTATTTTTATTTCATATATTTATTTAGCTCTAGTGACAATGTATGGTTTATGGTGTATTTAGTTTGTACAATGTCGTCTCTCGAACCTTTGCCAACTATGTTAGAGACGGCTAGTAGGTAGAACAAGAACTCTGACAGTCTTACTTTTATCGAATGTATGTGGCCGAGGCAAAAGGAGTATATTATAAAGATAGTAGCAGGTGGCGTTCTGTCCCGTCGGGGCTGCGGGTGTTCGCAAGAGATACCGCGGCCTCGACATGAAGGGCTAAGAAGAAACATGGGTGGTTTTTAGTCAGTAGAAGTCTAATACTCCCTTTCGCTCTGCCCAAGAGCGGTAGGGGTAATTTGATGATTTTCTACCCACCATAAAAAAAAAAAAAGTTGGCGTTCTGTGGTTTCTGCCTACACTCATAGGAAAAAGGAAAGTAAGAAAGAAAAGACAGACAATTGTATATTATTGTCGAACCCACGACATACAAAAATATCTAAAAAATTAACAAAACAAACACAAATAAGGCAAAAAAGACATCATGAGTTTATGTATAATTTATGTATGTAAGTGTCTGAACAAGTGGAGTTGTTAAGTCGCATACAGATTTGATCGATAGAGTGATATCGACAAAAGAATAATAATCATCATTGTAGTATCCACTAGTAACAGACCTAATCGGTTGATTTTACAATTAACTAAGTATCACAGGCTCACACCAGACCACCAAGCCTTAGTCCAGGATCACTTCACTTTCCCGCCATCATGTAACTGACAGATGTCATTAGTGACAGCTCCCCTGACCACTTGTGGTTGTGAGACAGTGTTTACATATCTATTAAATAGATACTCGTATACACTACATCCCTTTCTTATTATATTTGTTTTGATCAAAATGCTTTACCCAAATATACACACAATTACATTCAGTAATCAAGCAAATTCAACAACTAAAGAATATAAAATGTTCAACCATACTTGCATGTTTTTGTTATCCGATCTACCTTGTCATCTTAGACCCATTGCCACTGACCTACCAGTTCTAAATGTACAATGTACCTTATCAGGTTTTACCCAGTTCGTTCAGTTCGATCGTTTTGTTCAGTTCGTTTCTTGTCCTGTGTGAGACCAATAAATACTTTTTCTTTCTTTAGTTACTCCATTTGAACATCTCCTCCAGTAGCCTCCATTAAGTGTGGAGTAGGATTAAAGTTAATACTTAATAGGTTATTAGACTATTCCTATGAACTTCATCGTCTATTCTAACCTCTGGGGGTCTGCATGATCTCGTCTTCCTATTTCCATATTCCTTTCCTTTTCATTGTTTTTTTTTTTTCTAATGACATCTTAAGATAAGTTCTAATGATGCCTGCCCCGTAACCGATCATGGGGTTGAATTTAAACACTTTAGATATTTAGAGAGAACTTTTCCAAAAACTTTGTGGTTTAAGTGTTTTTTATCGATGACTTTGTTTAAATTATCGATGACCCCGAGAAGACCAAGGCTTCTCTCTTTCTATTACTGGCTATACCTTCGTACATAATCTGATGTAGAGAAATATTTTTAAATTTTATTTATTCATTATGATTTTTTATTACTTTTCTTGAAATGTGTTCTTTTTATCTCTCTATATATGTTCTCCAATAAAATATTTGAATTAAACTCAGTTTGTTGTAGTACCCAAACTAGCTTGGCATCAGCGATGACTTGCGTACTGTCTAAAAATCCAATTTCCTAAGCTAGTCTTCGTTTGGGTTCCAACCTAGATAAGATTGACACTGTTGCTTAATTTCAATACTCCTAGTTGTAACTTTGTGTCCTTGTTCTTATCCAAAAAGTTTCTCAACTACATTTCTTTTTATTTCTTTCTTTAGGTTCCTTTACAACGTTTATCATTATATATATTCCAAAACTTTCTTGGCAACCAATGAACAAAAGAGTTTTACTGCCCCAGACTTCAAAAGTTTTATTTGGTTCTGTACAAGTTTTATTTGTTCAACTTTCTTTGTTACTTTTGACATAGTTTCCGAATTCGTCAGGTATCTAATATTTTTTTTTTCTTTCTTTTAGGCTCACATGATTAGTCATTTTAATATCGTGCACATTGAATTTAATGGCAGTCTACATACAAGTATGTCTCATTTGGTGAATGTCTAGCGTCCTATTTCATAGATGCCTAATACTTCTAATTTAATGTACGCCCATTTCTTCCAATTTAACGGATGCTCAACGACCAATTTAATGGATATTTACCATTCTTGAGCCAGCTTAACGGCTGCTCCATCCAATTTCATGGATTATCATGAGCCAATTTAACGGTTGCTTCATCCAATTGAATTGCTTATCATCAGCCAATTTAATGGATACCATCCAATTTCATGAGCCAACTCAACGGTTGCTTCATCCAATTTAATGGATTATCACGAGCCAACTTAACAGTTGCTCCATCCAATTTAATGGATTATCATGAGCCAACTCAACTGTTGCTCCATCCAATTTAATGGATTATCATGAGCCAACTCACCGGTTGCTCCATCCAATTTAATTGATTTCATGAGCCAACTCAACTGTTGCTCCATCCAATTTAATGGATTATCATGAGCCAACTCACCGGTTGCTCTATCCAATTTAATGGATTTCATGAGCCAACCTAATGGTTGCTCCATCCAATTTAATTGCTGTTCATCAGCCAATTTAATGGATTATTGTGAGCCAACTTAAAGGTTGCTCTATCCAATTTGATTGCTTCTTAAAAGCCAATTTAATGGATATTCGCCAGCCAATTTAATGGTTGCTATCTTACCACGCGGAAACAGTGCGATGGTAAATGTCACATGCCTTAGAAGTCGTGCTTCCAAGACATGCCGGTTTCCTTACAGTGTTTTCCTTCACCGTTTTAAGAGCGTTCCCTGGTGATGAGTGAATGAACACAAAATACCTGCCTGGTTTCGAACCCACGACCTAAGTCGGGCGAGGCCATCACCACTCTTACAAAATTTAACATAATATCTGAGACACATATATTTATACAAAATAATCTTCTATGTTTAACTAAACATACATATATGTGGTGTTGCTGCATATTATCTTTTTTTTTTTTTTTTTACACAAATTATTTACCTTTGATTTGTAATTACCAGAACACATATTATATTATATCGGGAAGGGATATTTTTTTAGCACTAATCGTTGGTTAACTGTGGGCCCTTTTGTCGAACTCCCACAAGCGCCCATGCAGGCCTACGCGAAATAAAACATCTTGAGTTTGATTTTGACTCCGGTGGGCCCAGTGTTGGATGAAGAAACCAGTCTCGTACACCGATACACTCAAACAATAAGACGATAGTAGAAACACAGTAGGCACGTATAACTCTGTAGGTACGAATTTCAAAACACGCGATGTTTCACCGGACGCACGCACCGCCGCGCCCTTCCACAGAGAAGTGACGTGCCGACCCACTGGCGCGCGCACCAATGACTCCATCGAGCGCCACCAGATGGCACTGGCATACCGAATACGACTCGATGTCGACATTTATACATTGGCTTCATATTTAAGTTAAACCATTACACAACCACCATTACGGTTTCCTACTCAGAACTGCTACGTGTTACTATATTTATTTATGAATTATTTCAAGTTATTCCAATTCAAAACTATAATTTTGTCAAACAGCTATAATGTTATCATTATCTGCCTTCCCCAACCATGTTGACTGGCCTCCAGTCCAACTGGATGCAACCGGACACCTGCACTCCACATTGAGCCACCGCCCATCCAACCTCCACAACTCAGTCAGCACCCGGTAGCACGACACCCCTCGGCAAAACCGGCTGTCAGATTCTCAGGCCACTGACCATTACTGACCACCTACACTGCCACGTATCCTCCGAGATATTGAGGAAAGTCTGCATGTAATGGGTGGCCACCCATACACGAATCAATCTAGGCAACACACAGTTCAATCCAATCAAATCGAACGGCAGCTCTATCAAGCCACAAGCTGCTCCTTTGTTAACTAGTGCTTAAGTAGGTACCTTTATTTTTTTACTTTAATTTATGCACTTCATTTTCTTCTTCTTTTTCTGTACGAGAAGAGACTTGCCCCTCAGTCATTGGATATTTTTTTTTTTTTTTTTTTTGTTCACTTTACATTGCACATGTTATTATTCTATTATTATTATCCTTGCATAATAATAACATAACCCTACATAACATCAAGCTTGCATTACGGGACAACCTTATTCCATTAACCATACAATAATTCCGACCCCTTGGCTTTTATTGAGTTAAACCCAACAAGCTCTCCTCAACCTGGGAATCAAAACCAGGACCGCAGAACAAGCTGCCATGCCTGCGACCAATGAGTCATAGTGTCAACATTCTCCTGCCCTTATCCCAATTTATTTGGGGTCGCCACAGCTTGTGTCTTCCTTATATACTTCTTTATACTTGTCATTTCATTCGACACATCAGGTATCTACATAACAATAATAAAGCCTTTTAATTCTGAACTACTTTCAATTTGGGTGTTTTTTCTTTTCTTATAATATCTCTCTCAGTTCGGCGTGCCTCTTGGCATTGGCCTTCTCCAGCTATCTCCATTGAACTCAGTCTTCTGCAACTCTGGTCTATATGGTCCTATGGTTAGGTTAGACTGATATCGTCACTCCATCTTGTTTTTTTTTTTTTTTTTTTGCACACCTTTGTTTTCTGATGTCTGCTTTTGGATACCATAAGGTTACTTGTATACTCCATTTATTTATTTTGCAACATAGCATAAGTCCTGTCCAACTCCATTTTAGATGTTCTACGAGTTATTATACCCGTTACTTTTGTCTTCCTTCTTATTTTTAAATTCCGGATTCTGTGACTAACCTGTGTTCAACATGCTTCTTTCCATTGCTCTTTAGGTTTAGATATCTACATACCTAATTTTTCTTGTATGTAAAACACACACAATGTACACAATGTTTATTTTTCTAATGAAAACACATATCAATTACCTAGGTATTTTTTAAATGAAATTAAGTTATTACTCATATTGTTTAGGAGAAGGGATCATCAAAATCAGAATACTCAAAATCAATCAAAATTACTTGAAGCTTATTCTTCAACAACTGTTGGTTATCCCATAACTGCATAGAACTGTCTGGGGCGACATGTCAAATAATAGACATTTCAAAAATAGTACATAAGTACTTCATACTTCACTTATAAGTACTTCATACAATCAAAGTTATTATTAGTCACTACAGGAAATAGAATCTTTTATTTTTATATGCTGCTTTGATGATTCAATACAAGATCTTTCTAGTAAGTCAACATGTTCACAGCTATAGGAATTAAACCATTGCTAGCAGTCTCCTGATAACAGTTAAGTGGAGTTTAAACCAATAAAGAAATCTGCTATGAATTAAATCATTTGTCATCAACTTGTATATATTGTAGTGACAACCTAGTACTTATCTAGTTTGATGTTCAGTAAGTACTAATGAATGTGTTGTACACATGTAACATGTTGACATATTAATGTAGGTTCTTCATGATATTGAATGTCTAGACGCCATGCATCACAGAATTCATTTATTACTGTGTGATCTATCTCTTCAAATAGTGTAACAGTAACCCATTGTACAACAATTATGTAGAATGATAAAACAATAACAGAACTCTTCCTTCACCTTAAAATACTTAATGCCAGTACGTTTGGCATACAGTAATCATTAATTAGTATCAAGTATAGTCAAATAACTGTACTTACTATTGTATTTTCACATTGTTGACAGTTCCTTGCAAACTTTCACCAAGTGAAAACAGCTAGCAGCTAGTATTAATATGTACATTTCAGACCTTTATCCTCGTCGCCACTTGTAGTATCCACTAGTAACAGACCTAATCGGTTGATTTTACAATTAACTAAGTATCACAGGCTCACACCAGACCACCAAGCCTTAGTCCAGGATCACTTCACTTTCCCGCCATCATGTAACTGACAGATGTCATTAGTGACAGCTCCCCTGACCACTTGTGGTTGTGAGACAGTGTTTACATATCTATTAAATAGATACTCGTATACACTACAATCATCATCATCAACCTATAATGTTCTCACTGCAGGGAGAGGAGGCCTGACCTCCTCTCTAGTAGAGGGATGGGCTATAATCCACCACGCAGGCAAAGTGCGGTTTGGCAGATGTCACATGTCTTCGAATTTTTGGTTCTAAGACATGCCGGTTTCCTCACGATGTTTTCCTTCACCGTTTTGAGAGCAGCGCGCAGCGGTGATGAAATAAATTACACAACGTAATGCGCCTGCCTGGGTTCGAACCTACGACCTACTGTTCGTAAGTCGAGGCCGACACCACTGGGCCACCGCTTCTCTAAAAGAATAATACTTTAATGTAATATAATTATGATTTCTAATATTAGCAATGTTTCTCCTACCAAGTGTCCTGAAAAGGTATTTTTTTAAATTAATTTTAAATAAGTTAGCCATTTTTCTTTAACTACAGAACAATTATATTTACCCACTCGTAAGTGTGTCCGTTAGGTCCAGTACTTATTATATGAACCTAAACCTATAGAAACTAGCCACAGATTAGAAACATACTTAGAAAATAATGACCATAGAATTTTTATAGAAGCTCTTACCATTCAAAGTAGGAGGGGTCATGGCGTAGTGTTGCCAGTTAATTTTTGATTTTAATTTTTTTTTTGATTTTGATTTTGATGTGATTCATTATTGGACTTTAACAAAAATATATATTTTTAGGTAAAGTTAGGGTGAATTACTAAATTCATTTAGATTGTACAAACCAAATCTGCACTTCAGGGTTAATCAATTTATTGAAAACAGAAAGAAAACATATATTTATTTGTAGATACAATAAAAAAAAACTTTAAATAGGTAGTTTTAAAATAGTTTTTTAAACTTAGTTTTTTATTTGAATATTATTTTTGTGTTATCTAATAAATACGTAATAATATTACTTTCATAATGTAAAATTCTACTTAATTTTGGTTTGTTTTTTACATAATAGGAGTATTTTACACAGCCTAGAACATGTAATGATTACATCAATTCAATTTTGTTTTTGAGGTTAGAATTTCAGATTTATCGCATTGGGGTTACCCTGTAATGGTAGATGTAAGTAAATAAATAATAAATAAATAATTTATTAAATTCCGTCATAAAAAAAGTTGATAAAAATTATATTGCGTATGTCACCCGGGCTCTTTTAACTAATTTATTGACACCTCATTTATTAAAATCTGTTTAGAAGTTAAGGCGCTTTGGTGGAACATACAAACATAAATACAATTAAACATAGACTGCCAAAATCATTATTACATTTCCTTTTGGCTTCGCCGTAGTCGGGTAAAAAATAAAATAAACATTGAACGGTTCTAATTTATAGACATACAACGTATAACAAAAATATAATAATTATAACAGAACAGAATAAAAAAAAAAGATTACAGCTTGCACGTCGAGACTGCGACCAGCAGCAATTGCACTTAATTATTTTTTCACTAACATATTGCTATGTTACTTTGTCGCATTTGATTTATTACCTGCAGTGCACAACTGAAGTGCACTGCAAGTTTATATTTACTAACACAAACTGTATTATTAATATGTATATTCAGGTTAAGGTATTCATCTATGGGTCTTTGTTACCTGAAAATAAATAAATATTCTATTCTATTCTAAAGCAAATATTTGTGATAAATAAATAAATATTTTGATTGGACATCGAGACGAGTCATAATGTTTAATGTGCTTTATTTTGCGTAAGTACTGGGCTAATAATAAATATTTATTTTTACTTTAGAAAAAAAGAAAACGATTGTTTGTGTATAAGTTTTAATGTGTGTAAGCGCACCCACGGTAGATGAGAAATTCCTAGTGTGGGGTAAAAATAAATAATAAAAATAATCTACCTACTTTTTTAATTTCTAACCTGGCAACCCGATCATCTGACCCCTGGTCTAGGCAAGCAGCTGGACCACTAAAGCATGCGCCCCTCCTCTGGTGCCGTCAATTAATAATAAGTCTATATTGCACGATTGTTTGTCGTCCAGCATCAAAGATTATAGGGGCAGAAACGACAGAACCGTGTTACTGCGACGACAAAGTCAGATATTTATTGCATCGTCGGCGTAACACGTTTTCTTCTATCATTTAATTTTACTCTTTTTCCATTCATAATTTATGATAAATTATGTATATCTTCTGAAAGCCATTTTAGCTATATTATCTTATATTCCCTGAGTATACCTAGCTCTGCTAAGTCAGGAATAGTGTTCAAAATACATCTTAGAACTAAATTTGACATCACTTTCATAGTGATGTCAAATTCGCTATTTCTAGTCCAAATAAAAAATAAAAGGGTTAAAAGTCACCAAAAAATTACATAACAACTATTTTAGTATAAAATTCATTACTTTATTAAATCCACGTCACCATTTTCGGTTATTAAAAATCAATTTCAATTTAGAACTTTTATTCTATGCCTCGCTATTAAATGTGACCCAACTAGTGGCCAGTGCGTGCTATAGAAAAAAATAAATTGTCCATTGTCTATGGCCTAAATGGGGTTGCGTTCGGCCGCGTTCATAATAAAAACTATTTTGCAGTTTAAAAAAAATGTTCTCTGCTCGTGATTTCAATTAAAATGTTGTGGATTTGTTTTTTTTTGTGTGGTTGTTTGTTCATGTTTTAGTTTGTAGTTTGACCAGTGAAAGTTTGGGGGATGTATGGGTACAATATTTATGACGATGTTGGTATTTGACACGGGGGGAAATGATCTCATTCATTTGATTGATTTAGACCTACTGTGACAATGGAGAGGTTTTCGATCAGAAATGAAGACATCCGCCTAAGAACCAAGATAACCGACGTAGCCCGAAGAATTGCCAGACTTAAGACGCAGAATGAATGGCCGATGGGGCCGAAAAGTTCTGAAGTGGCGGCCGCGATCCGGAAGACGTTGTGTTGGAAGGCCTTCCACTAGTTGGACCGATGACCTGGTGAAGTTTGCAGGGATCCACTGGATGCAAGACGCACGGGACCGGTCAATGTGGCGATACTCAAGGGAGGCCTATGTCCAGCAGTGGACATCTTTCGAATGAAATGATCATGATGAGACCTAGGTACTGTTGTTAAATAATTGAACCCTTTTTACTTAACAGATTATTATTAAAAGGTATCGAAAGAGAATAATATCTCTCGAAATCCTGCGTAAGTATTCGTATAAAATATTCCTGGCCAATAATGATACAGACGTCACGTACATTAAGTTACACGAAACTGACACCGAAACTGTCAAACCCCAATCAATCTTAAACCTTTAGTGATAAAGTTGAAAATCTATTGACAGATTGTAGTAGCTTGATAAGCTAGTGTCTGTACCTACAAACAATTAATCCAGCAGGGCACATATCTCCTCTCTTTGAGAGGGAATGGGCTATAATCTACCACGCGGGCCCAGAACGGATTGGTAGATGTCACAAGACTTCAAATTTTTGGTCCTAAGAGATGCCGGTTTCCTCACGATGATTTCCTTCACCGTTTTTCAGAGCAATGCTGATGAAAAAAATACACTAAGTAATACGTCTGCCTGGGTTCGAACCCACGAGATACTGCTGCTCCAAAACAAAAGGTAATGTCTTCTTCTTAGTCGATTCACTCTTGCCAGAGCGGTCGTGGTTATCATGTTCCGGAAGGTTGAACAGCAGACAGCACCCGCCGTACGACGTCCCGCCATCCCTGCCTGCTGGCCGTCAATCGGGCACATTCGTACACGGGAGCATCCATTGCAGCCTTCACCTGGTCCGTCCATCGCATCGGAGATCTTCCCCTTGGTCTTGTGCCGACTTTCCCCTGCACAGGACGTTCTATGGAGTCGTTTCCACGCCGACTAACATGACCAAAGAATTTCAGGATCCGACTGCGTACTTGAGTGGATAGGCGCTCTTTAATGCTAAGCTCATCAAGGATGGAGGCGTTTGTTCGGAACTCGGTCCAAGAGACCCCGAGCATCTTCCTCCAACACCACATCTCCAGAGCGTCTATCTGGTGAGTTTCGGTTTGGCGTAGGGTCCATGTTTCGGCGGCGTACAGGAAAAGGTAATGTAACATGTCTTAAATATCTACTACACACACCTAACCAACATAAACAAGCATGAACAGAAAAAATATACAAAAAAAAAAAGAATAAATAAACGTATTCATGCAAAATGTTCGCCTTTCCTTACTGAACGCGGTCTACTAACGCTTTTACGCAATTCAGTATCACATAAGAGCATTTTTTTCTCTTCAGTTTTCTCTCCACTGTCTTTATACACGGAGAGCACTGTGCGTCTGTTTCCCGCCTTTTTTCATATTATTTTTACATGGTTTATGATGAGAGGCTGAACGTAGTTGCCTTTGCCAAGTAGCGCACAATAAGAAAATGTTGCAGCGTTTTTTTCTTGTCTATTCTCCGTTTGTGTGGAGTAAGCTTTATTTTTTTTTGTTTATGGCTGTTTCATTTACTGTTTCTTGTTTGTGTTATATGGATTTTGGTGTAGTGGTCGCGTGTGTGACTGCTGTGCACGAGGTCCTGGTTTCGATTCCCAGGTTGGGAAAAGTGGTATTGGGATTTTTTAATTAATAGGAATTTAACAGTAGCAGCCGCGGAGTCTGGATTAGTGCTCGGTCGGTGGAAATTCTTTCTTCTTCTTCTTTCTTCTTTTAAAAAAAAAACGTTGCCCCACACTAGGAACTTCGCCTGTATCGTGGGTGCGTTCACAAACATTTAAATTCACATACACAACCAAACACCCAGACCCGAAACAATTATCTGTAGATCATACAAATATTTGTTCCGTGCGGGGATCGAACCCGCGACACACAGCGCAGCAGTCCAATTGCTCAGCCACTGCGCCAACTTTGTCGTCAATTGATCAATACTTGTGAGTACATAAGCAACTAGCGAAATGTGTGTGTACTATTAGGTACACATCTGCCTAACCCTTCTGGGAAAATCGACTTGGTAAAAGGATAGATGATAACTTCTGTTAAAAATTTACGAGAAATAATACGATGTGTAAAAAAGTAATAAAATCGATAAAAAAATAAAGTAGCTATACGCTCTAAAAGTTTCTGGTGGCCATTTGTACTACGTAACTAAGGCAGTATGCTTGTATGAAGTAACTTCTTCATAGCACTGTTTTTGTAAATAAATTAAATTTATTATTTACCGATTTAATTTTTTTTTAAAAAGCTCGTGGCTTAATAAGAACTGCCACTCGGGTCGATCTTTAGGTAAAGCTGTGCTTGCCTAGGTCGGTCTGTGGATGGGTGACCGCCCGACATACCAAGTTTTCTCCGTGCCTCGGAAAGCACGTTAAGCTGTTGGTCCCGGCTGCAATATATAGATCTTTGGCAGTCGTTACACGTAGTCAGTGACCTGAAATTCTGACATCCAGTCTTACCAAAGAGGTATCGTATTACCTAGTATTAACTGGGTTGTGGAGGTCAGATAGGCAGTCACTCCATGTAAAATATTGGTATTCAGCTGCATCCGGTGAGACTGGAAGCCGACCCTAACATAGTTGGGAAAAGGCTAGGCAGATGATGACCGATTTAATTTTTTTTGCAAGTCAATTTTAATCGGTTATAAGCCATTTTTAGGGTTCCGTAGTCAACTAGGAACCCTTATAGTTTCGCCATGTCTGTCTGTCTGTCTGTCTGTCTGTCCGTCCTCGCTTAATCTCTGTGACCGTTAGCACTAGAAAGCTGAAATTTGGGACCAATATGTGTATCAATCACGCCGACAAAGTGCTAAAATAAAAATTGGAAAAAAATGTTTTATTAGGGTAGCCCCCCTATATGTAAAGTGGGAAGTGTTTTTTTTTTTAATTTTAACCCTAATGTGTGATATATTGTTGGAAAGGTATTTAAAAATGAATAGGGGTTTACTAAAATCATTTTTTGATAATGTCAATAATTTCGGAAATAATCGCTCCAAAAGTAAAAAACAAAGCGTCCCCCCCCCTCTAACTTTTGAACCATAAGTTTAGAAAATACGAAAAAAATCTGAAAAGTAGAACTTTATAAGGACTTTCTAGGAAAATTATTTTGAACTTGGATGGAAACAACAGATGGAAACTGCAGTTAACCAATATAATTTGGTCCCTGAATCGTATGAGCGCCTATACAATCCAGAGGTCAAGTTTCATTTGCCCGTATTTTTTTTTTAACTTCGTTTACATAATATTTTATTATCTACGGAACCCTACACTGAGCGTGGCCCGACACGCTCTTGGCCGGTTTTTATTAAGATAATACACTACTTTTTTCTTTTGCCTATCTTTTTATTTACTGTTTCCAAATCACTAGTAAAAAAATAAATGTCATGTATGTACCCTATTGGCACAAACAAAGAGAGGCTTATATAATTATAGCAGTAGGTGAAGTTCGTCTGATGGCGATGAACGAGTACCATTGCAAACTCGTACTATTTAAAGCATCCACTAGCTACCACAAAGTTTTAAAATTGCTACGTTGAGTTTTACTGTAAAATGTGACTTTTCACCCCAAAAAAAAGGGGTTAGTGTCCAATGTTCACCTGCGTTTCTCAGCAATATTTTTTGCGTAGAGGTAATTAGTTTGATGTACATAATGCTTGGTTGACGGCTTTTTAAAGGGTTCATTCCTGTATGTTATAATTCTGTTCGACTGATAGCATTTTTTACCAAAATACCTTTTCATAAAACTTACCTTTAGCAGCAAAGACAGCTCTTGCAAATATCTAGTTATATTTGCAAGAGCTGTATTAGAACAAAAAACAGCTGTTTCATTTCGAATAAACGTAGACTTCAAAGTAAGTTTTAAAATACAAAGATACTTAAAATACAAGAACGAACTCAAAACAGAGCGAATATTAATTACTTCTGTATTTATTATTTATATTAAAGAGAGTCGTTTTCACGACAGGAATGTATTACTAAAAAAAGAAAATGTCGTACATTGCATCATTTTTCGACCATGGGTAGGTCTAGGTATTCCTCGGAAAGCACGTAATAGGCCTTAGGTCCCGGCTCCATAGATCTTTGACAGTGGTTACAAAAGTGAGAAGCCGAATAGGGCTCCGATGAGTTTGAGTTGGAACTTATTGGGTGTTTAAGGACTTAAACGAAGCAAACGAAAGAACGGTCCAGGTTGCTGCGTAATGCCCGTCGGGGCTGCGGGTGTTCGCAAGAGATACCGCGGCCTCGACATGAAGGGTTAAGAAGGAACATGGGTGGTTTTTAGTCAGTAGAAGTCTGACACTCCCTTTCGCTCTGCCCAAGAGTGGGAGGGGGTCATTTGATGATTTTCCACCCACCATAAAAAAAAAAGGATGCTGCGTAATTGTCGGATAAAATTTGAGTTGTCGACTTGAAAATAAGAAGAAGGGCTCCTATGGAGGCCACGCACGAAGAAGAACAGCATGCAGCAGTATGCCTACAGGCCTTCAATATATTATGTTGTTGCTGGGGAGTTTGTTCCGCCACTTATTCTTTCCAGCTAAAACACTAGGAAGTGTCGAAGGGTGGGCGTTTTGGAAGACTGTCTCTTGTAAATAAATAAAGTAAATTTTGACGTTCGAAAAGTGCTGATTTTCAGCCTCTTTTGAATAAATTACTTTTGATTTTGATGTTATACATACAGGCTAAGGGTAACGGCCAACTAAGGCCAACTTCAGGTTTTTAATCCAGCCCTGCACAACAATTACTGTAGAATTTGTGTCTCTAATCATTTTCGTAATTTTTTTAGTAAATAACTCTGTAAAAAGAAATTAGCAACTAATGCGATATCTGCATTGGCATTCACATATTTTCTAATTTCATTCGCCATTCGAAAAAGAATTGAAAATGTATCCGAATATTTTACGAATAGTAGGTACTAATCCATTTTTGTTGACGAACGGTACCAACTGTGTACAAGTCTATCGATAGGACTTGACGGGATGCAAACAAAAGACCATCGGGTTTCTTCGAATCAGTTCAAACATTTCAGTTCGGACTGTTTTTTTTGGAGGATGGGAAATCATCAAATGACTCTCCCGGTCTTGGTGGAGTGGAAGGGAGTGTCAGACTTCTATTGACTAAAAACCACCCATGTTCCTTCTTAGCCCTTTATGTCCGGGGCCGCGGTATTTCTGTCGAACAACCCGCAGCCCCGACAGGCAGTTTGGATTCTACCATGAAGAAAGTTTGATAGTCTGCAGCATACCCTTAAACAATATCACACCCTTCTGATACACCTTTCTGCTATCCAACTAGGAACATAATATACATAGCCCGAAGGACCATATTGGATTGTCCTACAAGTTTATGGTCCTTCGAGCCGAATACGGACTAAAAAAAAGAACCTTGAGATATTTTTAATTAGAATGATCACAATTTTAAATGAAAATTTATAACGTGAGTAGGTAAAGGCTTGTAAAAACAAATATCAACCAGAAAGAACCTTTTATTAAAAAAAAAAAAAAACAAAATATAGCAATCGCTTACAAAAAAAATAGAAACAAAATTAAAATCTTTTCAAAATGTATGTGTGTACACTCTAACTAAAGAGAGACAGACCCACCAGTGGGGATGTTAGCCTTATGATGTATTATTACCATTACAGAATCTGACACACGTTCTATTAGATCTGAAATTGTTTGAATTTCCTCGACATCCGGTATAAACAAATTGTACACAAGTTTCAGAAGTCGTGTTGTATCCATATCTGTAAAATGAAACAACATTAGTAAATAAATAATAAATTAATTCTTCTTAGCTTGTCGATGGCAATATCTAACTGAGTCAGCTCAAAATTTAGCGACGAGTTTGGGATTTTCTGTTCCGTCCATCAGCTCCTGTGGCAAGTAACAGGACAGCCAGAACACGATGCGATACAAGTGCTGCTTTGCATTGCATTCTGTTCACAGATGTGTATGACGACCTTTTTTTTTTTTTTTTTTTTGGGGGGGTGGGAAATCATCAAATAACCCCTCCCGCTCTTGGGCAGAGCGAGAGGGAGTGTCAGACTTCTACTGACTAAAAACCACCCATGTTCCTTCTTCGCCCTTCATGTCGAGGCCTCGGTATCCCTTGCGGACATCCCGCAGCCTCGACAGGCGTCGGCCCTTGTGGGCCCCTTCCATGTTGCTGACATCTCTTTGAGGCGCGCGTGGAACACGAACGCGCCGTCGACACGGCCTGTTGTCGTCATAAGACGGACGGACGGCGAGCTTACCCAACACTCACCGTCCACAGGCCTGCGTCTACGGTGGCCGGAAGCCATCACGTGGCCCCCGACGCCCGGAGCGCCTCCCGCGGCGGCTGGGACGAGAGGTTCTCTCCCTCTCACGTTCCGCCACCTCCTTCGCTAGCATCACTGCTTCGCAGAAGGAGGCGACGGCGTCCCATTCCTCCTCGCCCCGGACCATGGCTTGCACCAGGGCCGGACGCGAGAGGTCGCCGCCGCCGATCGCCGCTACGAGAACACGGCGGGGCTCCGCCCAAGCGGGACACACCTCCACGGTGTGCTCCACCGTGTCCTCCGGCCGATCCTCACAATGGTGACAACCGGGCGTTTCCTCCCGCCTGATTCGGTGCAGGTAC
The DNA here is from genome assembly GCA_949774965.1 of Diarsia brunnea. Classification (NCBI taxonomy): domain Eukaryota; kingdom Metazoa; phylum Arthropoda; class Insecta; order Lepidoptera; family Noctuidae; genus Diarsia; species Diarsia brunnea. The sequence goes on from OX459023.1 coordinate 4,550,097, forward strand.
CTCCCGAAACAACCGTGTCCGGTGAGTACCTGCGTCAGACGGAAGGTGAGGGCGCCGTGGCGCCTCTCCAGCCACTCCTCAAAGAGGGGACTTACCGCCACTATCGTGGCGTGCCCATGTGTATGACGACCTCAGGTGGGATTTCAGAATATTTGTGTAGTACCTAACATAACACCACGCCTGTAATCCCCGGAAGGTTGGGCATAGGCTTAACTTACAACACATCATTATCATCACCAACCTTTAGTGTTCCCACTGCTGGGATTCAAGCGTCCTCTCTGGTAGAGGGATGGGCTATAATCCACGACGCGGGCCCAGTGCGAGTTGGCAGAAGCCTCATGTCTTCGATTTTTTTGGTTCTAAAACATGTCGGTTCCCTCACGATGTTTTTCTGGACCGTTTTGAGAGCAGAGCGGTGATGAAATAAATTACACAAAGTAATGCACCTGCTTGGAATCGAACTCACGATTTAGTGTTCGTAAGTCGGGGCCGCCACGACTGGGCCACCGCTGCTCCTACTACTTCTCTACCAACTACTACACCCACCAACATCTCATCCAGTGATGTTTAAGTTCCATGTAATTCGGGGCGAACCTATTGCCACCAACCAGCCGCAAATCCATACTCCGAGGCTACGAGGCATTTATGAAACGTCTAGAAATCGAGTAAAAAACGTACCTTTGGACATTAGCTGTACAATTGTCATTCCCCCTTTCAATTGTTTGGTTACATCTCGCAGCTAAAAATAAAAGCATTAATTTTTAGTTTGACCGGAAATTTACAAATTACTAGTGTAGGTATGCCTGCGGCTGCGCCCGCGTTGATGTCGAAATTTGACAAACTAAATACTAAAACCGTCCTCGCTCCTATCCATTGGTGAAAACAGCATGAAAATCGGTGCAGTAGTTTTGGAGTTTATCGTGAATAGACAGAAATACAAATGCGGTTTGTTTTATAATAATTATGTTTGTTTGTTTCTTTTTTTAAACATATTGAAGTATTTAAAAGACTTTGATTGAAACTTACGTAGAGCAGCGTACACAGCTCCTGCCAACATAATTGCAGCAACAAAACAAAATAGTAGTTTCATTTTAATAGACGTAGTTTTCACACAGTGTTTTAGACTGTAACGAAAGAATACAAAGTTTCTTGTAATAATACAGTACAGTATGTTGATGCTATTTATATTAAACGGGACTCAACGTTTGCCTAAATTCGACAATTACTATGTGCATTATTAACGTAATCAATTTCATATAGGCTAAAATAAAAAACAACCATGTAAGTAATCTATAGGTACTTATTTATAAAGAGGTAAAATTGGTTTGTAAGTTTGTATGTAGGGTAATCTTGGGAATATTCCCATCTGAGCACCTATTTTTAGAGCACCTACGCTTAGAGCACCAAAGCTATTCCCAATAGAGCACCAATCAATAATTTGACGTGGTGCTCTAACAAAAAAATAAAAATATATAAAAATAAAATAGAAATAAAAAAATCTTTATTTCAGATAACCAAACATCCATAATATGGGTTAGTAAAAACAAAAAGATAACTTATATCTATGTTAGTAAACTTAATTCTATTTCACAACAAGGCTGTTGTTCAAAATGCATCTCTGAACAACATTACCTAACAAAGGAGAATCGTACCTCCCCGCTATGGTCTTCTAATGGGAACAATAAAATATATTTAACTTTCCCTTTTAAGCACCTAGTGATGTGGTGTAAAATATAACATATCTATCATAATCAGCAGTCAAAGAGTTAGAGAACCTGATTGAACAATTAAAGTTCTTCGTCATGTATTTTATGTAACTTATTCTATATCAGTAAAGTCTTACAAAGTAGCAGGAGGCCAGAATCTTCATTAAACACTGCATGTTATTAGAAATAATATTATTACGTTTATTTCAGATAATTCAATCCATAAAGCAAAGAGTAACAAAAGAGAATAGTCAGCCCACAGATACAAAAATTAAACAAAATAGTACAATAATTCAATTAATAGCATACAGCAACTCAATAAGTTGCTTCTAAGTAAAACATACTACACGATAAATGAATACCTGACTGATAAGAATATGGTTGTGTAATATTAATTCAGATACTTAATAAATTAAGGTGAAAACCTGAGTCCGATTTATTTCATACAAAATAATTTCATGTATTCTTATTATCTGTTGACTATATTGGAATTATCTCAAAATTATTCTGAAATTATATTATTATGATTTGACATTACGTACTCATTGATTTGAATCTTTGACATTACTTACTTATTATTTTGAATTTATGACAATTTACAACATATGTATTTATGACATTGTATAATTAATTCGATTTCATTTTTCTTTTTGCCCAGTTTATGGTAATAATTGATATTATTTTAGTTCGTTGAGAATGTGTTTAATTTTAACTATAAATAATTAACTAATTTGGTACATCACAGTGAACTGCGCATTCACTTGACACGTATGAATGTAATATGTACTGTGTTGAGCAATAAATATTTGAATTGAATTGAATTGAACATTCAGACACAGACAGACAGACACAGACAGACAGATACACAGATTACAGATATACAGCCGATTATGTATATGGATTTGATTATGAGATTCCTGTTAACAATATACAATACCTCCTTCATGTTTCTGGCCTCCTGGTAGTTAGTGAGACTTTACTGATAAAGAAGTTACATACATAGAGAAGAACTTTAGTTGTTAATTCAGGTTCTGTAATTTTTTGGGACCTTTTTTGTCCCGTTAAGTAAGTCTGGTATAAATAATCATTTTCATTTTCATATCTGCGATCAGCCCTTGGAGAGAGCTATGCTTGGAGTTTCTTTGTGCGACAAAATCCGAAATGGGGAAATTCGCAGAAGAACTAATGTCACCGACATAGCTCTCAGAATATGCAAGTTGAAGTGGCAATGGGCAGGCCACATCGCTCGAAGAACCGACAACCGATGGGGAAATTTTGAAGGCTAAGTTCGGCCGCATACGCCGTCAGGAAAGTAAGACAATACATTGACGTTGATACAGCACGGTTAGTCTACTTTAGTTATTTTCACAGCGTTATGTCCTACGGTATTCTGCTGTGGGGCAAAGCTGTTGATATTCAAAATATATTTGTTCTGCAGAAGCGAGCGGTTCGCGCAATTTATCAGCTGGGTGCCCGAGTACCTCTTAGAGATAGTTTTAAGGAAATTGGTATTCTCACCGTTGCTTCTCAGTTCATCTTTGCCAACATTTTATATATTGGACAAAATATTCACCTGTACACTAAAAACAGTGATATTCACAACTTTAACACTAGAAATAAGCATAAACTACGCGCTCCTTTTCACCGGCTTCACAAAGTTCATAATTCATTCGTAGGGCTCGGCCAAAGTAAAATCTAATCTTTGTTTAAAAGCTTGCTATTCCATTAACAACTACTTAAATGATAAGAATAGTTGGTCGCTGAGTTGAACACAAGACAATGTTTGTTATTTATGTTCTTTCTCCAAAATTAGTTTACTGACATGTTATGTCTTTTTTATGTTTTTATTATTAAATACATTTTTATTATTGATTTGTGTCTGTAGTCGATTGCCTACAGACACAAATCAATAATAAAAATGTACTTAATATTACGATTGTAATATTAAGTTACACCTTTCTATTGTATCGACTCTGGTTCTTCTAACCAAACAGACAGATGTGTTGCTGGAGAGTTTGTTCCGCCACTTCTTCTATCCAGCAAAAAACACTAGGAACTGTCGAATGGTGGGCGTTTTGGGGGACTGTCACTTGTAAATGAGTAAAGTAAAGTAAAGTAAATTTGACGTTCGAAAAGTGCTGATTATCAGCCTAGTTTGAATAAATGACTTTTGATTTGATTTTGATTTTTGGAAGAAAGGTTCTCGAGTGGCGACCACGAACCGGAAGACGCAGTTTTGGTAGGCCTCCCACCAGGTAGACCGACGACATCGTGAGAGTCGCGGGCAACCGGTGGATTCAAACGGCAGGTTGCCGTTCGTTATGGCGTTCTATGGGGGAGGCCTTTGTCCAGCAGTGGACGTCTTACGGCTGATGATGATGATGATGATCAGTCCTTAAACTATGAGCAGGTGTGTTGGCGTCTGGTCCTGGGGGAAGAGCCGTCCATTGACTTTTCTTCCCTTTCATTTAGAGTCTAACTCGATTATGTGGTTACGTATGAGCCTCTTTAGGTGGTTGATTGTGCTCTAATGGGAATACTTTTGGTGCTCTCAGCATAGGTACTCTAAAAATCGGTGCTCAAATGGGAATACCTGTAGTCTCCGAAACTGATGATCCATTCATTTTTTTAAATTCATAGTAAGATACATTATTCGCAGATACTCATCATCATCTTCCTGCCCTTATACCATTCTATTTGGGGTTAGCGCTGCACGTGTACTTCTTCCATTCTTCCCTGATAAACGTCAAGGTGGCATTCTCTCCTTTCTCATTCATATTGGCCATATTGTTTTTATAAACCTAACTATTGTGTCTACCTAGCTGTAAGTTTTCCTAAAATAATAAAATAAAATAAATAAAGTATAATTCCTCACACAATCCATCCATTCATCATCATCATCATCATCGTTTTTTTCTTCATTCGTAGACACTATAATGTAGGCTATAAGTTATATCATGCATATTAGCCGAGATATCACAATTTATCCGAACGAAGTCTCGAGTGAAGTGCAAGTTAATTTAGGCTCTTAGAGAATAGGACATTTTGAGAACTAGCGTTTTTTGCGACTCTGTTGCCATTTTAAGAATTAGCATTTTGTACACCTGTAAAACTAGTATTTTTCAAAATTTTTATGTGGTGTTATCATTTAGGGAAAATGATAATGATTTTCGAATTCAGAACTTTTCTCACGCGTAATGCCACGTGAAGCCAAATACGCTAGCAACATTTTAGTTTATATTTAAATTAAATTAAAATATTTAGGACTGCGTACCAAAACTTCTATCATTTAATTTTATTTTCAACCATTTAGTAAGTAGTTTTAGCACGTCAATGAATAAATTGACTATATCAGATAAACATGTTAATGCAGTAGGCACAGTGACTTTTTAGTTGTCTTACAATGGCATTCCACTGCATCTACCCAAGGAGTGGAAATCGTTCATCAGAATTGAGTCATTTATAAAAAAAAAAAAAAATTTATGACGCGTGAAAATTTGGTAACTTTGTAAGTAGGTATTTATAAACTATCATACTTTTAAGTTATTTTTACAATCCTTTATTTACTTTCACCTGTCGAACTGCGTTACTCAGAGATGTTTAATTATTACTTAAGCCGTCCCTTAGTAAAGATTTGAAATACTTTTGTATGACAAACCTGTCAAAACCTTTACTAAGTAATGGCCTAAGTAATCATTAAAGTTCTCTGAGTGCGGCAGTCAGTGTCTGTTGAACAATTGGTATTTGGGTGAAAGTTATTGTTCGAATCATTCTGTCGGTTAAGCATTCACTGACTTATTAGTTCTGTGGACGTATCGTTCGTGGGTCAAACGTTCTTTGGATGAACGTTTTTTTTTTTTTTTTTTGTTAGCCTACGTTGTGTCCCACTGCTGAGCAAAGGCCTCCCCTTTCTCCTTCCATACCTTTCTGTCATGTGCGATCTCTGGCCATGTTAGCCCCGCAAACAGTGTGTGACGACCTTTGCCCATTTCTCCGGGTGCATCCGTGCTACGTGGCCTGCCCACTCCCACTTCAGCCTGGCTGTTTTTTCTCCAACATCAGCTATTCAGCATAGCGCATCAGCATAGCGCAGGGTGGTGTTTCTAACGCGATCTGTTCGCCTAACACCTATTATGCTGCGCTCCATTGCTCGCTGGCAAATCTTGAGTTTGGACTTCTGTTGTTCAGTAAGTGACCAACTTTGTGCACCGTAGGTTAGGACGGGCAGGATGCACAGGATGAACGTTAAGGGGTTAAAAATATTTTGGACTAACGGTTTATGGAACAATCGTGTTACGTACTCTTTGGTTTTTTAAACTTTTTCTTTATTATTTCAAATTTAAATTGTTTTTTTTTTTATATTCTGGCGGTGCTCTCTGTGTTGCTGTCAAAAAGCTAGCAAGATTTTCTTTATATTCATGTGCATAACGCACCTTCTTGTATGTATTTTATATGTTTTTTGATATCCTTTTTGTCTATTGATTTTTATTGTTTTAAGTCAGATTAGATTTGGTTTTGTTCTAGCTTAAGAAAGTCAGTAAAAATTACTACCATTTGAAAAAGCGCCTTTCTTTAATAGTTTTAATAAATACAGTCCATTCTCACAATAACATACTAATAAAATATATTAATTTACAAGGTAAAGTTAAGTAAAGTAATGTAGGTAGATAAAATAAGCTGAAATAACAATATGGATGAGCCTTGTACAATCTACCTAATATTAGGCATGCAAATTTTAAAACGTTAACTAAAATTAAACAAACCATAAATTAAATTATGATATCTAAATTAAACAAACAATTACACTAATATTAAAACTGGTATCTAAATTATATAACAACAAATAATATAGGATTAAACATCGGTTAAATTAATAAATTCAGTATTTCACTTTCGGATAACAGCCCACATCCTCATCTTTTTCAAATCGACTGTGGGTAAATCGTTTCAGTTTTTATACGGTGAACCGATTTGGATAAGAAATAATATGTCGTTGGATTCGTCAGACTTCTAGTGCCTTTTATCCATCCAGTTCACTTTTTCTTCAAAACAATCGAGTGTGGTATCAAAATGAAGGGTTTTAAAGGTTATTAAAAAACTTTATAGAACTCATATGTTTCAAAGTCATTCGAAGTGATGAATCGTATAAAAACAGAAAATATCTACCTACTTTTAAAAATCTGGATAAGAGAAAATATTTGGCGCCTGCTTCCATCCATTGTAATTTATTTAGTCGTATATTTAAGTTTTTTCAACTACTTTTTAATTTTATAAGAATGTACGGTCGAACAAGGTATTAAGTAGGTAACCTCTCGTCCCAGCCGCCGCGGGAGGCGCTCCGGGCGTCGGGGGCCACGTGATGGCTTCCGGCCACCGTAGACGCGGGCCTGTGGACGGTGAGTGAGCCGTCCGTCCGTCTTATGACGACGACAGGCCGTGTCGACGGCGCGTTCGTGTTCCACGCGCGCCTCAAAGAGATGTCAGCAACATGGAAGGGGCCCGCAAGGGCCGACGCCTGTCGAGGCTGCGGGTTGTTCGCAAGGGATACCGCGGCCTCGACATGAAGGGCTAAGAAGGAACATGGGCGGTTTTTAGTCAGTAGAAGTCTGACGCTCTCTTTCACTTCGCCCAGAGCAGGAGGAGTCATTTGTTGATTTCCCAACCTCCACAAAAAAGGTCGAGTTGCGAGATGCCATTTAGGAGTCACGTACCTAAACATACAGAACTGTTTACTATTCAGAGCTATGAAAATTGGATAATAATGTGTTCAAATATGGGGTTTGGTGCAAGGGAAGGGTAATGTTTTTAACATAATACACACGGTATTAACCCCGGCAAGCTCTCTGACACTCCGCCAAACTCATGAAATTATTAGAATTCCCTCCGCAACCTCCATAGGTGAACTGTTGACATTGCCCTGAAGTAGTATTGTATGCAAATCTGAAATACAAAACAAAATTAACACAAAAACTACTTTTTACCATCCTAATACCAATAATAATATTCTAATACCTACGTGTTAGACCATATTTAAAGGATGTCAGTGGCCCACAAATTAAAAAAAACTAGTAGCTCATTCTAGGCCGACACAATTTAGATTGTCATTGACATGCTAAGAAGAAGTAGCCCGACAGTCTGACAACCAGTCTTATAGAGAGGTATTATTGTATTATTTAGGAATGACTGGGGGTACCTCAAAAATATACCGGTACCGGTTTAAAATAAAGGTTAAGCTATACCGGTACCTTTATAAATAAAGGTTGGACTAAACCGTTATTTAACCCTTACACGACTTCGATACCGAAATGCATGCGAGACGGGGCGCGGGGCGCGTGTCGTGGTTGGAAAATGTTAGAACTTGTGTGTTTTGTGCATTTTTTATTTTTTTATTTATTTTAATTTTTTTTTGTTTGCTACTCTTTTACTTATCTCTTTGTTGTGTGTGTAAGTTGCGAGGCGGTACGTCTAAGAAAACCCCTATTTATAACGGTTACGGTACTTCTACTGAAATAATATCATCATCTTCCTGCCCTTATCCCATTCTATTTGGGGTCGGCGCAACACGTTTTCTTCTTCCATTCTTCCCTGTTACACGTCAAGGTGGCATTTATTCCTTTCTCATTTTCTACTGAAATAATATACCGGTACGCATTTCCAACCTCAAAATTCCGCTACCGAAAAAAATAACGGTATCGAAATATTTCGGTAACCCTTACTTAACGGTATGACGTCATACCGAAATTTAAAGGTACCGTAATTTTTGGGTAATTCAGTCCCTGGTTGTGAAGCATATCTGGCTTTCTGGCTGTTAAATACTAGTATTCGGCTATCTTATCAGTATAAAGCCGACCTTAAGGGCTATTGCTTATCTTTTTAAAAGTCAGTGGCTATCATAGTGACCATCGATTAACTGTCAAATGGTTATGGTTTGGTATAAAATGGAACTATTTGGCAGTTAATCGATGGACACTATGATAGCCACTGATATTAAAAAAGATACGCAATAGCCCTGCTGGACATAGTTGTCAAAACGCTAGGCAAATGGTGGGTTCAATACAACGGTGTGACTCTCCTGTGACTCACATGTCTGAGTCGTTTTCAATTTGTCACCAATTCTGACATAGTTATGTTCAGTTTTCAAGCTTTTAAAACAGAGACATGATTGCCGTGGTATGGACATATGATGCAAACGAAAGAAGAAAATGTTGTGAGGAAAATGTTGAGTATGAATGTATAGATTGCTATAAGAGTATAGGAAGACCAAAGAAACGATGAATGGACTGTGTGAAGATTGATATGGTGACTGCTGAGATTGATATGGTGATGGCTAGAAAGGAGGTGACTGCTGAGATGATGAGAAATAGAGAAGTATGGAAGAAGAAGACATGTTGCGTCGACCCCAAATAAATTGGAATGATGACATGAGAAACAGAAAAAAGTAATATAGGTAGAGAACCTGAGGATCGCTGCACGACATAATCCCTTTTCAATCGGTTGCTGGCATTTAGGATCTAAAAAATAAACAAATGATTAAAATGAAGTCACCTCATAGTTCCCGCAGAGGTACCTTCTGCTGTCGTAAGAGGCCTATAGTAGAGTGTCATACAGAGTTACTTCAGTATTTAATACTAGCTTGTGCCAGCGGCTTCGCCCGCGTGTAGTTCGATAATTGTTCCACGGGATTATACTGCCGGGATAAAAAGTATCCTATGTGTTAATCCAGGTTCTAAACTGTCTGTGTTTTAAATTTCATCCACATCCGTTCAGTAGTTTTTGTGTGAAAGAGTAATAAACATCCATCCATCCATATATCCTTTTTTTTATGGTGGGTGGAAAATCATGAAATAACCCCTCCCTCTCTTGGGCAGAGCGAAAGGGAGTGTCAGACTTCTACTGACTAAAAACCACCCATGTTCCTTCTTAGCCCTTCATGTCGAGGCCGCGGTATCTCTTGCAAACAACCCGCAGCCCCGACGGGCGTCGGCCCTTGCGGGCCCCTTCCTTGTTGCTAACATCTCTTTGAGGCGCGCGTGGAACACTAACGCGCTTTCGACACGGTCTGTCGTCGTCATAAGACGGACGATGAGCTAGCTGATTACTCTTTGTAAGAGTAATTGCAAACCGCCTCGCCAAGCACCTTGAGGGGATGGGTCCGGATCTTGCGGAACACCAGTTTGGTTTCCGCAAGAGGCGCTCGACGGTGGACGCCATCATCCATCCATACATCCTCACTCGCATTTATAATATTAGTAGGAAGTAGGATTAGTAAAAATTGGAACTTACCCAAAGCAGCATACACAATTCCTACGAAAATAATTACAAGAAAACAAAATAGTTTCATTTTGACTAATCGTCTATTACGTACTTTTCAATGTTTTATCGCAAAATAAGAACAGAAGACGTTTAGTTCAGTTCACGCACTGAAATCTACTTAATTCAATGAAGTTTTTTGTTCTTTTATATATTCATACAATCGTTGGAATTTCAGTTATTTCGAAAATAGATAAAAAAATTATCTATTTTTAAACAATTGTAACTTAAGAGGGAACAGCACCATAGGAATTAATATTGAATAAACGGTTGCTATCACGCTGCGTAGAGGCCTGACCCCGTAGAGTGCGATAGCTGTCCCTATCGCTCAGACCGATTATCACTACATATTATAAGCGATTTCGATATTGAGAGAGAGCGTAGGGCGCTGTCTGTTCGTAGTAATATGGTGGCCCGTAGGTTTGCACGGTGTTCTTACGATGTTAAAATGACGCTTTTTCGGGCTTACTGTCAGACTTTTTACACCTGCAGTCTTTGGGTCAAGTATACGCAGAAGGGATACAGCGCCCTGCGTGTTCAGTATAACATTGCTTTCAGGATGCTTGTGGGGCTGCCGCGGTATTGTAGCGCTTCGGGTATGTTTGCCGACGCGAGAGTGGATGATTTTTACGCCATTATTCGTAAACGATGCGCTTCTCTCCGGCACAGAACTGATATCAGCTCCCACGGCATGTTGAGAGCATTGCGTGACCGGTGGGACTGCCCGATGCTTGGTCGATGGGTGAGACTGCACACACAGATCGGCTCCAGATAGCTGTACGTGCATTTTATTTTATTCCTTTTATGTTATTTGTATGCTTATTTGTGATTTTTATGTGTGTGTATTGTGTTATTTTTATGTTATTTGTGATTCGTCTCTGTTGTGACATTATTATGTAATTTGTGATGTATTTGCGATTATGTTATTTTGTATTGCTTATTTGTATTTCTTATGATTTGATTGATTATGTTTTGTTGTAAATTTCGCTTGTCTAATTCTATGGACTTTAACGTCTGTGATTAAATGATTATTATTATTATTATTTATAAAACAAAGTCCTCAGCCGCGTCTGTCTGTCTATCTGTTCGCGATAAACTCAAAAACTACTGCACCGATTTGCATGCTGATTTCACCAATGGGTAGAGTAGTTCTCGAGGAAGGTTTTAGAGTATAATTTGACGCGGGCGAAGTCGCGGGCATCAGCTAGTGTGACATAAAATAAATGTGATCGATATATGTTTCGTTTTCCCCTTTTTTCTCCTCAAAAACTGAGCAAATTGAATTATTTTTGAAGTTATGCTTTTAAGAAAGAGTATGTAAGAGTGTTTAGGACTGACAGTAGGTAGGTTCCTATCAATTTCTATTGTATCAGAAACTTTTCGAGTTTGTCTGGTAGTCACGGGCGAAAAATAGGTCATGTTTATTAATTTTAGGATGGTCGTATTTTCTTTATTCGTTCATTCATTTTTGGAGGGTTATAATATATTTTCTTAACTTATTAGTGGATGAAAAAAAAAAGAAATGACAGGAGCGTCTGTCTACAGTAGATATTTATTTTATTATAAAAAAATCAGGAACAATATTTAAAAACACAGAAAAAGTGGAAAACATTTTGTATGGAGAATTCGCAGCCCATGTTCCCTCTTAAGGCTAATATTAATTAATTTTACTATCTCGTGACTTAAGGTCCTGGCATGAATGCGTGTCGTAAATGTAACACAAATTGGAATGATTATTTTTAATCTAAAACACTATAACGAAACTAAGTATCTTACTTAAAGCAGTTTGTGTTTTTGTGGACAGGATAATGAATTTCATGATTGATATATTGTGATTAATATATTTGTGATAATTATTATTATGAGCTTAACATACATTAGTTCAGTTTATGTAATCGCTTATTAAATATGCTGTTTCTATCGAAGTAGGCCCAATGAATGCTGGCGTGACGGTTTGCATTTATTCCGGACGGTGTTTTGCCAGTGAAGGCACCGGCCCGTCAGGGCTGCGGGTTGTTCGCAAGAGATACCGCGGCCTCGACATGAAGGGCTAAGAAGGAACATGGGTGGTTTTTAGTCAGTAGAAGTCTGACACTTCCTTTCGCTCTACCCAAGGGAGGGGTTATTTGATGATTTCCCACCCCACAAAAAAAAAGGCAAAACACCGGGAGAATTGGAAAGTAATAAGGAGGCTATGCCCATCAGTGGGACAGAATAGGCTACTAAAAAAAATCCTATTGTTTGTACATTTGTATCCTTTTTGGGATTGTCTTCACCGGTCCCGGGATTCGATTTGATTAAGCAGAGCATTAACTGATTTTAAATGCGGCCCTGCTCAAAACTAGCCAAAACCTTCAATCCACATCAATATAATTATACGTTTCTAGTATAACATGGCCTAGCTTTGTACCGATTTCCAGAACAATGAAAGTTCCGCGTAAACTGGTTTAGAATAGTTTGATTGGTCGTCGTTCTATTAACAAGGTATTATAAAGTTAGATAAATAAATGGGACTCTGTAGGTACCAAAATTATTTTCATTTTAAGGGTTTACAATTAAGTTTTTTTTAAGACAGTTAATTTATAAACGAAGATAACTTATCTTTAATAATAAATTAAGTGTCTATCAAAAAAACTACATACATATTTTAGGCACTGACTATAAATTACTTCATTATAAGAGAAGAAATAACTGCCACTCGGGTTTCTCTTTAGGTTAAGCCGCGTTTGCCTAGGTTGGTCTGTAGATGGGTGACCACACATTACATACGGAGTTTCCTCTGTGCCTCGAAAAGCAGGTTTAAGCTGTAGATTCCGGCTGCCATATTTAGATCTTTGGCAGTCGTTACAAGTAGTCAGTGACCAGAAATCCTGACAACCAGTCTTACCAAATGGTTATGACATTACCTAGTATTAACAGGGTTGTGGAGGTCAGATATTCAACTGCAACCTGTTAGACTGGAATCCGACCCCAACATAGTTGGGAAAAAGCTAGGCAGATGATGATGATGATGATAAATTTTACATTAACAGTAATATCGCTCAGTCTAGATAGGCGTATCATATGGCAGTGGGGACAATGGGAACAAATTTACAGACTTCCCGTTGTCCACCAGTTGAGCGGTGTAGTGGGGACAATGAAATAGTGGTTTTTAATCAAACTCAATCAATTAAAAAAAGCTTTTAAAATAGGCATGGTTATAGATAGTATTTTGTCTAAAATATGTGCACTATGTTTTGCCAATATATTTGGCATACATTTAATGATACAAAATTAACATAAACAAGATTTTTTTATTAAAAGTAAACAATCTAAAATATGTCTCTTAGAAAAACTGGTCATTAAAACATTATATAATTATGTAAATAAACACATTCATACTTATTCAATCAATGTAATCATAAGTCCTCAATTAGTAAGTCGGTATTGTCATACCTCTGTAGAACTGGTGGGAAATAAAAATGCACTAGTTTTATTATAGATCTATTTCAAGTGGAAATGATCCTTGTTTATCAGTAGTAAACTCAGTAATGGAGTAGTAACATCATAAAAGATTTATTTTTGAATACTCATTACTGGTCAAAAATGTCCGATTAAGCAGTAGCCACCTTCTCTAGGGTGTTAAAAAAAATACTGGGTCAACACTCCTTTGCTTGTGTGGTTCTCTATAAATAGATTGATGTGCTATGCTACAAGGATATTATGGCACTTGGGTGAGAATGACCTTGACAGGAGGTGGCTGTTGGGAATCATCCTACAAGATGGCAGATTTTATTAAGCGTTACAACATACACAACTATTTAATTAATAATCAACGTAAAAGCTACGAAAAATGGGTTATAAAGTCCTTAAATTTGATATTTTTAACAAGCATTTGTTAAGATTGGCAAGCTTGCTGACACTCCGCCTCACTCATGAAATTATTAGAATTTCCACCGCAACCTCCATAGACAAACTTTGTGCATTGCCCTGTAGTAGTATTGTATGCATATCTGAAATGGATAATAAATTAATATTAGTCAATGACCCGAAAGTTTGGCAACCAGTCTTACAAAAGTAGTAAATGACAAAAGAACTGGCCAAGTGCAAGTCGGACTTGCACATGAAGGGTTCCGTACCATTGTAGTAGATATTGAGAGATTTTCCATGTTATTTTGTCACCATAGACTTTGATTTTGTAATCTACAAGTGTTGAACTAATTTCTGTATTTTTTTTTAATTTTAGGCTCAGTAGTTTCGGAAATAAGAGGGGGGGGATGGTCGGACAGACAGACAGACACACGAGTGATACTAAAAGGGTTCCGTTGTTTTCTTTTGAGGTACGGAACCCTAAAAAACGCCTTGCGCCGACCCCAATTAATATGGGATAAAAGTAGAAAGATGATGATGATAATAAATACCTACAAAAGAAAGTATTAAAAGTAACGAACCTGATCATATAAGCCCGACATAATCCTGTTTCAGCAGGTTGCCGGCATTTAGGATCTAAAAAAAAAACAAATGATTAAGTATATTTCTTTGGTGATTGAATAAGAAATGTATCATTAAAGTTGCAGATCCATCATGTGAAACAAGCCCCCAAAGATTTTTTTGGGAAATTACGACGTTTGTGTTGTGGCAACTCTATTGACTTTTAGTTTTGCTGTTCCAATGTATACGCGCTTCATCTGCGCGTCTTTTGCGTGTTCACAATACGCCGTGTGCTAGGGGCCTAACAACTAAATCTATTCAACTGTTAAGAGATTTAATTTGCTTAAATGGAGGCTCCAAACACTAAACTCAATTATGTAAACTGAAGCATTAATAAACTTATTATTATATTGAAAAAAAAAAAAAAAATATATTTTTGCAAAATAGAGAAAGAACAAGAGAAACCGATGGATGAGATCTAGATCTGTAATATATCACCATAATTAAGAGTTGTTTTCATATTTATAATGGAATGCAACTTACCCAAAGTGGCATACACAATTCCTACCAAAATAATTACAAGAAAACAAAATAGTTTCATTTTAAATAATCGTTGCTTACGTACTCTTCTGTTTCAACGAAAAATAATAACAGTAGGCAGGCGGTTATTGTTCAGTTTACTTACTGAATTATACTTAATGATTTCACGTTTTTCTTTCTTTTATTATATATTCGTACAATTGTCGGAATCTCAGGGATGTATTAAAAATATTATTTTTTTATTCATTTAACAGACTACAGACGACCTGTAGTCTGTTAAATGAATGTGTTAGTAACAAAATAACTTAGCCTATGTTAGTACTTAATAATCATTAATAAAACACACAGGATCGAAGATTAAAGTGGCCTTAATTTCACTATCGTTTTTCGAAATATTAGTGACTTACGAGAGGGACAAAAATAGGAATTAATATTGAATAAACTTTTGCTGTCACGCTGCGTAGAGCCCAGTCCCCGTAGAGTGCGATAGGGATTGACATTTAAACTCACATAATAACACATAAAAAAAAAATATGACAAAAATAAACTCAGACTGATTATGTCACAAAATGGGTTTGCGTCCATAAGACTTGTTGCGCACGAGGTTCGATTTCTGGGATACGAAAATTGATATTAAGTTTTTCCGGAATTTCTCAGCAGCAAAAATGGAGTCTGTATTTGTGCCCGGTTAATGGCATTAAGCTCGCCCCTTATTACATGGGACTTAAACATGGCTCGTGAAATATGGGTATACTTTTAGGTACTTTGGAGATTACAGGCGTAATGTTATGATTAACTGATTCTTAATGCGGTCCTGCTCAAAAATAGCTAAAACCTTGATACTCGTGTGCGATCAAAAACAACAGCTGTTTAAACTCGATTAAAATGGAAATTATTGTTTAAACTTCATTGTTAAATCTGACTTATGAGTTTTATTTTATTATGTAAAAGACGACAAACGTAAGGCAGCTGTAAAAACATAATGGAGGACATACATGGAAAAATATTAACTGAAGCGCTCCCTAGCAGATAAACACCACAATACCTGTTTAAGAACCATCACCAGTAAATTACAAATCCATTACAGGAAACCGCATTTAAATCGGTCAATCTTTTCTGGAAATAAATGGGAATATTCGTTTGCGCACAAACAAACAAACAGCCTCTAACCCTAACTGCATATACCTTCTCCGTGCCGTAGTGGCTAAAAATGAAAATAATTTGTTAAATTCAGTACATCATTTCATCATTCGTAACGTGTAATTTTAATATGGGCAAACCTGAAATAAATGGGTTTTATTTATTTATCATTTGAGTTCTGTTTTCTATCTTGTACCTATACAAACTGTCGTTTTGCGTTCTCGTCAAATTCAAGGAAAAAAAAAAATTTTAAATTGGTTTTTATGGGCACAAACTGACATAATACTATCATTAACTCTGAAAACAGGATAATTATTTACCATGGTAAATTCAAGGAGGTAATTTATTATACTATCATCTGCCTAGCCTTTTCCCAACTATGTTAGGGTCGGCTTCCAGTCTAACCTGATGCAGCTGAATACCAGTATTTTACATGGAGCGACTGCCTATCTGACCTCTACAACCCAGTTAATACTAGGTAATACGATACTCTTTGGTAAGACTGGATGTCAGAATTTCAGGTCACTGACTACCTGTAACGACTGCCAAAGATCTATATATGGCAGCCGGGACCAACTGCTTAACGTACCCGCGCTTTCCGAAGTACGGAGGAAACTCGGTATCTCGGGCGGTCACCCATCCACAGACCGACCTAGGCAAGCACAGCTTTATCTAAAGATCGACCCGAGTGGCAGTTCTTATTAAGCCACGAGCGATTTATTTAATTTATTATATTCATAACTCTCAATTATACAGGAATATCACTCAGTCTAGAGGTCTATCATAAGCGTATCATATGCCAGTGGGGACAATGGGAACAAAAGACAGACTTCCCATTCTCCACCAGTGCATGTTGTAGAGGGGACAACGAAACGATGGTTTTGAATCAAACTCCATTAATCAATCATTTATTTTGTTAAACATGGTACAGATAGGACTTTGTCTAAAATATGCGCACTATGTTTTGCAAATGTATGACGTACAAAATTTGTATAAACAATCAATTTATTACAATTAAGGTTTCATTTATTATTTATTTATTTTACTATTTATGTACACACAGTAGATAGCACAGGAAAATATTATAATAAAACATGTCAATAGATTTCAAATAAAAATAACATTGACAGGAGATGGCAGATTTTGTTAAGCGTTAAAACATACACAACTACTACTATTCAGAGCAATGGAAAATGGGATAATGTGCTCAAAATTGGTATTTTTAACACCGATGGTGGTATCCCCGACAAAATCGTCGACACTTCGCCTTACTAATGAAATTGTTACAATTTCCATCGCAACCTCCATAGGTAAACTTTTCACATTTTCTTGAAGTAGAGTTGAATGCATATCTGAAATATACAAGATAAATAGTAGGTATTATACCATATTTATAGGTGGTCAGTGGCCCGAAAGTCTTACAATCAATCTTACCCAGGTGTATCATATCACCCAGTACTAATTGGGTTTTGAAGGTCTGATAATCAGTCATTCCACGTAAAATACATTAGTATTTAGATGCATTCAGATATACTGGAAACCGACCCCAAAACAGTAGGGAAAAGGCGAGGATGATGATAAACGTGTCAGAGTGTGTTCAAAACTACGACCATACGCACATATCTGAGTCGTTTTCACTTTGTCACCATTGTAACCATTGACTTATATATTACTGCGTAAGGACTGGGCGGACCGCATGTTAAAATGATGCCTCGAACTTGGTCCTAAAACGGTCTTTCCTAAGCCGAAGTGAACTAGTCCACGATCGGCTCTTTTCGGGTGCGGTCGTAAATTTTATTAAAAGCTTTATTTATGTTCTTTATACCTCGAAAAACCACGCCGCTTATACAAGGTTACGTTAACGAGCAGACTACACCGATTCTCTGTATGGCGAACGCGTCGAGCAAATGTTCGGACGACCGTATCTTTAGTTTTTATATCAGTGATTGTAACATAGTTACGTTCAGACTTCACGCTTTAAAAACAGAGGCATGACAAATGCAGAAGAATTGTAGATGGATGGAGAGGGAGAAGAAGACCTATCAAACGATGGTTGGATTGTGGAATGTTATGAAAGAAGATGAGAATGGAAGAAATAAACGTGTTGCGCCGACCCCTAATAATATGGGACAAGGGTAGGAAAATGTGATGTGTGTATGAGAAAAACAGAAAAAAGTAAAAAAGATAAAAAACCTGGGTTTTGCCGCTTTACATGGTCCCGTTTCAGCAGGTAGCCAGCATTCAGGCCCTAAAAAATAAACAAATGATCAAGTATACTTCTTAATTATTTGTGTTTTTTTTAATTCATGACAGTTAATTTATTACCTAAGATATTTATATTGTATCAAAGAAACTAAATACATATTTTAGGCAACAGACTGATAATAAATTATTTCGATTTAAGAGATACTTGGAGTATGCCAAAGGGCAATGGAGCGCAGCATTTTGGGTGTCAAAAGGCAAGACAGGATTCGAAACACCACGCTGCGCTCCAAAACGGGCATAGTGGACGTTGGCAAGAAGGCTGCTAGGTTAAAGTGGGATTGGGCGGGTCACGTCAGTCGCATGCACGATGACCGTTGGGCAAAAGCCTCCACACGATGGTTGCCAGAAGACGGACGGCGCCGCCGAGGCCGACCTAGAAAAAGGTGGCGTGACGATTTAGACGCGTACCATGAGGGCTGGTTCGAGGCGGCACAGGAAAAGAGCTCGTGGAAGGAATTGGGGGAGGCCTTTGCCCAGCACCACTGCTGGGCAAAGGCCTCCCACAGGGTAGGCTAAAGAAAAAAAAAAAAAAGAAAAAAAAAAAGAGATACTTTATGTTCATGCACAAACCGTAGTTATAAGTTTGTAACTATTGAAAAAGTACGAAAGTTGATTTAGAAGCTCGATAGATGGCGTTGCTTAAAATAAAAGCAGGCTATGATTACGTTACATCGATTTGGTTGGGTTCGAGTGATTTTAGAAAATATATATACCAGCTTAGATCAGGACACAATTTGGTTTTATTTTATTATCAACCCTATTAGTGTTCACAACAAGTGTGCGTACAACATTACCAGCTCGGTAATAAACACTTTACGTTTACTGGAATATCACTAACACTAGAGGCCTAAAAACGTACAACAGAAACGGTGTATTAGATCTATGTCACACCTGAAAAGCACAGATAGCTGTGAACCTGTGTTTCGGTCTCTGAGGATACTAACTTTTCCATGTTTGTACATATTGGAGGTAGCAATTTTCGTAAAAGCAATCTGGCCAATTAAAAAGCACACAATGGCCCCCCTTTTTTTTGCGACTGGAAAATCATCAAATAACCCCTCCCGCTCTTGGGTAGAGCTAAAGGAAGTGTCAGACTTCTACTGACTAAAAATCACCCATGTTCCTTCTTAGCCCTTCATGTCGAGGCCGCGGTATCTCTTGCGAACAACCCGCAGCCCACGCAATGGCCCCCTTTTTTTTTTCGAGTGGAAAATCATCAAATAACCCCTCCCGCTCTTGGACAGGGCGAAAAGGATTGTCAGACTTCTACTGACTAAAAACCACCCATGTTACTTCTTAGCCCTTCATGTCTAGGCCGCGGTATCTCTTGCGAACAACCCGCAGCCCACGCAATGGCCCCCTTGAGATCTCAATACAAGAACTTGCTGCAATTGGATAACTCATAGGGATAACTACAGAACAGCACTGTTAACGAAATTCATTATGACAATGGGACCGTCTTGTCATTTATAATAAAACTAGCTGATGCTCGCGTCTTCGCCCGCGTGGATGTCGGTCAAATTATATACTAAAACCTTCCTCTTGAATCACTCTATCTATTAAAAAAACCGCATCAAAATCCGTTGCGTAGTTTTAAAGATTTAAGCATACATAGGGACAGAGAAAGCGACTTTGTTTTATACTACGAGTATGTAGTGATAGTGATGATACCTCGTGGTTTTAAGGCTTGTATTCACGCCAATGACCTTGTGCATACAAACTACCTCTCTCGGTCGTAGATACGGACTCTAAACGGACGCGTTTTTCATTTATTATAATTAAAATAATACATGTTTTTAAAAAGTAACAAAACCAAATTATTTTCCTTTGTATTTCAAAGCAGTAGATATTTTTTTTATATTATTTTGTTAAAAAATGAAGGAGTAAAATGGTTCCATTCAACGATTTGGAGGTGATTTTGTGAATTTTTTTTCTTATTATGTGATACCGATGCAAAAATTGTGGCTAAACCAAATTACGTGTCATATCATGTAGATTACAAAAAAAAATTCTCTGATGTAATTTCTCTGTAAGTGCCGGTGAAAAACCGCTTCATCTGCACGCTGTTTTTAAGCTTTTTCGAGAGAGGACCCTTAAGGATTGTTCTTTACACATTTTTAAATCTATGGTCACTGCACTAGTTTTAGGCAAAATTTTATTACTCAGTGCAAGACTTTCTAAATGATGTTGATGTTGTTTCAAATTCGTATCATCACAAAAAGCAGCTGCTGAAGTCGGTGTCAAAAAAAAACGAAATCAAACAAACAAAATGTCACCGACTTCAGAAGCTGCTTTATGTTGTGAAGTTTATATTTCACTTTTTTGTTTTTTCGATTTTGTGTTTTTCACTTTTTTGTGTTTTTTTAATAAAACAATAAAAAATCCACAGGGCATGAGAAGTGTTTAAGGGTCTGAAAGATGATAGCACTCGAGCATTTTTAATACATGACTGACTGTTGCGACCTTTTTTTTATTTTTTGGGGGGTGGGAAATCATCAAATAACCCCTCCCGCTCTTGGGCAGAGCGAAAGGGAGTGTCAGACTTCTACTGACTAAAAACCACCCATGTTCCTTTTTAGCCCTTCATGTCGAGGCCGCGGTATCCCTTGCGAACAACCCGCAGCCTCGACAGGCGTCGGCCCTTGCGGGCCCCTTCCATGTTGCTGACATCTCTTTGAGTCGCGCGTGGAACACGAACGCGCCGTCGTCACGGCCTGTCGTCGTCATAAGACGGACGGACGGCGAGCTAGCCCATCACTCACCGTCCACAGGCCCGCGTCTACGGTGGCCGGAAGCCATCACGTGGCCCCCGACGCGGCCCGGATCGCCTCTCGCGGCGGCTGGGACGAGAGGTTCTCTCCCTCTCACGTTCCGCCACCTCCTTCGCTAGCATCACTGCTTCGCAGAAGGAGGCGACGGCGCCCCATTCCTTACGACTGTTGCGACCTTAGGCTTCGTTTGCTTGAAATTAAAAATAAAAATAAAATGAAGTACCTTTTTCATCGAATAAGGTTACCAATTAGAAGGGTTTCAATTTTTTTACAAAGAACCCTTATTCCTATTAAAAAATAAAAATTGTTGTTACTCCTTATAATATAATATTGTTGTCCTCCGCAGGCGCGCTGACACTCCGTTTTACTAGCGAAATTGTTTTTATTTCCACCGCAACCTCCATAGCTAAACTTTTCACATTTCCTTGAATAAGTATTGTATGCATATCTGAAATATAAAACATTACAATAACATGAATAGGTCTTATATCATATTTATAGGTTATGATTAGAGCGGGAGAAGTCATTTCGATGCTTTCCCAAGATCAAAAAAAAATGGAATGACAAACGATACGATACGAGAACGTTGCGGTTTAAAAGAAGATGTAGGTGATAAAAATTGAAAAGGGTATGCTTTGGTGGTTTAGGCATTTAGAGAAGATGAGTGAAAGGTATTTACAAGGCAGATGTGAGTGGCAACGCTGTGAGGAGACGCCCTAGAAAGACATACATTGACCTTATTACTGATGTTCTTCAGAAAGGACAGATACCGCGCGCGCGGCCTCGATATGAAGGGCTAAGGAGGAACATGGGTGGTTTTTAGTAAGTAGAAGTCTGACACTCCCTTTCGCTCTGCCCAAGAGCGGGACGGGGTTATTTGATGATTTTCCACCCGCCAAAAAAAAGGTGGCGTTCTGTGGTTTAAACCGGGGTAGGTTTGGGAGAAGGGCGTGAGTTTAATGGATGTTGTGTGTGTACGTATGTATTATAGGTAATCAGTGGCCCGAAAGTCTGACAACCAGGTTGTGGTGTTCAAGTAGGCAGTCGCTCCATGTTAACTACTCTGTAGTACTACCAATACAGTTGGGAAAAGGCGAGGCTGATAATGAACGTTTTCGAGATTGAGGGCGGAGAGCGCGCTGTGTTAGAGCATCACTAAGGTCAACCGAAAATTATTACATTAAGATGGCTGGACTAGTTAATTAATATGTTATAGTTATGTTCAGACTTTGTGCTTTTAAAACAGAGGCATGACAAATGCAGAAGAAATGTTGATATATGGACATGGCGAAAAATACCTATTAAACGGTGGATGGGTTGTGTACGGAATGATAAGAAAGAAAAACGAGGAAAATATAGCGTGTAGGTTAACAGAAGAGAATGATGTGAGACAAGGGCCGGATGATGATGATGATGATGAGAGAGAAATACAGAAGAAAGTAATCAGGGTAGAGAACCTGTTGATTGCCCCTTTACATGGTCCTGTTACAGCAGGCAGCCGGCATATAGGATCTAAAAAATAAACAAATGATTGAAACTGGAAATAACATGCTACTAGAAAAGCATGTTTGTTTGCTACTAGGTAGTATGCTCATTTCTAGCATGCTTTCAAAGTGTTTACATTAATTTTTGCTTTATAGCACAGATCTCAAAAGCATACTTTTTACGAGCATACTTCTTTTTGGCTCGTCTGAGTGACATTATCTTAAGCTCGTCCCCTTAAAAGCCGAGCGTCCGTGCCTCGTGAGTGTGGACGCGAGGTCTGAGCCGCGAGGTCTAACAGGAACATTTGGCGGCGTCCCCACTTAGATCGCGCGGCTCCGTGAGACTGAGCCGCGAGCCTAATCGGAACGTTTTGGGTGACGTAAGTGTGAACGTGGCTTTATAGTTTTAAAACAACAACAAAAAGGAGGCAGCACGATAAAAAAAAATATATAAAATAGTAAAACCAAGGAATATCAAAAAAGTGGTTTTATGCGTCGTGCGTTTTATCCTCCCTTTTTTTTACCTCTTTTTTTTAAATAGACAGGCCTGCGATTTATTGCGGCATGCTTATGTAAAAGTATGCTCTTTTCGTATATTGCACATGCTACTTGTATGCTACTAAATGACAAATGCTCGAGACTAGCATGCTTTCGTGCTATTATGTAGCATGTGTATTCTAGCCTTAACTTGTATATAGAGAATGCCTCGTGGCATTTAGTCCGCCGATTCAGTCCACTATGGTACATGAAGTCTAAGTAAACTTTTAATAAAATATATACAAGTATCAAAAAGGGAAGAATTACAAGGCGTCGAAAAATTCGTCCACACCGCTCCCTACAGGAAAAGTGCCCAGAAGGCTGGTAGCATTACCACGTTGGATGGCAAAGCTGATTCTTTGCCCTAAAAATAGGCCAGTACTGAGGTCACGTGAAGAGTCGACCAACGTCTAGGCAATTTCCTGAAATAACAAGTGGGCACTCGGACCCGATGGCCCCAGTGTTTCAATCCCAAACGGCTCAAACACAACATAACTACCAATTTAGTTATTGTATTTGCGCCGTTTGATTATTTCAGCACCTGCATCAGCCGCCCCAGCAAAGCTCACCGTGTACCATAAGTTGCATCCCACACCAAAGGCCTACTCAACTTCCATGGCATTATGGTCATACCATCTGCAGGGCTATTGCGCATCTTTTTCAATGACAGTGGCTATCATAGTGTCCATCGATGAACTGTCAAATGGTTCCATTTTGTACCAAACGAAACCATAACCATTTGACAGTTCATCGATGGACACTATGATAGCCACTGACATTTAAAAAGATAACCAATAACCCTGCTGGTCTCTTCCCATTGACACGTGCTAGGTGCTAGACCATTGGGTTCCAAAATAAATAGATAACTCACCCAAACAAGCATAGACGACTCCTACAAAAATTATTACAAGAAAACAAAATGGTTTCATTTTGAATAATTGTCGTTTACGTAGTCTTCAATTATTCAACGTAAATTAATAACAGTAAATAAGTAGGTATAGCTCAATTTACACACTGAAATATTGGTACTTAATGCATTTTTTTTTCTTTTATATTCATAGGATTATTGCAATTTCAGGGATGTATTGAGGCAGCTTTAATTTTACTATCTCATGTCGAAATACTGTAACCTAAGAGGGAACAGGACCAAAAATAAGAACTAATATTAAATAAACTATAATTGCCACTACTACATTACTTATTATTTACATCAATAATACGGAAACGCTTATAACTTAGGTCCTATGTAATATTAATAACATATCCGTGGTGCTAGGCAGCTGGGCTTATCCCAGTTGTATACATCCCTGTGTGCCTATTGGCCTTGTTCTGTTCTGTCTCCTGCTGATATGGAGGGAAGTGGAAAATAAGTTTTTTCTACTCCTCTGCTATTCTTTTCTGATTAATTTCGTTGCGGGATCCAAGACTGTTAAATCGTATCTCTGGGACTTCGTCTAGCTTCATTGTCTCGGCGCTTCTCTGGTGGTCGGCACTGTTGATTCTGGCTTACAGGAGTTACAGTGGTTTGGGAATAATGTGGCGGGCTTGTACTAATAAACCGTCTTTCTTTTTTTTTTTGGGACAAGCCCGCCACACTATTCCCAAACCACTGTAACTCCTGTTAGCCAGAATCAACAGTAATAAACCGTTTGGAGATGGCGTGATGAATTTACTGATTCTTAATGCAGCCCTGTTCAAAACTAGCTAACCTTGTTACTTGTGCATCAACAACAGCAGCTGTTAACACTCGATTATAAAAAAAAAGTGATTTATGAAATTATGCATTGTTTTAACTTTATTATTGAATTTGATTTATATTTTTATTACAATACAAAAGGCAACACAATATGCATGACAGCTGTAAAAACATGGATGACTTTACTAAGTGAACAACCAGTAATCCGTGAGGAGATAGGCAGAAGTATATCTAATTGTACACCCCCACTTATCGCCAGAAGTTCCAAGTAATAGGGGGCGAGCCTATTGCCATCATCATCTGCCTAGCCTTTTCCCAACATGTTGGGGTCGGCTTTCAGTCTAACCGGATGCAGCTGAGTACCAGTATTTTACATGGAGCGACTGCCTATCTGACCTCCACAGCCCAGGTTAATACTGGGCAATACAATACCCTTTTTTATTTTTTTTTTGACAGAGCGGAAGGGAGTGTCAGACTTCTACTGATTAAAAACCACCAATGATCATTCCTTCTTAACCCTTGCGCCGAGGCCGCGGCACTCTTTCGAACAACTCACAGCCCTGACGGGTTATTACCCGTCAGGGCTGTGAGTTGTTCGAAAGAGTATCATATAAGGGGTCAGTATCATATTTGATACCCTTAGGTAAGACTGGTTGTCAGACTTTTAGGTCACCAAAGATTTATATAATGTGGCAGCCGGGACCAACAGCTTAACGTGCTTTCCGAGGCACGGAGGAAACTCGATAATGTAATGGGCGGTCACACATCCACAGACCAACCTAGGCAAGTGCGGCTTAACCTAAAGATTGACCCGAGTGGCAGTTCCTATCTGTCTATTGCCATCAACCGGACACAAATCCCGACTCCATAGCTGTTACTGAGAAATTCCTGATGGTAAAACCCAATAACACTTTGCTCGACCCGGGAATTGAACCATCATGCACAGCAGTCGCGCTTAAGACCACTATACCAACGAGGCTGTAAAATTCATTACTTTTTAATTTGCGTATTCTGTCGTGTTACGTCTATGCTCTATTAGGAAATCAATAGTAGGGCACGCCGCGATAGTGGCGGAAAGTCCTCTCTTTGAGGAGTGGGTGGAGAGGCGCCACGGTGCCCTCACGTTCCGTCTGACGCAGGTCTTCACCGGACACGGTTGTTTCGGAAGGTACCTGCACCAAATCGGGCGGGAGGAAACGCCCGGATGCTACCATTGCGAGGATCGGCTGGAGGACACGGTGGAGCACACAGTGGAAGTCTGTCCCGTTTGGGCGGAGCGCTCGTAGCGGCGATCAGCGGCGGCGACTTCTCGCGTCCGGCCCTGGTCCAAGCCATGGTCCGGGGCGAGAAGAAATGGGACGCTGTCGCCTCCTTCTGCGAAGCAGTGATGCTAGTGAAGGAGGTGGAGAAACGTGAGAGGGAGAGAACCTCTCGTCCCAGCTGCCGCGGGAGACGCTCCGGGCGTCGGGGACACGTGTTGGCTTCCGGCCACCTTAGACGCGGGCCTGTGGACGGTGAGTAATGGGCTAGCTCGCCGTCCGTCCGTCTTATGACGACGACAGGAAGTGTCGACGGCGCGTTCGTGTTCTACGCGCGCCTCAAAGAGAGTCAGCAACATGGAAGGGTGCTGGTTGTTCGAAAGAGATACCGCGGCGTCGACACAAAAAGCGCTAAGAAGGAACATGGGTGGTTTTTAGTCCACTGACTAAACCTCCCCCCCCCCTTTTTGGGGGGTGGGAACCCTGAAATAAATATTACAAACATTTTGCCTCTATACCTCGAAGGTAATGGTGCAAAAGGGCACAGATATTCTTTATTCCATATGGAAAACAACACTGCCATCAAAACCATAACATTATAACCTACTTCCTTTTACAAAACAAATAAAAGCGGCATAATTTTCTTATATGCTTACTCCTTTACGCATATTAAAAAAAAAACTAGTTGTCAATAGAGCGTCATCGAACCATAAACAACTGCAGAACATTTGCAATGACACTCGAAAAGAAAACATAAATTCGCGCGCTTTTTACCCGCTAACAAGATATTGCGTAAATGTCATCGAGGTATTAAATATGGCGGCGGTGTAAAATTAAATGTGGTTTCATTTTTATTATTAACCAAACACCACATCACCACCACACCACACACCACACCACACCACCACCACACCACATTACACCACAGTACATTATAAAACAAACTCCTTCGCCACGTCTGTCTGTTCACGATTAACTCAAAAACTACTGCACCAATTTCTATGCTGTTTCCACAAATGGATAAAGTGGTTCTCGAGGAAGGTTTAAGAATAATAATTTCGTCAAGATAACCGACTTCCACGCGAGCGAAGCCGCAGGAAAGCCTTGTTCGCCACTAAAAACTGAATTCATCATGTCCAAAACTTAGTACATGCGTGTTATGCGTATACGAATAGCAATGGAAAACACATTAATGCGACGCTGTGGTCTAATTTAACTATAAAAGTGTATGCTTTCTTCAGCCCTACCACGATCAAAGAGGCGGTAGGCAGAGGAAGGGATTAGAGTTGGCTGCAATATTAATATCCTTCTTTGAAACTTTTTCAGAAATTCTGGAGATTTTAACGATAGAAAGCTGAAATAAAGGGGATTATCACTACATTTTATAAAATAAAGTCCTCCGCCGCGTATGTCTGTCTGTCTGTCTCATCATCTTCCTGCCCTTATCCCATTCTATTTGGGGTCGGCGCAACACGTTTTCTTCTTCCGTCTGTCTGTCTGTCTGATCCTGATAAATTCAAAACCAACTGCACCAATTTTCATGCTGTTTTATTTAACCAATGGATAGAGTGATTCTTGAGGAAGGTTTTAGTACCTATATAATTTGTCAAGATAACCGATCTCCAAGAGGGCGAAGCCGCGAGCATCAGCTAGTTTGCAATAAAATTATGCATGATCCATAAATGTTTTCAATGTTTTAAAGGAAGGGTAACTATTACTTAGCCTCCGCTGTCCGTCTCTCTGTCGGCGGTCTGTAACTCATGATCTTTAATAGCTAGACAGCTGAAATTTTCATAAAATGTGCATTTTTGCTTCCGTTGTAACAACATAGTAAACCTCCTGCGGTAGTTCCCCTAACGGTCATAACCAAAACGAAATCAAAAATTGGCTAAGAGCAAGTCGAACATGGTAATTCTTTTTCTAATACCGGTGTTCGCTTTCATCTGATCAGACGGAATACTTACTTCAGTGTGAAAGCCGTATCATAGAATTTCGATTCTTCGAAAACCTTGTTTCGTTACGTCGAAAAACTGTAGGTACTGCGAATATTTTTACTTCGTAAGTATCATACTGCGAACCCTTGTTTAATCGAGGTCTTGTTACAACGATGTTCTGTTACTTAGTAAAACATTCATTGATTGATACAAGTGCATTAATTTTCTTTTCCAAAACAATACCAACATTTTTTACCATTTCTTTAAAAGCAGAGAGCGCTATCTGTCATGAATATAAGTGATAAGGTAAATATTGTAGATTATTTAACTTTAGGTAAATCCAATTTTTTATTTATTTATTAATTAACGACAAGGTACAACCGTACAACCATAATATTTACAATTACACAAACACAAATTTATTGCTGACAAACTTTGCACAGGCGCTTTTAGCCGCTTTAAAAAAAAGAAAGAAGAAATGAAATTATTGATGAGATGGTATATTATGTGAGAACGATGTAGCAAGATGTACACGATAAAAGTGTTCACAGTAAAGTCAAAAACGACGATTCAAAAATAAAATAATAGTTCAAACAAGCCGTGGCAGCTAAGAGGTGGCCAGCCGCAACTTATAGCACGCGTTCACGATCATGACGCATGGATCAGCACAATTCAACCAACCTCATCATCTGCCTAGCCTTTTCCCAACTATGTTAGGGTTGGCTTCTAGTCTAACCGGATGCAGCTGAATACCAGTATTTTACATGGAGCGACTGCCTATCTGACCTCCACAACCTAGTTAATACTAGGTAATACGATACTCTTTGGTAAGACTGGCTGTCAGAATTTCAGGTCACTGACTACCTGTAACGACTGCCAAAGATGGCAGCCAGGACCAACAGCTTAACGTGTTTTCCGAGGCACGGAGGAAACTCGGAATGTCGGGCGGTCACCCATCCACAGACCGACCTAGGCAAGCACAGCTTTACCTAAAGATCGACTCTAGTGGCAGAGCTCCATTCAACCAACCTACAGAAAGATATCCAGTCAAGTCTAGTCATGCTCTCGTCTACCAGCCCACAGCGAGGTCTATGGCCCGTGTAGTGGCTGCGTGCGCCAGTAATAGGTGTTTAGCTGCGCGCCTGCTCGCATAATGTGAACACTGCCAGCCTCTTCGTGTCCCAGTTACGGGGCTAAGCTGTGAGGACCACGGCAGGCGATTTTGATCATTTTTAACATGAGTTTTTAGAGGAAAATGTGGTAAAAATTAAGATGTTAAATTAAGATCTCTACAAAAAAAAAAACGTAAAATCAGGTTTTTAAACAACGGAAAAACGGATTTAAAAACTTGAATTTTTATGGAAAATTCATTTTTTTTTAAAAAAAAAGCTGTAGACCAACTTTATTTCTGAAAGTTAATGACTTACTGCGGTACTCAGAGATATTTAATGATTACTTAAGCCGTAACTTAGTAAAGATTTGACATACTTTTGTATGACAAAACTGTCAAAACCTTTACTAAGTGATGGCCGTTGAGAGGGGCTCCCCTTCAATGTTTATTTTATTTTGTTTTTAGTATTTGTTGTTATAGCGGCAACAGAAATACATAATTTGTGAAAATTTCAACTTTCTGGCTATCGCGGTTCTTGAGATACACCCTGGTGACAGACAGACGGACGGATAGACAGCGAATTCTTAGTAACCTATTAATAAGACTTCGCTGTCTGTCCGTTTCTTTCCTTTGGGTACGGAACCCTATTAATAGACAATCGTTGAAACAGCTCGTGGCTAAATAATAACAGCTGCTCGTCTCAATCTTCAAGGTTAAAAAAAAAATATATATTATCAGGCGTCACGGCTCATAGTGTTAGTACCTACTACATGTTCCTTAAAAAAACTATGTTAGTCAAAACGAAAATCACAAACACAAAACAGAAAAAAAAAAATAACACGGAAAGGTTTAACAAGTTTTGTTGCCAACATGTAGCTTGGTATACCATTGTAGGACCGTCCAGCCTCTCTGCAAACACCTTCCGTGCTTACCGAGGTTGGTTCGCGGATAGGTGACCGTCAGACGTAACGAACATTCCTCCGTACCTCGGAAAACACGTTAAACCCGTTTATCCCGGTTTTCATTTGGAGATATTTGATAGTCAGAAGCCGTCTTACAAACGGGTATTGTATTACCCAGTTATTGGTTTATGAAGGTTCTTTCATGTAGAATACTGGTATCCGGTTAGACTCGAAGCCGACCCCAGCATAGTTTGGAAAACGGCTAGACACATCTTCTTTTCGAGTCAATAACTCAAATTTTGTTAATCCAGTACGTAGCAACCTGGGCCCCGAGTCTGCTATTCAATAGTGTCAGAATGGTCTATCATTGATCTCATAATTGTTGATTTACACAACACCAAACTTGTCAAAATCAACAATTATGAGATCAATGATAGACCATTCTGACACTATTGAATAGCAGACTCGGGGCCCTGGACAGCTCTTTCAATGGCTTTGTTCTAGTCCTTGAACGTGCAATAGGGGATTGGACTGAGTAAAAAAAATATGATTCTAATTAGTCCGCCTGTTGGATTATCGAAAAATATTGGATACGTGTTTTTTGTTTCTTCAAATTAATAAAAATTGACGAAGATAAAACGCGTCAAAGATCATGAGTGGGGGGTTGTGACGTCATTTGTAGGTAAAAAATGTAGTGACATGTGACGTTTTCGAGGAGTTCACGAGTTTTCGAAGCACTGTATCGTCTTCATTTTTTGTTTATGTGAAAAAATAAAAAATATGTGTTCAATATTTTTTGGAAATCTATCTGACGGACTAATTAGTTTTTTTTGTCCGATCCCCTATTAGTTGGGCAAGACGGGCAAGAGAGGAGGTGTGACATATCCTGTGTTGGGGCTCCACACTCAAATTCTGTCAGAGATGAGTCCCATCTAGCCAGATTGGATCAGCCAACTTGAGTACGCAGTCTATTTATACATTTCTATATCGGCCACTGCAGTTCGAGGCCAGGGGGTTTTTCTGCCGGTACGATAAAGTGTGAAGGGATGTTTGTTCCCTGTCGGGGCTGCGGGTTGTTCGCAGATACCGCGGCCTCGACATGAAGGGCTAAGAAGGAAGACGGGTGGTTTTTATTCAGTAGAAGTCTGACACCCCCTTTCGCTCTGCCC
Source organism: Diarsia brunnea (assembly GCA_949774965.1). Taxonomy (NCBI): domain Eukaryota; kingdom Metazoa; phylum Arthropoda; class Insecta; order Lepidoptera; family Noctuidae; genus Diarsia; species Diarsia brunnea. The sequence goes on from OX459023.1 coordinate 4,581,331, forward strand.
AAGAGCGGCAGGGGTTATTTGATGATTTCCCACCCCCACCCCCCCCCCCCCAAAAAAAAAGGGATGTTTGTTCCTCCACAGATGTGCTTCGTTCATCAGCCGCACTGTCCTCTGAAGAGGTGGTGTCTCAGGAAGCTTTTTCGGCTCTTCAAACGGCTTCGTGGTAGTTGGTGATGATGATGATACAATAATAGTCACTAAGGTACTCCAACATTACTAGGAGACAAGAAATACCATTGTCCATTTTTTTAACTAAACCCAAGCTCTTCTAAAAACAAGGTATAAATGTATTACAATACCCTGAAATGTTACTTATAGCCTAAGATCCCTGGAACGACGACCTTCACCGAGCTATACATATATTAAAAATGGGTTGACTAAAAAAATTCAGTCCAGAATATGATTAATTAACAATTTTAAACATTTAATTTTTTTTTTAACATTTCACTGGTTTGGTTATTAGACAAATTCCATACCAATCTAAAGTATGAAGCCCATAGAATATGCAAAAGTTAGGTTGACTATTATTTTTCCCGTCACAACTCTTGGATAGGCAGGTATAAAAAGGTAAGTCGATACTAGTAACTTTCACCGGTCTGGTTAATGAATTAAAGTTAAATTAAAATAAAGATTATTTCATTACAAACTGATGTCTTAAATTAAATTATTGTTAATTAAACTTAATTTTCAAAATTTATTCTGGACTGAATTTTTTTAGACAACCCATTTGCAATATATTTATTGACATATTTAATTGAATATAAAATACCTTTCATCCATTAACCAGCTCGGTGAAGGTCGTTCTATGGGGGGATCTTATACTATTATGACTATTAAATAATTCATGAGAGTGTCGCCTCCAAACTTATCTCTTTCGTTAACGGTTTGACGAGAAACTGGGATGAAAATAAGGATGAAAATGCTATGATTTTCTTTGTTAATAGGAGTAAATTTTAGGTTGCACTTGCTGTGATGGATGACTGTGCTTTTCACAGCTACCGTTTTCGGTATTGGTTGCCAATTTAAGCAGAAACTAGTCATTGCCGAACAAGTATGTTCGCAAACCACTCTCTTCCCATCGGGGCTGCGGGTTGTTCGCAAGAGATACCGCGACCTCGACACAAAGGGCTAAATAGGGATGCCTCGATACGCCTTTTTGTCGATACGATACCGATACCGATACTTTTATAAAAATATCGGCGATTCCGATGCCGATACCGATACACTTATTGAAATAAATAATAAAGGTAAAATAATAAAACACAAGTTAGGCCATTTTTTCAAGTTTGGGTATAAGACGTCATTGCGGCAGAAAACGAACATCTCTCGATATATTAGGAGACCTTAGGTATCTCTCGACTTCTGCTTTGAGAGAATTACAGCTCAGAGTAGACAGGGGCTCATCTTCCTCGGACTCTAATAATATTTTCACAAAATGCTCCAAAGCCCGCCTCTCGTTTGTAAAGTATCATTGAATCGGCCATAAAAATATCGCCGATGCCGATTTGTCGGCAAACCTATATCTGTACCTATATTTCTTAATGTTTTAACTTCTTATAATCACTGCTTCGCAGAAGGAGGCGACGGCGTCCCATTCCTTGCACCAGGACCATGGCTTGCACCAGGGCCGGACGCGAGAGGTCGCCGCCGCCGATCGCCGCTACGAGAACACGGCGGGGCTCCGCCCAAGCGGGACACACCTCCACAGTGTGCTCCACCGTGTCCTCCGGCCGATCCTCGCAATGGTGGCATCCGGGCGTTTCCTCCCGCCTGATTCGGTGCAGGTACCTCCCGAAACAACCGTGTCCGGTGAGTACCTGCGTCAGACGGAAGGAGAGGGCGCCGTGGCGCCTCTCCAGCCACTCCTCAAAGAGGGGACTTACCGCCACTGTCGTGGCGTGCCCTGGGACCAACAGCCTAACGTGTTTTCCGAGGCACGGAGGAAACTCGGTATGTTATGTGTTCATCCATCCCATACCGAGTTTCCTCCGTGCAAATTATTGTATTACCTTCCTTTTTTAAAAAAAACGTTGCCCCACACTAGGAATTTCTCCTGTATCGTGAGTGCGTTTACAAACATTTAAACTCACATACACAAACACACCCAGATCCGAAACAACTATCTGTAGGCCATACAAATATTTATAGGCTGTGCCTAGTTTGGGGCCCACGGCTACTTCTTCTGATGTACTATTTTAATATATGCTCTTTGTTTGTTTTCTTGTATGTATGGTCTAACTTGTGTGTGTCAATAAATTGATTTATTATTTATTTATTTGTTCCGTGTTTTATATATAGATCTTTGGCAGTCGTTACAGGTAGTCAGTGACCTGAAATTCTGACATCCAGTCTGATCAAAGAGTATCGTATTACCTAGTATTAACTGGGTTGTGGAGGTCAGATAGGCAGTCGCTCCATGTGAAATACTGGTATTCAGCTGCATCCGGTTAGACTGGAAGCCGACCCCAACATAGTCGGGAAAAGGCTAGGCAGATGATGATGTTCCGTGCGGGGATCGAACCCGCGACACGCCTTGCAGCAGTTCAATCTCTAAGCCACGGCGCCAACCGTGCCGTCACACACACATTTCTATTTAAATAAAAAAAAATGTGTGAAAAGATAAACTTGCATCCTCTACTTACAAGATACGCATAGGTACTAAGACCGGTTCACGCACATCTCTTGACATATTTCTATTCATTTACATCAAAGACTGGCACATAGGGATGCCCCCTCGCAAAGCACACACCATGTAGTTTTGAATTACTTGCCTAGCTGCCGCTAGGGTTGGCACATGCCTAGAAAACAAGGGAGAGGGGTGAACTAGTGCAAAATATTAGAAAAGTAGTCGGGGATATAATTATGTGAGGGTGGTTTAATGACTAGAGGGATTTGATGCTGCGCTGTAAATTATGAATATCATGTTTTATACATGTAAATATGGGTGTGTGACTATAAGGTCGATGTTTGATTGCAGCTCATCATCTGCCTAGCCTTTTTCCTAACTATGTTGCAATAGGCTTTCAGTACAATCTAGAAAAGATTTAGACTTTAAATCAAAATCAAAAGTCATTTATTCAAATCAGCACTTTTCGAACGTCAAAATTTAATTTACTTATTTACAAGAGACAGTCCCCCAAAACGCCCACCCTTCGACATTTCCTAGTGTTTTAGCTGGAAAGAAGAAGTGGCGGAACAACCTCCCCAGCAATACATCTGTCAGTTAGGTTTATGGAACTAGACTCGATACAATTAGTAAGGTGTAAGTTAAATTAAGATTTACTTAAGACACAAATCAATAATAAAAAAAGTATATATTAATAAACAATGTAAAAAAATACATAACATATCAGTAAACTAACTTTACATGGAGCGACTGCCTATCTGACCTCCACAACCCAGGTAACACTAGGTTATATGACATCCTTTGGTAAGACTGGATGTCAGACTTTCAGGTCACTAACTACCTGTAACAACTGCCAAAGATATATATATATATATATATATATATCCAACAGCAACAACAGCTTAACGTGCTTTCCGAGGCACGGAGGAAATTTGGTATGTAATGGAGGTCACCTATCCACAGCCCAACTTAAGCAAGCGCGGCTTAACCTAAAGACATAAATGGCGAATTGTGAGTGCACTAACCGGCACACATCTGCCTTACACTTCGGGGATTACAGGCTCTGTTATGTTATGAAAGCAAAATACACATAGAACACGTCTCCAATACCATAGACCACCCTGCAAATAAAAAAAAATACATGTATTCCTCGCACTTGCGTTATGTGCCCGATGACATCAACTATAAAGCTAGTAATGTATACAGGGTGTTAGGTTAAACGAGGGACATATTAAAGTAGGGTATTCAGTATTCGATTCCCGTCCCAAATATCTAAAAAAACTATAACCTTAATTTGTGACGTAATTGTCCCATGCTTTCCACGCTCTCCAGATCTCACTTTATTAGAAGTTTCTTTGTCGTGATTGTCCTACGCATGTTTCAAAATATAAAGGAAAAATGGATTATACCTTAAAAACATTAATCCGTGCACATTTTCTAATCATTTTCTAATAATCGCAAGAGTGGCGAGATTTTTCCGAAATATTTGGTATGGTTCAGTCTGTTATTATTAATAATTCATTTATTTCGGATTATTATCCATATTAGAACAAATAACAAAAAAGAAAAAAAAATCTGATTAGTTTGCACACAACAATAAGTTAAATAAAATTACAATCCAATTAAAATATAAACCAAAATAAAGTCGAAAATAAATTAAACATTAAATCAAAATAATAATATTATTGAATATTTATCAAAAATATTATTTTTCAGTGTTTTTTTTTTGTTTATATTTTATTAGTATCATAGTCTAAGCTCTAAGCCATTGCGGGTTTCAATACGTCCCTCGTTTAAACTAACATACTGTATATAGGGTTTATATAGGGAGTGTTCTATGGTAGAAGCTATGTTCATTATACAAATTATGAAGTCCCACAGTTCTCGAGTGGCGCTCTTGTCACCATATCTAGAGGTGTGAATGATTGTGGAGGAGCTGCGAAGGTGTTTGGAGGTGGTAGTTTTTGAATTAATTGCCTAACATAAGATCACGAAGAAAATGAAGGGTTAGGTAGAGGTGTGTCTAATCATTCATCATCATCATCATTTCAGCCGAAAGACGTCCACTGCTGGACATAGACCTCCCGTAAGTGTCGCCACATTGACCGGTCCCGTGCATCTCGCATCCAGCGGATCCCCGCAACCTTCACAAGGTCATCGGTCCACCTAGTGGGAGGCCTTCCAACGCAACGTCTTCCGGTTCGCGGTCGCCACTCCAGAACTTTCCGGCCCCATCGGCCATCCGTTCTGCGAGCAATGTGCTGCCCACTGCCACTTAAGTTTGGCAATTTTTCGGGCTATGTCGGTAACCTTGGTTCTCATGCGGATGTCCTCATTTCTAATTCGATCACGCAAGGAAACTCCGAGCATAGCTCTCTCCATTGCCCTTTGGGTGACTTTCAGTGTGTCTAATAGTACACCCATATTTCACCAGTTATTTATTAAGTCCTATTTATTTAAAAATAGGTACACCAATACTACATACATTTCAAAATCAACAATCAAAACATACAGGTATATTGCCAATATTGTCAATTTTCTTGGTAGGAAAAATAAATAACACTTTGCCAGGCGTGGGAGTACTACTTCAAAGGCACAAAGAACCCATCAATTTATCCAAGCTGGATTCACATATTGGCCTCCGGGTTGTTCAAAAGAGATACCGCTGCCCCCGGACACAAAGGGCTAAGAAGGAACATGGATGGTTTTTAGTCAGTAGAAGTCTGACATTCCCTTCCGTTCCGCTCAGAGCGGGAAGAGTCATTTGATGATTTTTATTTTTAAACAAGCCGATTCTGTTTTCCGCGTCGGCAAAAAAGTATAAACACATTCGTTCGGAATATATTTTTCAAAAATGTGTCTTGCTGGTACACTTTAGAAATGCAAAAATTAATGTCTAATGGCTTCTGGACCAGTAAATGAAGGAATTATCATCATCAATATACAGCCCTTATCCCAATTTATTTAGGGTCGGCGCAAAATATCTTTGTCTACCACACTTCTCTACATACGAGTATACCTAATTCGTGATCTCAGCAGTCAACTTACTCGTAAGAATGCACGATTTTTTTATTTAAACTGAGCAGAAACCACATCAACTCATTAGTGGTTCCATGTACGCAAATACCACATCACATTCAAAGGCAAAAGAGGTGTGAAAGAGGGTAGCTAGCAGACTCTTTGTCAGTGCATAATAGGCATTGTACGGGTGTGTCACGCGTTCAATACCCACCCAGCTTCCAAAGACCCCTCAATACCCCCCAACAACCCCTCGTGCTAGAACAAAAGTGGTGTCGCAAAGGGGGGGAAGGGGTCTTACGAAAATGGTTACGATATTCCATATTCTAAGTGAGTTTATTATTTTGAAAGTAAGGAATCTTTTTTTTGTTTTAAGAGGGGATCGAGGTGTCGAGAATTCTTTAATGAGTCGATGTGAGTGCCTACGTGTTTTTTTTAACTGTGTAGGTAGGAATTACTAATGGGTGTAAAAATATCTTTAATGAAGCCGAGTAGTACTTGATTCCTCATCATTGTATTTTTTTTTGTTCTGAAACATTCTTGGGAATCTTCTAGGAACAAAAAATTGGGGGTCAAAGTTTATTTTTATTTTATTTTTTTAGGTCTACCAACAATTGTTCACACTTGATACATCGACATTGTTCATTATTAAAATTAGGCTACAGTGTAACAATTACTTAAAGGTAAACACCACATGCACAAAACAATAAATTAGATAGCTAACTTAGTAACTACCAAGCGCCAATTCCAATTCAATTAAATAACAATACAATTAATGTTAAAAGTGTGAAAAGTTCCAACTGTATTTCAAGTATTTTATTTAAAATAAAAATGTTTTATGTTTTAATTTATTTTAACTAGCTGATGCCCGCGGCTCTGCCCGTGTGGATATCGGTTATCGCGCCCAAAAGTAATCTTGATGATCCCGTTCCCGAGACGGCTTATTTTTTTCCGACACCTCAAACATTGTACTAGCTGTGTTGCCAGCGGCATCGCCCGCTACAACTCGAAAATTTTTCCACGGGAAGATAAAATCGGGATAATGACTATTATATGTGTTAATCCAGGTTATAAACTATATGTGTACTAAATTTTATCCAAATCCGTTCAGTAGTTTTTGCGTAAAAGAGTAACAAACATACACATTCACAAAATTTTAATTTATAATATTAGGGTGATGATTTTTATTTAGCCAATGTATACCATAACAAAACCTTGACAAATTACATACTAGACTATCCATTGGTGATATGATAACAGTATGAAAATCGGAGCAGTCGCTTTTGAGTTTATCGCAAACAGACAAACATACAGACACGGCGGAGGACTTTGTTTTTATAATATGTCACGGCTCCGTACTATTCAATGCACAAATGTTTTGAGTGTGTTTCATATAAATGTAGTTCAGTCCTACCGCAAAACACCAATGGTTTTCACCCCAATAGTCGTTTGCTAGAATTTTTGTGTGGTAAGTTTGATGTACAGAATGCTTGGATGACGGGTCCATTTACACGTGGTTTAGGCGTTTTGCACATGGAGCAAGTATTGCAGCAACTGGCAACTAGCTGTTTACATAATAATATATTTCAATTGGACTTATTTTTGCTATTTTCATAGCAACTCGAGTTTCGAGTTTCGAGTGATCGTCAAAAGTTTTGAGTTGCTGTAATCGATGACAAAGTTAGTTCCTAATTGCCGCAACTAGCAACTTAAATATTATACCGGTTATTAAAGTTGCCAGTTTCCTCAACCGTCAATCGCAACGCAGGTCTTTAATGTTATTAAATATGGTTCGATCGAGAAAAAAGGGATGAATCCAAAACCGACGATTGCTGCGAATAATTTGTCTTTGTTGGCGCCGTCGACGGCGATGACGTAATAAAATGAGAGCAAGACAAGTACTTCTTCTTCGATATCTATCGTCACACTGAACTCTGATCGCTGCGTAGTTTGAGCAACTCGGCTATAAAATAGCTCACAGATTGCCATAAAATTGCGGCAATCGTAAACGTTATAGCAACTATCAAAGCTAGTTACAGGAAACTTTTAAAATGTTGATAGTTGCCTTAACTTAAGATACTCCATTTGCAAAGCGCCTTACACCTTGTATAGTCTTTGCAATATATTTGTTATTAGATTTCAATCACTGCCAAGTCTGTCAAACTACAGTAATCTTTATTTCTGTGATGACAAGGTTGCTGTTGGGCTGCAGGTGTCAGAGGTTAAACAACTGTGATTCGACTGAACACTAAATATCTTACCAATCGATGAGGAATGTTGTCTCAAAAGCCGCTTTGTTGAATTCCTTATAACATTACCGTCACTCCTGCTCGTGTGACTCTAGCAATATCCTTACTTAATATAATAAATGCGAAAGTGACTCTGTCTGTCGCGCTTTCACGCCAACTATTGAACCGATTTAAATGAAATAATTATGATGGTACACAGATAGTCTAGAGCCTAAAAAAACTACTTTTTAATGCGAAAAAATGGTTGTAAGGGGTTAAAAGGACCCTGTCGAGGCTGCGGGTTGTCCGCAAAGGATACCGCGGCTTCGACATGAAGGGCGAAGAAGGAACATGGGTGGTTTTTAGTCAGTAGAAGTCTGACACACCCTCAGGGGTTAAAAGGAGGGGGGCTGCGGGTTGTTCGCAAGAGATACCGCGGCTTCGATATAAAGGGCTGAGATGGAACATGGGTGGTTTTTAGCCAATAGAAGTCTGACACTCCCTACCGCTCTGCCCAGAGCGGGAGGAGTCATTCAATGATTTCCCAACCCCCAAAAACAAAAACAAGGATAATCAAGAACTCGATTTTGACCACCTTAAACAAAAATCTTGAAGATAAACACTTTCCAAAACTCTTGCCAAGTTCATTTATTATGAAGCCAAGCCTTAGCAAGGTGGTGTTACGGTAAATGTATTATAAAGCCAATTTTAGGCAATTACTGCTACGCCTCGAGGTAATCCTAAGAGAGTGCGCTTAAAACGTCTAAAGCCTGGCACAGACTGAGTGCTTTAAGCAACCTCACTAATTTCACAAAAGTATCTATCCTATTTATGCAGCGGTGGCCCAGTGTTGACGGCCCCGACTTACGAACAATGAGTCGTGGCTTCGAACCCAACCAGGCGCATTACTTTGTGTGATTTAAAACTTCGTGAGGACACATGTCTTAGAACCACAAAATTCGAAAACATGTGACCTCTACCCACTCGCACTGGGCCCGCGTGGTGGTCCCCTCTCATAGAAAGGAGGCCTGAGTCCCTGCAGTGGGAACATTATAGGCTGATGATGATGATTTCGTTTATGGAGACATTGTGCATTAAGCGTGGCGGGTGGCGTGACGTATCGCGACGGGTGGCACCTTTTTGGCAATGGTGGAGGTCAGTTAAAAAAATTAAAAATGTTGACAGCGGTCTGTGTTTTTCAAGTAGCTTTATTATGAAGCTTGTGATGGATTATGTTGATGGATGGAGAGGGAGAGGAAGGTCAAAGAAAAGATGGATGGATTGTGTGAGAAAAGATATGAAAGAGAAAGGAGTAAATGATGCGGTGACGTCATTCCTGAAACACGTGTCGTCTACGCGTTTTAAAAACGCCGTGTGCTAGGGGCCTAAGACGCAGCTAAAAGAGTCTCCGTATGAACATGACGTTATAACTCAGGATCTAAGTGATTAGTAATTTTAGCTAAAATTTAGAGCCTATTAGGACGTAGGTATTACGTCATCATCTAACTCTATATTTTTAGGTAGTTTTACCAATAAGTGCGCTATCTACCGGCTGGTAGATAGCGCTCTTATAGGTGAGGTTCTCCTGAAAGGTTGGGTTCATATTCGCAATCGGCGTGCGTGTATGACTAGGGGGTCTAAAATGGCCGATTTAGCAAATCATACTATGTATTGCGTTTTAAGCGTAAAATGGACTTTTTATTAATAGTAACTGCGTCTGCGACCATTTTACGCTTTATAATGCAATTAATATTATAATCTGCTAAAGAAGTTATTTTAGGCCCCTGACCGTAGATGAGACAAAAAAGAGTACCTAAAATGTAAAGTGTATGTTTTTTAATTTAATGTATGTCTTATTCTTAAGTTTTTCTTATGTTTACTATTTATATTTTTTCGTTGATTGTAATTTTTTATTAAGTAAGTACTACTCGTGGCTTAATAAGAATTGCCACTCGGGTCGATCTTTAGGTAAAGCTGTGCTTGCCTAGGTCGATCTGTGGATGGGTGACCGCCCGACATACCGAGTTTCCTCCGTGCCTCGGAAAGCACGTTAAGCTGTTGGTCCCGGCTGCCATATATAGATCTTTGGCAGTCGTTACAGGTAGCCATTGACCTGAAATTCTGACATCCAGTCTTACCAAAGAGTATCGTATTACCTAGTATTAACTAGGTTGTGTAGGCAGTCGCTCCATGTAAAATACTGGTACTCAGCTGCATCCGGTTAGACTGGAAGCCGACCCCAACATAGTTGGGAAAAGGCTAGGCAGATGATGATGTAATTTTTTATTAAGTAAGTAAGTACTTTGTTTTGTCCTGTGTTAGATTAATAAATACTTTTACTTTATTTCTGTCTTTCTTTCTCAGGGATCTGTAGCTTCATGATTACTAATTACCAATTGATCTGTCAAATTTCTTTAATGGATTTTATAGGAGAAGTTGCAAAAATGCCCCACTTCCGACAGTAAAGATAACTATCTCAAAAAATGGCTAAATAAAAGTATATCTCATTGCGATTGTTTGAAAATAGTTTTTATACCTACTAAGTTAATAATCATATTTAATAAGTATTATTTATTAAATTAGTTGATTACTTTATTTAGTACTAGCTGATGCCCGCGGCTTTACCCGCCTGTTTGTTGGTCAAATTATATACTAAAACCTTCCTCTTGAATCACTCTATCTATTAAAAAAACCGCTTCAAAATCCGTTGCGTAGTTTTAAAGATTTAAGCGTACATAGGGATATAGGGACAGAGAACGCGACTTTGTTTTATACTATGTAGTGATTTGTTCAACAATTCATAAGTGCCTGTAACTGGCTTACTTGAAATAAATATTTTGATTTTGATTTTAAAGTAACGCTTACTGCGGCCCGGGCTCAGGTTACCATAGAAGATTCGCTCGAAAAAAAAAATCCCTTCTTTGTAACAAGAAAGCAACAGTTTATTATTAGTCATCTTTATTTCACTTTTTTTATGGTCGTTATAGTAGTAGGTATTGCATGATTGAAAGTAAAATATTTTCAAAGGTAAAAAATACTGCGCCTGAAAAAATATTTGGAGCAATTTCTAAGTATGATAGCCGGTAAGGATTATGATCGGAAGTATGCAGTTTATCAATACTCATTTTAATCAATTTTTTTACATATTTTTCTCAGCTGTCGGACGTGGGGTAATTTTCTATGGAAGCTGCAACTTCTCCTTTTATCGCTAAAGGCGCGTCCCCATTAGGGCCACGCGGCCAAGCCTCGTGAGTGTGGACGTGAGCAAGGCATGCAAGGCTATTGCGTATCTTTTAGATGTCAGTGGCTATCATAGTCTCCATCGATTTACTGTCAAATGTTTATGGTTTGGTATACTAAACTAACCATTTTAACCACTGAGCTGCGCGGCCTGACAGGAGGAACGTTTCACTACAAGCGGCACGGCCCGGATAGCCGCGCGGCTCATAGTGGAGACGCGCCTTAAGCCATTCAACCGTAAAATTTTCCTCAACCTCGGTACGATTGATTGTTTTTAATATTAAACATTTATAATAACATTCTTGAATACACCTATGCCTACTTCAATGAGAGTTACAATAGTACAGTCAGTGTCCAGCAATACCTGACCCCTCTTCTCACAACACTTGCCCTCTTCTTCTTTATATAAGGGGTCGGGTAATGTGGACGGTGAGTTCACACCACCACCACCGCCCGTCCCTCGTCCCCGTCGCCCGTCGTCGTTATCGTCGTCGCGTCGTGCTAGGTCACCGTCCGTCCGTCTTATGACGACGACAGGCCGTGTTGACGGGGAGATCGTGTTCCACGCGCGCCTCAAAGAGACGTCAGCAACATTGAAGAGGCTCGCAAGGGCCGACGCCCGTCGGGTCCGCGGGTTGTTCGAAAGAGATACCGCGGCCTCGACACAAAGCGCTTAGAAAGAACATGGGTGGTTTTCAGTCAGTAGCAGTCTGACACTTCCAACAGCCCAGTGCGGGTTGGTAGATGTCACATGTCTTCGAATGTTTTGCTTATAAGACATGCCGGTTTCCTCACGATGTTTTCCTTCACTGGTTTGAGAGAAGTGGTGATGAAATACATCACACAAAGTAATGCGCCTGACGTCGTATGGTGTCGGACGTAAAGAATAGCACCATCCCATATCTTCCCGTGGGTGTCGTAAGAGGTGACTAAGTGACTTGCCAGAGAATAGGCAGCAGCGTTCTCTGTGTCTTCGTAACAACCATACTGCGATCGCCAACCCGCCTGCCAAACGTGGCGATTATGGCAAATTCGCCCCTTCTAGGGGAGATCTATGTCCAGCAGTTGACGTTTTATGGCTGAAATGATGATGACGATGATGATGAAAGCGCCTGACCGGGTTCGAACCCTAGACTCACTGTTCGTAAGTCGGGGCCGCCACCACTGCTCTATCGGTCGCCCATGTACAATGTATAATGTATGTGAATGACGTCACTATGCCGATATTATGACAGACTAAGGCGAGTGCTGATAAATGATAATAGAAGATTATTTTCAGTGATTGTCCCAATAGCCTCCGTGGCGCAATGGCTAGCGCGTTCGGCTGTTAACCGAAAGGTTGGTGGTTCGAGCCCACCCGGGGGCGATACATTTTTTTTAGGAAAATATTTTGACTTTTTTGGGTAGCTTCATTGCATCTGTACTTTAACGCACTTACGTAGTGACATCATAGTTATTTTGGTGCTTGAATATGGTAAGTTGACAAAAAAAATCTAATTTGTCCGTCAGATAGATTTCCAAAAAATATAAGAGAAATATTTTTTTTTTTCGCGTAAACCAAAAATTAAGACGATACAATGCTTCGAAAAGTCGTGTGACGTCATAGCGTGGTACATTTATACCATGAAGTGACGTCACAAGCCCCCACTCATGATCTTTGACACGTTTTATTTACGTAATTTTTTATTAATTTGATAAAACAAAAAACACGTATTCGATATTTTTCGATTATTTAACAGATGGATTAAACAGAATCATATTTTTATTAGTCAGGAAACATCACTATTACATTGAAACTTGGCCGCAGAAGGTTCAAAATTCTGTGAAAATTAAAGAAGTAAGATGGTAGTTTCACCCGTCGGGGCTGCGCGCGGGTTATTCGCAAGAGATACGAGTACCGCGGCCTCGACACAAAGCGCTAAGAAAGAACATGTGTGGTTTTTAGTCAGTAGAAGTCTGACACTCCCTTTCGCTCTGCCCAAGAGCGGGAGTGGTTATTTGATGATTTTCCACCCGCCAATAAAAAAAAAAGATGGTAGCTTTGATTTCGACCACAGACTGATTTATATATACCTGGATAACGCAAGACCCTGGTCGTGGTACCCAGTTTAAGTATTGTATACTTAACGATGCGGTCGCAGCAAGCTAATTTGTTTAAAACAACAACGATCCAAAGTTACAACTCAAAAACTGAATTGTAGACAAGTTTAGGTAGTCAAAAAGAGACACCGCGGCCTCGACACAAGAGGCTAAGAAGAAACATGGATGGTTTTTAGTCAGTAGAAATCTGACACTCCCTACCTCTCTGCCCAGAGTGGGCATCATCAAATAACTACTCATATGATGATTTCAAACCAACCAAAAAAAAAAAACATGCAGACGAATTGAGTACCTCTTCCTATTTGAAAGTCGGTTTAAAAGGGCACGCATGGTTTTCATACGTATCGACGCTTGAAAGGCAATCCTCACTAAGCGCCATTGAGTAAACTTTACAGGAGAGAGATTTAAAGTTCAAATATTAAAAAAAAAAATCATAAAAAATTTCCTAATTGTTCGATTAAAATGATGTTTTAGAAATCATTTTTTTATAGCTATCCAAATTGTCAAAATAAGACACCTGACACTATTAAAAACACCGGTTTGTGTCGGTTAGATAAAATTTACCTGATTTGATAAACAGGTAAAATTCTGTACCTTCAGTGAAAAGTGATACATGTCGACCTAGATCAGTTTTTATATTCTCTGATTAAACTTATTAAAAAAAAATTAACTTAATTTCTATCTTATCCCCGTTGTTATAAGATTAAAAATGAACGAGATTTTTTTGTGTACATTGATATAAGTAAGCAATTTTTTATTGAAATTATTGTGTAAAATAATACTTTTTGATTCATACCAAAGTGCTCCGAACTGATCTTTATATTTCTAAAATGTATTTTAATACGACTCGAGTTACCACATCTTACGCGAACCGAAAGCTTTTACTTCAATTAATCCAAAGTGATACAAATGAAATCCTATCACAAAACATTAAAAAATTGAAACAATACATTCTAGTGAAAAGTGTTACATTTGTACATGAACCATACAAACACAAATTTATTTTCATAAAAATATGTGACTAATGATACAACTGCTAATCAAACAATTTACACGTAATTTATGTACCTAGCCAATTTTGATGTGATTACAAATTTAATATTAATTCTATTAGTAAGAACATAAGGGAAATAGGACATATTATTATGATCACGTGAATAATGATACTAATATAGTAGAATCAAAACTGCATTGCGTTTTAGAACTAAATTAGCAAAAAAATACGTAGTACACAGTGATACAAGTCGCGCAGCTACGATGCGTAAGGTAAGACTTGTATCATTTTACACGAATTATGTAACAATTTTGTTTTTTAAATGTTTACAAAGAACATGTATTTTATATTGATTTATTAAGAATTCAATAATATTGTCGTATTATACAGTATTTTATAAATACCTATTTTAAAACAATATTAATTAATTTATAAAAAGAATACCTAATTTTCGAACTTACTAATCGTAAAACAGACTATTATGATAATTAATAATATAGGTAGCCTAACAATGTATTTTAATTCTTATTTATTAAATGCTAACTGAGTATTCAGTAGGTATAATAGGGATAGGCAGACATTGTTGTTAATCAAATGTCAACAATACTTTTAATCAAAACATAGGTATCTTTGCTCTTTCCTGGTGTAGTTTCATTGCACGTATGCTTGTACGTCTTATAAATATTTTGTAATGAATTACATTAATTATTGCATGTATACTATATTTGCGAGGTTTTATAAAAAATCAGTATAGCAGTTTCGGTGTACCTATCTCAAAAACAAAAATCAGGTAGTGGGCGTAACTTTTTTCCTGGCTTCATTTTATCAATTATTTTGTTCTTCAAACTGTGCGAGCAAGGGTGGTGGGGGCCGGGGACCCTATTAAATGTGGTTTTATTGTTGTTTGATTTTTGGAGACTGATTTCATACGATTTAAGACTAATTCGATCTCTGTTCAAGATTAACGATAAGTAGGTTTAAAAATTGTGTTTTTTTAAAAGGATGTTATATTGTATTGTATAGCGAATAGTTGAAGTGCTACATGTACAACACATCTGTTATTTGATTTTTTGAGACTGATTAAATACGCTTTAAGACTGTTCAAGATTAATAATAAAGAGGTTTAAAAGTTATGTTTTTTTATAAGGATGTTAAAATTATATTGTTTTATATAGCGAATAGTTGAAGTGCTACAACAAATCTGTTGTTTGATTTATTGAGCCTGTTTTAATATGTTTAAAGACTAACGATACCTACTCTGATAATCAGATTAACAATAAATACCTACTTAGGTCTAAAAGTTATGTTTTAAGTTTGATTTATAAAAATGTTTTATTGTTTTGCTACTACTTGTAATATTCATAAAAAAGTGTTTATTCAAGAATTCTTTATTGAAGAAACGCTTTTTTTAATTTAGTTATTATTTTATTATGATATTAACATAGTTTTACCCTTTCTGTGACAAAAACGTTTGAAAATACTTATTACTTGTATCAATAAACACTTCGATGTAAACAAAATGTATCACAATAAATTCTAGCTTGTAGCATTAATCACTTACTAGTTTGAAAAATACATTGGTGTTTAGGGGTACAATTGAATATTTACGTAGGAATTTTAAATAAAACAATGAAAAAAGGTTGCTGATTATCAAAATGATCATATTAGTTTTACGACTTTTTCTCATAACAACTATTTGCAGGCAAAACATGCCAAAACACAAGCTTTATAACATTTCACACAAAACGGTAACTAAATGTGTAAAATAATTCATTTCATTATAAATTTAAATACACAAAAATAAGCAAAGAAAACTATAGTGTACGGTGATATAACTGGCTATTTTTACTAATTACTTAAATTCCGTGCAAAATAATATATTCAAACCAAGCTCTTTATAATCTTTATAATATTATCTACACGTACCACATATCGTTTTTTATTTTAGAACGTTAGAAAAATAACGAGATTTTTTTAAATCTTTAACCTTAAATTACTCAAAACTATGATTTTTCACTTATATCACTTTTCACTGAAGGTACAGAATTATCTAAATCATCACTGTAGTGTGTGCAGTAACATGTAAAAATAGGTAAACTTACTTAGTTTAGAATTTTGAAACATACAGATTGATCTAAAAAGATCTGACAGTTTAAAATAAATCAAGTAAATTTACCTAAGCATTATTTAATGAATTTTGTGATTGTGGAAATTGTATGTTAGTTATTAAAATTACCCCAAACCTCCCTTCATAACTGACATTTAACCAAGAAATGTACAGGTAATTATAATCATGCACAAAAATAAATGAAACAATTATTATTGAATAAAAGTCTTTATTGAAAATTAAACAAAATAATACGCTACGTAGTGCCGACCAGGAAACTAATTATGACATAACATTAAGTTTGAGATCAATATATTTTATAATTGAACAATTATTATTGCTGTCACAATTTCTCACTAAAAAAATCTAACTAACAAAACTCTAACTTCTAACTAAAAAATTTTCGCTTTCTAAAAAAAATATAACTCACAATTGTCAGTAAATGAATTATTAATAAACATAGTAAACAAACCAAATAACATTCTTACAAAATAACAGCAAGATTAACAATACTGTGCAAAGTGTAAACATTTTTGACACAATTATTAATATTGCTGTAATAATTATAATAACAACACTTATATTATTCTCACAACATAATCAGTCTCTAGAAACAATCAAGATATTTTTAAAAATATAGCAATATAAAAATAAAATCCTTAATCTAATAATTATTGTACTCTTACAGAATAAATCTTTAGTATGAATTGAGATCTTGTAAGTTACCCAATCTAAATGTTAATATCACAATCTTCAATGTCTGATTCGGGTAGACAATCTTTGACATTTGTTGCGCGCGGAATGTTCATAAATTCATGTTTGAAGCAGTTAGGAATAACTTTGTCCACGCAAAGTTTGACTAAATCGTCATATTTAGCTTTTGATATGGGAAGCTGCGATCGATAACAAGGTAAAAGAGATACCTTGGTTTTAGACTGAATTTCAACATCAAAGGACGCCGCAGTAGGATTCATGGATAATTTATATTTAACACTTTGCTTGTCTTTTCTGAAAGTCATAATACGGATCTTGCTTATCTTTCCAGTTAAGTTACCTTTATAATATTTGTCACTAATACTATCCCATCTGTAAAAATCTTCATAACTCAGTCTTTCTACCTCGAAAGGCGCTGGTTCTTGTCTGGCAGTTGCAAAAACTGTAAACCATTGTGATGGTGCGTAAACGGTTGTATTCTTCAATCTATTTTCAATAATAGCATGCACTGTATCTACGGGCATGTAAGTGTGTCCAGTCAAGAGAAAGTTTATTTGAATAGTGTCGATATTTTTACACTCCTGTAATGATGAATGCAACATTGCCAATACAGTACGGTTGCGGTTTTGGCCCGGACAACAGTCACAATACAATAGTAATCGAGTGACGTTTCCTCTGGCATCTACCGATTGAATATATTTGTGCAATATAGATGCAATCTCGTTAGCGCCACGTTTACCATTGCTCTCATCCCAGTAGTAACAGAAAACTTTACGAGTTCCATTTTCATAAACACACAAATTGTACACAGCTAGTTTTCTACTGTAGTACAAAAGCATAGATTGTGCATAGGGTGTGTTAAGTACTTTTTCGAGATCAAAACTAGCACAAAGAGTTGAAGGATCATCCTTATGAATATTTTTGTGAACTTTAAAACGGGCATAACTCAATCGTCTTCGACATTGCGGAACATTTCTTACAATGCCGGCATTCACCAACGCCATCTCGACTATGGATGAACTACGTCGTTTCCGCTCGCAACTCATTTTTAACTGCAAAGAAAAATATAATTAGTACTTTGTTCCATCTAAAGCATAATTAGGGTTTAAAAATAATCCGAAACGAAATGCAGTTTTGAAATAGGTACTACCTTTGCATAATTTGATTGAATACTTACCATGTCTTCATAGAATGCGCGCCAAAATGTGAAGTACGTCCTCCCTAAGCGACGGCGGGTGCCCGAATGAGAACACGTATAGACGTGTCGCGACGCGTGGCGCGCATACCCACACGACGTTTATTAAACTCGTGCGGTTCTTTAGCGACGAGAAAATATAATTTTGCGTACGGGTAAATTTATCTACGCGCCATACTTAGCCATTTAGCACATTAAGTAAGACTATCTAACCGACATCATTAATATTAATCGTTGTCAAATAAAAATATCTAAGGATAAAAATTAATATTATGATATACAAGTAAAAATATCTAAGCTCTAATATTCTTCCACTTTATTTCAGGTTAACTTATACAAACGACACTGTCACAAAATATATTATCAAGTTAAAATATATTAACCACATAAATTACAATTGCTTTGTGTAGGTAAAATCTACTAAGTAATTTCAAAGGAAAAATTCTTGACAAGTAAAAATACGTAAATGCAAATAAATGAAAAAGTCAATACATGAAAAACCGACTAAGTTCATATTCCTAATTGTTAGAACTTCATAACTGCTAGATATTCATAAAATCACTATTTTTTGGTCGTTTAGTAAACACAAAATGTAGATTTGACCGAAATCACGCAATATCTAAGCGACAATAAAACTCGTCGTAGAACTATGAGACCTAGACCAAACGACGCAGAAAAATCTGCCGGTTCGAATGGTATATATAACTCATTTTGCGGATTTATGTCGGTTAGTAAGGATTGCCTTTCAAGCGTCGGTATTATGATACTTGCGTTTGCTTGCGTTATCTAGCAATACCTACATTTTGTCGTTTAGGCTGTAGACACATGATAAAGAAAAGTATATCCATGCATGTAGCATTGATGTTATCAATGTCACTCATGAAGAATAATTTAAAAATTATGTTACGCGGGTGACATTTGAATAATCTGACAGAAAATCAGACCAAAAAAATATTGCAAAAGAAATAGCATGATAGTTTCTATATTTTCCGAAATACAAATCCTACACAATGCAATAGTATAAAATTTCAAAATGTTAACTTACCACGAGAAATACATAAATGAATTAATAATAGTGAACAATAAACAAAGTAACAAGAAACGAAAAGGAAAATAAAAGTTGTAACGAGAAATACACCAAAAAATAATAATAGTGAACATTAAGCACAGTAACAAGAAGTAGAAAGGAAAATAAGTGAACATGGAGAAAGACGATGATGGTAAGCTTTATAAACATAGGATTAGATCCTGCCATTGATATAAAAACTAAAATACGGTCGTCCGAACATTTTCTCGACGCGTTCGCCATACAGAGAATCGGTGTAGTCTGCTCGTTAACGTAACCTTGTATAAGCGGCGTGGTATTTTCGAGGTATAAAGAACATAAATAAAGCTTTTATTAAAACCGCACCCGAAAAGAGCTGATCGTGGACTAGTTCACTTCGGCTTAGGAAATACCGTTTCAGGACCAAGTTCGAGGCGTCATTTTATCATGCGTTCCGCCCAGTCCTTACGCAGTAATATATAAGTCAATGTATGAATATGAATGTTG
Organism: Diarsia brunnea; assembly: GCA_949774965.1. NCBI lineage: Eukaryota > Metazoa > Arthropoda > Insecta > Lepidoptera > Noctuidae > Diarsia > Diarsia brunnea. Next base: position 4,601,105 of record OX459023.1, read on the forward strand.
ATTGTATAGACAGGGATCGGATAGGACCGAGGAAACGATGAATGGATTGCCCGTAAAATTCGAATATCTTCCGTTTTTTGCAATTTGCCGGTCAGTGTCAAGTCATCATCTGCCTAGCCTTTTCCCAACTATGTTAGCGTCGGCTTCCTGTCTAACCGGATGCAGCTGAATGCCAGTATTTTACATGGAGCGACTGCTAGCTGACCTCCACAACCCAGTTAATACCAGGTAATACGATACTCTTTGGTAAGACTGGATGTCAGAATTTCAGGTCACTGACTACCTGTTACTGCCAAAGATCTCTATATACGGCAGCCGGGACCAACAGCTTAAAGTGCTTTCCGAGGCACGGAGGAAACTCGATATGTCGGGCGGTCACCCATCCACAGACCGACCTAGGCAAGCACAGCTTTACCTAAAGATCGACCCGAGTGGCAGTTCTTATTAAGCCACGACCTCCTCAGTGTCAAATAAAATAGAATTCGCGGCAGTAACATGTATATATAAATTTATATTTACTCTTGTCTCAGTTCATAAAGGTCTCAAGAATACCGTTTTCATCGAATAGCTACTCAAGAAACCATTAGAGGCTCGAGCCTTCCTATTATTGGAATCAAATATAACAGCTCACAACTTAGGACCCAGTAATATTAATGACAATAATATCCGTGGTGCTAGGCAACGGGGCTTATCCCAGTTGTATACGTCCCTGTGTGCCTATTGGCCTTGTTCTGTTCTGTCTCCTGCTGATATGGAGGGAAGTGGAAATTATGTTTTTCTTACTCCTCCGCTATTCTTTTCTGATTAATTTCGTTGCGGGATCCAAGACAGTTAAATCGTTTCTCTGGAACTTCGTCGAGCTTCATTGTCTCGCCGCTTTCCTTGTGGTCGCCACTGTTGATTCTGGCTAACAGAAGTTAAAGTGGTTTGGGAATAGTGTGGCGGGCTTGTACGATACAAAAAAAGCTCGCGTACTATTACATGGGACTTAAAGTAGGTGGACCACCGATGACCTGGTGAAGGTTGCGGGGATCTGCTGCATGCAAGACCCACGGGATCGGTCAATGTGGCGACACTTAGGGGAGTCCTATGTTCAGCAGTGGACGTCTTTCGGCTGAAATGACGATGATGAAAATAAAACTGGTGAAGAGTAGGTGTACTCGTTAGGTACACCACTGCCTCACACTTCGGGGATTACAAGCGTGATGTTACGTGTCTTGTCTTGATTTTATAGATGGTGGTGAAGATGCCGCCTTCAACGTCGTGCGTTACCAGATCATGCCATCGTTGGTGTCCCTCCAGCAGATGAGGACCCGACTCCATCTCGCACTCCTGGGCAAGAAGCTGATGAAAATGACGGCCTTAGCTACCGGGAAGGAGCTGCGCCGACTAGCGCTGCTTATGGCACGGTAAGTCCTACTTCTAACTGAAAAATATAATAAATATACTTCTTCTGTCTTTATCGTGTGAGTAGGGCGTAACCTGGTGTCAAAGCTTTTATGCCACCCAAGGGATGTGGCTTTCTCCGTCGGGGCTGCGAGTTGTTCGCAAGAGATACCGCGGCCTCGACATGAAAGACTAAGAAGGAACATGGGTGGTTACTTCGTGCCCTCAGCACGTTGAGGCGTTACCGTTGGTATCAGCTGTCATAATTATGTAGATCTTTAACAGTCGTTACTGGGGCCTGAAAGTCTGACAACCAGTCTTACCAATGGCTATTGTTTTAAACTTAGTACAGTACCCGACGATAAATATTGCACATCGACCTTTGGAAAGAGACAATCGGCTAATTTCGGCTTCGTAGAGCGTTATCTCTGTCGCACGAAATACAAACAGTCAGGTATCTATTAGGAGCTGTTAAAACAATTATGATTTGCTTCTTTTGATAATTCTTTTTAATATTATTCTTTGTTTATAATACACCTCTTTCCAAAGGTCGATGTGCAATGGTCGATGTGTGTATTTATCGCCGGGTACTGTACTAACTGGGTGGACCTCACAGGTCAGACAGACAGTCAATTCATGTAAAAAACAGGTATTCTGCCGGTTTGGCAGACTACCTGTATTTAAGCGCAGATGATGATGTACTCCTACCCACTAAAAACTAATTATTAAGACGTACTTTTATCACACTTTTTGGTCAACCTTTTTTCGTAATGAATGATGCAAAGCGATGGCGAGATAGATCCTAGTGTAACACACAGAATAGGGGATCCGACTGAGTTAAAATAATATTATTGTGTTCAGTCCGTCAGTTAGATTATCGAAAAATATTGGATACGTGTTTTTTGTTTTTTCAAATTAATAAAATTTGACGAAGATAAAACGCGTCAAAGATCATGAGTAGAGAGGTAAAAAATGTACTGACATGTGACGTTTTCGAGGAGTTCACGAGTTTTCAAAGCACTGTATCGTCTTCATTTTTTGTTTATGTGAAAAAAGAAAAAATATGTGTTTATTATTTTTTGCAAATCTATCTGACGGACTTATTAGTTTGTTTTTGTCCGATCCCCTATTAAAACTGAATGTATAAAATGGCAGCTCACGGGAAGTATATGCGACTCCCGCATCACCTTAAAACTCAGAATGGATAAAATAAGGAATAAGTGCTTAGCTTTAGGTATGGTTTCGGCCGTAAAGAATAGCAGCATCCCATATCTTCCCGTGAGTGTCGTAGGAGGCGACTAAGGGACTTACCAGAGAATGGGCAGCAGCGTTCTCTGTGCCTTCGTAACAACCATACTGCGATCGCCAACCCGCCTCCCAAGCGTGGCGATTATAGCAAATCCCCCCCTTCTGGGTGAGCCCCATGTTTAGCAGTGGACGTCTTATAGCTGAAATGATGATGACTTAGGAGGAAGCCTGAAAGTGACGCCGGTGAATAAAAAGATGTGCGGTAATCGGTTATCGTGGTATGGATATATGATGCGAAGGAATAGTGAAAATGATGGCTATGAATGTAAATTAAATGGCTATAAAAGTAGAGGAAGACCAAAGAAACGATGGATGGACTGTGTGAAGGATGATATTATGGCAGAAAGGAGGTGACTGCTGAGATGATGAGTAGGTTATAAAAAGGTATGGAAGAGGAAGACTTGCTGCGCAGACCCCAAAAAATTTGGCGTCAGAGGCAAGGCAGGATGGACTGGGAGGACTGATGATGATGAAGGATGATTACGAGAAAAGTTTGGTTCATTCATTGCACAATACTTTTCTCACGACGTTTTCCATATTGTTTCACATCACATGCCTTTTTTTTTTTTTGGGGCGTGGAAAATCGTCGAATAACCCCTCCCGCTCTTGGGCAAAGCGAAAGGGAGTGTCAGACTTCTACTGACTAAAAACCACCCATGTTCCTTCTTAGCCATTCATGTCGAGGCCGCGGTATCTCTTGCGAACAACCCGCAGCCCCGACGGGAGCCCCCCCCCTTGCTCTGCCATACCTCCCTGCGGTCATTAGTGTCCAATACTTTAGGTTTGCACCAGTTCTCGTTAGCCGGGGAGAGCGGCGTAAGGTCCTTGTCCACCGGCAATCGCCGCTACGAGAACAGGGTGGAGTTCCGCCCAAGCGGGGCAGACCTCCACGGTGTGCTCCACCGTGTCCTCCGGCCAATCATCGCAATGGTAGCATCCGGGCGTAGGAACATAGGTGGTTTTTAGTCAGTAGAAGTCTGACACTCCCTACCACTCTGCTCAGAGCGGGAGGAGTCATTTGATGATTCCCCCCCCCCCCCCCCCCAAAAGGCCTTTGTCCACTGTGAATACGTCTCGGTGTATCCCCACATCAGGGTCTAGGAAATATTTCATGAGGCTGCATACCTCACGGTTGTCTAGAGTCTTAGCATTTAAAATACTTGAAAAGCTTTAGGAAAAGCACAAAACACGTAATACTTGCCTATACAATTTGAGGGTTGCCCTCGATTTCTCTAGGATGCCATCATCCGATCCTGATTTGGTGACAATGGGACCACCTCGGGAGTATACCTTTTCGAACACAAAAAGAATTTTGAAAATCGGTTCATTAATGACGGAGATATGCGATAACAAACATACAAAAAAAAAATAAGAAAAAAAATTGAGAACCTCCCTCTTTTTGGAAGTCGGTTGGAAAAAGCAACGACTCCCGTGAGATATACAGTGTCATCACCGACGAACACGAACGCGCCGTCGCACATAGGGGTATTTGATACTAAAATATGGCCAAAAATATTTTTTAAACTTTTCTCAGCAAAATTGTTATCAACATTAGATTGACATTAAATAAAAACACAAAAGAAGACAGACTTATACATTTTAATAAAAGCATACTCAATACAAAATCTACTTTAATCACTTTCACGATATTCATAATTTTCCGAATTTTCCTCGTCCAGAATACCTCCGCTTTCACTCCAAATTCCACAGGGTGCAGCAGTTCAATAGATTCACTACAAAACGGTTGAGTTTTTTTCTTGGCAATGTACGTATGTAGGAAAGATAAGAATCCGAGCTTAAAAGTAAAAAAAAACATTAAAAAAGAAACGCTCTGTTTCCGCAACATTTTTGTTCATTATTAACTTTCCAGATTATCCCTGATTACGATTCTGTTACTTTTTCTAATCGGACTAGTCCGGAAATATAACAAAGTTACTCATTTATTACGCTATTTCGATATTTTTTCCATAATTTTTACTGTTTCTAATTTAAGCCACAAAAAAGATTCAAAAGATATAAACATTAGTAAAACAATGTATAAAATAAGCTACATACCTCCATCACCAGAATCCATCATCAACACTGTCTTGTCAATAACACTTAAATTTTTTGTTATATCACTGCGTAAAGCTTGATTTTTTAAGGCGTCAAGAACAAAACGTGCTCTCTAGACAATAGCTATGTTCCGACTGACGCTACTGATCAATTACTAACTCTGGCGCATTGAGATGGCCGCCATAACGTGCACAATGTATTATACTATTCTACGAAATAATAATATTGTTATAATAGCAAACTTCAAAATCTGATTATTGGCCATGTTTTAGTATCAAATACCCCTATGTGCGTCGACACGGCCTGTCATCGTTCGATTTCGAAAAAAAAAAACAAAATGCCGTGCAGATTGATGTGCCACATCGTAGATCGGCTTAGACCGATTACATCATAAAGTTAACACACAATATCGTATAACGGGATAATATTCTGATGATAAAATGTAAATTATTTAGTTAGTCACAATTTACTGCTTCCATCCACGGACTTATAATTATACCTTAGTAGTACTACGTAGTACATTCAAACAAGCTAATAAGTATACAACCAGCTAACTTGTATAATCAGTTGCTTAGTGCGAAACACTTTAGAAAACAAAATTGCAACCATTGACTTATACATAATTATATTACTGCGTAAGGACTGGGCGGACGGCATGTTAAAATGACGCCTTAAACGTGGTCCCAAAACGGTCTTTCCTAAGCCGAAGTGAACTAGTCCACGATCGGCTCTCTTCGGGTGCGGTCGTAAATTTGATTAAAAGCTTTATTTATGTTCTTTATACCTCGAAAATACCACGCCGATACAAGGTTACGTTAACGAGCAGACTACACCGATTCTCTGTATGGCGAACGCGTCGAGCAAATGTTCGGACGACCGTATCTTTAGTTTTTATATCAATGATTGCAACCAATATTTTTCAGTGTACTAGAATTATAAAGATCTCTACCTGTATACTTATGCTTGCTTGCTTGCTAGCTTGTTTGGCTGTACTATTATGTAATAAGTGGTAGTACTGCAGAATACTCACGCGTCTGATATTAGGTATTTAGCTACAAACATTTTAGCATGACACCATATTTTGATTTCACAGATGTGTTAAGGCGTACGAATCTTCGTTCCGCGAAGCGTATATAAAGCTGGCACACTGCAGATATTTTGAACCAGGTCTAAACCTTCTCGTCCAAGTTACCCAGCTTAATCGAGTAAGTTATGATCATCTGCCTAGCCTTTTTCTTATATTGGGGTCCAGTCTAACCGGATGCAGCTGAATCCCAATATTTTACATGGAGCGACTGCTTGACTGACCTCCACTACCCAATTAATACGGATCATTCCCACTAGTTCTACTGCACAGTCCTACGATAGAACTAGTGGGATTTTTTTTCCCACTAGTTCTACGATTCAAGGTGGTACGAAATATAATTTATGGGTGTTACAAAATCGTAAAACCAGCGGGACTCAAGCGGGGTTTTGCATTCGTTCTATCACTCAGTTTAGGGTACAATTACGGCATAAACTACCAGGAGAATAGAAGTAGCCAGGAGGGTATTGAAAACATTTTTTTTGGAGATGAAAAATAAATTATAGGTAGTAAAGTCCCACAAACTACCAGGAGGCCAGAATGGTGAATTATTAGTGTCATCATTGCATACTGTATGTTATTAGAAATCTCATTTAATATTCAAATCCATATACATTTCTATATAAAAGGAATAATTTAGATTAGATTTAAAGATTCCAATACCTCCCTCCTTCCTACTTCTGTTCTCCTGGTAGTTTGTGCCGTAGTTCTTTGCAACTACGGCACCCTAAACTGTGTGATAGAACGAATGAGAAGCCTGAAATCCGCAGGCAGGTTTTACGATTTTGTGACACCCTTAAATTATATCGTAGAACTAGTGGGAATTTTTGTCCCCACTAGTTCTACGACTTCATACCACCTTGAATCGTAGAACTAGTGGGAAAAAAAATCCCACTAGTTCTATCGTAGGACTGTGAAGTAGAACTAGTGGGAATCATTCGTAAATACAGGGTGATACGCTACATTTTGGTAAGACAGGTTTATTTATTTCGTTTGGGAAAACAAACAGTTGTCAGACTTTCAGGTTACTGACTGCCAAAGATCTATATAATATGGCAACCGGGACCATTACAGCTTAACGTGCTTTCCGAGGCACGGAGGAAACTCGGTATGTAACGGGTGGTCACTCGTCCTCAGACCAACCTAGGCAAACGCGACTTGACCTAAAGATCAACCCGAGTGGCAGTTATTATTAAGCCACGAGTTCCTAAGAAAGTAAGTATTATTTTAAAAGTACCTACTCAAAAAAAATGGACACCTAAGAAAATTTACGTTAAATTTGAGTTAATTAAATGTTTATTTGTTTGCCGTAGTCTGTATACTTATTAGTAATTGTGTGAATTAATATCATGCGTAAAGTGAATATTGGCAATTAAAAAAAAATCTAGCCAAGTGCGAGTCGTACTCGCGCACCGAGGGTCCGTACAAACAAAGTTTAAAACTTTAAACAATATTGTTATTAAAATATTGATATACTTAACAAAAAATTACGGTTTTCGCAATTTTTCTTTTTTCTGTGCTATAAGACGTTGCTTCGTACCAAATTTCAAAATTCTGAGTTCACGGGAATTGAGTTAATTAAATGTTTAATTGTTTGACGTAGTCTGTATTATACTTATTAGTAATTGTGTGAATTAATATCAGGCGTAAAGTGAATATTGGCAATTAAAAAAAAATCTAGCCAAGTGCGAGTCGTACTCGCGCACCGAGGCGAGGGTCCGTATAAACAATAAGTTTAAAACTTTAAACAATATTGTTATTAAAATATTGATATACTTAACAAAAAATTACGGTTTTCGCAATTTTTCTTTTTTCTGTGCTATAAGACGTTGCTTCGTAACCAATTTCAAAATTCTGAGGTCACGGGAAGTAGGTTTTGATTCCCTTGCGAGTGTCGAAAATGCGGCAAAAAACGGCTGTATCTTTTGATTGCGTTGATTTAGAAGTTTAATTTTTTCACAGTTTTAAGGAACAGTAGACGTGGGTTTTAGTTATAAATTTCAGCTTGATACCTTCTCGCGTTCTTGAGAAAAAGGGTCTTGACAGAATGGCAGTCGGACGGGCGGTCGGACGGACAACAAAGTGATCCTAAAGGGTTCCGTTTTTCCCTTTTGAGGCACGGAACCCTAAAAAACTATGAATTCTTTAAAACCGATGTACACGGCCAAACAATGAAGTGGTCTGCAATAAAGACAAGAATATTTTAAATTAAATAAAGTTATAATTATATGGAAAAACGAGTGTGATCTACTGTTGCAAAAACAGCTTGAATCTATTGCTGCAGCTTGAATTTATTATAAAATAACAGGGAAGGGGCCAAAAAAAGAAGGAGCTTGCATCGCAGTTAGAAATGGTATAACTATACAATAATAAATAAATCATTTATTGAGGTCCACACATTTTTGACATTTTATGCAAACCACCAAACTGCGCAGCAGTTTGTCGGCGGGATTAGCGCTCATCTTAATACTTTTGGTTTACAAATAGCACATAATAATTAGTTGAATGAAGGTAATTATAAAAAAACAATAAAATAAAAGCAAAACATTGTATAGGTACGCATTGTCACAGCGCAAACCGTCGGAGCCGGCAGGCGCGGCAGGGCGACGCGACGGAGGCGGGCCACAATTATTTAGAATTACACAAAAAACAGTTATCAATATTATGTAAATAATGGAATTACAAACTCCTGACTATCTAGGCGATTTGTATTACTTGAGTACTTACAATTGTATCTTAGCAGCGTATATGAAGATTTTATATCGAAATAAATAGTTTTTTGCCCGTGGTCCAACTGAATGCCCATATGTTTTTATCGTAGTAATTACGAAAGAATAACAATGATAATAAATTGTAAAGCTAGTGTGAAAATATTGTAATCTATGTATTGGTACATCATTAGTTCATTACATTACGTTAGACATCAACAAAATATTTATGTAATTATTTATGTAGGGATAAATATTGGAAATTGATATAAAATTAAAATTGCATGTGTTGTACCACATTAGCGGAGTTCTATATTCTTTTTTAGGGATTTGGTTTCCGCACTTAGACCTTAAAGTGGACCATTGTACGTGAGCTATGGCAGCCGTTACTCCAACCAGTCCACCTCCCTCCAGAAGCAGATCAAACATCCCAGTCTTCTCAGGGCATCCGCAGGGGTTCATAGTGTTCCAAGAGTTTCCAAGCGGATCTGGATTTTGGGCTTCGAGGTAAATGAAATTGTCTTGTGGGAATATAACCCAGCAAAATAACTAGGCTAGCATAGGTTCTCGGTGTTATGAATTTAAATTGTTCTGGATTGTTATATAAATACATACCACCTGGATCCTATGCTAGCCTAGTACTTTAGTGTGTGTTTACTAAGATTAAAGTGCCTTCACATTCTACACCCAGGTGGACCACGGGCAAAATTAATTGCCCATACTCTCAGGTGGACTAGGTGGGTGGACCACGGGCAATAAACGAAATAAATTATCTACAAAACCAAGCTGTCATTCGTAGATCTTAGAAGGAACTTAGTCATCTTATCATTTTATTGTATGATAGTGAAACTGAAATGCGCATCTGAAAAAAGTTATTGTTATGAGTAAAGTTAAATCGAAATCAGTCACAATAATAATAGGGTAGTTCACCAAAAAAAAACTAAAAGTAACTCCGTCAGGTAGTTCCAAAAAAAAATGGACATATATTTTTTCTTTTTTCACGTAAATAAAAGATGAAGACGATACAGTGCTTCAAAAAGACGTATCAAGTCGTGTGGCTGCGGGTTGTTCGCAAGAGATAAGAAGGAATATGGGTGATTTTTAGTCAGTAGAAGTCTGACACTCCCTTTAGCTCTGCCCAAGAGCGGGAGGGGTTATTTGATGATTTCCCACCCCCAAAAAAAAAAAAAAAGTCGTGTGACGTCACAGGGTTAGTACTTTTTTACCGAGAAAGTGACGCCACTCATGATCTTTGACGCAGTATTTTCGTAAATTTTTATTAATATGATAAAACAAAAAACACTTATCCAATATTTTTCGATAATCTAACAGACGGACTAATCAGATTTTTGATATTATCATGAAGCCTCGGTAACTGGGTTCTTGGGGGTTAGACAGAAAGTGGTTTCGCGTAAAATTGGAAACTGACTCAAACATACTTGGGAACAAGGCAGGTAGAATATATGATGAAAATGAGATGGTTGTTTTAAAAAAAATGTATCGCCCCCGGGTGGGCTCGAACCACCAACCTTTCGGTTAACAGCCGAACGCGCTAGCCATTGCGCCACGGAGGCTGTGATATAATTGGCAAATAATACTGGCATTTTATGGAGGAGATTTAGTTGTAGCAATTTTTTCCCGTAATCATGTTTTGTCTTATGGTACTTTATATGCAACATGTACAAACATTTCATCACGCTTCCCAAAACTGTAACATTCTCCTTGATTCTAATGCTTTAGGGTAAAGTTGAGATTAAATGTAATCATTTTTTTAGGTCACTTTTATAGGATGTTGGCTATTTTCTTAACAAGGGTGGTTTTTAGTCAGTAGAAGTCTGACATTCCCTTCTGCTCTGCCCAAGAGTGGCAGGGGTTATTTGACGATTTTCCACCCGCCAAAAAAAAGAGGTTAAATGAACACGAGGTATCAACTTAAAATTGGCTCTAAAACATTTCTTTACTATCTACCTAGCGAACACAGAAAAATATTTTTAAAATATTGGTTTAGCTTTTTCGGAACCATATTAGACAATATTGTTCATCGTTTAAAAGTTGCGCCAATTACAGAAAAGATAAATGGGAATCGACTGTCATGGCATGGGCATGTGATGAGGAGGGATGAATCGCATGTGACTAAAAAAGTGATGAATATACATGTGGATGGATGGAGAGGGAGAGGAAGACCTAATAAAAGATGGATGGATTGTGTGAGGTGTGATATACCCCAAATGACATAGGATAAGGGCAGGAGGGTGATGATATGCTGCACATTGGGGGTTTAGCTCATCTTGCAAAATTTAGCTTGGGCCTTACGAAGCTCCATTTCTTTCCCACACGAGAGCATTATTAAAACAGTCGTCGTGCCGTCGTGGTAACCTCCTTGGACGATAAAATCATCATCATCAGCCTATAATGTACCCACTAGATACTCAGGCCTCCTCTCTAGGAGAGGAATGAGCTGTAATCAACCACGCGGGCTCTGTGCGGGTTGGTAGAAGATGGCACAATACATCATCATCTGCCTAGCCTTTTCCCAACTATGTTGGGGTCGGCTTCCAGTCTAACCGGATGCAGCTGAAATACCAGTATTTTACATGGAGCGACTGCCTATCTGACCTCCACAACCCAGTTAATACTAGGTAATACGATACCCTTTGGTAAGACTGGATGTCAGAATTTAAGGTCACTGACTACCTGTAACGATTGCCAAAGATCTATATATGGCAGCCGGGACCAACAGCTTAACGTGCTTTCCGAGGCACGGAGGAAACTCGGTATGTCGGGCGGTCGGGCCATCCACAGACCGACCTAGGCAAGCACAGCTTTACCTAAAGATCGACCCGAGTGGCAGTTCTTATTAAGCCTTATTATTAGTTACGAGCTCCTCAATATGATGGCACAATACATGTCTTCGAATTTGTTGGTTCCAAGACTAAGCCGGTTTCCTCACGAAGTTTTCCTTCACCGTTTTTTTTTTTACTATGAATTATTCGGTGGTGATAAAGTTAATTATGTCATACCGAATAAGTAATGTTATCACTAAGATTTTGGTGATTATCTCTGCAGAATGTTTTAATCAAACAAATTAAGTGATAAGTAGGTAGGTAGGCAGTTTTTCTTATCTTAAACGGGGAAATACCGCTTGCTATTAAATAAGTAGGTATATAATCAATCAATTAAATTTTATTATTAAAGAAAACGGTTCTTATCACTAAATGAGATAAGAATTATAACGACCGTGTTTTCTTTCTACATGTAATTTGATTTGTAATAAGTACCTACCTACATAATAAAGCATACTCTATTCTGTTTAGTAGTAAGTATAAATAAATTTAAGTAATAATAATTATTATGTACTTAAATGACGTGATAAAATTTAAAAGTTTTAATAATCTATGTGGCTATCTATTAAAGTCGACAAAATTGATTCTATTTTGACAGACTGATAGACAAAATAAAGGTTAAAATATTTGGGCTGCGGGTGTTCGCAAGAGATACCGCAGCCTCGACATGAAGGGCTAAGAAGGAACATGGGTGGTTTTTAGTCAGTAGAAGTCTGACACTCCCTTCCGATCTGCCCAAGAGCGGGATGATTTTCCCCCCACCATAAAAAAAAAAGGTAAAAGTATTTATTATCGCCCCCGGGTGGGCTCGAACCACCAACCTTTCGGTTAACAGCCGAACGCGCTAGCCATTGCGCCACGGAGGCGTTGTGACACAGTGCCAAAAAATGCAACACATTCGATCTGATCTTGCTTCGCAGACGATTAGATTAACTTGACGTGCAGACATCTGAACCATAGGACAGATGACAAAATAAATATTTATTAACTCCGTCAGATAGATTTCCAAAAAATATTGTACAGATATTTTTTTTTCACGTAAACTAAAAATGACGTCACATTTCAGTACATTTTTTACTGGAAAGTGACGTTACAAGAAACGACGAAACGACGTGCCTGCGCCACACCGCTTGAGTATAATTCACATCGTGTCGCCTACCTACAGGCATGCATCCTCACGATGTTTTCTTTCATCGAAGCAAGTGATAATTATACAATTACTATTTTTATCTGTGTTAAACTGTATGTTTTAATTATTGTTTTTTTGTTTCAGGCCCGCGTAACTACCGAATTAAATACTCGATCAGTTGCCGGAGTGAAAGCGATCTCTTATAACGTAAACACTGTAAGTTGTTGTTGTTGTTGTTGTGTTGTTGTTATAGCTTACTAGCTGTTGCCCGCGACTTCGTCCGCGTTGTTATCAAGATAATTATGAAGTAATTATGTTTATGGTACCTACAGTCCTACACATAGTAATTTTAGAGTAATTGATAATTTAGGGGCAACTTAAATTCGCGTCCGGCCCTGGTTCAAGCTATGGTCCGGGGCGAGATGGAATGGGACGCCGTTGCCTCCTTCTGCGAAACAGTGAACGCAGTGGGAGAGAACCTCTCGTCCCTTCGGTAATCAATCCCGTAAATAGTAACAAACGCCATTAATGTTGTTGAACTGACATACTGCCGTCTTTTCACTAGAAAACCGTTCAGCTCAAAAAGTAATTTTCAAGATAATGTCAACAAATGCGCGAATCGTTGTTTCTAAAAATCAGATCACTTATTTATACTTAGTTAAGTGTAAAAGACCAGAAAATAATTCTAATACTTCCCGACCTGCAAAGTTCTGTGTGTCTCTGTTGTAGTACCTCTGAAATTATTCATATTCTAAAAAATGTGTTTTCTTTGAGAAAGATAGAAAATTTTTAACTCTATCAAGTAAGTAAAATTTGACCATTTGAGTATTAACGGCTTTCTAGTGAGAGGACGGCAACATTGCCCGTCGGGGCTGCGGGTTGTTCGCAAGAGATACCGCGGCCTCGACATGAAGGGCTAAGAAGGAACATGGGTGGTTTTTAGTCAGTAGAAGCAGACTTCTACTGACTGACACTACCTTCCGCTCTGCCCAAGAGCGGGAGGGGTTATTTTGATGATTTTCCACCCACCATAAAAAAAAAGACGGCAACTTTCACTGATTCTTACTTAAGTGTTTTACACATGAATTACCCCGCAGAGAATAGGCTTTTGTTATTTAAAAAACCCTAGTTAGTAAAGATATTGTTAAATATATGAAATCAAACACACACACACGCATGAAAAACAGATTTCATAATTTATGTTGATTTATTCTAAGCAAAAGTCATTATTATATTTTCTGAACCATGCGGATTACAATAACGTATTCAAAACTATAACTGAAGTGATATTTATACAAGACCATAAAAAATAAGAAAATAGGACAAGGATAAGGCATAATATACGATAATTCAAAGCCATAAACACTCCACCGATTTTAATTTAACTTTATGAAAGTTGGTTACGTATTGCTCTACTACGCTGTAAAATAATTATTTTATCACATCGATCTTTCAGCCGATCAACAAATAGGAAAATAAACTACAATAGGGTAATATTATATTTCATATTTCATTCCTCAATCGATATTACTGTCGATAGTGGATCTGCACAAGCACATCACTGACTTTGACACTGACAGGCAAGAAACTGCTGCCGTTCTACGCGATGCATCCGATTAATAAAGTATCGTTATGTTATTATTGCATTGCTTGTTCTGTCACGTAGTGACAAACTTGGGTAGTGGTTAAGGGGCAATGTATTTATGGCACAAACAATACAGTCGCTGTAATATTTGAAAAAAAAAATAACATAGTAAGAGCAAGAAATATTTTAACGATTTATGTTTTTCATGATTTCAAAGACAAGTGTTAGTAAAATGCACATGGTAAGTGATTCCATGATTTACAAATTATTGGTTTCTGTTTCGGTTTTACCAAGAAACCACTGAACGACACGGCATTCGTTTATTTTGTCACCATCGCGGTCGAAAGCGCACTAGTTCGCGCGACGCCCTTTGACATAATATCCAACAATACAACATGCCATTTTGTACCAGTCGCGCGGTCACCGACACTCCCCCTTGCCACTTCTCCTGTTATTTTATATTTCTATGCACCTCTGCCTAACCCTTCGAGAATTACAGGAGTGATACCTTTTTTTTTCAGTCGGGCCCAGACGCATACCAATTTTTAGGAGCCGGTAAAGGTGGTGAAATGATTCAGGAAACAAAAAGGGAGTGGCACAAACTTCTCTTGCTGGTAATATCGATGTGCCAGTTACGAGCTTCGTTCGATATGGTCAGTTTGGCCAACCTGGCTGCTACCAAGTAAGTGACCGTAGTCAAATTATATTGCAGCATGGTTTTTTTAGCCCTTGCTCTTCACTGAGGAATGGAATGTCGAAATTGTTAGTTCCGACTTTGACCACGCGCTAAAAATACCATGCGGCACTGTTACTGTTTAAACAGCTACTAAAATAATTGTGCGCAAAAATATTTAAGTTATTAAGATGCTTCTAAACGGCCAATATGTGGCTGCAATACAATGGCCATACCATTGCCATCAATACCATCCATACTATGCAATATTGCAGTAAGGTCCCGCCCATATAGCCACTCATACCTACATAATTTGGTATGGCCCGGCAACATTGCTGAACCAGCTTAGCATTCGAAAATACTGAAATAATGCCGGGCCAGTTTTTTTGTAAAAAAAAAAAATCCGATATGAATGCATCCTTTTCTCACGAATATATTAAGCCGCCGAGTGTCATTTCTTCGGCTACACATTGCCGGGAAAGTAGGCATAGCCCGTTTTGAAGCACCTATAAACAAACAATTTGTGTTTGTGTCTGTCACATCTGTGATGTTCGGTTAGTTTAAAACTTGATGGGCATTATTTTTTATACGACACACCCCGTGTATCATGTGAGATCACCCACAGAATCAAAATTATTTCAAAGTTCGATTATTGGTCTTACGGAATAAAATATTTTTGCACACTTATGTCTTAGTTGTTGTCAAAAAACAATTATTGTTGTTGTTTTATTTATTCCATAAATAGTATGATTCAAACTACTATATCGATTATTCGTAGGTCATAGAGTTAGAAAGAGCTATGCGTTAGAAAAAGATAGAACATCATGAAAGTGCCTGTCTAAAATGTAAGGAAAAGAAAGACAGAAATTCTTTTCAGGATGCGACAATTTGCTATGAAAAATTCAAGCGGTTGGAGACGGCGAATGTCTATGACATTTTTTGTCATCACGGATATACCCTGACATCTTGGATTAGGGTAGCACAGGAAGGCGGAGCTTGGTACAAGATAGAGAGGCCTATACCCAGCAGTGGGTTAAGTCGGGCTGTGGATGAGGTTGAGACCCAGAGGCTGTTCCAGCCATACGTAGTGGTTATTCAATGTCGAAGTAAAATATTCTCTTGATTCTTTAACGGGTGGAAGGCACATCGACTCACAAACGAATACTACGTATACAGTACATCATTCCGAACGGAACACAATCATAAAGAATTTTCATCGGTTCTTGCAGAAAAACACAAAAACTGAAAAATTAACTTCAAAAGAAGAATCAGCTTCTGAAGTTGGTGACTTTTGTTTGTTTGATTTCGTTTTTTTTGCCACCGACTTCAGATGGTGATTCTTTTTTGAAGTTTACTTTTCTTTTTTTTGTGTTTTTGAAATCGGTTTTTTTTTTGTTTAAAAGTTTTTAATTTTTCCAATTTTAGTCAAGTAAAAACCGATACAAAAATTGCTTTGCATTAATTTTGTCATAATAAAATATGCCTTTCCCCAACAAGTTTTGGAATTTTTCAAAAACCGATCGACCGATTTCGATAAAATTCCAATGGAAGGTTCCATTGGAATTTTGAAGAAAAGAATCCTGAGAAGTACTGAAACAGACCCTTTTAAACATTCCGACGAGTGTAGAACCACCTTTTATAAAGTCGGTTAATGAGATTTACCTTCTATTATCAGGTCAACCTGTATCACCAATAACTTGAAAGAATTCAACCATCGATCCACAATTGACGTATCATTGTTAAAGAATTTTCCTTCAACTCCTAACCGTTTAGGAGTTGGACCTTCCATCATCAGCTCATCCACGTAAGATTATGATTATCAGACGCAAAATACTTGAACAGCTTAAGAAAATATTTTAAAATGTAACAAGTGCCTATAAAATTTAAGGGTTGGCTTCGATTTCCCTGGGATTCCATCATCAGAGCATGACATGGTGACAATGGTACTACCTCGGGAGTACCTTTACTCTTTCAAATAAAAAAGTAATTTGAAAATCGGTCTACAATATATGTAATTGACTGAGATATCGGTAAACAGTGGAACACACATAAAAAAAATACGTGCACACGAGTAGAGAACTTCTTCCTTTTTGGAAGTCGGTTAAAATTGGAATCCGCTGAATGTAAGACGCACGGGAGGCCTATGTCCAGCAGTGGAGGTCTTTTGGCTGAAATGAGGATGGTGATGATGATAAAAAAATCTGGTGTTTTTTTTCTAAAAAAATCTATGTAAAATTTCTTTAACGTTTGTGCGTCGATGTATTCCACACTGCACATAGCCAGGTTTGCGTATGTCTTTGTGGAAATCGAGTATACAAAATGTGAGGACCGAATCCTACCTCCGAATTTTCGTTGAGAATAGCTCAGAAATCAATAACATGGATCTTGCTTACCGGTTAATTTTGGTTTCAATTCGTCTAATAGGGTAGTTAACAAAAACAATCTAATTAGTCCGTCAGATAGATTTTCAAAAAATATTGGACACATATTTTTTCTTTTTTCACGTAAACAAACAATGAAGACGATACAGTGCTTTGAAAACTCGTCTGACGTCATATTCTAAGACATTAGTATGACATTTTTTACTGGTGAGTGACGTCACAACCCGACTCAAATCTTTGACGCGTTACATCTTCGTCAATTTTTATTGATTTGATAAAATGTGAGGACCGAATCCTACCTCCGAAGTTTCGTTGAGAATAGCTCAGAAATCAATAACATGAATCTTGCTTACCGGTTAATTTTGGGTTCAATTCGTCTAATAGGGTAGTTAACAAAAACAATCTAATTAGTCCGTCAGATAGATTTTCAAAAAATATTGGACACATATTTTTTCTTTTTTCACGTAAACAAACAATGAAGACGATACAGTGCTTTGAAAACTCGTCTGACGTCATATTCTAAGACATTAGTATGACATTTTTTACTGGTGAGTGACGTCACAACCCGACTCAAATCTTTGACGCGTTACATCTTCGTCAATTTTTATTGATTTGATAAAACAAAAAATACGTATCTAATATTTTTCGATAATCTGACAGACGGAATAATTAGAATCATACTTTTTTTAGTCAGTAAACATCCCTATTTGATAACATCGTGAGGAAACCAGCATGGCTGAGAGGTATTTCTCGACGGCATGTCAAGAAGACAAAAGCAAGAAGCCAAGCAAGTCAGAAGCCCATGCGTGGCATAAAACACTGTCACCAGATTAGGCACTAACCCACAGATATAGATAGACCTAGATGACGCAAGAACAACACTTCGCGTGCCTAGCTTACGTACAAAAATCGTAAGTGGCCACTTTCGCGCTCAGTCTGCATCGGTGTATAGCGCTAGTCGGACGTCGACGCTGGTGCAAAAGGCCGGCTCGGGCGAAGGGGGCGTCCGTACCGAATCGATTTGATTTTCCGACACTAGATAGTGCTTGTGACGTCATTATAGGTAGTTAAAAAATGGTACGCTTGGTTTCCATACAAAACGTGATACTTGCGTTATTTAGGCCTATCTATATCACTGTGCACTAACCACACGATAAAGAAGATTTGTTAAGAAAATTGGGGTTCTGTTGTTTTTGCCTACCGATAAGGGTAATAGGCGTTAGTTTGTCTATGTAAGCTATGATTTTTTTTCTAAAATAGTCCATTAAACGGTATGGAAGTGGTATTGGACTTAGTTTTGATCTAGAAGCCAAGGGTGCGAGCACTTTTTTAAATGTAACAATCAAATGACAACCCGCTCTGGACGGTGTGGACCGGAGTATCAGACTTCTACTGACTATAAACCACCTATGTTCCTTAACGGGTTTCGGGGCCGCGTTATCTCTTGCGAATGTCTCAGCCTTGGGTGGGACCACCTCCTGCGATTGGCGAACTTAGGGCTGAGATGTCCCTGTCGGGGCTGCGGGTTATAGGCCTCCCCCTTTCTCTGCCACTCCTTTCTGATCTGTGCGTCCCTCATCCATCCGTTTCCCGCGCTCCTGACAATATCGTCGACCCAACGCGCTTTTGGACGGCCCTGGTTTCTCTGGCCTAACCTTGGCCACCATTCGGTCAGGATCTTACTCCATCGGCCATCTCCGCGTCTAGCCACATGACCTGCCCAACTCCACTTTAGGTGTATCGCCCTGTCCCCGACGTCAAACACATTCGTACGACGACGGATTTCAGTATTGCGCACTCGGTCTAGTAGGGTTATGCCGAGCATAGCTCGCTCCATGGCCCTTTGTGCAACTCGTATTCGGTGCACAGTCTCCTTTGTTGAGACAGCTAAATACCTCGGACTACACTTGGAGCGCAGGTTGACTTGGCGGAAACACATTGAAACAAAACGTAAACAGGTCAACCTGAAATACAAAGGTCTCTACTGGCTCCTGGGTAGAAACTCAAAACTGACACTGGACAACAAGCTTCTAATTTACAAGGCTGTCATAAAACCTAACCTATGGAATCCAGGTATGGGGAGCCTGCTGTGATTCCAACATAAATTTATAATTCAAAGAGTTCAGAATTACATCCTCAAACAAATTAGCAACGCACCCTGGTTCATTAGAAACAGTGAAGTACACAAATACTTGAGCATGCCAACAGTGAAGGATGAGATAAAGACATTCGCAAGAAAATACAAAAATAGATAGGACAACCATCCTAACCAGCTCGCTGTCCAGCTCACATTACCTGACTGCCTAAAGCGCCTGAAACGGCGAAGAACCTTAGATCTCGGAGGCGCTGAATAAGCCAGTAAATTAATATGGAGGATGTTCCTACTGGGGAATATCTCCTCATGCTTTACCCGTTCAACACATCTGCTCATAGCCAGAAGGACTGATTGCAAGATATAATAGTAAAAAAAAAAGTCTCCTTTGTGAGCGTCCATGTCTCGGCACCGTAGGTCATCGTTGGCAGGACAGGACACACTGGTTGAAAAGGCGGGTTTTTAGGCACTGGGGTATCCTCTTAGATCGCAAAACATGCTCTAGCTTACCGAATGCCGCCCACCCTAGCTGTATTCTCCTGGAAAGTTCTTTGTTCGATTGCTCCTTATCAAAAGATAGAACATGTCCAAGATAAACGTAATTATCAACCATTTCCAGACGCTCGTTTCCCACCACAACAGCTGAAACAGAGTCATCCGGAGTTCGTGGCATCACCTTCGTCTTGGTCATGTTTAGTCTGTTAGTCCGACATAACCCCCACTCGCCCCAGACGGCGGGTATCCAGGAGGACATTCCCACAAAAAATAGTGTTTTTGTGTGGGATTGACATGTCGTCCTCACATTTTGCATACTCAAGACAACATACCGCATAGATCTACCAAAGAATGTTAGTTCATGAAATAACGAATTTTTTGCTAAGCTTGAATCATGCTATCAATATGAGATATGAAGAGAAAAAGTTCAATTAAATTAATAGTACCGTAAGTAACTTAATTTAAAAGTTTATTTGTTTAATCATTTTTTTTATTTTAATGATTCCGTGTTTTGTTAAATAAACGATATTCTTCTCTTCATAATTTATGGATATATTTATATTTCTTTTTATTTCTTAGTAATCATATGATATTGTATTGAGATTCTGAAACTGTTTTTTTTGTATTTTTAGGTTGTAATTATGTAATTTTAATATTTGACTTATGTACAAAAACATGTTTCACTTTAATCTCAAAACAAAGTTGTATTTTGTTTAGTTAGACCTTCTAATTTCTATAGTTAAATAGCCCTTTACATGGGCTAAGCTGCCGATGAACTCACCCTTCCTTTTTCAACCTATGGACTGGAACCGCGCCCTTAATAACTTTAACCCTCTAAACTTTAAGACTTAACGCCATTACACGAAAATTAAAACAGTACCCGGTTATGCAAACACAATTGTAAAGGCAGGTGCAACACAGACGGTAGCTGCATGTTTTATTGCAGGATTAGCGATCCAAATGCTCTCAGATTTCTAGGCAAAGCTTTGACAGTGTTATTTCATTCTGTTAAAGATGGAACCGCATCCTTAACGACCTTAACCCTCTAAAATAGACTTTATTTAAAACTGATAAGACTTTACGCCATTACTACCAATCTTAAAACATTAGGTACCCGGTTGTGCAGACACAATTGGGTAGTTGACAAAAAATCTAATTAGTCCGTCAGATAGATTTCCAAAAAATATTTTTTCTGTTTTCACGTAAACAAAAATTGAAGACGATACAGTGCTTCGAAAACTCATGTGACGTCACATCGCACTACATTTTTTACCACGTAGTGACATCAAAAGCCCCCGCTTCTGATCTTTGACGCGTTTTATCTTCGTGAATTTTCATTAATTTGATTAAAAAAATAACACGTATCCAATATTTTTCGATAACTGACGAACTTAACAGAATCATATTTTTTTAGTCACGAAACATCCCTATTGTAAACGCACGTGGCCGAATAAAAGGTATTATAAATCCGACTATACCACAGACATTGCAAAACTGTCTGCAATATAATCTGCTATGAAAGACTTCAACAAAAACGACTGCAATACAGATTATAAATCGGTACTTGCTCTATCTACATTGCAGATCGTTAGGTGACCAATGTCTGTATCGTGATCGAATGGATGAAATAGCAATGGCAACATCGCACGTATGCAGCGGATTTTTTATATTAAATGGGCCTACTCATGACTTCAATTTAGTCCTGAGAACAGAGAAGAGGTCGATGATGAACGAGATAACCCCAAAAGAAGCATTTAAACTCGCGCCTTAGATATATGGGGGTCGTATGAACTGATATTTATTAGAATCCCGTTTTAACTGTGATTTCGGTACAGTGCCTCTTTTCTTTTTGGTATAGATATGAATATTGGCAAATCGATATTAGCTATAACTTTTGCATATGGCATAAAGGATTCCTAATAAAAACTTGTTGTTCTGGTTTGTAAGTTTCTGCAGCTTCACGATTCTTATAAACGTTTTTAGTAATTTCGTGTGTCGTTGAGAATGTCGTATACTTTTGACATTTGTCTACGGTGTTCCTAGATATATTGTTGTAAAAGATGTTCTGATGGATTCACATCAAAAGTATCCTGGGGATCAAAATGACCGGTAATTGTATCGATTGGCCTTTATTTAGTAAAGCTATGGATCGAGCTATTACATGCTAATAAAACATAACCTATAAGATTAGCAATTGATTCTCCTCGCTGTTCTAATTTAATATGCGCAAATGTTCCAACAGTGTCGAATTAATTAATTCGGAACCACCTCGCACATTACAATATTCTTTAACTAAATGATTTTAACACAATTTTATAAACCTAGTCAACACATTCGGGTTCCCGTCAAACTTGGATACCAACCGTAATGCTTTAAATCATCATCATCATTCTCTTGCCCTTATCTCAATTCATTTGGGGTCTTTATAAACGGTATCTAAATTCAGAGACATTTTTCCAGAAAACGATTCTGTGTCCTCGTACCTATAATGTACCTAATTTTTTTTTTTTTTTTTTAAAAAACGTTGCTCCACACTAGGAATTTCTCCTGTATCGTGGGTGCGTTCACAAACATTTAAACTCACATACACAAATACCCAGACCCGGAACAACTATCTATAGGTTGTACAAATATTTGTTCCGTGCGGGGATCGAACCCGCGACACGCAGCGCAGCAGTCCGTTGCTTGAGCCACTGCGTCAACCGTGTCGTCAAATTAATATCTCTTCTAGGGTCTATCACCAATTCTCTACTAGTTCACACTATCCTAGTTTTCCTAGATATTCGTATTCCTACAATGGCGTTTAATTCGTTATTTAGAGAAGGTTCAAGCTTAGTTAGAAGTACGAATCGACAGGTAAAGTCCATTTCACGAAAGAAGTCCCGCGGACAATTGTGGAACTAAATTTAACAGATAGGCCATGTTGTCGTTTGTCGATGTTATCAAGGTGCGTTTGTTGTGGTAGATATTTTGTGAGTTTATTATTGGATTAGTGCGTTATAAGGTTTATTTACGATGCCAAAAGTTGTGAAACAACATTATGTCGCGCGACATACAGCGCTGCGTCTGCGGGACTTCTTTCGTGAAATGGACTTTAACGTAACCTAGTTTAGATAAATAAAGCGAAAATAACTGCATCGTTCATTCTAGCGGCCTAGTATTTTCGGTCATAGCGTCTTAGTTTTTTTTCCAACAAATTCCGGAAAAGAGGTGTGGATAGTAACAAATTACAACTAAATCCTGGCAAAGTTTCATCAAATTTTATGAGGTAGCCGCGGGGTTGAAATGGACATAATTTTCTTAGAAAATGCAAAAATATCTGCTACGAAATAACAAGTAATAAGGCCTAGACAAGAAATGATATGCGTGAATGCCTATTTATTGCTATTTTAAGATAACTTATATACCTGAGTGACCTACGGAAATTTTTTAGCCCATCAAAAGGTATTTCATAGAGAAGCGGGGAAGGGGCTAGGAGGCGCCTTACTACCTACCATACCATATCTACCTGTCATACATTTTGAAGTTATGTGAAAAAGTGTAAATCCAAAGTTGTAGATCTTTTTATTACCAACAAATTTGTAATTTCATTTTTTTCCATAGGACTTGTAGTTTTGCTGGAAATCGAGATAAACCGTTTTTCACCCTTGAAACCCCCCACCCCCACTCCCCGACCTCAGATCGCCCGTAAATTGTTTTTCTTTATTTTTTGTTATATTCTCTTCTTTTTCCATTGGATTTCATCCTACCATAATTTTGTTTAACTTTTTTATCTTTTTTGAAGGGCTTCAGCCCTGGTTTATATTTTGACAGCAGTTTGTTCGGTAATAACTGTAATGGTTTACTTGTAAATCCGTTTTTAGGGTTGCGTAGCCAAATGGCAAAAAACGGATCCCTTATAGATTCGTCATGTCTGTCTGTCTGTCCGTCCGTATGTCACAGCCACTTTATTCGGAAACTATTAAGACTACACAGTTGAAACTAGGTACGTAGATGTATTCTGTGAACCGCTTTACGATTTTATTTTTCTGATTTTCTAAACCTTTGATTACATTGCTTGACGTGCTTCAAATCAAAAACTGATGTCTAAAATACAAATAAAGGTTTTGCGTTGAGCCATTTTATAGATCTGGGAAATCCTAAAGCTAAAGACCGCAGTAAAATCTTAAATAACGTCAGAACCAAAACACACACACATTTTGCTATTAGTCCAGCCAGTCACATTAGCCAAAATTAGGTAAGAATCTCGGAATTTGAGAGTGTACATACAAACTCGTATAAACTTGTATTTTGGCATCCTAAAAGTTGTCTCAAAACCTAAACTTATGTTTTAAAACTTATTAAAAAAGTAAATTTTGAAACAAATGTTTTATGGAATTTAATGCTTACTATTATTTTTATTTTACTATTGTGATCATAATTTAAATAGCGACAAACTTATAGAAAACGAAATATTTGCGAAGAGATTTAGATTTTTTGTGACCTTTTACCTTAGATTTTAAAAGATGCGGACACCCCCTACCATAAGTAGGTATTGAGACAACTTTTAGGATGTCGAAATACAAGTTTATACGAGTTTATTGCTGGGTATCTCAAATTTCGTGGTGAACTTACTAATTTGACTGGCCTAATTTACACACATTTACTACGCAACAAGAGCTATCTGTTCATGTATTTGGTTCAACACTGAAAAAAAAATTAAAAATTGTTTTGTTTGGGGTAACGTTTAAAGCGGTGCCCCAGCAAAATGAGTTTTTCTTAAATAACTTTAAAACTACAATTCACACAAATTTTGCTATTAGTAAACAAATTGCTTCTCATGACACAATAATTTTATTTTTTGTAGTCTCGTCTCTCTAAACCACAACATTTCGTTCGGGTAACGCACACAAATTAATATTATATTTAAGAAAACCTAGCTATTCCATACATTTTGACCGTGTGGGTATTGTATACACTTTTGTAGGGATATTTTTTTTTTTTATTAGCGATAAAATAATTCTATGTGAAAGAGTTTCGCAATGATGTACTGCATAGGTCCCTTCCATTCTGTCTGTATATTTACACTATTTCCATGTATATCCATGGTAGTATAGAAATTCCCAAATTAATAAAACATTATAATATAAGACTTTTTTGAAAAATAGTTTCACATTGAATATATTACTTACTAACCACACGATAAAGTAGTAAAAAATTTAATATATGAGAGAAAAAAATAACAAAACAAATTTTATAACAACAAAGAAAGGGTGAGTTCAACGAATTTATATAAGAACGCAGAATATCAACAAGATGTTTATATTCGCAGAAAGCAGAATGTACTCCAGAGGGTAGTCATACCAAAGATAAATTTGACAATCAGATACATCTTGTCTGAACTGGAAGAACGAGAGAGGGAGGAAATATTTAGATTGAAAGTATTCAAAAAACTGAAATATAAATTAAAGCCAAATGACGAACCAAAGCCAAAGGTCGTAGAAGATGAAGAACCAAGGCCAAAGCCGCGAAAGGGCCGAAAAGGGCCAATGGAAGAAGGAGAACCAAAGCCAAAAGGCCCAATGCAAGAAGAAGAACCAAAGCCAAAAGGCCCAATGCAAGAAGAAGAACCAAAGCCAAAGGGCCCGATGAAAGAAGAAGAACCAAAGCCAAAGGGCCCAGTGAAAGAAGAAGAACCAAAGCCAAAACCAAAGCCAAAAGAACAAGTTGCATATAAACCAATGCCAGTACCAGAGCGAGAGCCAAAATCGTCTAAGCAAGAAGAACTTATTATGTGGCACATGAATGAAGTAGTAAGGCTGGCTGAGTCAATCCAAAAAACGGGTACGTTTCAAACGTTTCATTTGGCCATTATTTAATTGGGAATTAGTCTTTCCCCTAAGAGTCCGTTTACACAGACTGGCTCGCACAGCATCGACCGGCGTTATTTCAAACTAAGCACGCTATGGTTTGCTCTCAATAATAAAATAAGTGATATGTAAAAATAAAACCTTAATAGAATGATTCAAAACTCTGTTTTGAATGTGATAAACAACCTGCTCTCCTCTCCGAACCGGTCTGTCTGAGCGGACCCAACTCGTTAAAAAAAATTCTGAAAAATCCAAATTCTGTTAAGTATAATAAATTATTATGATGTTATTGTAAGTCTCTTGCGCCAGTCCCCCAACACACAACGAACAATAAACTGTATTGCAGTTTTGCAAACGATTACAGTTGTGTCATTTTTTGTAAACAAACATGACGAATCATCACCGCAAAATGTTTTAGAAAAATAACTTTTTCAGACGTTTTTCGGTTATCACTGTAATGGCCAAACTGCCAGCTATACAATCATGTGATTTTTTTATTGAATGAAAACTATTTTGTGTTAAATTAGGACTGAAACCATAAAAACTGATTACTTTTCTGATGATAAGTGTATATAAATAATATGGCGTAGGTAGAATTTTAAGTTTTTCAAGTAATTTATTACAGCTGTTGAGAAAGTGAGCTCACAAATTGCTTTTCTACATTTTTTTTGAGCTTTAAAAACTCTGTCAAAGTCTACTAAGTTATACCCCATATTATAATTTATAATGCCGTATCTTAGCACAGATGATACAAAACCATGGTAAGCCAGCATTCCAGTGTCACAGTTAAACTGATTGTCTAATTCTTTTCAAGTATAAAACAGTCTATTTTTGTAAGAATTTTATCAATGTGTTTTACAAATTGCAATTTTTATCGACGGTTATACCTAAGAATATGCAATTATCGACAGTGATCAAGTGAGAATTTTTAAAGTTAATGTCTAGCTAGCTAGTCTGTATGTCTGCAATTGAATTGTTTGTTTTCGTCATATTTATTTTCAAGTTTTTTTATCTATCCAAATCTTGGACGATTTCATTTTTTAAGTTTATGTTAGTGCCACTTATAATCATTCTTGTAATGTCATCTGCGAATAATAGGCAATCTTTGCCTATCGCCTCTGCAATGTCGTTGATGTGAACTAGAAATAGTAGTGGGGATGTGATACCTCCCTGTGGCAGGCCATAAATATTTGGTTGATATTCCGACCTATAGGATTTTTTTCTTTTTGAAAAGTTTTTGTTATTTCCACGTAAAGAACTTGTTCAGACAGATAGCTTTTGATACAGTCGTTGGCCTTACCCCGGATTCCGTAATGCTCAAGCTTTGAGAGTAACCTTATAAGGCAGACAAAATTGAAGGCTTTCATCGTATTTAAAATTTTACCAGCACAAAATGTGCAAACGTAGTGGAGCTACCTACCCACCCGTCCTAAAACTGAATTGTTCATTTTTAAGAATATTACAGGTTTTTAAACGTTTTCTATTTTAATATGCATAACTTTCTCAAAGATTTTGGATAGGACTGCGATTAAAGATATTGTGATAATTGTAAAATTGTTTATGTCCGTTTTTACACCTTTCTTTGAAAAAGGTTTAATAATTTATCTCTTCAGACGTGCTGGGAATACTCCTTCTGTTAGAGGCAGGTTTATAATGTAGGTTAAGGGAGACACTGAACTCCTTGCACATTTTTTTAGCACTTTCGTGATTAGGTCGCCATAATCGAGTTGATGTTTCTTAGGATGTAAATTATTTTATAAACGTCTGATTCATCTACTGGAATAAGTAACATGGTTTTGAGTGTAGTCGTCATATGTTTTTTGGTTTTGTTTTTGTAATGTTTATAGACCAGATAATATTTTAAATGTAATGTTCGTTTTTTACCCTCTGTTTTTCACTAGCTTACAAGTATGTTTGACTTTAACGATAGCAAAGCAAAGGTTATAGAAAATAGTCATTATATCGTGCTATTTATCGAAGGCGTCATAATGTTGTTTCGAGTTTCTTATACTTTCGAAAAAGATACACTTGAGATGCAGTCATTAAACTTAATAATATTTTCGTCACTGAGTTGTCTTACATTGTTATCTATCTCATCTTATCTGGCTTTGAGAAAAAATGGTTTTAGAACCCTCTAAATAATTTTTAAAAGACCTATCTATAGGCACCCCACACAAATAGGATTGATGATTTTTTTTTAAGTTCTGTTTCATGTTTGGGAAACCACCCTCAATCTTATATTTTTTAAATAATGTATAAAAATCTTAAAGAGGTTCACAGAATACATCTACCTACCATGTTACAACGGTGTAGTCTTAATATTTTCCAAATAAAAGTGACTGTGACTTACGGACGGACAGACAGACATGACTAATCAACTTGTTCTCGCAAGTGTCATAATGTTTATGTTACATATTGCATTGCATATTAATCTAACAAACATAGCTGCAAACACTGGGTGTGGGTGATATATTTTTTTAATAATTGGTTTCATATTTTTTTTTTTACATATTTTGACATACTTAATCATATTTTTTGGCAGCTATACCACAGAACTTTGGTCTAACAAAATGTGACCTGGGAAGACTGCAAGTGCAGTTAACTGATACGCTAGCATTAAGTCAAACCCCAAAGGAACCGAGAGAGTGCACCGAATGCACCAGCGACACCAGCTTACCTTGAAATATCCCGGTTAACAGCCTGCTCTGGAATTATATCCTCGAAACAAGGTGGCAAAGACAATGCCAGACTACATTATGAAACTCCAAGGTAAGCAACCTTACAAAATCATCAACTATGTTGGGGTGGGCTTCCGATCTCGAGGCTTCCGATGCAACTAAACACCAATATTTTACATCGAGCCTATCCTACCTCTGACCTACACAACCCAGTTAATACTGGGTATTATGATGGCCTTTGGAAAGACTGGTTGTCTACATCGGCAGCCGGGACCAACGCCACAACGAGCTTACCGAGGTTCGGAGAAAACTCGGAATGTAATGGTCTCAACATAAACGTTGACCCGAGCTACATTATTAAGCCACGAGCTCTTCAGTGCTTCTTGTACAATATTTGTTACCTGTTCCAAATGTTCGACTTTCCATTTTAAACTATTTATTATGGCGATAACTTTCCTGTGATCTTTTCATCATCATCATCAGCTTATAATGCTCCCACTGCAGGGACTCAGGCCTCTCTGGGAGAGGGATGGGCTATAATCCACCACGCGGGTCCACCGTGCGGATTGGTAGATGTCACATGTCTTCGATTTTTTTTATTCTAAGGTATGCCGGTTTCCTTACGATATTTTCCTTCACCGTTTTGAGAGCATCTATAATCTCATCTATTTTGGTTTCAAGATTCTGAAAAGCATCTGGTTTGTAAGTAACCTGACAGACCAGTTACAAAATCATGTTGATCAAATCTATGGTTTATTAATAATAAATAATTGAATGACTAACATGTAAAATGTAGGGATAGATTAGATAAAATGGAAGTACGCACAAATAAACACATTCAGTTTTATACATTTATATTTGAACTAAAAAATGTGTACGCGCGATACTTGTGGGTGGTTAAGGGCTTAAAGATCACAGAAAATGTATGGCCAAAATTAATCGCTTAAAATGGGAAAATGGAAAAGGTAACAAATATTGTACAAACAGAAACATTAACTTTTGATAGTTTATGCAGCTTTATGTCGTGATGTGGGCCCTATGATATTAGCGTACGGGACTAATTTTAATTTAATGTATGTGTGTCTTATTTTTAAGTGTTTCACTTTTTATATTCTTTTTTTTTTTTTTTAATTTTATATTAATTTGTTTTGTCCTGTGTGAGACTAATAATTACTTTATCTTTCTTTCTTTCTTATACAGACATCAAGACTACACCTAGCACCAAAAGAAAAAAAAATCTCTTCAGTTTGTATCATCGAAAAACTTTTACAACAATTTAATGTTAGTACCTATAAAGTTAACTAAAAAAGCAAAAATGGAAGGAATGGTAAGCGCAAGCGTAGAGGAATTAATTAAAACTTGCAAAGAAATGAAAGCAAAAATAGAAGCCCAGGTGGAGGAAGCAGCAAATCTAAAAATGATTAATGACCTACAAGGCAATATAAATGACAGATCAAGATATCAACATGAAGGATTACTATCCGACAGTATTGATTTTTTTTATAAAACCTGTGCAACTACCAAAGCTATACTTGAGGACTACAAGCCACCGAAAAAATAACCGATTTATTGCTTGATATGTAAGAAACCTATTCCGGCTAAAACAGAACCGATGTATTGCTCTAAATGTAAGAAATGTATTGCGTATGAAAAAGAACTCGTTTCTTGAGATGCTACAAGTGCCAAGATTACTTCAAGACGCGGATCTCAAGACAAACTACGAGTTCCTAGAGTTCTGGTCTTGGAACTGCCGCAGCGGAAGAGAAAAATAAATCCGATGACAAGGATCAGAAGGCAAGCTTCAATTAAAACACTGTGGGTTATCATAGTATGATGATAGTTCCGAAATTTAAAAATACAGTTTGTGGCAGTGTCATAAATGCGAATGCAGCACCTATAGTACCTATGAACCCCGGTTCTTGTGAATCAGTTAAAAGTACTAAGAAATTTTGTTACGCAACTACAACGAAAGGGTTCATACAAATTGTGAGGAATATCAAATCTGAAACGTTGACCAGGACTCAAGATTTTTCAAAAACATTTTCACCGTGCCCTTAGTCGCATTCTTCATGAGAGACATTGTCATCTCGGGATAGAGATATGTTAGATCCATTCTTCTGTTGAACTTCATCAACACTGACAATACAACACAAATCTGATCCAGTTTTAACATTGTGAACGATCAATAAAACTATTTATTTATTTATTTGTTTCATTATAGTAAAATTGAACTGTCACCAATACCAATACAACGTACATCACGGAAACAGTGCCTACTGTACGTTATACAGCGTTGAAGATATTATTATCTTGTTGTGTTTAGGATAATATTTTATACAAGTACATATTTTCATGAGTGGGTCAACCGACTACTCGTATTACTCTTACTGCCGCACTCAGAGAGCTTTAATGATTACTTAGGCCATCACTTAGTAAAGGTTTTGACAGTTTTATCATACAAAAGTATGTCAAATCGTTACTAAGTGACGGCTTAAGTAATCATTAAATATCTCTGAGAACCGCAGTTTTTAACTCCTCCAACTTGTAAAGTCTACTTAGCTGTTATGCCTAACATAACAACATAAAGTATAGTTACTAAAAAATACTGTGGATATAATAAGCCGAGTTGGTTTTTTATTTTGCCTTAATCACTTAGGATATCAGCAGTAACTAATTATACGGTGGATATGATATGTTTAAACAGTTGAAGTCTTTGTTTTTACCCGACTGCAAGGAAAGGGTTATGTTTTTCG
Organism: Diarsia brunnea; assembly: GCA_949774965.1. NCBI lineage: Eukaryota > Metazoa > Arthropoda > Insecta > Lepidoptera > Noctuidae > Diarsia > Diarsia brunnea. The sequence continues at coordinate 4,632,124 of OX459023.1, forward strand.
CGATCTTTGTTTGTAATATTCTTTATTTCATCATATCTTCCAAACCACTCGATGGATTTCTTTAATTAGGGTATCGTTAGATTCGGCTCATTAATCCAATTGTTCTTAGATAGGTGACATAAAAAAAAATGTGCCGCCATAACGGCGAGTCCCACCGGCCCACGAACACGCTCAGAAGACTGATCAAGCTGGCCCGCATGCGCTTCATGAGCGACGTACAACGCTTCCGTATAATAGCATGAAAACCATCCACGCGTTTCACCGCGAACATAGCTGAAGTGCTGCAGTGACGCGGGAGCCCGAACAGCACCCTGAACGCGTTATTATACTGTACACGCAGAGCACTGTATGTACTTAGTCCACTGCACGTGTAAAAAGATTGACAGAAGGCCTATAACAATGTCACTTGGACTTGCTCTGTACACCGTGCAAACTTGCGGGCCAGCATGTTACAGCTAACGAGTATAAACAATTATTAAAGTTACTTTAACGCTTCAATAAATTGCAATTTAGTAAGATCAGGTTTGATTAAGAACACGATTTAAAGAAAAATAAAATTGGTGCTTAGATGAATTTCATATTCTTCTTCTTCTTCCTCGTTTCCTCATGACTGAGGGTCGTTACAATATGAGGTCGTTGCTTTCTTCACGAACGCTCTCCATGCTGGACGGTTTTCGGCCATGCGGACATATAATGCTTGGAAATTCCTTCTGCAGACTTCCTTCACCACATCTGTCCATCAAGTTGGTGATCTTCCACGACCCCTTTTTCCTTCCACGTTGCCAGCCACAATAAACTTTTCCTAGCTATCAAGCTCCTTTCTTGTCATATATCCGAAGTACTGTAGGTATTGTTTCATGCAGATGGTCGATAAGCGAGATTTGATTTTCACTTCGTTCAGAATAGAGGGGTGCGTCGCGCCGTCCAGGAAATGTCTAACATTTAACGCCAGCACCAGATTTTGAACGCTTCAATTATATTACGAATGCGTTCACGGGCCTTCTCGATTAACTGAAGACTGACTGTTTTTAAGAAGATCTTTGTACCTACCATATACTCAGAAATAAATATTATTCTATTCTATTACCTCGCTCGCTAGTACCTGTTATGAAATTATTTATTGATTACTAGCTGACCCACGCAAATTCATCTGCGTCACTTAATATAGCTCATAACCTTTCTCGATAAATAGACTATCCAACATATTATTAAATTTAGTTAAATCGTACTCGTAACAGAGAAAAAATCTTACCTTTCCTCTTTAAAATATAGATTGGCTTCGATTATGTGATTAAAGTGACATATTGCTATGGCTATCTCTTACTGTTAAATAGACAGTGACACCTTGTACTTGTAAAAATTATGGTACAGTAAATAATTATTTTGAATTTAAATTTCTCTGTGGTAAGTTATTGTACCACACCGGACGGTAATTATTTTGTCGCGTGGATATTTTTACATTGTGATATCTTCTAAGATATTTGTTTAAACTGTATAGAGCAAAGGGCACAAATATTCTATATTAAATTTCCGTGCTAACAAACACATTTATTTAGATATAGACTTATACCATATGGCTTAAATAAGCTTCGCAAAATATCATTCTTTTTAACCTAACATTTCAATTAAATAGTAAAAAATGGTTACAATGAGTCAATCTTAATATAGACATATGCTGTCGCGGATTTTTTTAGAACTTTTAAACAGTAACAATTCCTTCATACATGATATTTGCGTAACTTAAACTGTTTTCGCAGCGCATGCAACGGAAGCTCCCAAAAAGGAATATCTTTTCCCGTTTTTGCAATATTTTTCATTTATGCTCCGCTCTTATTAGTCGTAGCGTGATGTTATATGGCCTAAAGCCTTTCTCGATAAATGGACTATCCAACACAAAATTATTTTTTCTATTCCAACCACTAGTGCCTGAGTTTACCGCGTTCAAACAAACAAACAAACAAACTGTTCAGCTTTATAATATTAGTATAGATGTGCTGAAATATTTTGCTCGCGTGTCAAGTCAGCGATATGGTGCGTTAGTTTTAACACTTCTTGGTAGAACCTTTTTATGTAAGGAAACTACAAATGATTCCACCCAGCTTGCGGGCCAGTGTCCCGTTTTCGAAACTTTCTTACATAATTTTATCTTATGTAGGATTTTTGTACCATCAGAATGCAACCATTTTAACATTTGCGCAGATATTCCATCACCGCTAAATACAGGATTTGTGTTTAAGACGTACGACTGAAGATTCAATTTCATGGAGATGAATATCTGTTTCCGTTTGAGTGTAATCTATGCGTTTTTCAATCGCGTTGTTATTTTCACTGTATAGTTGTTGACAGTACTGGCGCCACCTCTCAAAGACAAGATGTTTGTCAATGAATGGAATTCCATTTTCGTCTTGATAGTCCAACTTTTCGGCCTATACTCTTTAGCCAAGCATTTAATTTTTGAAATATGTCGTTAGTGTGCACATTGTTCGATGTTCTCTCAACCTCTCGACAGACATCGTCAATGGCAGCATTCTTATCTCTTCTGCACAGCTTTTGTACTAAGCCATGTTGATCACGGTATCGACGTCTCTTGGAGTCGGAGCATAAGTTTCCATATTTTAGAGCTATCTATTCTCTCAATGAGTGCCCATGTTTCTGGTTTCATTCAGTTTTCCTTGGTGTGCGATTCTCTTGACTTCACTTGCGGCGTCTTTGGCTGTTTTCAGAGTAATGGTCTTTAAAATCTCCCATGACGCTTGGGCAGAGTCGAAAAGATCTAACTCAAGAATTTCAAGTCTCTTTTTGTCCATTTCGCGATACACTTCTTTGACCTGTGTTGGCAGGTTTATGGGCTTCTTTGCTAGTTTCATATTATTTTGAAGCTTTTAGTCGGAAGTTAATTATAATATTATGTGGCTGTGTGTCTACTGTAAAGCGATTTCATTTACGACAGTTATCTAAAATGAATATGGTGTTCACAATTTTATTTTTAATTTAAGGATTTAGAGTATAAACAATATTCAATTGCAAAAAACTTTAATCAAATCAGTAAAATGAAGTTTAAATTTATCAGCAAGGGTGAGTTCAGCGGATTTATAAAAGAACGCAGAATATCAACAAGATGTTTGTATTCGCAGACGGGCGATTAAACTCCGGGACGTAATAGTTCCAAAGTTACATTTGACAGTCAGATACATATCCTCTGAACTGGAAGAACGAGAGAGAGAGGAAAAAGGTAGATTTGCTCGATACAAACAACTGAAAAACAAAACAAATAAGATCTTCAAACCAGTAGAAGAAGACGAAGAAGTTGAACCTGCACCATTTGAAGAATTAGAACCAGAGATCGAAGAAGAAGCAGAACCAGTGGTCGTAGAAGAAGAACCAAAGGTCGAAGAAGAAGAACCAAAGATCGAAGAAGAAGAACCAAAGATCGAAGAAGAAGAACCAAAGATCGAAGAAGAAGAACCAAAGATCGAAGAAGAAGAACCAAAGATCGAAGAAGAAGAACCAAAAATCGAAGAAGAAGAACCAAAGGTCGAAGAAGAAGAACCGAAGGTCGTAGAAGAAGAACCAAAGGTCGAAGAAGAAGAACCAAAGGTCGAAGAAGAATCAAAGGTCGAAGAAGAAGAACCAAAGGTCGAAGAAGAATCAAAGGTCGAAGAAGAAGAACCAAAGGTCGAAGAAGAAGAACCAAAGGTCGAAGAAGAAGAACCAGAGATCGTGGAAGAAGAACCTAAGGTCGAAGAAGAAGAACCAGAGATCGTAGAGGAAGAACCTAAGGTCGAAGAAGAAGAACCAAAGATCATAGAAGAAGAGCCTAAGGTTGAAGAACAAGAACCAGAGATCGTAGAAGAAGAACCTAAGGTCGAAGAAGAAGCACCAAAGGTCGAAGAAGAGGAAGAGGAAGAGGAAGAAGAGGAGGAAGAAGAAGAAGAGGAAGAAGAAGAGCAAAAACAACAGATTGTAGAAGAAGAACCAAAGGTCGAAGAAGAAGAACCAAAGGTCGAAGAAGAATTAAAGGTTGAAGAAGAAGTACCAAAGGTGGAAGTAGAAGAAGAAGAGGAAGAAGAAGAAGAAGAAGAAATAAAGGTCGAAGAAGAAGAACCAAAAGGCAAAGAAGAAGAACCAAAGGCCGAAGACGAAGAAGAAGAGGAAGAAGAAGAAGACGTAAAGCTAACGAGCAAAGAAGAAGAAGAACCTGATAATCTAGGAGAAGTCATAAGGTATGATGTGCCACCATCCCTTTGTACGTGCCCAAAACTACGAATGATTCAGGTCAAAGGAGGTAAAAAACTAAAAGAAAATATAGTACTAGAACCAACGTCTTTACGACTAAGTTGGGGCATAAAAGATGGAAAACTAAAAAAAATCAAAGTAGAGAAGTCACCAATGTCTGTTCGACTGTCGAGCAGCAAGGTCAAAGAAGGTAAAAAAATAAAAGAAGACATAGTAAAGAACTATGAAGAGCCACCACCAGAATCGAAAGATGAAGAACTTATACATGACATAGTAGAGAAGTATGAAGGTGGCGGGTTTGGTTTACCAAAGTCTGTACGACTACATAAAGTCAAAGAAGATGATGAACTAGAACGCGCAGAACCAGAAGAAGACATGGAAGAGAAGTCTGATGGTGGCAGGTTTGGTTTACCTAAGTCTATACTACCACGTAAGGTCAAAAAAGGTGAAGAACTAGAAGAACCTGAAGTTCGGCCATCTACGTTGGAAACCATCGTTGAACAGCCAAAATCATCTGCCAAAGTAGTAACACTACCAGAACCTGAAGTTGAGCCGTGTGACTACATGCCACAAGAAACTGTAGGGTTATCAATGGCTAAGAAAATGGAACGTTTGGATCCACTCAAGAAACGCTTAGACTTACATGAAGGGCCGCCGCCAGAATCGAAAGGTGAAGAACTAAAAGAAGACATAGTAGAGAAGTATGAAGCTAACGGGTTTGATTTACCAAAGTCTGTACGACGACGTAAGGTCAAAAAAGGTGACGAACAAGAAGATGAAGAATTAGCAGATGAAGAGCTAGAAGAAGACATGGAAGAGGAGTATGAAGGTGGTGGGTTCGGTTTAACAAAGTCTATACGACTACGTAAGGTCAAAAAAGGCGAAGAACTAGAAGAACCTGAAATTGGGCCATGTACGTGTGAGACCACCGTTAAACAGCCAAAATCGTCTCTCAAAGTAGTAACACTACCAGAACCCGAAGTTGAACCATGTGACTACATGCCACGAGAAACTGTAGGGATATCAATGGCTGAGAAAATGGAACGTTTGGATCCACTCAAGAAACGCTTAGACTTACATGAAGAGCCGCCGCCAGAACCAAAAGGTGATGAACTAAAAGAAGACATGGTAGAGAAGTATGAAGCTATCGGGTTTGATTTATCAAAGTCTATACGACAACGTAAGGTCAAAGAAGGTGACGAACAAGAAGATGAAGAACTAAAAGATGAAGAACTAGCAGATGAAGACATAGAAGAAGACATGGAAGAGAAGTATGAAGGTGGCGGGTTTGGTTTACCAAAGTCTATACAACTACGTAAGGTCAAAGAAGCTGAAGAGCTAGAACCTGAAGTTGGGCCATGTACGTGTGAGACCACCGTTGAACAGCCAAAATCGTCTGTCAAAGTAGTAGCACTACCAGAACCTGAAGTTGAGCCGTGTGACTACATGCCACAAGAAACTGTAGGGATATCAATGGCTGAGAAAATGGAACGTTTGGATCTACTCAAGAAACACTTAGACTTACTTATTACAAAAATGATAAGAAAAGCAGAAGAAATGGACGATGGACGACAGAGTTCAAAACCAGGTAGTTTTCTCAAACGCTGTCAAGACGTCAAGACTAACATCGAGACGCTATTTAACGATCTACGACCATGTCAAGAAGACAAAAAACCCTCTAAAACTCCAAATGCGGCTTCTGCTACTTCGTCAGTATGCGGCAAACTGCCATCAACACAGTCAGACAGTTCCGATAATTTAGGCTATGTCATGAATCAGTTCAAGAAAACAATCGAGGTTAAGGGATCAATGAATCGGGATGCAAACTCTAAAGACTTTGAATCCCGACAGACCTCTACCACTAAGCTCAGCTGTGAGGTGTCAAAACCTAGTGATTTCGCAAAACCCTCTCAGATCCCTACGCCAAGTGTGACCTCCACTAAGACCAGTGTGTCCTCAAATAAACGCTGTGGGTGTCCTGAGCCCAGTGTGACCACCACTAAGACCAGTTTACCCTCCACTAAACGCTGTGGGTGTCCTGAGCCCAGCGTGACCACCACTAAGACCAGTTTGTCCTCCACTAAACGCTGTGGGTGTCCTGAGCCCAATGTGACCACCATTAAGTCCAGAGATTTAACTACCAATAGTAAAACCGCTAATTCCTATGCGAAATGTGAGCCCAGAGTGGCCTCGCATAAGACCCGTCAAACCACTAAACGCTGTGGGTGTCCTGAGCCCAGTGTGATCACCATTAAGTCTAGTGATTCAACTACCAGTAAAATCCATGCCGTCCGGTCGATACGTCATGTAAATACTTACTTGATGCAAAGGAGTATCAGCTATCCTTCATTTATAAAAGAGCAGGCCCCCAAAAGAAGCACGATGAAAGTAGACTCCAAAAACGATTGTTTGTTAGCGGGGTCTGTAACGTCTTTACCTGTTGAGTGTATTAGCGGAAAGGAATCAAAAAGTCTAACGGAGCCAAACTACGTAATCAAATCGCATTCTACACCTGTACAATCATTACAAATCGCAGCAAAAAGTTCTTCAGAAAGTAAAAGTGCTGAGAAAATGGAACGTTTGTATCTACTCAAGAAACACTTAGACTTAATTATTACAAAAATAATAAGGAAAGCAGAAGAAATGGACGATGGACGACAAAGTTCAAAACCAGATAGTTTTCTCAAACGCTGTCAAGACGTCAAGACTAATATCGAGACGCTATTTAATAATCTACGACTATGTCAAGAAGACAAAAAACCATATAAAACTCCGAATGCGGCCTCTGCTGCTTCGTCAGTATGCGGCAAACTGCCATCAGCACAGTCAGATAATTTAGGCTATGTCATGAATCAGTTCAACAAAACAATCATGGTCAAGAGACCAATGAATCGGGATGCAATCTCTAAAGACTTTGAATCCCGACAGACCTCTACCACTAAGCTCAGCTGTGAGGTGTCAAAACCTAGTGATTTCACGAAACCCTCTCAGATCCCTACGCCAAGTGTGACCTCCACTAAGACCGGTGTCTCCTCCACTAAACGCTGTGGGTGTTCTGAGCCCAGTGTGACCACCACTAAGACCAGTGTGTCCTCCACTAGACGCTGTGGGTGTCCTGAGCCCAGTGTGACCACCATTAAGTTCAGAGATGTAACTACCAATAATAAAACCGCTAATTCCTGTTCGAAATGTGAGCCCAGAGTGGCCTCAAATAAGTCCCATCAAACCACTAAACGCTGTGGGTGTCCTGAGCCCAGTGTGACTACCACTAAGACCAGTGTGTCCTCCACTAAACGTTGTGGGTGTCCTGAGCCCAGTGTGACCAACACTAAGACCAGTGTGTCCTCCACTAAACGCTGTGGGTGTCCTGAGCCCAGTGTGACCACCATTAAGTTCAGTGATTCCAGTACCAATAATAAATCCGCTAATTCCTGTTCGAAATGGGAGCCCAGAGTGGCCTCGAATAAGACCCGTCAAACCACTAAACGCTGTGGGTGTCCTGAGCCCAGTGTGACCTCCACTAAGACCAGTTCATCCTCCACTAAACGCTGTGGGTGTCCTGAGCCCAGTGTGACCAACACTAAGACCAATGTGTCCTCCACTAAACGCTGTAGGTGTCCTGAGCCCAGTGTGACCACCATTAAGTTCAGTGATTCCAGTACCAATAATAAAACCGCTAATTCCTGTTCGAAATGTGAGCCCAGAGTAGCCTCGAATAAGACCCGTCAAACCACTAAACGCTGTGGGTCTCCTGAGCCCAGTGTGACCACCACTAAGACCAGTGTGTTCTCCACTAAACGCTGTGGGTGTCCTGAGCCCAGTGTGACCACCATTAAGTCTAGTGATTCAACTACCAGTAAAACCCGTGCCGTCCAGTCGATACGTCATGTAAATACTTACTTGATGCATAGGAGTATCAGCTATCCTTCATTTATAAAAGAGCCGACCCCCAAAAGAAGCGCGATGAAAGCAGACTCCAAAAACTCCGACGATGTTTTGTTAACGGGGTCTCTAACGTCTTTACCTGTTGAGTGTACTAGCGTTAAGGAATCAAAAAGTCTAACGGAGTCAAACTACGTAATCAAATCGAATTCTACATCTGAACAATCATTACAAATTGCAGCAAAAAGTTCTTCAGAAAGTAAAAGTACTGGTTGCATTCCGTAGTTTTCCGATACTTTTAAATTGAAACGAAAACCCGATCATTATGTTGTTCCTTACAAACAAATCTATCTCCAAGTAACTCAGCAAGTTCTGTGAAGCATGCCAACATTGGCAAGTCAGACAACGCATGAGCCCAATAAGTACCGAAAATGTCAAGGAATTTCTTTGCATCGATTTTATTTTCATAGAATGTGCTACCTAGACAAACCTAGCTCTCAACAAAGTATGTCTATAATTATGTCATTAATAAAAAATTGTCTTTAGTGAAAAAAAGGTGATAAATGAATAATCATCATGCATCAGATTAGGGGCACAAATTAACTTGTTTTTCGATTGGCGAGTGTGAAACTCGCGCGTGCGCGTGAGTAGACTACTCGCTTCTACATAATTATTAAGTACTATCAAATAAAAACGAATTGAAACCAACACCTATAAATAACTAGCTGTTGCCAGCGGCTTTTTTGTAAGTATTTTTGTAGCTGAATAAATAAAGGCGTCAGATTTTCAATGTCAATAAAAAAGTACATGAAAATCGGAAAGTGCTAAGTCGCGCGCACGCCCGAGTTTCACACTTGCCAATTGACGAACAAGTCCACAAAATAAACAAGAAATAGAAATGTTTTTATCCATTACTTTCTTTATAATTTATTGTTATATACGAGGGGCGTACGCCAATAGAATATCTTGAATACTGTACTGAATTTTATAATTAGGTATAAGCCTATAAGAAACTTTACGCTCGCGTTATGGTCTGAAATTATCACAGGAACGTCCTTTATTTGGCAATAATGGGTATAGTGTATTTTCATTTTGCTTTTTTGTAAAAAATCGGGATCAGATCAGTCTTCGGAACTCGGTGTCCAAACTTTACCTCTTTGTAATAGTATAAATATTTGTGATGTGTATTAAAGTACTTTTTGAAATTGAAATTGAAATTTTATTTGCTAGAATTGTAGTACAATACTGATGGTCAGGTGTTGTAATAGTCGCTCAGACAATTCACCAAAACTAGCATGGAAAATTAAATAATTGAAAGTGAATATAATAATTTGGTATGTTATAATTATAAGAATGTCAATTGTAAAATGTCGAATAGTAAAAGTGACAATAAATTACAAGTCGCAACCCTTTGCGATGGTCCGACCAGACTCCATTCCACACTCCAATTGCATACTCCAACTGAGATCTACTTAAGGTCTTGTATAGATAGAGGTAAGTCTGAGGGCGCACGAATTCAGTGGCTGATCGCATAACATATCCATATATGCGCCAAGCCTTGTTAATAATTGTATTGATGTCTATATCAAGAGGAAGTTAGTCGTCAAAAATGATACCCAGATCGCGAACCATGGTAACTCTATTTAAAGTGGCATCATTTAGACTACTAGAGTACTGGTAATGTTTTTTGTTTTTGGTGATGCTCAATTAACAACATTAAGGCACGCTTAGTTTTAGTTAATTACACACGCAGTATTCAGACAGTCTATTTGAGTCACTTTGCAAAGCAAGACTATCGCTAGGGTTTTTAAATGGCCTAAATATTTTTAAGTCATCTGCGTATAAAATAAATTTTGAATTTCGGATACATTTGCCTATATCGTTAATTAATAATATAAAGAGAAGGCGTCCTAAAATCAATCCCTGAGAAACACCTGATATTACGGCTGTAGAAGATGATTGGTAACCATTTATCACAACACGCTGCGTCCTGTTGGAAACATACGATAAAAACCACTTCAGCAGGTTCCCACATATGCCATTAAACGCAATTTTTCTCAATAATAGCTCGTAGTCGACCTTATCGAACGCCTTCTGGAAATCAGTATAAACTGAATCCAACTGAGTACCAGCATCAATTTCATTAAAAATATATTCTGAATATGCTACTGGATTTGTTACCGTAGATCATTTTTTAACAAAACCGTGTTTTTGTGGAACAATAATTTTATGAAGCAACATATTAAGTACACTATGTACAAGTTTTTCAAAGATTTTCAATAAGGTTGACAATATTGATATCGGACGATTGCTCTCGACGTCATCTGAAGACCCAGAATTTCACACCGGTGCACGGTGTTACGTTTGCTCGCTTCCAAGCATCAGGAAATATTCCCTGTGACAGGGATATATATTTAAAATTATTTGTAGGGGAACACATAATAATGCTGGCAGTATTTATGATGAATATTACAGGGAGTACATCGGGACCAGGGCCCTTTGAAATATTCAAAGTTTCCAGGTGTCTCAGACCCTGGTGAACTGAGAATTGATTATTGTCCACAATATTACGGCACTCAGTACATTCTGCGTTTGGGTAAAAATCATTTGACATGGAGGAAAGTTCATGGACAGATTCAAAATGTACAGAGAAGAGATTGAAGATTGATTTTTAAAACGCATTGTAGAGAGAATTTTTTGAGATGACTTACGAGTAAGATTCGCGACGAATTTCCAAAAACAATTTACATTTTGTTTAATACTGTCCTCAACCGTATTGATATACCGGTCATACCAATTTTTGCAGTCAACATGAAATCGGAATCTGAAAAGCGAAAACTGTTCGTAATCTGATAATATTGTCTCCACTTTATCCAGGCTCTTCACTTGTTCCTAAATTAAAGAGCCGGTGAGAACCAAACTGGGAACCTCGACAACTTTACTGTTGTTAAAGGTATATGCATGTATTGATAACATTAAAACTTTGGTTGTAGAAAACGTCCAGAAACTCTTGTGGAGTAGTTACATACAAACTGAAAACCTTCTTTTGAAGTTGGTCATATCATTAAAAGCTGCACGGTGGTCTAGAACTGGGCTAAGGAATGCGTCCAGATGAGAGACTTAATTTAGCACATCACTCGCAGTCTAGACATTATGTAAAACTAAATAGATTAAATAGACCTGAAACTAAAAGAAATAGTAAATACTTAAATAGTTGGCATTGTCTTAGTGTTTGGCATTGGGTACGGATAATTAGTTTAATGAAAAACGACGAAGTAATTGAGACGTTTTGTTCTGCGTCTGCGCAGCTTACGCATTTGTAGTATAGGGTTGTCAATACGGCGGATATCAAAATCAATTATTTTATTTCACATACGCACTTTTTTTTGGTGGGTGGAAAATCATCAAATGACTCCTCCCGCTCTGGGCAGAGCGGAGAGTGTCAGACTTCTTCTGACTATATCCATGTTCCTTCTTAGCCCTTTATGTCCAGGGTCGTGGTATCTCTCTCGAACAACCCGCAGCCACGGCAGGTGCATTGTTTAGTTAGCATAAAAGACAAAAGTTACTATGTTCACCGTCCTAATAGATATTATGATGTGGATCATTACCCTTTGCAAAAAAAAAATATTTTGTCTCAAGACACCTGCACGTTGCCGTTACAAAAATAATGAAGAACGAATGCTTTAGAAATAGAATTACAATGACAACTGTTGGATCAATCATACCAGTAGCTGCACGTGCCAGACCGTTAGAGGACTAATCACGCTTGCTCAGTGCCTCTACCGGATCGTTATAGGACAATCATAATCTAGTAATAGCACTAATAAGATAGTTATAAAATCAAATTGCACTTTGCCGGATTGTAATAAAACGACTTTAGGGTATAATAGTCCTATAAACTGCGCCCAAATGTGGTTCTAGAAACGTTTTCAGGATTGCTATAGGTCTAATACTTGCGTGCTCCTAGGATACTTACATAACCATATTTTGCTACTTGGGAATCTATTCTCCATTCTTCTTCCAAAGAATAATGCCAATAAAGCAATCATTTTTTTTTCATAAAATCAATGTTTCTGTAGGGCCTCTGTCATTTCTTTTTTTTCAGCAACTGTTTTGTTAAAAAAAAAAAAAAAGAGGAGCGGCCCCGACTTACGAACAGTAGGTTGTGGTTTCGAACCCAAGCAGGTGCATTACTTTGTGTAATTTATTTCATCACCGCTGCTCTCAAAAACGGTGAAGGAAAACATCGTGAGGAAACTGGCATGTCGTAGAACCGAAAATTCGAAGACATGTGACATCTATCAACCCGCACTGGGCCCGCGTGGTGGATTATAGCCCATCCCTCTCCTAGAGAGGAGGCCTGAGTCCCTACAGTGGGAACATTATAGGCTGATGATGTTACTGTTTCGTTAAGAAAATATGACTCCAAAAATGACCGAAAATGCTCCATTTCTATCTCATGACTCGGAAAGAAATGTCTGAATGTGTTCATATAATTTTCTCAACCGACAGCCCTAGATGTGTTTTGGCGCGGTTCCACGGGATAGTACGCAGACTATGACGTCACGGGGGCATTCCTTCGAAACGTACCGGCGAACTGTATAATTATATCTACTATCAAATACCTTCGTCTGATCCGACGAGGATACACTGAAAATACTCGTACTTTAGAGGTGGTAGGTGTCGGTGCTGCGGGTTGTTCAAAAGAGATACCGCGGCCTCGACACAAAGGGCTAACAAGGAAGACAGGCGGTTTTTAGTCTGACACTTCCTACCGCTCTGCCCAGAGCAGGACGAGTCATCTGATGATTTCCCAGCCCCCAAAAAAAAAATGTGGTATTTGCTTCGTTGCGGTTGTGTAGCGTAAAAGAAATTAGGACGAAAACTAGGATTTCCCCGCCAAATTCATCATGTTTTTATAAGTTTTTATTTAACTTGCTGTGTTGGTTTGTTTGTTAGCAGAGGAAAGGTGTACGAGATGATTCACTTAAGGGAGAATGCTTGTAGCTTAAACGATATTCGACTTAACGCGGATATAAACGCGTTTATTCATAATAATAATTATGAAATGTATCTATCTACCTGGAGTCATACTCAAAATGTTAATTTTTCAGATCTAATAATATTATAATCCTCATTTTTATGGTTCCGTAGTCAACATGGAACCCTTATAGTTTCGCCATGTCCGTCCGTCTGTCTGTCCGTCCGTCCGCACTATAGCTCAAAGACTCTTACTGCGGTACTTAGATATATTTAATGATTACTTAAGCCGTCACTTAGTAAAGATTTGACATACTTTTGTATGACAAAACTGTCAAATCCTTTACTTAGTGATGGCCTAAGTAATTATTAAAGCTCTCTGAGTGCGGCAGTTAGTACTAGAAAGCTGTAATTTGGCATGAATATACAAATGAGTTACGCCGACAAAATGCTAAAATAAAATTTTGAAAATCATTTATTTAGGGTATCTCCACTCCAGTACACATTGAAGAGGGGTTGACTTTCTTTTTTCTCGCGAAGCTCCTTGTGTGGGATGTCGTTGGCCTATCCAAGTGGTGGGTGAATTCAGACTGTGGATGATGAGGAACAAATTCAGACTACAACCTCTGTGAACATAAGGAGCTGTTCTGCCATCTAGCCTAATTTTATTTCCCAGTAAGAAAACGTCAAAAATAATTTTGAGAGACCCTTGGGAGTTTTCCTTCCATTTCCTTACGTCGTGTTACAAACTTCATTTATAATAGTGGTACAGAGGTGGATTTATTGCCACAAGGCATTCTCTATTTAAACTTTCAATGTTAACAAAACCAGCCAGATACAAATAGTATAGCCAAAGAGATTTTATTACAAGTTCATACATACTATAATGCAAAAAGACTTTTTCCCCAACCTAATAGGTAACCATAGCCATGTAAGAAGCTCACTTTGTTAATTTAACCGATGTTTATTCCTATATTATTTGTTGTTATATAATTTAGATACCCAGTTGTAATATTAGTGTAATTGTTTGTTTAATTTAGATACCATAATTTAATTTTAGTTTAATTTATGGTTTGTTTAATTTTAGTTAACGTTTAAAAATTTGCATGCCTAATATTAGATTGATTGTACAAGGCTCATCCATATTGTTATTCCAGCTTATTTTATGTACCTACAATTTATGCAAATAAATGTTTACTTTACTTTACTTTACTTTACTCTACCAGTCAATATTTGGGGCTAAATAGGACAACATTATAATGGAAGATATCCCGTAAGTGAGGCTGCATCCCGTCGGGGCTGCGGGTTGTTCGCAAGAGATACCGCGGCCTCGGCATGAAGGGCTAAGAAGGAACATAGGTGGTTTTTAGTCAGTAGAAGTCTGACACTCCCTTTCGCTCTGCCCAAGAGCGGGAGGGGTTAATAATAATAATAACATTTATAAACGTTGCCCCACACTAGGAATTTCTCCTGTATCGTGGGTGCGTTCACAAACATATAAAGTCACATACACAAATACCCAGACCCGAAACAACTATCTGCAGGCCATACAGATAATTGTTCCGTGCGGGGATCGAACCCGCGACACGCAGCGCAGCAGTCCAATCGCTTAGCCACTGCGCCAACCGTGCCGTCAATGTTGGTGGGGTGGTTATTTGATGATTTACCAACCCTCAAAAAAAAAAAAAGTGCAGTATGTTTATCTTGTTTTATCTCGTTACCTACTATTAAAAGGAATCTCAAAACATAATGAGTAAAGTAAAATATTTAAATGTTATTGTTTGCTTCAAGCCGTAGCGGTCAAATCGTGATGTTAAACTAGCTCAGTAAGGCGAAGTGGGCATTTACTATCAATGTTGCTGAATTGTCAAGAAGTGACAACTTGCGATGATTGCTGAATTTCGGGATACGTTTGTAACTCACTCCATCATAATTATCGTCTGGCTAGCTTTTTTCCAACAATGTTGCGGTTCGCTATCAGTTTAACCGAATGCAGCTGAATACCAGTATTTTACATGAAGCGACTGCCTATCTGACCTCCACAACCCAGTTAGTACTTGATAATATGATACGGCTTCTTTTTTTGGGAGGGGGTGGGAAATCATCGAACGACTCCTCCCGCTCTGGGCAGAGCGGTAGGGAGTGTCAGACTTCTACTGACTAAAAACCACCCATGTTCCTTCTTAGCCCTTGTGTCAAGGTCGAGGTATCTCTTTCGAACAACCCGCAACCCCGACGGGAATATGATACCCCTTGGTAAAGCTGGCTGGCGGAGATTCGGGCCAGTAACGTAACGTCTTTCAAAGATCTACACGGGCCCAACATATTTAATTTGGAACTAGTTGATAGGTAGTAGAACAGATAATTATGTTATTATTCCTGTTTTTCTTTTTATGTTTTTAAATGTGCTTTTAGGTGTAGATTAATTTGTAAGAAACGTGTATTTTTAGGAAAATTTATTGCCAAATTAACGAATTAGGTTAAGACCTGTAATGTTAGTTGTCATATAGTTGAAAGTAAATAAATAAAAAATATTAGTGCTTTTCGTGGTACCGAACAAACTCTGTATTGGATAGACCTAGGCAGACTTTAAGATGCGTGGGACTGTGATTATTTAGCCAAAAGGTCTACAAAAAATTGCGAAATCACTCCCTGGCTTTCAATGTGACAGTTTCTAACATTCA
This sequence comes from Diarsia brunnea, assembly GCA_949774965.1. Classification (NCBI taxonomy): domain Eukaryota; kingdom Metazoa; phylum Arthropoda; class Insecta; order Lepidoptera; family Noctuidae; genus Diarsia; species Diarsia brunnea. The sequence continues at coordinate 4,647,909 of OX459023.1, forward strand.
TTGCGTACTTTTTGTAGCGATGATGGCGCGCGTTCGCGTCGATACAGTCGCGATGCGGTTACTAGCTGTTTGCTCTCTTTTTTTTCGGGACGAGAGGTTCTGATCCCTCTCACGTTCCGCCACCTCCTTCGCTAGCATCACTGCTTCGCAGAAGGAGGCAACAGCGTCCCATTCCCTCTCGCCCCGGACTATGGCTTCTACCAGGGCCGGACCCGAGAGGTCGCCGCCGCTAGCTGTTTGCCCTCACCGACAAAACAAACGCGCGTTGTAGCGATGCAGTCGCGCGTTTCATAGACGTAGTTAGTTGTTGAAAAGGATAGAATGCTGATTAGTTAAAAAACTGGTCAAGTGCAAGTCGGACTTGCACTTGAAGGGTTCCGTACCATTCTAGTAGATATTGAGAGATTTTCTATGTTATTTTAGCACCATAGACTTCTTATAGGTTTTCCTGTAACCTATAAGTGTAGAGCTAATTTCTGTATTTTTGTCAAACTTTTAGGCTCAGTAGTTTCGGAGATAAGGGGGAGGGGGAATGGTCGGACAGACACACGAGTGATCCTATAAGAGTTCCGTTTTTTCATTTTGAGGTACGGAACTCTAAAACTAATTCAATCTGATCTGTTATAGAAACTGATAATGACTGAATTAGGTCAGTCCGAAGTTTTGACTATGGCTTAAGTAGCAGTAACCGTGTGCCTAATTTCGGCTATCACCGTCATCATTTAAGCGGAAAGACGTCCACGTCCGACGTCGCTACATTGACCGATCCCGCAACCTTTACCAGGTTAGCGGTTCTCCTAGTGAGAGGCCTTCCAACACAACGTCTTTTGGTTCGTGGTCGCCACTCCAGAACTTTACGCGCTTATCGGCCATCCGTTCCGCGAGCAACACACAATGCCACTTAAGTTTGACAATTCTTCGGACTGCGTCGGTCTTCACCTTAACTGTGTAGTAACCGAATGCAATAATCAACTCTGTTGTCTCAAAGATAAATATTGGTCACAGATACCTACAGTTTAACCACGTCAACTATGAACTTAAACACTTTTACGTATAAAGAAAGAAAGATAAAACGTTTTTTTATTTTATTGATCGATCGATTTTAGGGTTGCTCCCACAGTAAAATTGTTCATAACGATGAGTACCTACAATGTCATCTTAAGAGATCAACTGTACTCAGAGATATTTAATTATTACTTAAGCCGTCACTTAATAAAGATTTGACATACTTTTGTATGACCAATCTGTCAAAACCTTCACTAAGTGATGGCCTAAGTAATCATTAAAGCTCTCTGAGTGCGGCAGTTAGTGTATGAAGAGATATATTACCTTTTCTAGATATTATTATTTTGAAGTTGGTCAAATGGTTACGCCCTGAGGCTCGGTGGAGAAACGATCTTTGCAGGGTGAAGGTGTGTTGTGGTGAAGTGGTGACTGGTAGCACCGGGATGACTGTTATGAGGCCTATATCTAGCAGCGGGATTGCAGTAGGTTGATGGGGATTATGATATTACGGTTATGGTTTATGGATTGTTTTTTGCGAAGCGACCAGTATTGCCCGAAGTTTATGAACTATGTGGTCAAGCGACACGCTTGTTGCGACACCAACTGCGAGCTAAACAAGTAAATGAAATTGCTAAGGAACCTTGCGCACCATACGACCACGGCTACGACTTTTGACCGGGCATCCGTCTAGATGTGTCCTAGATAGAACATGTCATGTCACGCAACATGTCGAAGTAGCGAGGTCTCTTGGAGCATACTACAAGGCACCTTGACTCGATTTGTGACACGACGGTATCCCCGCCAAGGAAACTGGAAACTATCCTGATTCCTGTGATAGTAGAGCGCCAAAACGACCTATGAAAACCCAGCCACTCCCAACCTATTGCATCAATAGCGCAAGCTTTAACATGCCTTTTTTTTGGAAGGTGGGAAATCATCAAATCACTCCTCCCGCTCAGGGCGGAGCGGAAGGGAGTGTCAGGCTTCTACTGACTAAAACCCTCCCATGTCCCTTCTTAGCCCTTTCTGTCCAGGGCCGCGGTATCTCTTTCGAACAACCCGTAGCCCCGAGTTTTAAGGTGCCTTATAACGGAGATGTTGACTGCCATGCTTCCACTTGCCCTTCGCCAAGTTCTCTCTTCTCAGAGTAGAAGATCACCTCGGGTAAACGGTTATGCTTCATGCGAAGGAATTGTCCACACCAGCTGAGTTGTCGCCGCAAGAGAAGAACATCCATGCTATAAGTATTTATTTATTAGATTTAGTACAGCATAAGCCATTAACACTAAATTAAGTAATCCTTGTACTGAATCTTCTTACAGAACCATAAAACATTCTAACATTATCGTCTTCCATTCACCAGCAAACAAATCCAGTCCTGGGTTGGTCTCCACGAGCGCGTTGAGCATCGTAAGCATGTATCGCAAGTATGACATGGAAGTAACGGAGCAGAACCTCGGGCTAGGGAACGCGGTATATTTCATGGAAAGGTGTTAGAAGATTTTTGTATGCTGTCTGGCGCCTAACCTTCGCTATCTAGAGAAGGGTGCTACAGTTTATACTTTTGCAGCTTTTGTCGTTTTACTAGGTGTACGAAGTCGTTTCTTTATATTTTTTAGAAAATAATATTACTCACGTATAGAACCTATATTAATCGATTGCTGGTATCAATGCTACACACGCCAAATGCAAATGACATTGTATTGTATTTCTGATTTGTTGACATTGTATTTTATTTAGTATTTTACTTTCACTATTGCTTTTTATAATTTTATTTTCAAATTTAAACTGTTCAATGGATTTGTATTTATATCGTGTTTCGTAACGTATAATTTTATTTTGGAGAATCCTGAAATAAATGTTTTTTTTACATTTTTTTTTAATGCTAACAAATTTTATATGAGGCAAAATGTTCTCAAGTGCCACGTTTTCCGAATATTATCATTTAATAAAAAATTGACCCAAGTTCTAACATCACGTAGCTAGTCAGAAATAATAGAATTGTCACAATACGATTCTTGTGTCCGTCTGTTTCGCAATGTCGGTTGGCCGCATTTCTGGTCATTATGTTCCTAAAACTGGTCACGGTTCGACTGTTCGTCACCTATTATTAGATATTATGCTGTTTAGCAATCTGTTTCACTTTTAGTAATTATTGTGTGTCATACAGTCATACTGTAAATATTGTTCTACCTTGATATTATATTAGAGACATCAAAAGTATTGCCTCGTTGGTCTAATGGTCGCAAGCGCGACTGCTAAGCATGAGGTCCTGGGTTCGATTCCCGGGTCGGGCAAAGTGTTATTGGCTTTTTCCATCAGGAATTTATCAGTAACAGCTACGGAGTCTGGATTTGGGCCCGGTTGATGGCAATAGGCTCGCCCCCTATTACATGGGACTTAAACATAACTGGCGAAATGTGGGTGTACTATTACACACCTCTGCTTAACCCTTCGGGGATTACAGGCGTGATGTTATGTTATGTTTACATCAAAACTACAAGCTTTTCCCCGCGACAAATGTCAATTTTCCATACATAATATTGTACCCTGTTTCAACCCCCCTTTTTTTTTTTGGGTGTGGGAAATCATCAAATAAGGGGTCCCGCTCTTTTAAGAAGAGCGGAAGGGAGTGTCAGACTTCTATTGACTAAAACCACCCATGTTCCTTCTTAGCCCTTGCGCCGAGGCCGCGGTATCTCTTTCGAACAACCCGCGGCCCCGACGGGCTGTTTCACCCCTTTAGGGGCTGAATTTTGAAAAATAGTTCCGAGGAATACGTGTGCGAAATATTAAGTTTGTAGCCCTGTGTTTGACCTGTGCGTTGGTCCTCAGTCAGTCAGCTTTGCCTTTTATATATACACACAGATATATAGTAGATACATAAATATTGTTCCTTGACCTAGGTAGGTACTTAATATCGATGAGTACAAAATTCAATATGCAGATAACATCGCCGTTGAAAAGGGCGTGGCTGTGACTTTTTTGCACCCACTACTGTGTTAAGGCGAAGCTTTTACCTACATAGGTTTTTTCGGATCGAGTGCATAATTGAATGCTTGGAAAAACGTGCTTATTAGGTACTGGTTTTTTGATTTTCACTCTTTGTTTTTCTGACTCTCACTGTCAAAATCTCACCGATCTTCTCTTCTCTGCAATGACGAAACAAGAGCTTGTCGGCGTCGTTAGGGGTAATTTTAAATACATTATTATACAGGGTGCAAATCAACCCATCACACAGCCGTCAACCAAGCATTTTGTACATCAAACTAAGTCGACAAGTGAGTCGAGAATCACTCCATCCATTGGTGAAACAGCATGAAAATCGGTGCAGTACTTTTTGAGTTTATCGCGAACAGACACATACAGACACGGCGGAAGACTTTTTTTATGTAGTGATAGTGATGTATATTTATAATCTGAATCTCAGAAACAGCTCCAACGATTTTCATGAAATTTAGTATGCAGGGGATTTCAGGGGCTATAAATGAATCTAGCTAGGTTTCGATGCCGAAAACAAACCGCGTCATTCAGGTACTTGTTTTTATAAGCATCGAAAACCTTCAATTTATAAAACTGCGCCTTAAAACCGTGTGTGGGTTACTTCGTTGAAATATCAATTAAGTATAAACCATTAAAAAGTTAAATATTTATTCTGACGCGCCAATATGATGTAGTTGATATGGTCTGTATCACGCCCCCTATTACTTTGTGGCGTAGGTAGGACTTAGGTCATACGTTGGGAGGTGATGAGTAATAAACAATAAGTATGGAAGAAGAAGGCATGTCTTCTTCGGGGCCGACCCCAAATAAATTGGGATCTCCTCTTTATCTTCCTAAGGTCTAACGAACCTACACACTCTTTTTTTTTGCGGTTGGGAAATCATCAAATAACCCCTCCCGCTCTAAGCAGAGCGAAAGGGAGTGTCAGACTTCTACTGACTAAAAACCACCCATGTTCCTTCTTGGTCCTTGCGCCGAGGCGAGAACCCCAACATAGTTGGGATAAGGCTAGGCAGATGATGAGGTATTACTCATCCATCACTAACCAGTTTTTGAAGAGTAAGTAATATTGTAAAGAATAATCTTCTGAAACATTCAACATATTGACTGAATTCCTGTACATCAAACAATTTCGAAATGTTAAGTTACTTCTGTTTTTTTTCTTAGCGTGTCGATGGCAAATCTTCACTAAATAAATTAAATGAATTTGGCCCAATATTCAGCTATGCGAACTCCGCTCACTGATGCAGTCATTAGATCGTCAAGTGTGCAGGTGTCAGGGCATGCAGCGCAAGATGGAAGGTGGGCCATTGTCTGTGGATACCTCCACCACATACACACTGAAGATCTGAACCATCCATGAACCCTCATCTGAAGAGATTGTCTTTGCTACGGCTGACTTGGGTTCGAAGTCTATTTAGAAATTTCCAAGTCGGTTTTTTCGAGAACCTATAGTAGGATCCCAACATTAAATTACCATCACAGCTGACTACGCAAACTGGCGTGTCAGTCTGTCCAACCACATCTCAGTAACCTGTCAATTTTCATTATGTCAATGAATCAAAGATGGCGGCCGTAGTGTTTTCGGATCGCGTGCTTAGTAACACGATATCTGTCTAGTTAAACGGATAGTGTTAAGGAATGGAACAATTTGAGATTTTGCTATTTTTGCGGGCTTGGTGTATACTGTTTCATTTTATCTATCTAATCTAATAACTTTAAAAGAGCAATTTTTGTATAACTATAAAGGGTGTAAAAGTACCCTTAACGCAGCCAAAAGGTACTTGGTCTCCCTGTCAGTGCGATCATTTTTCTGTTCTAGAACATACCTGGGAACCCCCTAGTTACTGAGATTTTGGGGGTCAAAGTTGCATATTTTATACAGCTGTTTTTTTAAATACAACTTTTTCAGGTTATAACTCTGCGGTACTCAGAGATATTTAATGATTACTTAAGCCGTCACTTAGTAAAGGTTTGACATACTTTTATATGACAAAACTGTCAAAACCTTTACTAAAGTCCATTTCACGAAAGAAGTCCCGCGGACAATTGTGGAACTAAATTTAACAGATCGGCCATGTTGTCGTTTGTCGATGTTATCAAGGTGCGTTTGTTGTGGTAGATATTTTGTGAGTTTATTATTGGATTAGTGCGTTATAAGGTTTAATTACGATGCCAAAAGTTGTGAAACAACATTATGTCGCGCGACATACCTACAGCGCTGCGTCTGCGGGACTTCTTTCGTGAAATGGACTTTAGTAAAGGTTTGACATACTTTTAAATGATAAAACTGTCAAAACCTTTACTAAGTGATGGCCTAAGTAATCATTAAAGCTTTTTGAGTGCGGCAGGGTACCTAATTTAAGTAAAATTACCTCCTTGTCCCATTTACTATTCAAAGCATCCACTAGTACAATCCTTAAGAGTGCTACAATGAGTTTTACCGTAAAATGTGATTTTTCACTCCTCATAACATCAAGCCTGTCTCATCTTCGAAGGGTAAGACAGAGATGTAAGTACCTAATAGTACCTACACTCACATTTCGCCAGTTATGTTTAAGTCCCATGACATAGGGGGGCGAGCCTATTGCCAGCAACTTTCGCATTTCCATAACACAAGTAGGTACTAGTAGTAAGTAACATTTAACGATGAAGTATGTAAATGTGCCTCAACGAGATGTCAGCAACATGGAAGGGGCCCGCAAGGGCCGACGCCCGTCTGGGCTGCGGGTTGTTCGCAGATACCGTGGCCTCGACATGAAGGGCTGAGAAGGAACATGGGTGGTTTTTATTCAGTAGAAGTCTGACACTCCCTTTCGCTCTGCCCAAGAGCGGGAGGGGTTATTTGATGATTTCCCACCCCCCAAAAAAAAAAAGTATGTAAATGTGTAACATGTCTACTTACCATACATAACATCTTCTTTAGCGTGATAATATGCGCAAAAAGTGTCGAGTTACGTGTAATAGTATACTGCCAATCTGGCACAGTGGACGAAGGTACACGCGAGACGCATTGAGTCGTCAACGATGACGCGTAACGTATACTGACATATTTTGTTAAGTTTGGCCTTAGTGAGAGATTGGTTAATATTTTAATAAGTAGCCAGTATAATAAAATAACTTAGTGTCCGACCGAAACACGATTTACAGCAAAAACCCAATGTTGGTCGTTTCTCATTTTATTTTTGGCCGAAAACGTTACTTACTTCATGATATTCCTGCCCTTATCCCATATTATTTCCTTCATATCATAAAAAGACCTCACTTACTTGAAATCGAAATTTAATGGATAAAGAAAAAGTGATAAATACTGATAAACCACCATAATCCCATCCATAATTAATGTCCTTTTTTTAATGAAGTCTTTTAAATAAAAAGTTTTAAGTTCTATAACCTTGAGCGAAGTGAGAAAATAGGCTTATACGGCCCCCCTCGCCCACGGCGACTTTATGTAGCGATGCTGTCGCTCGTTTCGTAGACGGCCGACAGCGTCGCTACTAACGCGCGTTTGTTTTGTAGGCAAGGGCAAACAGTTCGCGCCGCATCGCGATTGTATCGATGCGACCGCGCGATGGCATCGCTACAAAAAGTTGCGAGGGGGATTAGGAACACAGCAATCAATAGCTCCTGCCTATCCCTCAGGGAAAAGCTTTGAACAGTACACAGACAGGTAAGTTAGTATAAATAATACTAATTTATATGTCATCATAAGGTAATAAGCCCGTGGAATCACACTAATAAGATTTCTCAGTTCAGGTCAATCCCTCCTTGGGGAGAAACTATAATTATGGAAGGAAAACTCCCAAAGGTTTCTCAAAATTATTATTGGCGTTTTCTTACTGGGAAATAAGATTAGGCTAGATGGCGGAACAGCTCCTTTTGTTCACAGAGGTTGTAGCCTGGATTTGTTCCTCATCATCGTCTTCAGTCTGAAGTCAGGGTACTGCTACCTTTCCACCCTTCCACCCTTTCCACCTCACCGAAATGGCATCTCTTTTCTTGTGCCACTCCCCGGGGTCCTGTGCCAGCCTCATCTAGATTTTTCCGTCTTCTGCCCTCTACTACTCCCCCCCCCCCGGTTCGATCCCCGCACGGAACAAATATTTGTATGGCCTACAGATAGTTGTTTCGGGTCTGGGTGTGTTTGTGTATGTGACTGAATGTTTGTAAACGTATTGTTTGTAACAATACAGGAGAAATTCCTAGTGTGGGGCAACGTTTTTTAAAAAAAAACAAAACAAAAACAAAACAAACTACTGACTAAAAACAACCCATATTCCCTTTTAGCCCTTTGTGTCCGAGGCCGCGGTATCTCTTTCAAACAACTCGCAGTCCCGTTAGGCGTTATACAAAGTAATGCGCATGCCTAGGTTAGACCCCTAAGACTGCTCAAAAGTCGGGGCCGCCACAACTGGGCTACCGATGCTCTCCACTGGGCCACTGTTCTCCTCCACTGGGCACTCGCTGCTCTTCACTGGGCCAGCACTACTGGTCATCTATGAAACCAACCTTATTTAACAAACAATTTTATGCTATTTGAATACGATTTTGGGTATGTGACCACCACAGCCGGCACGTCCGTGGCGTAATTTTGAGATTCAATTCGGACACAGTCTTTACACACCATAATAATATATTATATGTAATTCCATATTTTATTGCATACACCTTTTGGTGTTAATAAAAGTTACAATTGATTCCCAACGAAATCAGGTCAAACAATGTTCATAATAATTGATAAACTATGTACTAAAATCTCAAATTCTGGCACTACTTCGAAAGCCTGGACGATTCGTGGCAAATTAAAATCTCGTAAACGAAACTTAACACCATGGAATGTAGGTTAAGTGGGTAGTTGTATGTGACAGTTAAAAATATTGTAATGCGTATGATATGGAGCCTTGAGCCTTTTTGGCCTCGCACAGGTCTTTTTTTTATTATTTAGTTTTAGATTCTTTTTTTATTATTTTTGTAGTTCCTGTGCTTGTCCCAAATAAATATTTTTCTTTTTTTTCTTTCTTTCTTTCTTTCTATATTACGGTATTGGTCATACCAACTTTTAGATAACTTAACTGGCAATGCTCTTATTATACTGCAATTTTAGGGTTCCGTAGCTCAAAAGGAAAACGGAGACCCTATAGGATCCTTTGTTGTCCGTCTGTCTGTCAAGACACTTTATTTTAGAAACGCGTGAAGATTATCGAATTGAAATTAAAACCCTATACTCTAGTGAACTCCGGTCTACAGTCCCTAAAAACTGCGGAAAAAAAAACAAAATTCTAAGTTTAATAAAAAAATAAGTAAACGGCCGTACATGCCGCAAAAAACGTATATTTCGACGCTCTCAAATTCATTTGGTGAGAGACAACGTCGTATATTTATTTATTTATTTTAGGATCTCCAACAAAGGATATACACAGACCATGTTAAATACATAAGGGATGACAAAAGTATCAAGTAAGTGTACTCCTTCACTTACAGGAGACCACAGCATGCACAATGAAATATAAATCTGAGTTAACAGGGCTATTCCGTACCTATTAAGAATTATAATAAAATTCGAAAATTAATTAAAAAAAAAACAAAAATTACAATCAAAACTCAAAGTAACATTATAGTCAGAAACGATCAAAGGAATTTCAAAAATTTAAAGCCAAAAGTCAAAAGTCAAAAGTCAATAGTCAATAGTCAATAATAAAAATAAAAGTAATATAAAATGATAATGTCAAAAATAATACAATTAAAATTAAAAACTATAAATTAATGTCATAAATTGCAATTAAAATTACATCACATTATTAATTATTATTTAGAATCAGAAAATTACAAAATTAAAAAAAAAAAAAAAATTTAACAATCAGATAAAAAATTCTTGAGACATTTTTTGTAATTTGTGAGGGATTCACAAATGTCAAACTTAGTAGTTTTAGATAGCATGTTATAATGTCTACAAAGTCTTGGCACAGCGGCGAAATGACCCAGGTTGGTTTTTGACCCAGGTACGTAAAATAACTCATATTTATTATGCCTAGGAGTCCGAGTAGGAATTTTAATCGACAATGAGTTCAAAAGTTCACCGCAATCAATGGTTCCACTAAATATTTTGTGAAGGATAGTGAGGTCCAATTTTTTCCTTCGACTGGCTAGCGTTTCCAAGTGGTAATGTTTCAACCTGTCGGAGTAGCTAGTCAATTGTTTAGCCAAGTGATCTCCGTAGCAAAGATGGTAAAGGAACCGCTTTTGGACACTCTCTAGTCGCTTGACATAAACATCGTAGTGCGGATTCCATATCACTGAACTATACTCTAAAATTGGACGGACTAGAGTGTTGAAGAGCTTTATTTTTGTAGATGGTTTTTTAAACTGTTTACTGTTTCGCAAAACGAATCCCAGCACTTTAAATGACCTAGACACAATATTTAGGATGTGTATATCGAACTTCAGTGCCTGGTCGAGTTGAACTCCAAGGTCGCGAACATTACTCAGTTTTTGTATTTCAACCCCATCTATGTAGTACTTATTCTCTACCACCTTTTTGTTACGAGTGAACTGGATGTAGTGGCACTTACTGATGTTTAAGTGCATTTTGTTTTGTGTACACCAGTTTGCAAGTCTATTGATATCGTCTTGAAGCATTGTGCAGTCTTGGTTACTCTGAATTGGCTTCATTATCTTTAAGTCATCAGCAAACAAATAAAAAAGGAGTGTTTGAAACAATCTGTAATATCATTAATGAAAACGTTAAAAAGAATGGGTCCCAAATGTGATCCTTGCGGAATTCCGGAAGTTGCTATATAACTGTCAGAAAAATGTCCATTGACTACCACTTTCGACTCCCTATTTTCAAGGTAAAACTTAAACCACCCTATCATTGTCCCTGCCACCCCCAGTTGAGCCAATTTATTAATAAGAAGACAGTGATCCACTTTATCAAATGCCTTACTAAAGTCTGTATAAATAGCGTCCACTGGGATACGATTGTCAAGACACTTAGACAAAGCCGATGTAAAGCACAATAGATTGGTATTGGTAGATCTAGACTTGACGAAACCATGTTGATACTCAGTGATGTGTTGCTTAAGATACCACATCACATGTCTGCTAACAAGTTTTTCGAACACTTTACCAAATGTAACAAGTATTGAGATTGGTCTATAATTAGTAACTAAATTCTTTTTGCCGGTTTTAAATATAGGAATTACGAGAGCTGCTTTCCAGGTGTTTGGAAAAATACTGTCACGTAAAGATCTGTTGAAGATTGTTTGTAGGGGTAATACCAAGACTTTAGCGTTTAATAAACAAAGGAGGAATGCCGTCACTACCCGCGCCCTTGGTTTCGTCCAGTTTAATTAATTCCCGATATATTTCGTTGCAATCAAATTGTAAGTTGCACAGTGCTGCGGAAGAGGGAGAAAAGGCAGTGTTTGCTAGACTTGGATTATTGTTATCTGTAGGTGCAGTAAAGGTACTTGCGAAGTTCTCTCCAAACAAATTACAGATATCCTGTCCGCCTGACGCGATTTTATTGTTGTGAGACATTTGTGCGGGGTATGTACTACTGCCTTTTCTTTTACTTTTAATGAAGGACCAAAATATTTTAGGGTTTTGGGTAATACTATCTTCTATACTAGAAATATATTTCTTGTAGCATGCTGAACTTATAGCATTGCATTCATCTCTCAATCTCACAAAATGTTCTTGGTCTAATGGATTTTTGTACTTTTTAAAACGAATGTGGTATTTGTACTTCTCACTGAGACGTATTATAAGATCACGCGAGTACCAAGGTGGATATTTATTACTCGCCGTTTTTTTCAAAGGGATACAGTTTGTAATAATCTGCCTTAGCAGGTTATAAAAAACATCTACCAAATCGTTAACAGAAGCACAATTTTTAAACTCACTATCCCACTCAATTGCTAACAAGTACTGTAAAACCTTTTCATAGTCGGCTCGATGGAAGTTCGGTGTTTTCACATCTTTAGCCTCCAATAAACGTTCCGCCTGCACTGGTAGATAAAACTCTAGCGGGGGATGTAAAGGGTCCTCCTTTGATAAACTGTGGCTACACCGGATTTCGTCAGTGATGGAGACACCTCCATCACTGACGAAATATATATATAAGTTAAAGGTATTGGATTTAATATACATAATATTAAATCCAATACCTTTAACTTATTATTTGAGATACCATTATATTGATTAAGACCATTCAAGGTTAAGAATTCAGAGAACATCGCATTTATATCTGTGTTATTAGGTTCTGGGTACAAGCATGTAAGGTCCTTAATTGTAAGCCATGTAACATTAGATAAATTAAAGTCTCCTAAAATTAAAATATGTTCATTTTTGTTAAATACGTTTTGAACGCTTTTAGTAAATAACTCCAACGTATTACTATGAATAGGTGGCGGCATATATACGCCACTGATATAGATTTTATTGTTACTCGTACTACTATTATTTGAGCTAATATTGACACTTATCCATAAATCTTCAATCTCGCTTTCAAAGTGGGACAGTCGACTTGATTTCAGATTTTTCGAGACGGCAAATATAGCAAATGTAAAGGAAAAAAAAATATGAAAGAAAGAAAAAATACTGAGTGTGGGTGTCTTACAAACAAATTGCAGAACAGAAAGTCGCAACCTTTAATTCGTAACATCAATGGAAGTTTACGTAGGTATCCCCACCCTAATCATGACTGACATACCCTGACAGACACCTCCAATATGTCAATAATCATTAGCTAAGTTTTCCTGAAGAATCGATCTACAACAATGTTTTTTCGGAAACTTATTTATACCATAAACATGTGATGTGTAAGTCAATGCATGAAATTTTAACAGAACTAAGTATACAGGGTGTTTTACAAAGTAAAAAGAATGCTTGGTTGACGGGTCTGTGATGGGTTAATCCCATCACAGACCCGTCAACCAAGCATTCTGTACATCAAGCTAAGTACCCCTACGCAAAAATTTTTGCTGGGAAATGACTTTTTTTTTGGGGTCAAAAATCACATTTAACGGTAAAACTCAAAGGTAGCACTCTTAAAACATTGTGCTAGTGGATGTTTTGAATAATAAACGGGTCATGGAGGTAATTTAAGTAAAGTTAAAATCTGAAAAACAAGTATTTACAAAAACAGCTGTGAAAAATTTTGAACTTTGACCCCCAATATCTCCGTAACTAGGAGGTTCCCAGTATGGTCTACAACAAAAAAAATATCGCAGTGGTGGGGAGAACAAGTACCCTTCGTTTGCGTTAAGGGTACTTTTACATCCTATATTAGGGCTGAAGGGACAATTACGCGAAAACGGTTACCACTTATTCTGACCATCATTCTGAGCTGAGCACTCAATTTTTTTTAAAATATGTACCTACTCTTCTTCTTCTTAACGTGTCGATGACAATTCAAATTGAGTTGACCCAAAATTTAGCGACGCGAATTTCTCGTGAAATTACGATAGTAACTTTGAAATATTTATTTATTTAGGGCAACCAACAAAGCATACACTAAAAATACATGTTAGGGTATTCATAATTTCTTACTTATTATAGTGTAGCCTTAATTAAAGGCTGCCACGGCATGCGTTAATCATAGGAGCAGGAAATGCAATACAAATTGTTTGGTACACATACACAGTTAATTGTTACATAAATCAGACATACAATACAAATGATAATTTTTTTTTTTAATTAATTTATTAATGAGAAAAAAAAATTATTAATGCTGGATTTGTTCGCCAGCCAATGAAAAATACAACAAAAAAATAAAATACTCGTATGTCTACTTTATAAGAATATGGGTTCCAAAATAAGTATTACCGCTGTAGTCCCCTATTACATGGGTATAGTTGGTAAGATCCAAGTTAGCTCACACCGATCAAATTAGACGCCGTAATGATATGAAACTTATTAAGTCAATTCTGTGAGAAAATCGCCGCTCCCTGGCATGTCACGCGAATATTTTCTTCGCGTAGGGAACAAGTTAGAACAGGGTAGCGATTTTATAAAACCTGGCCTAAATTTTTTTAATTTTTAATCATAAAAATAATATTATGCTTTGGAAAGAGTTTGCATTGAGAGAGGGGACTATATAAAGCAGGACTTGGTCGAAAACTAAGGATTTAACATAACAACATAATTTTGCCAGTTATGTTTAAGTACCATGAGGAGCTCGTGGCTTAATAAGAACTGCCACTCTGGTCGATCTTTAGGTATAGCTGTGCTTGCCTAGGTCGGTCTGTGGATGGGCGACCACCCGACATACCGAGTTTCCTCCGTGCCTCGGCAAGCACGTTAAGCTGTTGTTCCCGGCTGCCATATATAGATCTTTGGCAGTCGTTATAGGTAGTCAGTGACCTGTAATTCTGACATCCAGTCTTACCAAAGAGTATCGTATTACCTAGTATTAACTGGGTTGTGGAGGCAGTCGCTTCATGTAAAATACTGGTACTCAGCTGCATCCTGTTGGACTGGAAGCCGACCCTAATATAGTTAGGAAAAGGCTAGGCAGATGATGATTGTGTTACAGTTTTCTAAAGTATGGGAGGTCTGTCACTAACATTGTAATAGTTAACAAATCAAAGCATCTAATAATATTCATGGCCTGCAACAACGGGTTTGACTTATGAAAACTACTCTGTTTCTTATAGCGTGACTCCTCGAATGGAAAGGCAGAAGTGTACCTACTCATTGTTAGTATACCCACATTTTGCCAGTTATGTATAAGTGTCATATAAAAGGGTGCGAGACTCCTAATAAAACCGGTATGTTTACTTTGCCGTATGCCATGAATATCCTTACATCACATCACACTAATATTATAAAGGCGAAAGTTTGTGTGTGAGTGTGTATGTTTGTTACTCTATCACGCAAAAACTGCTGAACGGATTTGGATAAAATTTGGCACACGGGTAGTTTATAATCTGGATTAACACATGGAATAGATTTTATCCCGATTTTATTTTCCCGTGGGATAATTTACGAGTTGTAGCGGGAGACGCCGGTGGCAAAAGCTATTAATATCATAAATGCAAAATTAACGGTCTGTCTGTCTGTGGCACTTTCACGCCAAAACTACTAAACCAATTTACACACAAATAGTCTACAGCCTGAGAAAGGACACACTTTTTAATGCGAAAAAGAGTTGCAAAATTCACCAAAACGCTACGTTCCTCTCTCTGCACCACACCCCAAAAAGCTGAGCGTCAGGTGCTAATCAGTGTGACTGTAACCGAATAACCGGGAGCAACCAGTCAACCGAGCGGCGAAGGCAACCCGGCAACCACTCGACCCGGTATAGGTTGCAAACCAAACGGTGTACAAGGTGTTTCATAGGTATCGGGAGGTCAATTATTTCAAATCTTGAGATAAAAGTGGGTAACATTGATAGCTTTTATGGCGAACTAGTTAGCTTTTGTGCGTACATAACGTAACGTTACACTTTTAGTTTCAAAGACAAAGACATTTATTCGTAGGATATGGTAGGTACAAGGTTGTTACAGAAGAATGGTATTGATCACGACATATCCGCCGCTAGACGCGGCATACGAATATTTACATTGGTAGCACTTGATACTAAATATTAACATTTAGATTTAGAATCTTAATGAATTAATATCAAAATTAATCTTGTGTTTTTTTTTTGTACACACATTTACCTAACCCTAAATTACACTCTAATAATTAAAATAATAATAATAAACAACACAACATTAAGCATAATATAATTATAAGAAAAGAGTAGGTACCTATTTCTCTTCCAGAAATTATTTTATTGAGTAAAAAGACTTTTGCAGTTAGTTAAGCAGCACAAAGTTATGCAGAGTCGTAATCAAAATCAAAGCATTCATTTCAAGTAGGCCAGTTACGGGCACTTTTGAATAGTCGAAACAAATATAAAAAACTTGAGAGGTGTCAAGGAACACCCGGATGGAACGAAGTTATTGTTATTATTTTTTATTATGTAAAAAAAAAAATAAAGAAATGTAGAAATGAAAATATCTGGCTTGCTTTCTATAAGAGAGAGAGAGACAGACAGAGAAACATGCGACGCCGCACAGCTTGCAATAGCTTACTATAGCAAAAAGTGTCGTGACAACTTTTTGTAAGAATTTTTTCCGTCTAGCCCCCTTTCACGACGCGCGATAAAGAAAAAGTCCTAGTCACAAGGTATGATAACTTGTGAAAGTTCTGTAGTTAGCCACTCCCTAGCGTAGATCTCTATGGAAAAGACGGGCAAGAGACTCCATGGACACTCTTTTAAGCATAGGTACTTGTAGCAGGTTATACAGGGTGGTGCCGGTAATACGACAATAACCTACCTAAATATCTTTGCCAAATTCGTTTGTTACATTTTATTTCCATACGTTAATCGGTGCAAATTATTCCTAAGGTTAGTAAACCAATATTTGTTTGTAAATTGTAATGTAAACACACACACACACATGCACACACCCACTCACATGCACACTCACATCCACTCACATAATCACATACTTACGTACATAAACACACACATTATGCAACTGATTGTATTTTGTTACATTTAGCTTATTTTTATTTTTTCGCTTTTTGTTATTTGCTTATTTGTATCAATATTATGTAAGGGAAGAGCAGAGCTTTCAAATACAGGCATTTTTTATGCCTAAATGAAAGCTTCTTGATAAGCAATTTGAGCTAAAATGATACGTAATAAACACATTTTATTTTATTTTAATGTATTTCGCTTACAGTTTTATGCTACTTAGTTTTATTGTTCTTTTTTCAACTTTTTAATTTGGTGTTAAGATTTATTTGATAGTTTCCCCCCCCCCAAATGAATTGGGATAAGGGCAAGAGAATGATGATTTATTTGATAGTTTAAAAATGTTCCTATGAACTAGAACCACCAGTGGTTTCATTTATTGTCGTATTGTCGGCACCAACCTGTATAAGGGTGACCTGCAATAGGCAACCTAACCTATGCCATAAACAGTTTTCTTTTTCATTTAGTGAGGATTCCTGTGTACAAATACATAATTATACTCATCATCTGCCTAGCCTTTTCCCAACCATGTTGGGGTCGGCTTCCAGTCTAACCGGACGCAGCTGAATACCAGTATTTTACATGGAGCGACTGCCTATCTGACGTCCACAACCCAGTTAATATAGGTAATACGGATACCCTTTGGTAAGACTGGATGTCAGACTTTCAGGTCACTGACTACCTGTAACGACTGCCAAAGATCTATATATAGCAGCCGGGACCAACAGCTTAACGTGCTTTCCGAGGCACGGAGGAAACTCGGTATGTAATGGGCGGTCACCCATCCATAGACCAACCAAGGCAAGCGCAGCTTAACCTAAAGATCGACACGAATAAATTATTATTTTTTTATTTTTTTATTTGAAATGGGCTTGCTCTTGACCTCAATCTTGCCTTAAGGGCAGAGATGAGGTCGACGATGGAACGAGCTTACCCAGAAGAAGCCTATTTACTCGCGACTTAAATAGATTAGGGTTATATGAACTCGGGAAAACCGACGCAGGCAGGGAGTTCCACTCCTTGGCTGTGCGCATAATAAAGGACTAAAATAAATAATACAATACAAAATTAAATAAACAAATACAATAACAACACATATAATTATACTAAAATGCTTAAATAATAACTTTACATTCGGAAGTCTCTGGAATAAAGTTAATGGGAGTCACTGACTTGCGAATGTGAAGTTAGTTTTATCGTACAGTAAATATTTGAATTTAGCTTAATGTATAATATGAGTCCTCGTGTCTCCATCTGTCTCTGATAAACCACATAATTATCTAAACAAAACAGAGTTTTAGTAGTCCAAAATAAATCCCCAAAAAATGTCAAAAAAGAGAGCAATGTCTCCTAATTACACCATTTCAGACGCTAATGAAAACAGATTAATTAAAATCAAAAGGACTTTTTAGCGTTGAAGCCCGTGTAAATTGGTAACACAGTTTAATTATTTTTAGAGCTAACATAAGGATATTCATAAAATCTTTAAAAAAGACCTACTTACCAGTTTATTGCAAAAAATATTTTGCCATATTATTATACAATGATTATTTAGCTAATAAGTTTTTACAAATTGTAGACGTCCAGTTTTTTTAAACAAGAGGAGCCCGGTTTTCCGTTCCTGAATACTCGGAGAAGAAACAGCCGCAAACTCAGAGGTCTTAGTGTCTCCCGTCGGGGCTGCGGGTTGTTCGCAAGAGATACCGCGGCCTCGACATGAAGGGCTAAGAAGGAACATGGGTGGTTTTTAGTCAGTAGAATTCCGACACTCCCTTTCGCTCTGCCCAAGAGCGGGAGGGGTTATTTGATGATTTTCCACCCGGAAAAAAGTCTTAGTGTCTTTTAAACTTCAAACATAATCGGGTCTCATGAGGACGATGCAGATTATTATTAGAGATGGTGTTTGAAGAAAGCACCACAGATTTGAGTGAACCTGTCCTGGAAGCGCTAACATTTTGTCGGTTATCGTTAAGCCCGGCTCATCTACACTAATATTATAAAAAGGACAGATTTGTTTGTTTGTTTGTTTGTAACGAATAGGCTCCGAAACTACTGGACCGATTTCGAAAATTCTTTCAACGTTGGGAAGCTACACTATCCCCGAGTGACATAGGCTCTTTTTTATCCCTGTATTCCCACGGGAACGGGAACTACGCGGGTGAAACCGTGTGACGTCCGCTAGACATTTAAATAAAAATATTTCTTAAATTATAGCTCTTAATAAGTTCTCCGATTCATACTATAGTGATAAATAACTTTGCCGGAGAGCAGAGCTAAGATATATTTCGTTGAGAATTTAAATGTAAAGGTCACAACACGTTTTCTTCTATTCTCACCTCATTCATAATATATCTCATACATAGATAATTATATATATCTCGTCTTTCATTTCATTCCGCACTTAATCCATCCATCTTTTCCTTGGCCTTCCTCTCCCTCTCCATCCATCAACATTCATGTCCATTACTATTTCAGTCACATGCGTTTCATCCCTCATAAGATGTCCTTACCAAGATAAACGACCTAGTTTCTTGAGCCCTCAAGTTCTTAAAATTAACACTATTGTCTTCAATTCACCCTTTTTAAAATAGGTCCCAATTAACAGATATCCTAATTGCCTTATTCTAAAGGACCTTTAGCAAATCTTTTTTGAAAAGTAATTCAATTAAATTATTTCGCTTGGCTAGACCTATGTTACCTCTAAAAAGGATTTACTTTTGTTGAGAATCAGTGAATCAAGAAAATGTGTTAAAGAAAATTTTCTCAAAGCAGTTTTAAAAACTGGCCTAGTGCGAGTCGGAATCGGACACAATGGGTTCCGTACTAAAACGGCAAAAAATCACATTTGTTACGTTCACGTACACGGTTGTTGAGCCCCGCCCCACTTTAAATATTTATATTATTCTGTTTTTAGTATTTAAGAAACGATGTATGGACTGGATTGTGTTAAGAATGACATGGTAAGAATGGAGGTATCTCTTGAGATGACGAGAATCAGAGAAGTATGGAAGAAGAAGACATGCTTCGCCGATCCCAAATAAATTGGGATAAGGGCAAGAGAATGATGAAGTTTTTAGAATTTGTTGTTCTAGCGGCAAAAGAAAAACTGTGAAATTTTCAACTGTCAAACTATCACGGTTCATGAGTTCATGAGTTTGAGGACCGACAGTGGAGTCTAAGTAAAATAATTGGGTCCCGATTTTACCCTTATCGCACGGAACCCTAAAATAGAGTTTGTCCTGAAAATGTTTTTACGGCTCGTTTAAACTACGAGTGAACTGAAGACCTGACGCCATTCTTTGAATTACGAATTAGTGTCAAACATTAATTCAGTATTATTAAAATCTGAAAATGAGGGCTAAAAGTGTATACTTAATTATAATTATGTTTAATTATTTATAGTTCAAGTGCTTCAGAAAGAGAAGGACCAATAACAGCCAATCCGTTTGATGTCAAAGATTTTGCAGCGTCTTCTAAGGTTTATCCATGGATCGGTGACCATCCGTTCATCATCTTCCTAGCCTTTTTTCCAACTATGTTAGGGTCGGCTTCCAGTCTAACCGGATGCAGCTGAATACCAGTATTTTACATGGAGCGACTGCCTATCTGACCTCCACAACCCAGTTAATACTAGGTAATACAATACTCTTTCGTAAGACTGGATGTCAGTATTTCAGGTCACTGACTACCTGTAACGACTGCCAAAGACGGAGGAAACTCGGTATGTCGGGCGGTTACCCATCCACAAACCTACCTAGGCAAGCACAGCTTTACCTAAAGATCGACCCGAGTGGCAGTTCTTATTAAGCCACGAGCTCCTCCACTCCTCCTCCGGTGACCATCCGTTACATGTAGGTATATCAAGTTTCCTCCGTGCCTCGGAAACCGTTAAGCCGTTGGTCTTGGCTGTGATTCGTTGCTCTTTGACAGTCGTTACAGGTAGGCAGTGACCCGTAACCCGAAAGTCGCACGAGCACGAGGAAACTCGGTAAGTCACCCTGCATCCACGGACTAACCTATGCAAGCGCGGCTTAACCTGAACATCGACTTGAGTGGCTGTTCTTCCCGTCGGGGCTGCGGGTTGTTCGTAAGAGATACCGCGGCCTCGACTTGAAGGGCTAAGAAGGAACATGGGTGGTTTTTAGTCAGTAGAAGTATGACAATCCCTTTCGCTCTGCCCAAGAGCAGGAGGGGTTATTTGATGATTTTCCACCCACCATAAAAAAATAAAATAAAAAAAAAGTGGTTGTTCTTATTAAACGACGAGCTCTTCGATTTAGAATTGTAGTGTTGGAGGGACAACCTCAATTACCTATTGAGGTATATTTCTTTGTTAATCTTGTCTCAAGAAAAGAAAACATTAATCCCCTCCTTTTGGGTTTCGTCACAGTCGGGTAAATTAATTACTTAACATACTCAATAGGTATCAAATTACATTTCCCATATTTTATTTATTTTTAGTCTTAATTTAGCAATCTGAGAATAATTTTCACTTCTTAAAATAATTTGACATAGGTGCAGTACCCGGCGATAAATATTGCACATCGACGAGGAGCTCGTGGCTTAATAAGAACTGCCACTCTGGGTCGATCTTTAGGTTAAGCTGTGCTTGCCTAGGTCGGTCTGTGGATGGGTGACCGCCCGACATACCGAGTTTCCTCCGTGCCTCGGAAAGCACGTTAAGCTGTTGGTCCCGGCTGCCATATATAGATCTTTGGCAGTCGTTACAGGTAGTCAGTGACCTGAAATTCTAACATCCAGTCTTACCAAAGAGTATCGTATTACCTAGTATTAACTGGGTTGTGGAGATCAGATAGGCAGTCGCTCCATGTAAAATACTGGTATTCAGCTGCATCCGGTTATGCTGGAAGCCGACCCCAACATAGTTAGGAAAAGGCTAGGCAGATGATGATAACCTTTGGAAAGAGACAATCAGCTAATTTCGGTTTCGTAGAGCGTTATCTCTGTCGCACGAAATACAAACAGTCCGGTATCTATTAGGAGCTGTTAAACAATTATGATTTGCTTCTTTTGATAATTCTTTTTATTCTTTGTATAAAATACACCAATTTCCAAAGGTCGATGTGCAATATTTATCGCCGGGTACTGTAACTTAGGATTGTCTTGCTTGCCAGCATAGGCCTCCCCTAGACCTGTCCACTGGATTCGGTTATGCGTTTGTATCTTCCATTTTCCATATTATATAACATTAAAAACCGCAGCAGAAACGACTCACACTTGACCGGCCACCATGCTAAAGCAAAAGTCACCCCATAAAGTATAGAGCGGGAATCAAAGAGCCATGCATTAAGGTCATCGACCTCTTTGCCTTAGAGTGGATTGATACAGAAGGAAAGCTTCGTACAAGGAGTGAAGATGCAAGCACTCGAGACGCGACTGGCATTTATTTGAGATCGCCGTAAGATAGCCATTCTAAACCTTAGTGCAGTTAAGCAACAAGAAAATGTACCTGTTTTCACTACACGTCTTACGTTTCTTTTTTTCTTTCTCGTGTCGTTAATGCTTAACCTAGTATCAAAGTTTTTATGCTACACATGGATTCTGACTTGGCACTTTACTTACATACTGTCAGAGAAATATCTTTGAGGCATGCTGGTTGTCTCGCGATGGTTGTCGGACATGAACCCGAATTATCAGAGGTGCGTGTCTTATTTATACGAATACTATCGCCATTCAAACGTGATTCAATATCTAGGTAATAGTATATGAAAATACTTTTAAACGTCACAATTTAAATAAAAATATTGCTCGCGATACAGTGCAATGGACTGTATTTCGTTACTCCGAAGTTCAAAATACCGATGTACGGTATACAGAAAGTTTGTGAGTCCGAATTACGTGACTCAGAATGTACGCTATGACGAAGTACGGTATTCAGAATGTTTGTTACTCCGATGTACGTTACTCCGAAAGTTTGCTACTACGAAGTACTGTATTCAGAATGTTTATTATCACGAAGTACGGAACTCCGAAAGTTTGCTATGACCAATTACTCAATAATAATTGAGAATATTCATCTTCGAGATTCTGAGAGAGTATTTTGAATTAGTCGAATATTATAAATGTACACAATGTGAGGATAAATGGTCTATAACAGTGTACAAATAAAAAAACGTAATTTAAATAATTAAAAGCAGTTTAATCAATTCAAAATAATCTTAAAACATACGGTAATAAAACACTAAATTAACTTTTTTATACTCTAAAATTTAAAATAATATAATTTAATTGTAATATATAAAATAAAAAAAATCAAGTTTTAAAATAAATGATGTATGCCAGACCGCGTAAATATTCCTTTATAGACACGGTGTCTTTCTTGACCACAATATGCTCTTTGATCTTGTTTGTGAGCTATTTCTTTTGCGTTTCGTAATGTTTGCCGTTATTCTTTCTATTTCCAAAATGGTATTTTATTGTTCTTTTAATAATTCTATTAATGTTTTATATATAAATTCTAGTTATTAGGGTTCCGTATCTCAAAAGGAAAAAACGGAACCCTTATAGGATCACTCATGTGTCAGTCTGTATGCTCCCCTTATCTCCGAAACTACTGAGCCTAAAATTTTGAAAAAAAATACAGAAATTAGTTCAACGCTTCTTATAGATTTATTTATTATAGATTTTATAAGAAGTCTATGGTGCTAAAATAACATAGAAAATCTCTCAATATCTACATACAATGGTACGGAACCCTTCATGTGCAAGTCCGACTTACTCTTGGCCAGTTATTTCTATTGAGCAGACTGTTTCAACGGTTGTGCCAATTTTCAATTGAATTCTGTGTTGTTGGTATATTCGTGTTTACGCATTCTAACACAGACCACATCCGAGGAGGGAATCTAAAATAATAACAATAATCTAATTTAAAAAAAAATACTTTTAAAACCTATTTGCACAATAATCATCATTTATAATACTTGACTTATTCGAAATACTCTCTTAGAATTTCGATGAGGAATTTTCTTAATTATTATTGAGTAATGGGTCATAGCAAACTTTCGGAGTTCCGTACTTCGCGATAATGAACATTCTGAATACAGTACTTCGTAGTAGCAAACTTCCGGAGTAACGTACATCGGAGTGACGAACATTCTGAATACAGTACTTCGTAGTAGCAAACTTTCGGAGTAACGTACATCGGAGTAACGAACATTCTGAATACCGTACTTCGTCATAACGTACATTCTGAGTCACGTAATTCGGACTCACAAACTTTCTGTATACCGTACATCGGCATTTCGAACTTCGGAGTAACGTAATACAGTCAGTGCAATGGTCAGGCTCATTTGCATCAATTCTGTCGCGAAATGCGACCCGGTTGGACCCCGGTCGGGTCTGCGGGTTATTCAACCCATCGGGGCTACGGGCTGTTCGAAAGAGATACCGCGGCCTCAACACAAAGGGCTAAGAAGAAACATGGTTTTTAGTCAGTAGAAGTCTGACACTCCCTCCCGCTCCCCCCAGAGCAGGAGAAGTCATTTGATGTCCCCCCCCCAAACAAAAAAAGTACAACTGCGAAACGCGTAATTTCATCGCTACAAAAAGTCGCCATTAGCGCAGGGCCTCAGTGAATGTGCCCTGTAGTCGCTCACACATGGGCCTTCTGTTACTATCTACTCTGTGTCTCAGGGTAGCCCCACCCTGGCTAGACGGTTTATTTATAACAACATCGATCTGTTAGTGAGGGTTGCTCCGGGTTTGGTTCCCGGGTGAGAAGGTAGATGGCGTTTGTAGGAAATTACCATAAGTTTTTTAAATAGTTTTTCTTTTTCTTTTTTGTTGCGCAAGAGTTGCATTTTTTAATAAGATGACTCATCTGCTGGGTAACTCTCCACCTAATAGATGATTATTCTCGATGACTGCATCGGCAGACTACTTTTTGCAAGTGCACCTGCAGAAAACGAGGTCCTATGTTCGAACGTTTTATTGGCGTTTTCCATCAGAAATTTCTCAGTAGCAGGCAGCAGCCACCAGCCAGGAGCTTAGATGTGCTCGGTTGATGCCTATAGGATCGCCCTCTATTATCCTACTAATATTATAAACGTGAAAGTTTGTAAGTATGGATGGATAGATGTTTGTTACTCTTTAACGCAAAAACTGCTGAACGGAATTTGATAAAATTTGGTACACAGATAGTTTATATCCTGGATTAACACATAGAATAGTGTTTATCCCGATTTTATCTTCCCGTGGGATAGTTTTCGAGTTGTAGCGGGCGTAGTCGCTGGCAACAAGGAACTAAAAATAACTGGCGATATATGGGTGTGCAAATGGGTACACCTCTGCCTTACCTACTATTCGGGGACAACAGGCGTAATGTTATAATTTTTTTTCATTTTTGAGAGCGATCTGTTCCCATCACAGTTACAATTAAAGAAACATCCTCAAATAATGCACGGTTAGTCGATTTTAGCTAAAACAATTTTTAGTTCAAAAATACCCATAATATAAAACTACATGACTTCGCAAATACGAAATTATTAATATCAATTTAATAATTTTACGAAAATTCAAATAACCCTTACTCACTATAATTAAGGTTGTCATTCCTTTATTAAATATTAATAAATATCCTTCAATCGATACTTGAACCTGTAACCTTCCACTCAACATCACTGATCAGAGCAGGTGCTCGATTATAAACAGTCACAGACAGACAAATCGATATCATTAAATATATTAATATTGATAACACGGCTTAAGAGAGCGAGTCAACTTAGGGATTGATCTTAAGATATTTTAGTTGATTTATTGATCGACCGCAAATCTTACTATTTGTATTTATAAATAAAAACAGAAAGAGATTTTCTTGTATCAATTTTGTTTCGTTTCCTCGTAGAAGATGGTGGGACGATCTGGATTTGACAACCACTGCTCCACATAAGTCTTGCACGAAACAACTGGAAGTAAGTTATGGGGAGAAGCCTTTACCCCGCAGATTTAAGCAGGCTAACAGTCGTCATCATCATCACCAGCCCATAATGTTCCCACTGCAGGGACTCAGGCCTCCTCTCTAGGAGAGGGATGGCTATAATCCACCACGCGGGCCCAGTGCGGGTTGGTAGATGTCACATGTCTTCGATTCTTTTGGTTCTAAGACATGCCGGTTTCCTTACAATGTTTTCCTTCACCGTTTTGAGGCAAACAGTATCAGTATCAATTTTGTAAGCTAACTACTAAATTCAACAGTATTTTAGCAGGCTCCGATCCCTGGCTGACCGAAGCAGGGATTACTTACATAGGTGATGTGGTTTTGTTTAACGATCAATTCATACATACACACATAAAGACACGCCCTTTTCCCATGGGGCAGAAACCATAGAACGCCACCTGCTAAGATCCTTTCGCCTGGATACTCCTTTTGCCTTGTCCAGATTCATTTATCTGGTTTCTAAAAACATGTTTGAAGGGCGTCCCCTACCAATTCATATTTATTTATTTATTATTATTTTTATTATTATTAGCTCGTGGCTTAATAAGAATTGCCACTCGGGTCGATCTTTAGGTAAAGCTGTGCTTGCCTAGGTCGGTCTGTGGATGGGTGACCACCCGACATAACGAGTTTCCTCCGTGCCTCGGAAAGCACGTTAAGCTGTTGGTCCCGGCTGCCATATATAGAGCTTTGGCAGTCGTTACAGGTAGTCAGTGACCTGAAATTCTGACGTCCAGTCTTACCAAAGAGTATCGTATTACCTAGTATTAACTGGGTTGTGGAGGTCAGATAGGCAGTCGCTCCATGTAAAATACTGGTACTCAGCTGCATCCGGTTAGACTGGAAGCCGACCCCAACATAGTTGGGAAAAGGCTAGGCAGACGATGATTTCTTAATTGACACACTAAAACTGTAATAAAGTCTAACTGAACTCAGTCGGAAAAGTGTAATCTCGATGAATGCATAATCTACCTCTTTTTATGTTAATTAAAAACATTCGTTGTTTTCCGCACAAGAGTAGAAAAGTGCTATTTTCATAACAATTTGATGGACAGCCTGGCGAGCTTTCATGATTTAGTTATGAATTTAAAAAGTAGTTGTAAGCGGCAGAATAATAATAATAATAATCGTTTATTGGTCTAAAATATAGCCTAATACAATTACATCATCGGGGATTATAAACAAAAAGGCTGCAGAAAACTAAATAGATACCTGACTTCCAAACTAGATATAGTACCTGTATCTTGGAAGTCAGTTCACTTCCATGGACAAAATTACATGGAGAAAATTACAATTCCAACGCTTGTGGTAATTAGACTATGATTTAAGACATTATACAAACAAATAATAAAAGAAACAAAGGTATGCGAATAAATTAACTATGGATCTAAGTAAGGGAGTATATTATGTACAATGTGTTTGGTGTGGGGTATGATAGTATGTAGTGAGTGAGAGTGTGTGTGTAGTGTGTGATAGTGTATCGTGTGTAGTGTGTGATAGTGTATCGTGTGTAGTGTGTGATAGTGTCTGTAGGTGCTTTTGTGAGTGTGTTAATGGTGTAACATGTGTATTTTTGGTGTGTAGGTACGCAATTTCTGATTATGTTGGATCTGGTCTGCATTATTGTGAAACATTTATAATTTTTTCCGTTTTAGAATAATCAAGGTTAAGGAGCCATTTTGTGACAGTTCGTTTGCATTTTTCCTTAGTTTGAGGATAAATTGTTAGTACTTGATTAATTTTGTTATAAATAGAATGTTTATGAAAATATTCTGTAACCTACATTTCTATGTCACACGTCAGTTTTATATTTTTGTACTAGACTGTTTCTGCGTGTTCTGCATTACTTGTTGTGAAATCTTGATGATCCGGATCACTACTTTCAGTTGATAAACTTTGTACTGTTACCTACCACGTGGAACCAACTTCATGAACACCTCGACACATGTTGACCAAATAATGTAAAAAAACAATGCTACATAGGAATTTACCTTGTTATCGGTTCGAACGAAGACAGGCACTTTTCTTTATTTCATCACCACTGTTTTCAAAGCGCTGAAGGAAAACATTATATAAACGGCATCTCCTGAAAACAAGGTTCAAAGACTTGTCAAATCCACCAACCTATAACTTGATACCTCTTGACTTTAATTTGATATTTCTCCCTAAATATTAAGGGACCTTATTTTTCCACGTTTTATTTTTCACCAAATGTTAAGATGTATCCCGCGATGCAAAGAGCAATGTAAACCCAGTTGTTGTAGATGCAACTTTGACTGATCGTGATTCTATATTTAATATAATTTATATCAAAATATAGCGAAACTTTGAGTACGATACGATGTGATTTAAGATAAATTATTAAGAGATATTGCTACTTATATTGACATAACATTAATCACGTCTGTACCCAGTTCCCAAAGGGTTAAGCAGAGGTGTAGGTACCTGATAGTGATAGTACACTCACATTTCTCCAGTTATGTTTTTAAGTTCCATGTAATAATCGGCAAGTCTATTGCCATCAGGGAGCAGTGGTGGCAGACGAACAGTGTGTCGTAGGTTCGAATCCAGTCAGGCGCATTACTTTGTGTAATTTATTTCATCACCACTGCTGCAGCTCTCAAAACGGTGAAGGAAAACATCGTGAGGAAACCGACATGTCTTAGAACCACAAAATTCGAAGACATGTGACATCTACCAATCCGCACTGGGCCCGCGTGGTGGATTATAGCCTACACCTCTCCTAGAGAGGAGGCCTAAATCCCTGCAGTGGGTACATTATAGGCTGATGATGATGATTGCCATCAACCGGGCACAACTACAGCCTCCGGGTCTGCTATTAAAAATTTCCTGATGGTACTGGCGAAATGGTGTACTAATGTTGGTGTAGCTACCTTTGCCTAACCCTAAGAGGATTTGAGGTTATGTTACTACCGAATTAGTATATAAAAGCACACACACAAACCGAAAACCTCCTTCTTTTGAAATTGGTTATACCATTTAAAGCTGCACGGTTACTAAAAAAAATGTAGTACCTAGGTAAGAAAGAGAGAAAGAAAGAAAAAATATTTATTTGTCGCAGTAACATGAGATACAGTAAAAAAGCAGTAAACATACAACGCACAACAAATTAAAAAATAGGTACAAAAAAAGAATAAACAAAAGTTTAAGTTTAAATAAAAAAACAAGTTAACAGATTACACGTCGTGACTGCGACAAGCAGGTTACCACTCAGCATGGTGCTGTGCTATGGGGACCCACAGCACAGCGCTGGTTTTCAGTGGTCACCCGTGAAAAAAAACGTACGAATGTCAAGACAGCATATAAATGGTATGTAGGTAGGTTTATTAATAGAAAATAAATTAAACAGTACCTTTTTTTTGCCGGGTGAAAAATCATCAAATAACCCCTCCAGCTCTTGGGCACAGCGAAAGAGAGTGTCAGACTTCTACTGACTAAAAACCACCCATGTTCCTTCTTAGCCCTAAATGTCGAGGCCGCGGTATCTCTTGCGAATGGCCCACGGCCCCGATGGGACAACCCGCAGCCCCGATGAGATTAAACAGTACAATGTAAAAACTACTTTATTATGGGATAGAAAAATCCTTACAAATAAAAAACACGCCTCTGCCTAACCCTTCGGGGGTTACAAGCGTGATGTTATGAATACATAATCCCATCCCAGCTTTATAATCACACCCTCAATCTAAAACGGTCTCAGCAGAGTCGTAACTCGAACTACACTAAATAAAACAAGTGGAATAGCTCTCTCAACTGAAATTTAACGCAACTTGAGTCAAACTCAATTTCCTGAATGAAGGTATCGCATGAAACTCATTCGCGGAGCGGCGTAATAAGTTCAGAGTGAGTTTGCGACTTTTTGTTGCGATTTCAAGTCGTTTCGTGTTTGCGAATTACGTATGCAATGATATTTTCGCATTCTTATTTCATTCTCAATGTGTCAAAAATATTTTATATATATTTTTTAAAGTTTATTGTAGTTGAGAATAAAAACCAAAAACTTTCAAAGAAGTTGGAAGATTTTTGCGTCCGCCATTTTATTTTATTTTCAAAATAGCCAGCAACGCATGAAACCTGTACTAATTAATACCTGGTGTCAATACAATAAGCATTATCTAAGAAAAAATCTTTTAAAGCGTCACGCTTTCGTGATTGGCTTCAGGCAGTCACTCTAAGTAAAATACTAGCATATAGCTGCAAGCCCATTCTAGACAAAAAAAAAATAACCGTTATGAATGCTAGGCAACTCCAAAATAATTAGGAATAGGCTAAGCTGATGACGATGCTTAAAAATATCCCGTTATAACAAAACCCGCGTCAACACGCGAACCTCTTAATTTTCTATGTCGGTTAAAAATCGCAATTTCAAACCTCTCCTTATCCTGTATTTGTTTCAAAACATCGTGAAATAGGTGTATTTGAATAGAAACGGCTACAGTTACTGGAAAAAATGATTTCATGTCTTATTGTGAATACAAATGGATGTTACTCAAGTGTGTCCCGAGTTCCCGTCCCTTAAGAGGGACAGACCAACGCATATTTTTGTTATACAAGTCCTCCGTCATTATTTTGTATCATTTTTAGGGTTCCGTAAAGAAACAGTCTGTCGCAGAGTTCATTTTAAAACCGTAATAACTAGATAGTTGTAATTACAGCAGTGATGTAACTGCCAGACTGACAAGTTATAAAGGTTTTTTTTTTTTGAAGGGTGGGAAATCATCAAATGACTCTTCCTTTTACTGAATAAAAACCACCCACGTTTCTTCTTAGCCCATTGTGTCAAGGCCGCAGTATCATATCTTTCGAACAACCCGCAGCCCCGACGGGCGATCAAGTTATAGGTCTCAAGCTTAAACCTAAGACCTCCTCACCCCCACCTCTAACACCTCCGATTCCGATTCATGTGCGTATTGTATAACTATCGCTCGCTTCGGTGAGGGAAAACATCGGGAGCACAAACAAATAGCATTCATCAGTTCCTGTTTTCAATTAGTGACAGAAAACGATATTTTACTATTATTACCTACGTTAAAAATCCGATGAATGCGAGACGCACGTGACCGGTCAATGTGGCGACACTTGGGGGAGGCCTATGTCCAGTAGTGGATGTCTTTTGGCCCGAAATGATGATGATGATGACCTACTTCTACGTACAGTAGGGCTATTGCGTATCTTTTTAAATATCAGTGGCTATCATAGTGTCCATCAATTAACTTTCAAATGGTTATGGTTTGGTAAAAATGGAACCATTTGACAGTTAATCGATGGACACTATGCTAGCCACTGACATTTAAAAAGATACGCAATAGCCCTGCTAGTCGGACAAAATTTTTGTCATCGATTCGAAAAGAAATAAAAAATTTTTAAACCACACATGTACGATACGGAACCCTCGCCGCTAGTCCGATTCGTAAGCCACCGGTTTGTTTATGATGAAAAAATCTCAATGAAAACATCTTTTTGGTATGCTAATGTTATGTTTTTGTGGTTCGCCCCGCATCTGAGAAATTTAATCAGGTCAGAGTAGGGTCAGACGTAGATTTTTTCGACCTTTTTTTTTTTTTTTTTGGGGGGTGGGAAATCATCAAATAACTCCTCCCGCTCTTGGGCAGAGCGAAAGGGAGTGTCAGACTTCTACTGACTAAAAACCACCCATGTTCCTTCTTCGCCCTTCATGTCGAGGCCTCGGTATCCCTTGCGGACAACCCGCAGCCTCGACAGGCGTCGGCCCTTGCGGGCCCCTTCTATGTTGCTGACATCTCTTTGAGGCGCGCGTGGAACACGAACGCGCCGTCGACACGGCCTGTTGTCGTCATAAGACGGACGGACGGCGAGCTTACCCATCACTCACCGTCCACAGGCCCGCGTCTACGGTGGCCGGAAGCCATCACGTGGCCCCCGACGCCCGGAGCGCCTCCCGCGGCGGCTGGGACGAGAGGTTCTCTCCCTCTCACGTTCCGCCACCTCCTTCGACCTTGGTTATTATTTCTATGGTTAGGAAAATACTGTTCCTTTTACTTATTCTTTGGTTTGGCAAAATGAATAAAAAAAAACTTGAGAGGTGTCAAGGAACACCCGGATGGAACGAAGTTATTGTTATTATTTTTTATTAAAAAAAAAAAAAAAAAAGAAATGTAGAAATGAAAATATCTGGCTTGCTTTCTATAAGAGAGAGAGAGACAGACAGAGAAACATGCGACGCCGCACAGCTTACAATAGCTTACTATAGCAAAAAGTGTCGTGACAACTTTTCGTAAGAATTTTTTCCGTCTAGCCCCCTTTCACAACGCGCGATAAGGAACTTCGTTCCAATAAATGAAAAGGTACATTCTACGTCAATTTCTTCATTTAGTGAAGGAAGCTCGTGCGGTAGTCACATTATTTAATATTTTATTCACATTGCTTGGGTAGTTAAGGTGATTGCTTTGTTGGTCTACGGTCGCAACCGCGGCTTCGATGAATGTCGTGTGAATACCAGTATTTTACATGAATCAATCGCCCATGACGTCCTCAACAATTTTTGGTTAGCAGACTTTCGGGCTTCCAATACCCGTAACGCCTGTCACAGATCTACAAATAACGAACGGTACAGGCTTCACGTGCTTTTCTAGGCAGGGAGGGACCTCAATGTGTCATGGACTGTCGCCCATCCAGACGACCGGACCACGGCAAGCGTTGTTTAATTTTGAAGATCGACCCTTGCTGATATTATTACAAAGCCGCTTAGCCGTATTCTTAAGGATTCTTGGAACAGATAACTGATTCAAGAAATAATCATCTTTACCAACTAATCATAGACCACTGACCTTTTAAGTCTAGAATTATTAAGTATTCTTGTCCACTTTGAGGACAAAAGCTTATAAAACCTCTTTTAAAGCGAATTTAAAACTAAACTATGAGCTAGGAACCGCCCTAATTTGATCCCTATGAATAATTAAAAAGAAAATGGCAGGCCTGTTCCAAGTTGCGGCGTAGTACAAAGAAAATTACCTGGCCGGGTTATCGAGCTTCGATTTAGACATGGAGTTCGAAAGAAGAGTGGATGAGCTTTCTATGCGCAGACAAGCCGACTCATCTTCATCATCAGCGCGGAATCACCAACCATTGTTCTGCTAGTCTTCTTTGTTCTGCAGGTCCCTTTTTTTTCGGAGGGTAGGATATCATCAAATGATTCCTCCCGCTCTGGGCAGAGCGGTATGGGAGTGTCAGATTTCTACTGACTAAAAACCACCGATTTTCCTTCTTAGCCCTTTGTGTACAAGACAGCGGTATCTCTTTCGAACAACCCGCAGCCTTTTATATGTCCCTTTTTTATGGTGGGTGGAAAATCATCAAATGACCCCTCCCGCTCTTGGGCAGAGCGAAAGGGAGTGTCAGACTTCTACTGACTAAAAACCACCCGTGTTCCTTCTTAGCCCTCCATGTCGAGGCCACGGTATCTGCGAACAACCCGCAGCCCCGACGGGCGTCGGCCCTTGCGGGCCCCTTCCATGTTGCTGACATCTCTTTGAGGCGCGCGTGGAACACGAACGCGCCGTCGACACGGCCTGTCGTCGTCATAAGACGGACGGACGACGAGCTTACCCATCACTCACCGTCCACAACGCGATATGTTTTTTCTTAGGCATAAAAGTATTCAAAGTCCAACTTTTATTACTCCACGGTCAAAAGTCCAACGATGACAGTTTTGCATTTAAAGTTATATTAACTTAGACGTTCGTGGAAGTTCTATTTTATTTAAGTCAGCATTGTCGTTGACCAGCGTTTATTGTGAAGTTTCTTCGATTTATAACGTCATAAGCATTTGCCCGCAGTCTTATTTAAAAATCGAAACCATTTATTTCAAGTAGGCCAGTTACAGGCAATTTTAAATAGACGGATAAATATAAAATAAAAAAGCTACAGTCCCAGTCACAAGACATAATAACTGTGAGTGTACTGTAGTTGCCCATTCCCTAGCGTAGATCTCTATGGAGAAGAACGAGGAAGAAACTCCATGGACACTCTTTTAAATCAAAATATTGTTACAAAACCTTGGTTATATCATTAATGTTGAGATGGTATATACGAGTATTATGTGAGAACGATGTAGCAAAATGTGTACAATAAAAGCGTCCACAGTAAAGTCAAAAATAACTATTAAAAAAACATTACCCTTTCCTTGCAGTCGGGTAAAAATAAAATAATAATTCAAACAAACCGTGGCAGCTAAGAGGTGACCAGTCACAACTGACATGCTTGTAAACGGGTGATCCGTTCACGAGCATGACGCATGGCTCAGCACCACCCAACTCAACTATTTTGAAGGGAAGCTCCAATCTGAAAACCTTATAACCATTTGCACGACCTGGGTGTCAAATCCGGACCCAGCAATCCCGTTTACGACCTCTACCTTTGGTCTTAATGGCTCGAAACTGACAGCTGATCCTGCTTAAAAAGCGGTAACGAAATAAATCTAAAATATGGAATCCTATTAATAAATTGAATCGTCGTTTACAAAAAGAGGTCAAATATACGAATGTTATGTAAAAAAATACAGGAAATTATTAGATGTAATTAAAATAATTATTACAGAGCAAAATCACTACAAAATTAATAGTTATACGTAGGTAGTAGGTAAATATATTATAACTATTATTTCTGGGTCGTAGTTTCCTAATTAAAAAGTACATGTCACATTCATTATGGCGTGCGCTTGATATTATTATTATTTATGATTTATTAGGGTTGGCTCTGAAAATGGTTTAATATAACTTAAACTTACTTTTTTTACTATAACATAACATTACATCACGCTTGTTATACCCGAGGGATAAGGCAAAAGAGTGTGTGTATCTTTTACCTTCAAATATTTCGATAACGTGACACTTTGAGGTACCATGTCATTGTCCCCTGTGGACGGTGAGTGATGGGTAAGCGCGCCGTCCGTCCATCTTATGACGACGACAGGCCGTGTCGACGGCGCGTTTCTGTTCCACGCGCGCCTCAAAGAGATGTCAGCAACATGGAAGGGGCCCGCAAGGGCCGACGCCCGTCGGGGCTGCGGGTTGTTCGCAGATACCGTGGTCTCGACATGAAGGGCTAAGAAGGAACATGGGTGGTTTTTAGTCAGTAGAAGTCTGACACTCCCTTTCGCTCTGCCCAAGAGCGGGAGGGGTCATTTGATGATTTTCCACCCACCATAAAAAAAAAGACTGAATTGAAAACTGCAAAAGCATTCGATCTAGTCGATCATATTATATTGTTATATGTTTTGTTCGTTTAGGTGTCCCCTACCCATACATACCAATTTCATCGTGAGCCGTGATTTCTAAAAAAAATCAAGATGGCGGTGGGTCGATATGCCAGCTTCCATACAAAAAAGTTTAAACCCCTTTCGATTTAACTTTACTTTACCTAATTGCCTGCCTGACCCATTTACTATTCAAAGCATTAACACAATATTTGAGTGTGCTACATTAAGTTTTACAGTAGGTATAACGGGATTTAACCCCAAAAAAAGTTTCCGAGCAATATTTTTTTGGGTTACTTAGTTTGATGACGACACGGTTGGCGCAGTGGCTGAGCGATTGGACTGCTGCGCTGCGTGTCGCGGGTTCGATTCCCGCACGGAACAAATATTTGTATGACCTACAGATAGTTGTTTCGGGTCTGGGTGTTCTGTGTATGTGAGTTTCAATGTTTGTAAACGCACCCACGATACAGGAGAAATTCCTAGTGTGGGGCAACGTTTTTTTTTAAAAAAAAAAAAAAAAAGAAAAAAAAAAAAATGTACATAATGCTTGGTTGACGGCTTCGTAAAGGGTTCGTTTACACGCTGTATAAGGTAAACAGTCATCATCATCATCATCATCATTTCACCCAAAAGACGTCCACTGCTGAATATAGGCCTCCCCCAGGTGTTACCACATTGCCCGGTCCCGTGCGTCTCGCATCCAGCGGATCCCCGCAAACTTCACCAGGTCATCGGTCCACCTAGTGGGAGGCCTTTTAACGCAACGTCTTCCGGTTCGCGGTCGCC
This sequence comes from Diarsia brunnea, assembly GCA_949774965.1. Classification (NCBI taxonomy): domain Eukaryota; kingdom Metazoa; phylum Arthropoda; class Insecta; order Lepidoptera; family Noctuidae; genus Diarsia; species Diarsia brunnea. The sequence goes on from OX459023.1 coordinate 4,683,447, forward strand.
ACTCCAGAACTTTCCAGCGGTAAACAGAAATGTAATTTAATTAATTCGTTTCCTATTAGAGCATTGACAACCCTGCAATGCAAGAACTATCGAAACTGAATATACGTCACTTCTTGTAAGAATTTTAACATTGACGACTGCCACTTGTTTTAAGGAACGGCGGTGGCCCAGTGGGGCGGCCACGACTTACGAACAGTTATTCATGGGTGCGAACTCATGCAGGCACATTACTTTGTGTAATTTATTTCAGCACTTCTGCTCTCCAAACGGTGAAGGAAAACATCGTGATGAAACCGGCATCTCTTAGAACCAAAAAATATCGTAAGGCTCGGCTCATAAGTCTTCCTGTCGGGGCTGTGGGTTATTCGAAAGAGATACCGCGGGCTCGGCACAAAGCGCTAAGAAGGAACATGGGTGGTTTTTAGTCAGTAAAAGTCTAACACTCTTTCGCTTTGCCCAGAGCGGGAGGAGCCAAAAAAAAGGCTCATAAGACTTTCACCAATCGTATCGGAATCGTATCGGACAACTAAAACAAGTCTTTGTCCAACTATGCCTTTGCCTGGACAATCTGAACGAGTCGAGTATAAATATTATATCGATACCGATATCGATTTTATACCGATTACGGGGAAATACGCTATTATTAGTGCGGGCCGTAATTAAAATGGCTTTCAGCTTTGAATTTGTCATTATCTATGCTTTGTTTTAGCTTTAATAAGTTTGATATTTTATCATTTCCTTGAAAACTCTTAGTACCTATTAAAATGCTATTTAAGTAGTTCAATTTCGTATTTACTCATGAATATGATTTTATAATGAAACTTGATCGTTACACCTTTTTGTTTTGTTTTTGGAGTGTTGGAAATCATCAAATGACTCCTCCCGCTCTGAGCGGATCGGAAGGGAGTGTCAGATTTCTACTGACTAAAAACCACCCATGTTCTGTTCTTATACTGAATACCTTCCCTCAATAAGTCTTTCGTTTAAAGTTACCTACTCTATAAGTTACAAACGTATAATAATACTAGCTGATGCCCGCGACTTCGTTCCCGGTAACTTTGATGGGTGACTAAAAAAATGTTTGGTGTGGACAACCCTTAATACTTAGGGGTATGAAAAATAGATGTTGGCCGATTCTCATAGATACCGGATAAGCACAAAAAATTTCATCAAAATCGGTCAAGCCGTTTCGGAGGAGTATGGCAACGAAAACTGTGACACGAGAATTTTATATATTAGATACCCTGTACTCCCTGTACTGTACGGCAGAACCGTCCCCACGGACGGTTCTGCCGTTTCGACCCCTTGCCCTTAATCGTTTAAGCAATTTCTGAGATATTTAACCACAATTATGTAGATCTAAGATGCTCAATATATATGAAGGAATTAAATTAAAAATATGGGTAAAGATAACCTTGGTTAGCCGTAAATAACCGAAAGGGGCGTGGCTAACGGCGAAGGGGCGTGTTTTAAGGCGATGCGTCTTAATATAATACTGATTACCCCATATTTTTTACTTGTTTTTAATATAAAATGTGGGTTTACTGTGGTTTAGGGTAAAAAGAGTCTTGATTTTAGATTTCCGGTGGTCCACGTTGTTCTAGCGCTAATTCTGATCATGAGCTGTAGCAGCTTGAAATCTGGAATACTGGCATAAGTCATTAGTTTAACACTATCACTGCCAGCAATATATCGCATAGTTCCAGTTCAGCAAGCCATGGAGTCCGCTGGCGACCCAACGATTCCGATGCAGCAGGCCAGAATGTTTTGAGCACGCCGTGGGATTCCTAAATGGAAACAGAATTTTATACTACTGGCCTGCTAATAAAGAATAAAATATGTTTAGTACTTGCCTATTGTTTGGGGGTGGCCGGTGACACCCGCGGCCTACTGTTAATGTTTCTTTAAAATAAGACTGGCCCTTTGCACTCGAAAACTTGGGACCCGCCAGCGTATCCCATGGCAGTGGGAATGAAGGCTAATTACTGGGTGTAAGGGACAACCACACAAACGGTTGCCATATATTATATTCAGTATGACATTCTGAACCCACATAGAAATCTTTAATCGGTACCTACCTAACTTTTTTTTTACAGCGGTTCCACACATTTGTGTTATTTATTTCATCACCACTGCTCTCAAAAACGGTGGAAACTGGCATGTTTTAGAATCAAATATTCGAAGACGTGAAATTTACCAATCCCACACTGGGCACGCGTGGTGGATTAAAGTCCATTGCGTCTCATGAAGAGGAGGTATATTCCCAGCAGTGGGCACATTATTGGCTGATTATGCTTTTTCCATATCATCATCTGCCTAGCCTTTTCCCAACTATGTTAGGGTCGGCTTCCAGTATAACCAGATGCAGCTGAATACCAGTATTTTACATGGAGCGACTGCCTATCTGACCTCCACAGCCCAGTTAAAACTAGGTAATACGATACTCTTTGGTAAGACTGGATATCAGAATTTCAGGTCACTACCTGTAACGACTGCCAAAGATCTATATATGGCAGCCGGGACCAATAGCTTAACGTGCTTTCCGAGGCACGGAGGAAACTCGGTATGTTGGGCGGTCACCCATCCACAGACTGACCTAGGCAAGCACAGCTTTACCTAAAGATCGACCAGAGTGGCAGTTCTTATTAAGCCACGAGCTCCTCCTTATGCTTTTTCCATATATCTAACGAAAAGCAGCCTAAATATCTCTCTAAAAATTAGAAATCTAGAATTTTAAAATGCAAATCGAATGCAACTACCGATTTAAAGTCGATAACCTCAGAGCTTTCTGTTACCATTAAAAGCGTTTTAAAAATCAGTGTAACTGTTTTAAAATAGTTCCTATTACTGTCATTTAGGGTCAAATAGACAGTCGGACAGACAGACCTATTAGTACTGCCAAAGAGTAAAAAATGCAGAATCGACTATCCTGATCTGAATTCATTCCAAACATTAATTTCCAAATTATGTTTCGGGTATGATGGAAGAAAATAACGTTGTAAAGTATCCGTTTTTGCTTCGGTGGAAGAAAATATCGCGAGTAAACCAATCTAGAATGCCTGATAGATATCTCTTGACGCATGTAACGCCAAGTCAGAGGCCCATAGGCCTCGTGGCGCATTGGTCTCTTGGTGCTTTAAACTTGCCTGCCAGCTCGCCAGATCTGAAGGGGCCGGATTTCATCTTTTGGGCATTTGGAAATACCGGGTTTACCACAGCAAACCACATACCTAACTCCAACAACCATCAAATCAAGCTAGTCTTATTAGGAGCTACTTATTACTAATGCTATTTTTAAAGAGAGTAACCATGGAGTCTGTTGTCGGTTCTTCTCCATAGGAAATGATGAACCCGCACCGTGCTCTCCTCGTTTTGAGTATATGAAGGCAACTTGATCTCGTCGGGGCTGAGGGTTGTTCGAAAGAGATACCGCGGCCTCGGCGCAAGGACTAAGAAGGAACATGGGCGATTTTTAGTTGAGTAGAGCGGTAGGGGTTATTTGAGGATTTCACACCCCCCCCCAAAAAAAGGCCTATGTGAAATAAAATATATAGGTATGTAGTTTTTTTTTTCATATTTGTTTAATAACAATTAATAGTAAAAACAAGCATAAATGTGCAGGAACTCAGGATCATTAACCCGATATCATGGTTTTCGTACCAATTTCGTCAATAAAACACTTTTAAAACTATCAGCGAAATTATTTTTATTTCTTTCCAACAAAATTACAGCGAATTCACATTATGACAGTACGTTTGCCCACCTCTATATAGAAAGACTGATATTAAGAGTTTCGCATCTGATCCACCCGAATTTATTATTCTATGGCGCTACGTTTATCAAACGCTAGACCTTTTATTTTAAACTGGCTTTAACTTGGTAGCTGGTGGTGTAGCTGATTTACAAAGAATTTTGGGACGAAAAGTGGTATTATATTTGGGGGTGTGTTAGTCCTGATATGAATTTGTTTTGTACTATAAATCTATTACCACATTCTTTTAAAAAAAAACATTACAAACACCCACAACCGAAATAACTATCTGTAGGCCATACAAATATTTGTTCCGTGCAGGGATCGCACCCGCGACACGCAGCGCAGCAGTCCAATCGCTCAGCCACTGCGCCAACCGTGCCGTCGCACCACGTTGCGGGATGGTACTGACTTTTTCAAATGATACAGTAAGACAGTAAAATTGCAACGTACCTACACCTATATTTTCACTATGTGATGTGCATCCAAATCTTATATATAAAAATGAAACCCGTTTTCCGTTGTCACGACATAGCATGAAAACGGCTTGACTGATTTGGCTGATTTTTTTTTTTAAATGTTCGTTGAAGTTCAAGGATGGTTTTTACGGCGAGAAAAATTCGAATAATGGCCGGAAAAGCCCTAAAAACAGCCCTTTTCTTTTTCCCATACAAACGTTTCCTAACTAAAACGTAAAATCAAGTACTATAAAGTTCAAGTGTTAGTGGAGAGGTTCCGGGAAGGCAAAACAATTGAGTGACGTTCAGTTGTTCAGTCAACGAATGACAACTTCAAACAGACCATACGACATTATCACAATAATCACAAATAATTACTGTTTCTTTCCCAATAGAAAAACGATTTTTCAAATGGTGTTTGCGTATAATATAAAAATTAATTGCTGTTAGTTAGTCGCCCTAAAACTAGAGAACGGCTAGACCGATTTGTCTAATTTTGGTTTTGAAACATTTGTGGCAGTCCAGGGAAGGTTTAAAAGAGGGGAGAAAGTAGTAGGTAGGTGGGCAGGGTAGTAGGTAGAGTAGTAGGTAGAGTAGTAGGTAGGGTAGTAGGTAGGTAGGGTAGTCGGTAGGTAGGGTAGTAGGTAGGTAGGGTAGTAGGTAGGTAGGGTAGGAGGTAGTAGGTAGGTAGGTAGTTGGTACACAGGCAGGTAGTAGGTAGGAAAAAGGGCATTGCAACGCATGCCGGGAACAGCTAGTGCTTCTATAAATATGAGAAACAGATGTATTCCTCTAGGGAACTATATTTTCTATCACCAAAATTTATATTTGTCATCAAGTTGTATCACCTAATAAATAGATCTATCGCCACGAAATATTTTCGTTCTCAGATAAACAAAAATTGTTCCCAGGTATGAATTATCAAATTAATGTTAATATATGTGTAAAATAAGAGATCGATAACCAATAAAATTATATTGCATTACATGAATATAAACTTCGTTTTTATAATAACAGTTTTGTTACTTAAATAATAGCTCTGTGCTCAGAATGGTAGATCTGTCACCAAATAAATCGATTATCGATCCCTGACTGCGACTCCTTTTTATCAACGTGTTTCAGGGCGGCATGGGCACCGGGCCGTAGGCCGACGAAGGAGGCCGGCGGAGGCCCGGCACTTCGGGGACAGAAGATATTAGTGTTATTTAATATGCGAGCGAAGCGAGCGCGCGTCATGGAGTACAAGATTTATTGGTGATCTCTTCAAATTAGTTTGCTTAAATACTTATTAGGACACACCTATTATAATACATACAAAAACATTTATTTGGTACTAGACCTTATATCTCAGGATTTTAGGTGATTTATTGTGGAACTGATTTTGCATTGTTTGGTGACTACATTTTGGTGACAGATCTACTATTTTGAGGACAAACCCTATTATTTAAGAAACACAAAACTAATTAAATTGGTGATAGCTTAAATGATACCCATTCCTCTATACTGTTCGCGTCAAATAACTGTGCCCCTCTGAAGTTGGCTACGAGTGGCTGCGCAGCAGTCAAAATTACGAACAAAACTGCAACTGCGCATGCGCGAGTCATGGGGGCGGGCATTATTGCATTATAAAACTATGTTTTCTTTTAAAAATATGTATTTATTTTGTTCAAATAATTTTCTACGTGACTGCACTAGCGTAATCTTTGCAAATGGCTAACTTCAGAGGGGCAAAGTTATTTGACGTGAACTATACGAAACACTGTTCTGACCGTACCCTCAGTTTTTAACTCTTTTTTTAGAACAAAATCCGCAAAATCCGCTGCTAATGCAGTGCGTCCCGCAACGTGTTAATGTAAGTCGATAATCTGAATTTCCCGGGTCAGCCCTGTAATGGTATTGGTGACTACTTTTTATCCCTGTATTCTCACGAAAACGGGAACTACGCAGGTGAAACCGCGTGACGTCCGCTAGTATTTTATAATACTTACACCACGCATACGATGGTCGCGGGCCACAGCTAGTTTTCATATAAAACGAAGTACTTACGCGTAGTTCAGCTGTACGCTGCTATGAAGTGTAGCCTTTTTTTTTTGGCGGGTGGAAAATCATCAAATAACCCCCCCACTCTTGGGCAGAGCGAAAGGGAGTGTCAGACTTCTACTGACTAAAAACCACCCGTGTTCCTTCTTAGCCCTTGCGCCGAGGCCGCGGTATCTCTTTTAGAACAAGCCGCAGCCCCGACAGAACCCGCAGCCCCGACGGGATGAAGTGTAGCCTTTAAACTTCTTCCAAACAGTAAACACTTACCACGTTACCTATAATTAAAATCTAGAGAATACTTGGGAACAATATTATATTTTCAAACTAGTTTCACAAGTTTCTTAATATCAGAGTAAATGTTATATTACTGTTTGACAGGTTTTCTAGTTAGAATATTGTCATCTAGTTCAGAATATTATTGAAATAAAATAAAGAGGATTATGTTTCAAACTAAGACTTTCATTGGATACACATCACGCGTGCTACCACCAAAGAGTAAGACAGAAGACTGCGGGTTGTTCGGCGCAAGGGCAGAGAAGGACATTGGTGGTTTTTAGTCAGTTGAAGTCTGACACTCCCTTTCGCTCTGCCCAATCTAAGAGCGGGACGGGGTTATTTGATGATTTTCCACCCGACAAAAAAAAAATAATCATAAGACAGAACTGTACCTGTACATAATAGTAGCCCCATATTTGATCTTGTTTGAGTTCCATGTAGTAGGGAGCGAGCCTATTGCCATCAACCGGGCACAAATCCAGACTCCGTGGCTACTACTGAGAAATTCCTGTTGAAAATGCCCAATTATTCAGGAAGAAAAAAGGGGAATACACATTTGTACGAAGAATTCCACCACCGTGCTTCCTCTTAATAAAAATGAAGCCAAAAAAAGTGTAAGTTTAAGAACTCAACCACCGTCAAAATAGGCATATTACTCACACTGTACTAAATCAGTCCATCTTTACCTTTACTCATTCAACAAATTCTCAGTATCCTTGCACTTTTAAATAATTTAAAACAATAACAATATCGTTTAACCGTCACTTTTGCTTTTATGTAAACCACCATTCTTTAAAACAATGCTTTAAAAAAAAACACAAAATTGAAGCGACATTCGTTTTCATTTCCTAAGAAATTTTAACAAAGATGGTTCAAATGCAAAATAGTTATTTAATACTGCTAATCCTTAAATGGGTGTCAATCATTTGTTTAACGTTTTTTTGTTAAGTAGAGCTACCTGAAACCTATTTGTATTGACATTGTATAACTTAAAATCTGTTGTAGAACTGGGACGTAGTACGAATGAAATAATAATTTATTACGCCTGCTAAAACAAAAAAGACCAAGATATACCGAGAAAACACGAGAAGTAAAACTTACTCGAAATCAACAAGTTGAAGAAAACATTTCTACTGCGAAAAATCAACAAACGACAGCAAAACCTTACTAAAAATCGGAATAAAATCAGCACCGACAAAAACAAAGACCAATCACAATAAATTACTCTCCAAAAATAATTTCGATTGTAAAATCTTCAAGAAAAGTTATGGATAAACATAAACCTGCAATAATAAAAATCCAGGAGGAAGGGAAGGGAGGAACTTCAAGTCTACTACCAAAAGTACAGAACAGCCCACTTGTAGGACCTTCAACATCTGAAGCAGATACGACTGAGCTCTTACCGTATGAAAACTTATCAGTAAAAAAAAAAAAAAAAAAGTATAAAGAAAATTATACCAAATTAATCTAAGGAAGCGGAACTTGTAGTCATAAAGTTACCAGAAGAATCGAAATTTGACGGTGATGCCTTCATTCCCCCAGTTGTCGACAAGAGCTATGTTGTCAATTCAAACATTTCAAAAATCGAAGCTTTAGACGAACACATCAAAAGTGAGCTAGCACAATGTATAACAATACACGGGACGACATTAAACAAGAAGCAGGAGAGATTTCTGAAACAGTATCGTTAATAAATTCAAACACAGATGAATTTTCAGATTAACTAAAGCGATTACTGAAAAAGTCAATGCCACAAAAAACGAAAACAACTACTCAATTATGTGATTTACAAACTAGTGAAAGTAATTTGCAAGCTTCGGATTCTTTAAGAGATTTTAACGCTCTTTTAGGTAGTGTGAATTCTTTAAAACTATATAATTCAAGCCAATTCGAGTCACCAGATTATGCTGATTTGGATAAGTTGTCAAATCTTGACGCTAGTAATCAATTTGACGAGGCACTAAAACAGCAAATAGTGAACAGTAGAGTTTTAGAAATTAAAGCAGAATCCAATCGCTCGAAAGACGCGTCGTCAACGGAACAGAGCATTGCCGCTCCGTTCCATTGACGACAACGAAAAGCCCCGCAAAGCAAACCCGCCAAAGATGGAACCCGGATGATATTATTGAATTGAAGTAAAAAAGAAAGAAATACTAGATGTTCACAATATTTTGGAGCCTTTTTACGCAATACAAGTTTCGAACACTGAAACATTGCAAAACATAGACCCATGATAACAGAAAAAAAATACTTTTAGAAATAAATAACGAAGACTAGTTCAGATATAGATCATATATATATGTATAGATATAGATCAGTTACTGTTCATCAGTACTATCGGCAGAACCCACTGCTTAAAAACAGATGCCAGCTCATCAAGCTATCGGAAACTGACGTTTTTCCCAATCAACCTCTAATATAATACTCCAGCGATTAAGTAAAAAAGAATTAAAGAAATTACGAACAGATCGTATAGAATATAGATAAATAAAGGCTATTTTCGTCATCTTCCTGGCCTTGTCCCAACAGCTATGTAGAGGTTGGCTTACAGAGGAACCGGATGCAGCTGAATATCAATACTAGGACCTTAAGCTCATATTCTCATATAATCACTAATGTTCACCAACACTGCTACTATTCAACGGTATTCAAGCGCCAAAAACCCGTGTACATAGCTCTCTAATAAGAAATGTCAGCGTAGTAGACGGATCCTACTAGAGTCAGTGTCTGCTAGGGCTGCTAGATGAACACGGATGGGTTTTTGTCAGAAAGAGTCTGACACTCCCTCCTGCTCTACCCAGAGCGGGCAGAGTCATTTAATGATTTCCCATCCAAAAACTGGCCAAGTGCTAATCGAACTTATACCTGCATGAAAAGTTCCGTACCAAAACGGCAAAAAAACACGTTTGTTGTTTCGGAGTCCCCTTTTTTTTTCATTTCACCCATGCTCCTTCTTAGCCCTTCATGTCGAGGCCGCGGTATCTCTTGCGAACAACCCGCAGCCCCAACGGGGATATCGGAGCCCCCTTAAATAATTATTTTATTCTGTTTTTTAGTATTTGTTGTTAAGCGGCAACAGAAAACATCAGCAGTGAAATTTCAACTATCATGGTTCATGAGATACGGCGTGGTGACAGACATACTGCGGAGTCTTAGTTACCTTTTAGGTACGGAACCCTTAAAAAATGTAGCTCTCAAATTAAAATAAGGATAAACAAAAACACACCTATCAATTTGACGTCCTTGCCATTCCAACAGGCAATAATCGATGAAGCAATAATCTTACATCTGAAAATCATTGTGGCAATATATTAGTTGGTCCGGGGCAAGTTGCCCGCTGCCCGGGGTTCCCCTGGTTCGGATAACACAAAAGATGATTATGATTGATCTATGTCAGTTGACAGGGATATAGCGTCGCTAATGGCTTCGGTGTAGGGAGGGGACACAGTATCGATAAGTTTGGTTTGAAATAAATATTTAATCCCAGAAAGACAAGACGTCCCTTTAGACAGAAGTGTACCTAATAGTACACCAATATTTTGTTAATTATGCTAGGTCACATGTAATAAGGGGCTAGCCTATTATCATCAAGTGGGCACAAATCCAGACTACGTTGCTGCTTCTGTGGAATTGCTGATGAATTTTGCTCGACTTGGGAAAACTAAGCAAACACAAAGTCTAAATTTGTGTGTGGTTGAGTAGCAATAGGCTCACCCCCTATTATATGGGACAGGAAACATAACTGGTGAAATGTGGATGCAATACTACTACTTTTCTGTACACTTCTGCCTTACCCTTAGGGTAATACAGGCGTGATGTTTTGTTATGTTCTGTATGCTGATGAAAATGATCCTGGTAAAATCTCAACATTTTGTTCAAGACAATGAAACACGAGGATCATTACTTCAACAGTAACTTAATTACGACATCAGATAAAATAGCATTTTGCAGACATGTTAGGTTTCTAAAGTGAAACATCTATTCCTAAGGCTTAATCTTTAAAAGGACTACAAAATCCCAAGGGGTGTAAGTTTTTGTAAGTCTGTACCCAAATCTTCGCGCAAACGCTTTTTAGAACAGCTCAAATATGGTTGTACATTTTCAATTGGCATAGTTTGTTACCGATAACACAAGCTAGAAGTTTTAAAGAATTTGATTATTTGGTTAATCTGGCGTAATCACACAGTACCGTTCTTCCGAATTCGATTGCCTATACCACTACTTTGAACACCACCTTTCGAGCCACTAAACCTGTCAGGTCTCTCAAAAATGTACAAATGTTAGCCGAGACTAACGGCTTAACGTGCTTTCTGAAGCACGGAGGAATCTCGGTATGGAACGGGTGTTCACCTATCCACGGACCAGCCCAGGCAAGCACGGCTTAACCTGAAGATTGCCCGAGTGTCTGTTAATTTATTATTTAACCACGTGGTAATAATAACAATCGTAGCTTGAACCGTGTTCCCGATACCGGTGAGCTACAATTTTTAAATTTTTAAATGTTTTTTTTTTAATTTATTATTTTAAAGAATAATTATTTAAAAATGTAACAAGTTTTTTATAAAATACATAAAGAATAATGATCTTTAAAATAATGTCGTAATTATCGAATTCTCGTTTCTATCGGTAAAAATACAGCACATCCCTACGCCACTTTTTACGCGAACAAAGAAAAAAATTGGGCAATCTCTTTAACTACGCAATGACATTTCAATATTTTTGTTATTGTTACGCGCTTACGTGTATCTTTTCAGAAACTTTCTTTTCTAATCTTTTTCTTTCGTACAAAGTACTTAAGTATTTTTTTAAGAAAAAGATCTGTTGTTTTAGGAGAAAGGGTGTTTTTTAATGGTTTTATGAGTGAGTGCTTAATAGATCCGTTTTTTTTATGGTTTAACGGGTTACGGTGTGTAAGGGTTATGCAAGTTACAACGGGAGAAAGAATTGTAAAATTACACCGTCTTTTTTTAAGTTGTTTATCAAAGAGAATTTTTTACTTTTAATAAAAATAAAATGTGTTTATTTCAGACTCATTATCCATATTTTGTTAGTAACAAATTATCTTAAGACTAAGTTAGTGGCAATTTCTGTATTAATAAAGATAAATGATGAATACTAATTAATAAAATTAAAATAACATGATTAAGAATAAATTGAAATGGACAAGATTAAATGCAAATAAATAATAAATTGAATTTATAAAACTTTTGTCTTTCTATTGTGTAAGTATCCTTGTTTTTAGTGGACAGTTTTTTGGACTTCCTCGTTTCTGAATACCATTACATAGAGCGACTGCCTATCGGACCTCCACAATCCAGTTAGTACTGGGTATAATTGGTATGATTACCTCTTGGTAACACTGGTTGTCAGACTTTCTCACTGACTGACTACCTAATGTTATTATGGCGACTTTTTTTTTTTTTATGGCGTGTGGAAAATCAACGAATAACCCCTCCCGCTCCAGGGCAGAGCGAAAGGGAGTGTCAGACTTCTACTGACCATCCATGTTTCTTCTTTGCCTTTTATGTCGAGGCCGCGGTATCTCTTGCGATCAACCCGCAGCCCTGACGGGGCCACTGTAACTCCTGAAAGCCAGAATCAACAGTGGCGACCACCAGAAAAGCTCCGAGGCAATGAAGCTCGACGAAGTCCATTATGATGACTGTCAAAGATCTACAATTAATGACAGCTGGGTATAACGGCTTCGTACTTTCCGTGACACAAAGGACACTTGGTATGTAATCCGTGGTTACGCAACCGAATCTTAACTAAAAATCGATCCAAGGGGCTGTAATTATTTTTTTGTACACTTTCTTAAAAACTAGCTTTTATTGCAATACGATTTGGTTCGAAATGAAACATATTTTACACGCGTGCGGTAATCTTATTTTTCCGCAACCAAGGACGGGAAAGAAAATTACCACAGATAACTATACCTTATAATATGTCCAAATCGATTAAAACATAGGAAATAAAAAAAAAAATTACCACCGACTATAGAGTCGGCAGTGTTTTTTTTTTTAATTTCATCATTTTCATTTGCATTTTTACTACATAAATATTTGTTAAATATTAAATTGTGTTTGTAAAAAGAATACCATAAATAAACATGATTATTTTAAACAATTATTTACTTTTATGAACAAGTAAATATTTATTTATGTTCTTAATTAAAAAATATTTTAATTTTGTATTTTTCCTTTATGGCTGTTTAGGTACCTTTGCTTCTTCTTCAATCTGGCGAAATCAAACCGCGGAAAAAAAGCAAATGAAATCATAGTCTCCTAAAAATTGATGACAAAAATACTTATGTATCGTTATTGGTAGTTAATTTCTTCAAAAGTGTATTGAAAAACGTGGTAATTTGTTGCTGCATTTCTCGACCCCATGAACACCCTCGCCCTACGGCTCGGGTGTTTAATTCGCCTCGAATGCAATAACAAACTCTCCGCACTTGTATCAAAATGTACTAATCCACGAGCTCCTTCAATTAATCTACTGTACCAATCTACTAGATAAAAGTTTATCCACCCCATATCGGTATTAAAATAAACACAAGGGTTAAATAAAAACTTAATACCTTGTAAAACATGACATTTTGACATAATATTTGCTTGATGATATAACCGGTCAGCAACCCTTTCTTTCAAAATTGTACCTTAAGCCCTACTTTACAAGATTTAGAAAGAGAATGTCAGATAAATTTTGTACGCATTTTACAGGAGCACTACAAAACTGTGCTTTATTTTGACTAGTAATAAGTTTGAAATCAGTTTGCAGGAGAGTTTTATATAGATTGATAAAACTCATAATCCTGATGTATGATTATTGGTTTGTGATTGATAACGTCATGATTAAAAGGTAGGGTTGGTTTGTAAGGAACATATTATTGGTAATTTTGGTAGCTATAGGGCTAAGAATAAACAAAATATATAGCAATGGTGGCGGCCCCGACTTACGAACAGTGAGTATAATGGGTTCGAACCCAGGCAGGCGCATTACTTTGTGTAATTTATTTCATTACTACTGCTCTCAAAACGGTGAAAGAAAACATCGTGAGGAATCCGGCATGTCCTAGAACCAATAAATTCGAAGACATGTGACATCTACAAACCCGCACTGGGCCCGCGTGGTGGATTATAGCCCATCCCTCTCCTAGACAGGAGGCCTGAGTCCCAGCAGTGGAAACATTATAGGCTGATGATGACGAGTCAGTTTCAGTAGTTGTTACGAACATCTGTACGTCGAAAGCACTTATCATTCTCTTGCTATTATCACAATTTATTTGTGATCAGCGCAGAGAAGAAGATATGCATCTTCTTCTTCCATACTTCTCTATTGCTTGTCATCTTATGAAACACCTTCTTTTCTTTTTGAAACATCATATTTACACGGTCCATTCATCGTTTCTTTAGTATTTCTCTATTGTTGTACCCATTTATTAAAAAAAAAATGCTTACTACTTTTTTCTCCTTCCTCCATCACATGCCCATACCACGATATCGATTACCACACAACTTTTCAGCCACCAGCACCACTTTCAGACATCTGCATATACCTTGAAAGCACTGAAAATTACAGATGAGTAAATTCTTTAATTGCATTAGAAGCAATTCAAAACGGGCGACGACGAAAAACACGTTCATCCGTAGGTCCCATCTGCCATTTACATCTTTGGGAGTCGTTCCAGGTGGTCAGTGGCCCAAAAGTCTTACAACCAGCCTTACCAAGCGGTATCGTGTCCTTAATGACGACGACAGGCCGTGTCGACGGCGCGTTCGTGTTCCACGCGCGCCTCAAAGAGATGTCAGCAACATGGAAGGGGCCCGCAAGGGCCGACGCCCGTCGGTGCTGCGGGTTGTGCGCAAGAGATACCGCGGCCTCGACATGCAGGGCTAAGAAGGAACATGGGTGGTTTTTAGTCATTAGAAGTCTGACACTCCCTTTCGCTCTGCCCAAGAGCGGGGTAAAAAAAAGGGGTATCGTGTTACACAGATCACCTGGCTTGAGGAGAACAGATAGGCAGTCGCTCCATGTTAAATACTGGTATACAAAATGCATCCGGTTAGACTTAAAGCCGACCCCAACATAGTTGGGAAAAGCTTAGGCAGATGATGAGATGCATCTAGGTAAACTGCAAGTCGACCTCAATATAACTGGAAAAGGCTAGGCAGATGACCACTGGAACTAATTTTAAAACGTGTTCATCATAACTACAATCTTTTCACACAATAAAATTAACTATTTGTGAAGATTGCTCTCCGTCACTTAAACAAATGCCAATTTATTAAAAAAAAATTAAATAAATTTGCCGCCATAAGCAAAGACGTACGTAATTTCAGTTCAATTCTTTAAATCACAAATTGCTTTTGAAAACACGCTAGTTTCAACCTTAGCAGACACACTACAAAGTTTACGTTACAATACCGAATGACTGAACAGTCTTCTGCCACTCACGTTCCATTCTCAACCTTATTCCTCAAACTTAAGGGTAAAATCTGTGTTTATCTGTGCTTGTTCGTAAATGACGACATGCGCGGGAACATTAGTTTAGTAGTATTTGAGCACTTTTGAGCACAAAATATTACCTACAAACACACAAAATGTCTTGAGTCATGTGACATTATTTAACGAAGATTCTCGGTCAATGATAAAGTAGGAACATTAATTTTATTTCTACAAATTTCTGCGTCGTTTCATAATTATGCTTTATAATAATTTATGTAATAGTTTTTCTAATTTATTGTACGAATAGCTTATGTGGCCCAGTGGGAATCATCAAATAAGCCCCTTCGCACATGGCGTCGTATCGTAAGCGTATCGTAGAACGCGCGTACGAATGAACACCTCATACGATACGCTGCAACACCGCCTCGTGTGCGGACTTGTTTGAACATGTTCCTGCTCGTATTGCTCTCGTACTACGCGCGCGTTCTACGATACGCTTACGATACGACGCCGTGTGCGAAGGGGCTAACTCCTCCAGCTCTGGGCGGAGCTGGGAGAGTGTCAGACTTCTACTGACTAAAAACCACCCATGTTCCTTCGTAGCCCTTTGTGTTCGGGACCGCGGTAACTCTTTCGAACAAACCACAGCCCCGACAGGCGTAGGCCCTTGCGGGCTCCTGCAATGTTGCTGACATTATCTTTGAGATGCGCGTGGAACACGAACGCGCCGTCGACACGGCATATCGTCGTCATAAAACGGATGTACTTGTGTAATTATAGGGTGTAAAAGTACCCTTAACGCAAACTAAGGGCATTTGTTCTCCCCACCACTGTGATAATTTTTTTGTTCTAGACCATACCTGGGAACCCCCTAGTTACGGAGATATTGGGGGTCAAAGTTCCAAATTTTTTTACAGCTGTTTTTGTAAAGACTAGTTTTTCAGGTTATAATTTTACTTAAATTACCTCTATGACCCGTTCACTATTCAAAGCATCCAATAGCATAATGTTTTAAGAGTGCTACATTGAGTTTTACCGTAAAATGTGATTTTTGACCCCAAAAAAAAAACGTAGTCCCAGCAAAAATTTTTGCGTAGGGGTACTTAGTTTGATGTACAGAATGCTTGGTTAACGGGTGTGTGATGGGTTCATTTACACCCTGTATTTCATCATCACTGCTCTCAAAAAGGGTAAAGGGAAATTCGGAGGCAAAATTATGTGAAATCTACCAACCTGCACTGGACTCGCGTGGTGGACCACTATGATTGACCACTCTCTCTCATAGAAAGTAGATCTGTTTTCCAGCAGTATGAACAATATAGGTTGATTATGCATTGTCAAATACCAAGGTGTAAAATATTATGCTCTTTACATTTTTCGAATCATGATCTTAATTTATGTGAAGATTTAAACGCAAAAACGACTGATCACATTTGGATGAAATTAGGCTTCTATCTGCAAACATAACCTGGCAAAGTGGGGTACTGTTATTGGTTGCTCTGACACCGAGTGAGAAAGTGGCGCTTTGTGTGCCCCAACTACTAGAGTGTCCCAGATGCACCCTTGACGACCTGAACAGCGCCTCTGCCGCTGCAATAAACGTGGCTACCTACTGGACCCAAACCGTATAATATAGAAATAGAATCGACACGAAAAGAAGCAGAAAAAGGCATCAATATAAAATCAAATCAAAATCAAAAGTCATTTATTCAAACTAGGCTGATAATCAGCACTTTTCGAACGTCAAAATTTACTTTATGTATTAATTACAAGCAACAGTCCCCCAAAACGCCCACCCTTCGACAATTCCTAGTGTTTTAGCTGGAAAGAAGAAGTGGCGGAACAAACTCCCCAGCATCACATCTGGTACATAGGTTATATATAGGTTATTACCTGAATCAACACAGGATACTTTTTCATCCCGTGGAACAACTAGTCTTAAGTGCAAACAAAACGTAGTAAAAATTAAAGTAGGTCTTCTTGTCGTTTACCTATGTTGGGGTCTGCTTTCAGTCTTACAGGATTCAGCTGAATACCAGAGCGACTACCTATCTGACCTCCACAACCCAGTTAGTTCGGTCTGGCCAACCATATAAGGGCACACGCTAGGAAATAGCTCATTAAGGTCGCCGTTACCAAAATCGGTAAGGAGGACTATACAAGATGATTTTTTAGTCACCGTCCGAATTTATTTTAGGCATTAGGTATCATTTACTAACACCATTTTTGAAAAAAAATCGATACATAAAATTCTCATATTAAATCATTTTCTCGAAAGAATTATCCGCTCTCCGTGAAACGTAAAACTTTGTGATGTGATATATCAATATTTTTGTATTGAGTGATACTAAAAGAAGAAACACGTGTTTAAACAATGATTTTCACCGAAGATAAATATATAATTATAAAAATTTGGACGGTGACTAAAAAATAATCTTTTATAATATTCAAATTCAAATTCAAATATTTTAATTCAGAATTACATCCATATTTTGTTAATAACAATAAAATAACTTAGGCTAATGTTAGTATTTATTCAATTTAATTTACAATAATAACTGCACCACACGTTTATTTGGATAAGTGTGTCTGAACACTTATCCAAATATATAAATATATACAGGGTAAAAATAAACTACTGTACTACAGTTAGTATTGAGTAAATTGTCTATAACGAAAATGACGAATCATCATCATCATCATTAACCTACAATGTTCCCACTGCAGGGACTCAGGCCTCCTGTCTAGGAGAGGGATGGGCTATAATCCACCACGCGGGCCCAGTGCCGATTAGTAGTTGTCACATGTCTTCGAATTTTTTGGTTTTAAGACATTTCACGTTTTCTCACGATGTTTTCCTTCACCGTTCTGAGAGCTGTGGTGATGAAATAAATTACACAAAGTAATGCGCCTGCCTTGATTCGAACCCACGATTTACTGTTCGTAAGTCAGGTCGCCAATGATGACGAAATATTTCGGCAAAGCGTTAAAGGGTAATACCGTCAATGTAACAGTTACCTTCATCTTTTACCGCTTAACAAAATAAGGGTTACATTTATTTACTGTTTATTACTCATCAACAATAATTGTTAGTATAAGAAATTTTTATTTATCTATTGTTTCTTTCTCAGCTTTCTTCTAACGGTTTGTAATAAACGAATAAAATAATAAAACAATTGTTTGTCGGGCTGTTAACGGGTGTCTCTACCCTTTCTAAAAGGGTTTCCTTGTCATAAAATTATCGGTAAACAGAAAGACTGTTGTGTCCTTTTAAATATTGCAGTTTTATAATTACCGGTTTTGTCTGTATTTTAATAGTTCCGGAAACTAAACGTGGAGAAAGTTTGTTTCTACATCAGTGACACGCGATATTCTTATGTTTTTAAATGTTTTTGGAATAGGGCAGATCTGAAATACCTTTTTTTGTGATCAGTGAACTAAGGCTGTTTGTTTTCCTGTCGGGGCTGCGGGTTGTTTGCAAGAGATACCGCGGCCTCGACATGAAGGGCTAAGAAGGAACATGGGTGGTTTTTAGTTAGTAGAAGTCTGACACTCCCTTTCGCTCTGCCCAAGAGCGGGAGGGGTTATTTGATGATTTTCCACCCGCCAAAAAAAAAGGCTGTTTGTTTTCTGCATTAGCACAGTATCAAGTTTACAAAACGAAGAGGAGCTCGTGGGTAAATAGTAACAACCGCTCTGATCAACCTTTAGATTAAGGCCGCCCTTGTCTTGGTTGGTCTGTGGATAGTTAACCACCCGTGTAAAGGTCCCATGAAATCGTACTACCGAGATAATAATAATATTCTTTGTGATAATCCAGGTTATTAACTATCAGTGTACCAAATTTCATAAAATAGGGAAGTATATGAACGAAACATCCGCATTTGCTGTCTTGGCTTACGATCTTTTTTTCACGAGTGACCACTGAAAACCAGCGCTGTGCTGTGGCCTCCCTAGTAATAATAGAACAAACTACATACGCTTCTCTCCTCGCCTGTACTTTCAGACACACTGCTAGACACTAGATTAAGCATTCAGATCCTAAACCTGATAATTATAGAACACACAGTCAGACTAGAATATCTAACTGACTTCGGCTGTACCTGACTACGGCGGGAAAGTTCCACATGCTGCAGTGTTATTCTGATCGAGTGTGTAGTTCTTCGGTTCAATAAAGTTTTAATGGAATAAGGAGGTTTTTAATTTTGTTTGTTTTTAGTATTGTCACTCATGTGTTTGTATGTCTGTCTGTTATAGAGTATTTCCTAGTAGGTAGGTATTTGTTGAGAAGTCTGTGGGTCTTAAAATTTTATTTAAAGTCCATTTCACGAAAGAAGTCCCGCGGACAATTGTGGAACTAAATTTAACAGATCGGCCATGTTGTCGTTTGTCGATGTTATCAAGGTGCGTTTGTTGTGGTAGATATTTTGTGAGTTTATTATTGGATTAGTGCGTTATAAGGTTTATTTACGATGCCAAAAGTTGTGAAACAACATTATGTCGCGCGACATACAGCGCTGCGTCTGCGGGACTTCTTTCGTGAAATGGACTTTATAGTAAATGTCTGAAAATTGAGCCTCCAAAATAACATCTGCACTTGGAACAAAGAAATTACAAACGTTTATTTAAAAAATTTCTCTCATCATCTGCCTTTATGTTGGGATATTAGATTTTATTAGACTGCAAATAGTTGTGATCAGTGGTGGCCCAGTGGTGGCGGCCCCGACTTACGAACAGTAAGTCGTGGATTCGAATCCAGGCAGGCACATTACTTTGTGTAATTTGTTTCATCACCACTGCTCTCAAAAACGGTGAAGGAAAACATCGTGAGGAAACCGGCATGTCTTAGAACCAAAAATTCGAAGACTTGTGAATCTACCAATCTGCACTGGGCCCGCGTGGTAGATTATAGCCCATTCCCTCTCGAAGAGAGGAGGCCTGTGTCCCAGCAGTGGGAACATTAATAGCCTGATGATGATGATGGAATAGTTGTAGTCTAATGAAATACTGTTGAATACCAGTATTTTCGCTAGATAGGGGGGAGCGTTCAAGTATTACGTAACGCAATTTTTAGAAATTTTTCACCACCCCCCCCCGCCCCTTGTAACGCGCCGTAACATTTTTGTTTAACCCCCTCCAACCTATTAAAAAGTTACGTAACTACCAAGTGACTATTATTTTTTATCTTTGCTGGTTTTTTTCTTGTATTCTACCCTGTCAACAGTTACGCTATAATATACTCCTTTTTATTTAATTATCATTCCTCACACAATACATCCTTTGTTTCCTTGGTATTCCTCGCCTCTTCATCATCATCTGCCTAGCCTTTTCCCAACTATGATGGGGTCGGCTTCCAGTCTAACCGGGTGCAGCTGAGTACCAGTATTTTACATGGAGCGACTGCCTATCTGACCTCCACAACCCAGTTAATACTAGGTAATACGATACTCTTTGGTGAGACTGGATGTCAGAATTTCAGGTCACTGACTACCTGTAACGACTGCCAAAGCTCTATAAATGGCAGCCGGGACCAACAGTTTAACGTGCTTTCCGAGGCACGGAGGAAACTCGGTATGTCGGGCATCACCCATCCACAGACCGACCTAGGCAAGCACAGCTTTACCTAAAGATCAACCCGAGTGGCAGTTCTTATTAAGCACGCCTCTTCATCAATCAACATTAATTTATTTTCACCACTTTTTTAGTCACATGCGATTTGACCCCCTCATTACATGGGTATAAGGTAATTTTTACTTCTAACTTCTTAAAACAATCTCATGTACTTAGCTAAAGTTTTAAAAGTATCTACTTAAAATACAAAAAATGAAAAAAGAAACAACTTTACACTTTTCTATAACCTAAAAACATTATCCTTTGCTCGGCGTCATTTTTCATTACCCCATTATTTCTTCTTAAAATATTTTTGTTAAGAAATAAAAAGCCCTTTGTCCTCTGGGACGCAAGGACTGGAGCTATGTTTTAGCGGAATACTTGACACGTTGGGCAAACACGTAATATTGCCGCGCTAAGTATCGCGGGTTGAGTG
The DNA here is from genome assembly GCA_949774965.1 of Diarsia brunnea. NCBI lineage: Eukaryota > Metazoa > Arthropoda > Insecta > Lepidoptera > Noctuidae > Diarsia > Diarsia brunnea. Next base: position 4,704,466 of record OX459023.1, read on the forward strand.
TTAAGGTAGGTGTCTGTTATGGCGTAATATCCATTATGAAAACTTGTTCTTTGGGATCGTTTTGGAAGTCTCAAGAGATCGAGCGGTATTCTGTTTTTATTTCTGCTGCATATTACGCGATACGTGACTTAGGCGTTAAATTAAGCGGGATCGTTGTCAGAAATGTCTTAGAAACTGTCGTTAAGTCTAGCTTGGGTACCTTTTATTTACAGAATTTATTTAAGAATCTAGTTCATAGAGTGCTTGCTCAGTCATTTCATCCCTTTAAATTCTAAAACCGCTACGCCAAACGGCTACGGCTGTCGCCCCTCAAACTCCTTATCTAAGTATCTTTTACTATTCGGACTCGCTAATTGTTACAATACAAAATGACAACGATACAATAACAGCATTTAAAAAAAGAAACAAAGAAAAATCATAGATTTGGGTATAAGATAACGCAACGCATAGCAATTCCAACTTCAAACCAATTTGCATTTGAGATTTTAGTGGCTGTAGCCCGGAGACCTTACACTGCAGTGCCCCACGACCCTAAGACGCGGAGACCATAAATAAAGCAAACAAACAAACACAAGATAATAAGTTACTAATGTATTGTGGAACTTTAAACTTGCACTTTATGATGATCACGTTCAACGTTCTGACGGTAGATGGCGCTGGCTGTACCTACTGTGATGTAGAACCTTAAAGTTGTACTTATTGCTTACTAGCTGATGCCCGCGGCTTTGCTCGCGTGGATGTTGGTTAAATTATGTATGAAAATCTTTCTCGAGTCTCTATCCATTGGTAAAAACAGCATGAAAATTGATGCAGTAATTTTTGAGTTTATAGCGAACCAGGACAGACGGACGCAGCGGAGGAATTTGTTTTATGATACCTATGTAGTGATGATTTGGATAACTTCAATAACTTAATTATGGGCGAAGACAGACTAAAGAACAGCAGACTCCAAAACAATTTGTTCAACCTGAGAATTAATCCCGAGAACCCATTCAGCAGCCTAAAAAAGCCTTATAAAATATTTGAACACCCATGACAATATGTCGTGTTGACCAACACAAAAATCGGTAGTTCCCAATATCGTCTGAGCCAAACAGCTTGACACATTACAAGATAGGGGCTATCGTTCAGACAAGTTATAATGTTTACCTACGTAACAGATATAGGGAGCTTATCGGCTGCCTAAGTATACATGTTCGACATGACATAGGTAAACACGTACTTCAACAGAACATCTTCTTAGCATGTCTATGATTATCTAAATTATTTATTTTATACTAAAGAAACCGTTCCCAGGACTTTCTCCAGTATTGAAACTAACATACACAAAGCAAAACTGCTCTCAAAACGGTGATGGAGAACATCGTGAGGAAACCGGTATGTCCTCGAACCAAAACTCGTGAGATCTACTTACCAACCCGCACTGGGCCCGCGTGGTGGATTATAGCCCATCCCTCTCCTAGAGAGGAGGCCCGATTCCCTGCAGTGGGAACATTATAGGCTGATGATGATGATGATTTAATTTATTATAAAAAACCTTGCTTGGACTTTCTCCTGTATCGTTGGTACGTTTACAAACATTTAAAATCACATACACAAAGCAAACACCCAGACCCTCAAATCTCATTTAAAGGCCATACATATATTTGTTCCGTGCGGGGATAAAACCCGCGACTCACAGTGCAGGAGTCAATCGCTCAGCCACTGTGCCTATCGGCAATATTGAGTCAGCCGAAAATTTGGCGACGAGTTGGCTATTTCAGTAAGATCTTGATAAATGCTTCTGATGTTAACAGATGCTCTTGTGATGTGCAAACAACCATCGTTCGTCGTCGTCCTTGTTTACCCCGTGGGGGTCTATAGGGTGTAAAAGTACCCTTAACGCAAACGAAAGGCACTTGTCCTCCCCACCACTGCGATATTTTTTTTTGTTCTAGACTATACCTGGGAACCTCCTAGTTACGGAGATATAGGGGGTCAAAGTTCCAAATTTTTCACAGCTGTTTTTTCAGGTTTTAACTTTACTTAAATTACCTCCATGACGCGTTAACTATTCAAAGCATCCACTAGCACAATGTTTTAACAGTGCTACATTGAGTTTTACCGTAAAATGTGATTTTTGACCGCAAAAAAAAAAAGTCGTTTCCCAGCAAAAAATTTTGCGTAGGGGTACTTAGTTTGATGTACAGAATGCTTGGTTGACGGCTGTGTGATGGGTTGATTTACACCCTGTATAAGACCCAGTCTTCCCTTGCCACGGTTCATGCCCATCAAGTTGAGTCAAGACAGCACAATGATCTTATATCTTTCTTACGGTTTTGCCTTTTTTTGGAGTGTGGGAAATTATCAAATGACTTCTCCCGCTCTGGGTGGATCGGAAGGTAGCATCAGACTTCTACTGACTAAAATCCACCCATTTTCCGCCTTATCCCTTTGTGGCCGTGTCTCTTTCAAACAACCCGCAGCCCCGACAGGTATCGGTCCTGCTTGTCCACTGCTTGGCCTTTTTTTTTTTGGCGGGCGGAAAATCATCAAATAACCCCTCCCGCTCTTGGGCAGAGCGAAAGGGAGTGTCAGACTTCTACTGACTAAAAACCACCCATGTTCCTTCTTAGCCCTTCATGTCGAGGCCGCGGTATCTCTTGCGAACAACCCGCAGCCCCGACGGGGATATGGTACACCTTAATCAATCAATCAATATGATGTTACAATTTTTTATACAAATGTTTCTCCATGTTTTGCCATTTGGCGTACAAATATACATTTGAATAAGGCTTTTGCCAATTAAATAAATTATTCTATTGGTACTAGAACAAGGTAAACATGTAATTACAATAACTTACTGTCAAATATCTACTAGTGACAGCCGGGACCTACTGATTTTGCTTTCCGAGGCACGGAGGAAACGCGGTATGTTATAGGTGGACGGGTGTCCACCATCCATGGACCAATGTAGGCAAGTACGGCTTAACCTAAAGATCGACCCAAACATTTATCCAAGAGCTCCTAAACACACACATAACATAAATATCACGCCTGTAATCCCCGAAGGGTTAGGCAGAGGTGTACCTAATAGTACACCCACATTTCGCCAGTTATGTTTAAGTCCCATGTAATAGGGGGCGAGCCTATTGCCATTAACCGGGCACAAATCCAGACTCCGTAGCTGTAACTGATAAATTCCTGATGGAAAAAGCCAATAACACTTTGCCCGACCCGGGAATCGAACCCAGGACCTCTTGCTCAGTAGTCGCGCTTGCGACCACTAGACCAACGAGGCAGCTCCTAATAAAATAATGAATATTCACCAAAAAATTACCACTTTTGTTTGGCGGACTCACAATCCGGTCTTTAGCCGATCCTATTTGGTACGGCTGGTTAAATGGCTAGTATATTCGTTAATAGGATTTGTCAAACGTACGTATAATACGCATTAGGTGACGCTGAAGAACTGGGGCGGAATGTTGTGGGGGCCACGGTGCATGATGAAGCGGGATAGTTCTGTTTTGGGAGCCCGGAAAAAATCATCTTAGAGGAGCTCGTGGCTAAATATTACCAGCCACTCGGATCGATCTTTAGGTTAAGCCGTGCTTGCCTAGGTTGGGCCGTAGATGGGTGACAACCCATTACATACCGAGTTTCAGATGATGATAGAAAAAAAAATACTTGTCTGTATTACAAAACAAGACAAGCGACCAGTTGGCCTTGGAACGAAACAACTGCAAGTCATGAGGGAGAGAGACCTTTGCCCAGCTGTGGGATTCGAGAGACATCGGGTACCTTTCATACCGAAAAAAATTACTGTTCCCGAGGAAAGCAGCAGTTAAATTCTTATGATAATAGATGGCGTCACATGTCTTTCTATTATCGAGATTGAATTATATTATTACTAGCTGATGCCCGCGGCTAAGCCCAGGTGGATTATATACTAAAACTTTCCTCGAGAACCACTCTATTCATTGGTGAAAACAGCATGAAAATCAGTGCAGGAATTTTTGAGTTTATCGCGAACAGACAGATAGACGCGGCGGTGGACTTGAGTGATAGAAACTTTAGTAGTATATTTATAATAATTTCACACGGACGAAATTTACGGGTATCAGCAATTAATTAACTTCAAATTATTAAACAAAGAATGACAAAAGATAAAAAAGGATACCTACATTTATATACTATCTATTAATTTATTAGTCTATACTAATATTATAGAGAGCAAAGATTTCTATTTTTGTATGTAAATAATAATAACTACTGGACCGATTCGAAAAATTCTTTCACCATTGGGATGCTACAATATCCCTGGGCCACATAGGCTACTTTTTATCCCTGTATTTCCATGGGAACGGGAACTACGTGGGTTAAACCGCGTGACGTCCGGTAGTAAGTCTTGTATAGCCATTGACTATGATAAACTCTTCGATTCATTGACTTTTTTTTTATTAATAAGTTAAAAATATATGAGTCCATTTAATAATGGGATTATCCCTTCTACTTCTTAACGCTAGTACCCCCTACACCCACCAAAAACCGTATCGTCTCTAATTAAGCAGGATTTGTAGCATAATGCTAATGAGTATCTCTGACGGGAACCGAACCTTAGCCTCTTTGACGCAATACTTCAGAATTATAGTAGGATCATTAGGGCTTCATGACGTTATTCGTCACGCCCCCACTAACTCATCATCATCATTCTCTTGCCCTTATCCCAATTCATTTGGGGTCGGCGCAGCATGTTTTCTTCTTCCATACTTCTCTGTTTCTTGTCATCTCATGAGACACCTCCTTTCTTACCATATCATTCTTAACACAGTCCATTCATCGTTTCTTTGGTCTTCCATTCATATTCAAAACCTTCCTTACGACATTTTCCTCATTCCTCCGCATCACATGTCCATACCACGACAACCGATTTCCACACAACTTTTCAGTCACCGGCGCCACTTTCAGACTGCCTCATATGCACTAATTGTAACAAGTGGCGTTCTGTGGTTTCTGCCTACCCTCTTCTTCTGATAGCTTAGTTTGCAGGCTACATACATAATATCGGTAACTCTAGTTCTTCATTTTAATTTTTTTTTTGGTGTGTGGAAAATCATCAAATAACCCCTCCCGCTCTTTGGCAGAGCGAAAGGGAGTGTCAGACTTCTACTGACTAAAAACCACCCATGTTCCTTCTTAGCCCTTCAAGTCGAGGCCACGGTATCTCTTGCGAACAACCCGCAGCCCCGACGGGGTGCAAGAGGTCCTGGTTTCGATTACCAGGTCGGGCAAAGTATTATCGGGTTTTTTCCATCAGGAATTTCTCTGTAGCATTCACTGAGTCTCGATTTATGCCCAATTGACGGCAATAGATATACAACTTAAAGCGAACTGGCGAAATGTGTGTGTACAGTCGAACAAGCTAATAAGTAGTATACAGGCCGAAATCTTAATAATTTTCATCATCATCATCAGCCTATAATGTCCCCACTGCAGGGACTCAGGCCTCCTCTCTAGGAGAGGGGATGGACTATACTACCACGCGGGCCCAGTGCGAGTTAGTAGATGTCCCATGTCTTTGAATTTTTGGTTCTAAGACATGCCGGTTTCCTCACGATGTTTTCCTTCACCGTTTTGAGAGCAGCGGTGATGAAATAAAATTACACAAAGTAATTCGCCTGCCCGGGTTCTGCCACCACACATTACTAGGTTTTTTGATCAGGAAATTCTCAGTAGCATCTGCGAAGTCTAGATTCATGCCCGGTTGATGGCAATAGAAATACAGCAAAAACTATAAGTGGCGAAATGTGTGTGTAGGTACTATTAAAGGCAACTCTATAACCCTGCGATTTATACCCGTATTTTATGTTATGTTGCCTTTTCAGGCCTTTTAATCAAGATTTAAGAATGATTACTTTATTTTAAGCTGTAGCAATTGCCTTTTTCCCGAATCGACTTTTAATTTACAGCCTCAAGACCAAACTACCTGATTGCGTCCTGTAAAATGTCTATTCTAGAAAACCTATTAACTCTGTCTAGCACCATTACGGCAAAGTCGTAATTGTCCATTACACAGTTTGTTAATGACATATTAAGTTCTTGACACTTAAAGGTAATTTTAGACAGTGATGTTATAATGACATCAAATACTTGCAATGGCGTCTCCATAAAATTGCTAACTATTATTATGCTACTTAGATCGGAGTTACTTCATTAGTACAAAAATGCACACACCAGATGAGATCAGTTCATCAAACTACTAAAATCTTTCAATTTTTTTTAATAGTTCATCATCATCATCTTCCTGCCGTTGTCTTACTAACCGACTTCAAAAAGAGGAGGTTCTTAAATCGTCGGAATCTTTTCTTTTGTATGTCCCCCGATTAACTCGAAGGCCGATTAAAACTCGGCTGAACCGATTTGGACTTTTTTTTTTGAAAGGGTATTTTTTCCAGGTGGTCCCATGATTATCAAGTCAGAATCTGATGATAAGATCCTGGATAAATCGAGGGAACTCATAAAATGTTATAGGAACACTTGAAGTGATTTGGGTAGTTTTTGGAAGAGTACTATCTCGGAGTGGAACCATTTCAATTTGGTGAAGATATGATGAAGAACTTCGGAGATAGGCAAAGGAACTTTTCAATAAATGACAGCAAATGGACTGGGATTGCTAAAATCTATGATTTTGTCTATTGTTTACACCAGTTCATAACACAACATCACGCCGGTCCTCTGTGAAGGGGAGCACACGTGAACCACTATCATCGTGCCTAGCCTTTTCCCAACTATGTTGGGGTCGGCTTCCAGTCTAACCGGATGCAGCTGAGTACCAGTATATTACATGGAGCGACTGCCTATCTGACCTCCACAACCCAGTTAATACTAGGTAATACGATACTTTTTGGTAAGACTGGATGTCAGAATTTCAGGTCACTGGCTACCTGTAACGACTGCCAAAGATCTATATTATGGCAGCTGGGACCAACAGCTTAACGTGCTTTCCGAGGCACGGAGGAAACTTGGTATGTCGGGCGGTCCCCCATCCACAGACCGACCTAGGCAAGCACAGCTTTACCTAAAGATCGACCCGAGTGGCAGTTCTTATTAAGCCACGAGCTCCTCTAAAAAGTGAAAAATAAAAACTTACTAACAAAAAATAAACTTTAGAAGAAAAGTAGGTATGCTTCTAAAGTCGGTGACTTTTGTTTGTTTGGTATCGTTTTTTAACCGACTTCCCAAGTAGGAGGAGGTTCTCAATTCGATTGGTGTGTTTTTTTGCCACCGTCTTTAGAAGCTGATTTTTCTTTCAAAGTTTATTTTCACGTTTTTGTGTTTTATTTTTTGCTAAAAAGATTTTTTACTATTTGGGGCGCAATACGTTTTTTTTCTTCCATTCTTCCCTGTTAGACGTCAAGGCATCATTTACTTCCCGTCGGGGCTGCGGGTTGTTCGCAAGAGATACCGCGTGCTCGACATGAAGGGCCAAGAAGGAACATGGGTGGTTTTTAGTCAGTAGAAGTCTGACACTTCCTTTCGCTCTGCCCAAGAGCGGGAGGGGTTATTTGATGATTTCCCCCGCCCCCCCCCCAAAAAAAAAGGCATCAGTTACTTCTTTCTCATTCATATCATTCCTCACACAATCCATTCAACTTTTCTGTGGCTTTCCTCTCCCTCTCCATTCATCTAACTTTATCTTTAAAGCATTAGTTTCAATATAGATTGTTTCAGCTTCTGTACATCAAGACATAAGTAATTGGCCTTCTTCTACATAATTATTATAATTCGACTACTCAAATGTTTTAGCTGTAAGTTTTCTTAAAAATATAATAAAATAACTGCCTCGTTGGTCTAGTGGTCGCAAGCGCGACTGCTGAGCATGAGGTCCTGGGTTCGATTCCCGGTTCGGGCAAAGTGTTATTGGCTTTTTCGATCAAGAATTTATCAGTAAAAGCTACGGAGTCTGGATTTGTGCCCGGTTGATGGCAATAGGCTCGCCCCCTATTACATGGGACTTAAACATAACTGGCGAAATGTGGGTGTACCATTAGGTACACCTCTACCTAACCCTTCGGGAATTACAGGCGTGATTATGTTATGTAAAATAAAATAAATACATTTTTTGAAAACATATAAAAACGGTGCCCAGTGGTGGCGGCCCCGACTCACGAACAGTAAGTCGTGGGTTTAAACCGAGGCAGGAGTCACATTACTACATGTGTAATTTATTTCATCACCGCTGCTCTCGAAACGGTGAAGGAAAACATTGTGAGGTACCTAACCGGCTTGCCTTAGGACAAAACAATTCGAAGACATGTGACATCTACCAACCCGCACTGGGCCCGCGTGGTGGATTATAGCCCATCCCCTTCCTAGAGAGGAGGCCTGAGTACCTGCAGTGAGAACGTTGTAGGCGGATGATGATGATCTAAGACGATGGATCTCGGTTATTATTTTTTAATTAAGGTTGATGATTCTGCCGTTTTGACTGGAATCAACATTTTTTTTTAAATTGAGAAACTCCTCCTTTTAAGATTTTTTTAGTAAACGTAACATTAACGTCCAATCGTCCATACTATGTGATTCCTACTAAGGTTAGCTGTTATTTAGAATAGAGTCATCATTTCATCATCATCAGCGTGCAGAACTTCATTGCTATGCCGTCTCCGCATTCGCACAATACCCTCATCCGGCTTTGGCCATCTTGAGAACCTAAGATACCTAAGGTACCTACTTCTAGTTTGTAACAGATATTATACATGGTGTATAATTAGGTTGTTTTGTTTTGAATTTGTTTAATTGAAGTGAGCGTCTTTTTTACTTATAAATTAATAATGAGATAGAGCCTCAACTGTATCATAATATTTTGTCCAACATAATTGACATTTTAATATTTAATGTACCCGGTAGTTTCGTACACTAAATATTGTATAATGTGGCTACTTAAAAATGAAAATTGAGGTAAATATAATTTTATTTGACCTTGTCGTAAATATAATAAAATGGGTCGTTTTTATTATACATTTCTGTAGAAAATATTGTCTCTCAAATATACCTAAAATACGAAATTGTAATATAATAATATACTGCGTAGTCATAATATATAAAACCTATAGTCTAATAATATAATTACCACAATATATTAATAACAAATTATAAACTAAATCTTATTCCAACCAATACAAAACTATACAGAATGTAATCATTATATTTTCGGCCAAAATAAAATTAATCGAATCATAATTTGTCAATGGAATCCTCAAATCGAATACTAAAAGCTTCATTAATAATTTCGACATACAAAAAAGAAGAATTTTATGCGAAATAAAATCGTTTTGGCATAATTAGCATAACATTATAAATGATTATTGTGTGCAATATCGTCCGCCTGTACTGTTTCGGCATCATACCCTTTTACGACGAATGTATAAACCAGTTGTGGACTTTTTTCAATGGCCGCTTACGGATGCGTTCGTGTTGATCCAAAAAGCTTGAAATTTGAACTTTCGAATAAAAAATATTTATTATTTTAAAATTAAGAAATAAAATTAATTGGGTTATATGAAAACTGAGAGGGTGGTTGAGTAAATTGGGAGTATAACAACGTTTTATATTTTCTTATAGGGCAAGAAATAAAATGGCGACGCAGCGAAAGCTCGGCAAAGCTCGGAACGCGTCGGTAACGCGGGGTGTGCGGGGCGCGGGAGGGGCGAGCATGCGTACCGAGCCCGCAGGTCGCATTCCAGTAGTTCGGCCGACCACCGCGCGGCGCTTACGTGCCCGTCCCAGTCCGCGTCGCCCGTTCCCAATACAAAGAACACCTCTGTATTGTAAAAAATCTGTGATGTATTGATTAATTTCAACTTTATCCTCACACTAATAGCCGTCTAACACAACCGTGAAGTTCAAACCAGTGTAAAAATCAAGGAAAGCGTCGTTTTCAACGCGTTTTGAACGGGCCACGTCCTATGGAATTCCACATTTATCGGTGAATAGAATCTAGCGGACGGAGTAACATGGAGGACCCATCGCGTCGCCTCTGAATGGATTGATCGTGTTTTATATGTGAAATTGTGGACGTTCAGTGATGTATAGTGATCGTGGAATATAAGTATGGATTGGTGTATGTGCAATAGTGTGTAACTAACACGACTTTGGAGCGTCTTCGTCGAATAATGCGAGTCGAATAAACCAGTCAGGATGGTGTCGTTAACTTACTTTGGGCTCCGTCATACGCCGTGGACCGTCCTTGTTCTCATTTTCTTCATCGAAAGCGTGATGGGGAACTATGCGAAGTCCTTCTACATACATTGGAACACAACAAACAGCATATTCAGAATAGACAACACGGATCATGTATTCGACTTAAATAAAGGAAATGCTCAGTTCGAATACGACCAAGTGAATATAATATGTCCAGTGTACACCCCAGGGACGTTTGAAGAGGACACAGAAAAGTATATAATTTATAATGTGAGCAAAGAAGAATATGATACGTGTAGAATAACTAATCCGAACCCCAGAATAATCGCTATATGCGATAAACCGCACAAATTGATGTTTTTCACCATCACCTTCCGGCCGTTTACACCTCAGCCGGGCGGGTTAGAGTTCCTGCCTGGCAAAGACTACTATTTCATATCGACGTCCAGTAAAGATGACTTGCATAGACGCATTGGGGGTCGATGTTTGAGTCATAATATGAAGCTGGTGTTCCGGGTGTGTTGTAAGCCGGAGGACCAGTCTCCGGCGCCACAGCCTCAGCCGACGCCCCCGCCGCCTCCACCACCGCCAACCACCCCTGCGACCACTACAACTACCACAACAATGAAGCCTGTTACTAAAAAGACGCACAAGTACGACAAGACGCCGAATGAAGTGATCAAGAGCGAGGAGCTGTCTCATTCCCGCGGGGCTGCACTGGCTTCGTCTCTCGCTCTGGCCCTGGCAGCGAGTGCTGTGCTAGCCCCTCTGGCTCGGTGAATGTGCGCCCGGGCAGCGCGACCCGCGCGTCCCGACCTCGCAGACAAGCCAGGCCCGGCCACCACGCAGACTTTACACACGCTACATTTACGCCCTGACACTCTAATTTACACGTGAATATGTGCGCAGTGTGATTAAAAAACTAAAGTGGTGGACAGCATTAGTGATGTGCCCTAAGGATTGTGGATCTTATCGAGTTGTAAGTAATCGAATGGTGATTATGGGATGTGCAAAACTCAAGTTTCGAACAAGTTCCAATATGACAGTTTAGTCTATAAGGAACACGAAAGCCTAATTTTTATCTAAGTATAATGGGCCTACTGAGTAATCGAACTAATATGTGAAGTTTATTTCATTATAGGACTTCAAACTGTAGTCTACGATCAGTTAAATATATTTATATATAAAGAAATGTTAACATGTATGATAAAATTAGGTTTCTTAAACCATTTAGGAATTAACGATTTTTTATATTTTTCATTATGCAAAGGATATTTGAATAAGACTTAGGGTTCTTCACGGATCAAATGCAGATATAGGAAAACGTATATAAAACAATTAGGTAGCTTTTTTAATTTTTATTTCAAAAGACAAGTTTTTTTTTATTACAACAGATAATGCATTAATTAGAATTTATTTATATTATAAATGAAAAACTTTGGACAAGTTAAGAATCTTGTCTAGAAAACTGTGATTTTGGTTTTAGTATTTTTTCTCTTTATAATATGCTTTTATTATGTGATATATTTACTTTTTATGTATTAAAAGTGAAGCCTTTTCACCTCATTTTTCTTGACTGATTTTTGCATTTCAGCTTTTTTTTTTTATCGAAAAATAAATTGCTCGCGTAAGCACGTCACTATCTTTGAAAATGGCGGTTAAAATCAATGAAATGTCAGAAACTCCGCATTTTCATAATTATTAAATAGCAAAATAATATCAAAGATAGTAACATGCCTTTATAGCTAAATAAATAATAATTTTGAGACCTACACCTATTGGAAAAGATGAAATTTTCAAAATGTTAGATGGCAATGAAAATTCCATTTTTTCCCAAAATACGTATAAGCACTGTGGTGCCATTACTGAAACATGTGAAAATCATGTTTATCATAATAACGGAATAGTCAAATAGTTGAATAGTAGTCGAAATAGACCGGTTTTCTTTTAGCCATAACTCATTAGTAACAGTTGATATATTTTAGATAGTTTTTAAGAAGAAAACGACTGAGTTTCAAATTGTATTGAGAAAACACGTAAAAAGATAAACATTTACGTGAAAGAAACAACGGAAAAGCTTCAAAACGTGACACAACTTTGTCTGTAGTTAAAACACAACACAATCTTTCAGATACGTTTTTTAAGTAAACTGGCTTAGATACCACCAGACATAACGGATGCTAATTACTGTTCTTAAAATACAGCAAAATAAGTGTCAACTTGCATATTTCAAGGGTTTAAGCCGGGAACTTATTATAATGAGTCATCTCATAGAAATGATATTCGAACTAGCCACGATGAGCATATATAATTCATTCCGAATGTGACAGACGAAGCTATCTGTCTCAATTCTCAAAGATTTATTCACAATAAATAACTGAATGAAGGAATAAGAAAAATGGCAGCAATCATTTTCATAGGTTGAAAACATTGAAAATGTAACTAGAAACATGACTTTAAAAATGAAACTAAACCATCTGGCCACAACGTTCAAGAAAATCTTTTTTATCGTTCCAAAAATAAAGCTAATTAAAGATAAAACGAACGTGACACATAAAAAGGTTTTATTCTCTTTTAAAAACAAAACGGTTTTAACAGTGACTTTGGTCATGCATTGTTTTCTAAACAAATGTAAGTTTAAATATAGAACTCCGGCCGTGCATGATCGTTTATGATGTTAAGTTGTACACACACTGTTGAAACTAACTTATTTTTATGAAGATAATATTCATCATCATTATCTTGCCTTTTATCGTCATTTGCCTAGCCTTTCCCCATTTTATTTTGGGGTTAGCACAAAATATCTTCTTCTTTTATGCACCAATATTAACTAATATTTCGGAAATAATATTTTTCGCAAATATATTTTTTCAACAATCTACCCATCATTTCTTTGATCATATTTTTCCGAGTAGCTATTGAAACTCAATACTTAATTTACGATTATCCCACGACATTCTATCTTCGTAATACGCTGTTTCTATCTTTGTGTCAATAATGTCGAAATTTGGATCAGCTACTTCATGAGATGTCAATACGATTAGTACTGGTCTCCGGTTACTGTCACCCAGTTTTTAGATGACCATGAAAATACCATTTGTGTAGAAAATCGATTTCTGATTATGCATATTTGAGCGTTAAAAGTTAATAGTAGGGAAAGAGGTCTCGTCAATCGTGACTTGTACTATCTACAAAGCTATACTTTTGTAGAAAAAGAATGCTTGAATTATGGATTTCTCCTCAAAAGGCGTGTTGATATATCTACCCATTTCTCTTCGATGACACTATACCTGTTTGGTGAGTCGCAAGATGAATATGCCTTTTGGCCAATTTTGTTTCATCTTCCTTATTGTAACTGCGTTCTACAGCTAATCTGCGTCCGTTTTAGAAAATCTTGTTTTCTCTTTCCTTAACAGGACATATTATATAACAAAGACTTCCGGCACGTCTGTCTGTCTGTTTGGGGTAAATTATTCAGAAACTTAAAGATATTTTCCCACTTTTGGGTTCCAGGCATCCACTCTTTGAGGAAAACAACTAAAGGATCCTTAAAAAAATACTTTGACAATCTCAACGGATATTGGTATCGTTACAAATCTCGTAATGTGTACTTTTCACACGTTGTAACCGGAAGATACGCCCCGAACACTTCGATGGTTTAAACAATACGTTTTACCACACCTTGGTCCAGGAAAAATACGTACACGCCTGACGTAGATACACAATGCGTCACAATACCGAAAACTTGGAAGGTGTGAGTTACTGCAAACATGGTTCTCATTCTTCTGAATTCTTGAAACATACCTTGGAAGGTCTTAAAAGTATCTCTGTCGCTACAATGCTTCTTAAAGTGACAGGGATAGCACGAGACTTTAAGGGAGCGTTTGAGAATTCGGTCGATCATCTTTGACCACATTTGTTTCACATTTGTTTTGTTCTCTTTGGCGAAAACAATAGCAATACAACTTGTAACTTTATAGTTACATTGAAAGCTGATAACAATATTGAAAAACATCTCACAACGCTTTCAAAAAATTTTTCATAAATGATTGATGTCGGATGTAGGTTCCTGATTGGTAATTAAATCTGTTAAATAGTCAAGTTTCAAACATTTTGAATTGCAAGATTATTGTTTCTATAAATGAAAAATGCAATAAATTTCTGAATATATTATGTCGCTTCCTAATAAGCTGTATTACTATCTGTGTAATCATATCAGTACCAGACGATTCTTCTAAAACTCGTAATTCCACGACTTCCTAAATATTCGTGTTTAGTTCTAAGTACAAAGACCTAAGCATGTTCTCGATTTGTGCTAATGTAATTAACATTATAACATCTGCAGAATTGCTCAAACCTTTAGAGAAAGCGTGAGGCAATAAATTATAGAGAACAATAGTTTCATGCCTGATTCCTACATATGTCTTGGAACTAAGACCCGTATCTTTGACTATAATGAAGCGTACGCCATATAGTTTACTATAGTAGCCATTTCCTCTTTTGAAAGCGTTTTCTATTCTATCTTGAAATCTACACCACATGTGGTAAAAGGAAAAAGAATCGTCCGGTATTAAAAAGAAAAGTGTCACTAAATTAAACACGACAAATAACAGTGTTTAGGATACATACGATAATAAATAATTTACTTTTTTTATGATTCTACAAGGCACAATTCTAAGACCACCTTTGCAAAGTATCAATCTCATCGTCTTTTTCCATATTCCAAAGCTTGAAAAGTTGTTATAAGCGAGAATATAATCCGTATACAGGTATACGAAGTAACCATGTCTCAACTGCCTCTGAGTGCTTCTATTTTTATTTTAAACCAAACAGTTAAACGTCTACTTAGCATTTCTGGGTACAGCTCGTTTGTTTAAACTTGTCTTAAGCTATTTTCAGTTTCTGAAGGGATTGCAGAGGAACCAATCTCCGTGGCATGTTTGTAATAATTTAGACGTGAAGTTTTTTTTGTACACACCTTTTTGATGTCGAGGGACTTGTTAAAACGTCGCGGTCTTCTTTTTTTTGAACTGTAGTAATGGTCTGTCGTTTTCTTTGGTTATAGAGATGTTTTTGGAAAAGGGTTAGTTCGTCATTAGTACGTTAATGTCTAACAAAGGTTTTTTTTCTATAAACATGTAGTTCATACATTATGTTAGGCCGTAAATATGATGTTTGAACGTCGAGTTAGTCTAGAACAAAGGGCGATTATAGATGTTAGAGTCAGTACTTTCGGAAGTTGGTTTGATAACAATATAAATGAGGCTCTTTATTATAAGTTGGATAAAGTTATTTATCGCAGTAGAATGAGCAGATTCTTTGTCAACATAGGGAGAAGAGCAGTCGATAGTTGTTGTACTGTATGGTGGGCTGCTATCCGCAAGCCCACGTCCAAGGCACGCGTACCAAAGTATTTTCACGTGGGAAGAAGAACCAATTGATCCACCTCCTCGAGTAAAGCTAGCAACTAGTTAACAGTACACTGTTTTGAAGAAACCGCTTCATAAAGACTCATAGATCAATTTAGTAGCGCAAAAACAGCAAGCATACTTTGATGATTTTTATTAATTGTTCGTTCGTAAACAGTTTCTGCAATTATGGTGAATGAACTTAATGATATCAATAACAATTTTAACTATTCCTTGCCAAATCGTCTTGTAGCTGTACTTAATGAAATAATTACTACTAGTTTCTTTATGAAAAGGCCGCAATCAAATCGAGTTACTAAACTTTTGCGAATTACTAAAATCACTGAACATTCTAAAAGCATTAATACTTTTTGCCTTTTTTCACTTACTGAATGTAATATTGTGGCTAATAGTTCTAAATGTAGACAAACTTGGACTTTTGAATGTCACAGATCTAATTCAATACCGTAATTTGGACATGAACTATCAAGATTGTTGGAAAAGCCATTTATGTAATGATTATTTACAGTGATTTCAGCAAAGAACACTTCACTATTAACATTTGTTTAATAATAAAAGCACCAAAATGTTCCCCATCAACTTTCTAACCTTCGTATATCATAATAACAATAAATATATCAACTCATTAAATTTTATCATCCGTTTAGCTAATTAAATTATTCAAAATATATGAGTTTAAAAACGGATTTGTGATGGATATAATATGATCGTCGACATAGTTATGAAGTATTAAAGATATTTTAAATTCTGTATTTGCGTTGGGGGAGCTTATTAAAAGATTTTTAGAACTGCTTTTTATAGACTTATTTAAAGATACGATAATTATCTGTCTTGCTAAGATCTTCATTCTGCCCAGATTTTTTCCAACTATATTGAGGTTTGCTTCCAATCTAACCGGATGCAGCTGAATACCAGTATTTTACATGGAGCTTCCCAGGACCTATGTATGCTAATTGATATATAAAATTAACATAACATCACGCCTATAATCCCCGAAAGGTTAGGTAGAGTTGTACATCCACAGTTTGTCAGGTTTTGTTCCATGTAATTGCATTCACAATTGAAAAACTAATTTAAAAAAATCGAAGATTTGTCGAGTCGTAAAAATTGTGGAGAGCAGGATTCCGTCGCCGATATTTGCTAAAATACTACATTACTTCTTTCTTAAATGTCCACAGTTATAGGCCCACAGAATAAAACATCACTTTTTACGGTCCATTTAGAACTGGAGAACAGCACTGTTAATCTAATACGAGTTGATTGTGCTCAAAGCCGACTACGAACCGGTTTAAGAAATAACGTACTGGATTTAAAAATAGCGCCGGTTAAATGATAGCTAGCTATTTCATTGGGAGAAGACAATGTTGAATATAATACTGTATGTATACTATAATTTAACATCACACCTGTTTTTGCTGGGTTCAGGTAGAAGAGAAGCATTATTTATTTTTCACAGTTTTGTTAGTTATGTTAAAGTCCTACATAATAAAGAGAGCTAATTCTTCATAACAGGACGCAAACCTAGACGGCCATGTTTGTCTAGTGGACGCTGCAGCTACTGCTGAGCATGAAATCCTGGATTTTATTCTCAGACCAGGTAGTGTTATTGGGTTTTACCATCAGGAATTTCCCAGAGACAGCTCAGAGTCCGGATTTACGCCAGGTGTAAGGCAGTAGATTCATCCTGTATTACACGGAACTTAGCCGTAACTGCCAAATTTGGGTGTTTACTATGGTTGCTCTTCTGCATAAACGAACACAGTCGTGAAAATTAATTTCTCAATATATCGATCAAAACACAAAATTGCGTAATGATGAATTAATAATCCGAATAGGCTTATATACTTGACATAACAGAACTTTTCAGACATGAGTCTTCAGGCTACGTAAGTTAGAGACATGTCATGTCAATGCAAAAGTTTTATAATGTCGGATCTTCTTCATGAAACAATATTTTACCCTTGAAATTAAGTTTCTTAAATGTCGCATGTCGTGTTTTGAGAACAAGTTCGGGTTTGTATAGCGCTGTCTCCGTCACTCATTCTTGTGTGACAGTCGCTTTCTAGATCCGTAGCCAAGCTAGGTTTAGAATTTTGAAATTTATTTTGACAGATGTAACGTTCTAGTACAATACTGACAACTTACTCCGGTACTAAGTTATTATCGAAATTAACATCTTAATTTTTAAAACTATCGATATTTTCATTCGAAACGATTCTGATTGTCCGTCAAAAGTGTGAGCTTTGTAGAATAGTTTACATAATTCTTTTGCCCTTATCCCAATTCATTTGGGGTTCCAGCATGATCTAGTTATTCCATACTTCTCAGTGTTCGTCATTTCATCAGACATTTATGTAATAGTAATCGTGCTCTTATGTTGTGTGATCTGGATGAAATATTTCTAAATCCCTCATGTCTAGAGCCTTTTTTACTTATTTTTCCTCAATTTCAGGACGTCTCGGTTCTAGTCTACCTACAATATCTAGATTTAAGTCAACCTTAACATTACAAACTTATGTTACTACAATAACTAGGCGTGTCTAAAGGCGCACCTATTTCAAATTGTTTGAGAAAAGATATTGAAGCAAGATATTATTATTGCCCGCGGCGTTGCTTGCTTAGTCCAAAATCATGTTGGTGTAATTGTCAGTATCTGTCTTAGTGACTGGAATAGGTGTAGTAACCGTTGTTAGACTGATTTCATCATTCAGAACGGTTTTATTCGTAATGTGAGTTTCTATTGGTCATTTTAGTTCTTTTGAAAGAATGGCATCATTTATTTTATTGCTAAATGATGTTTATTTGTCCGGTGTGTCAATTTAGTAATAAAATAAGTTATCATTTTAGTAATTCCAAAACATAAAAAAAAAACAATGAATATTTGTCAGGATATCGAGATTAATTCTGTGTTTTAAAGTAACATTATAATGTCGTCTTTTCAACCAGAACTTCTTCCCATTAAATCGAAGCCCTCCGCCATTATTACAATGCAGGTTTCTATTATGTTCGTTGTGCATCATAATTTAACTATTCTTTTCCCATATTATACTGTAATAACGGCTAAATAACAATATTTTACATGGGCAGGCTACCTATCTGACCTCCTCAACCCAGTTACGATTAATTCCGTTGTTATTTCGAAGAATTCCCAACAATATTTGAACTGGTTTCCATTTTACGACGCAAACAGCTACTTCTTCGTTTATTGGTTGATTCACCATAAATCTTATAAGCGTTTTATCTAAATACATTTACGCGACTTGTTGCAATAAAATTTAATTATTTCCCATTAATTTTTATTTCATACACTTCTTTTTCTGTTAGTCGAATCGTCGTATATCTGTACTAGGCTCCTCTCTCTCTCTACTTTGGTTTTATGTCTATGGTAATTGTGTACGAAATTTTTACAAAATATTTGAGTGTTACTAGAGTCATAAATCTCTCGACTATCATTATTATTTTTTTGTCCAGAAACTGTAGTTTTAACCAGATCTTCCTTTTCCAAATAATCATGTAGCTTTTTATGATGTGATGGTAAATTATAATACGAATCAGTGGAGATAGCTCGGTCTATTAAATCTTCTTCTAATCTTTTAATGGGTTGTTAGTTTTATTACCCATCTTAAAATAGCAACGGTCGACTTTTGTTTCAAACAAAAGATTCCTAGAAACAAAACAACTTTACGGTTGTTATCTCCGAAATAATAGACATAGTTGTACCTATCCACCACCGCGCACCCACATACCAGCATGATGTTTAGTCTCATGTAATAATAAAAAGAACTAAGAAAACAGTCAAAATGAAAAGGGTACAAGTCCTAGGGTCAAAAGCTAGAAAAACCATCTCTACAGCAATACTTATACTTAATGGCAGACATGGCCGGCTCCTAAAAAGGAAAGTAATATCCATAGCCACCTCGCCAGCCATTCAGGTTGTTGACCGTATCTTGTAGAAAGAAAATAAAGAACGATCTATCTCTACTGATATATTCGCTCAAACAGCGGCCATTTTTCTTTTAGTTTCGAACAACATAAATGCAAATGAATCTTGTATCGACATGGACGCGTCTTCGTGTAATGATTTATCGGATA
The DNA here is from genome assembly GCA_949774965.1 of Diarsia brunnea. Taxonomy (NCBI): domain Eukaryota; kingdom Metazoa; phylum Arthropoda; class Insecta; order Lepidoptera; family Noctuidae; genus Diarsia; species Diarsia brunnea. Next base: position 4,724,169 of record OX459023.1, read on the forward strand.
TGAAGATGGATGTTTGAAAATATTTGTTTTTCTACTAATATTTTGAGCGTATTTTGTTTTTTACGAGATTTTCTATTGTTTTTGGGTTGGTATTAAGGTTTCTGTTTATTATTGCTGCTAGTATGGCCTTGCTGTCTTTCGTAGATATTTGTCAGTTATTACGGGTAGACCGAATCGTGAAAATCTGACAGCTATCTTGGACGTCAGATAGGCAGTCTTTCTAAATACTGAATGTTATTCAGCTGTATCCAATTAGACTGGAAGCCAACGCCAACATAGTTGGTAATACTGATGATTTATTGCTGATAGCGTTTCTTTTCTTACACAGTCTTCTTTTGTTTTTTGTTGTTGGATTTTAATAAAGAGTCTCTCTCTCTCTCCATCTTTAATAAGTTCAATATTCTAAACACCATCTTCTGTTCCGAAGTTTAGAAGCGATATCCCTTCTTTTATGTCTTTTCATGTTACTTGCAATCCAATCATAATACTTGTGTGATGATGTCTTCATATTGTTCCGATGTTCTCATTTATAATTTTAGACAGCATTTCATGTGAAATACCTCAACCGTCAGCAAAGGCATTATAAATTGATCCCTGATTGGGTTGCATAACTTGTGCAGTAACTGGTTCAGCTGTATCGATTTTTATTGCATAACTTTTCTTAACATTACGCCTGCAATCCACGAGGGGTCATGCAGATAAATTTTCATGATTTAGAGGCGAGTTTTTCGTCATAAACTGTACCTATACAATTCTAGAATTGGCATGCTATTGAGAAAATTCTTTAATTAGTTCTAATATTTTAATGCAAAAGTACTCTGCCTTTATGTCACCTTTTCATACTCATCGGCAGTATGTTTTTGGACGAAACTTGGAAGCAAACGGTAATATTTTTAAATCCCAGTACTACTGATTCCTTATCACCACGTGGGCAAAACCACTGCAAAGTTATTACATAATTACATTTCGTAGATAATATAAATCAATTATTTTCAATTGTTTTGATAATATAATTGACTTCACTGACATTGATTATTATATGTTTATTAAATAATAAGCCTCTTATCAGTGGCCGGAGTAATTAATAAACGTAAGTCACATTACATAAGACTGCGACTATTATTAAATAATAAAGCAATATGATTGTACTGAAGCAGCTTTTGTAGATAATGTAGCCTGTCATTTAATCAATGCAGTAATAATTGTAACAGAAGACCTAAATTTTGAAGTATGAGAGGCTGCGGGTTGTTCTTAAGATATACCGCGGCCCTGGACACAAAATGCTAAGAAGGAACATGGGTGATTGTAGTCAGTAGAAGTCGGACACTCCCTTCCGCTCCGCCCAGAGCGGGAGGAGTCATATGATCATTTCCCACCCTTTTTATTATATCTTATACTTACAAATCATCAATGATTCCTACGATAAAATCTGCGTATATAAATTAGAAAATCTACACAAACACTGCAAAACTTAATACCACTATTGATGTTAAAGATTGAGATATCTGTGAACATACTGTTAAAACTTCCTGGTTATAGAAAGACTCGAAATTATGTTAATTATTCCATTTTGAAGCTTAAAAGAATAACGCAGTAATTCAGACAGACAGACACAACTCCTTAAGCAATTTACTATAGATAACCTAAAAAATACCCACAAAGAAACAAACTAAAACACAGCCATCATGAACTTGTAGACAGCATTGTTTGAATACAAAACAAAACAAAAAACAGTCTGTTATTATAAAAAAGAGGATGAGCGAGAAAATGGTAGTAAATTATACGCGAAACTAGATGATAAATCATAGGAACACATTAATCTTGTGAATCAAACGACCTCGCCCGTTCGTTTGTTGTTTTTGGTGCAGCGATGCTCAAAGTTCGCGTCGTTTAAGAAGACAAAATGGCGGCGTATTTTGAATTTTATACGGTTTTAAATATAGATATTAAAGATGAAATGAATTGTTTTATTAAATTCGGTAATGACGAGTTGAGTATGAAATGGCAGGCTAAGATTTTGTTATAAATCAGGATTAAGTTCAAAACCATCTGCCCAGCTTTTGCGAAGCTATGTCCAGGGTAGGTTTCTAGTCTAACCGACTGAATACTTACTAGTATTTTTGCATGTAGTGACTGCCCATCAGACGTCCATAACACAGCGAGTAGGTACCAGGACTCATAGTTTCGCCCTGGCTAAAGACCTTGCTCGCAAGTAGGGCTTTCAAATACCGGATATTTTCAATACCGGTATCAAGTCCGGTATTGGAGGTTAATACCGTGATCACGGTATTAATACCGGTATTACCTACTAACCATTAAAGTACGTGTTTTTATTTTTAAAACAGTCTTCATTGTTCTTATTTATTATAAATTAAATAATCAACCAATACCAAATTGTTATATCCGAAATAACAATTTGGTATTGGTTGATTATTTAATTAGAAAGGACTAAGATTTTGTACAATCAAAACTTAAACTATATCAAGTCTTTTTGTAGGAAGGCATTTCACATGGAGTTTGAAAAGTACAAATATCAAAAAGTATACGTTTTTATTAGTATTGAAATTTCTCATGTAATCAACAAAGGTATCAATATTTGTAGAAACGTAAGTATAGCTTAATTAGCTATTAGCCATCATTCACAATAGCCTACTGAAAAAAGCACGCTCTGCTTCAATAGTCGTAGGTACCACAGACAGTAAATATCTCTAAGCTGCCGATAGGAATGGATGGATGTGTCTTCATTTTCACCCATTATCATTAATAACCATTTCAGCTAAAAGACGTCCACTGCTGGACATAGGCCACCATTTTTTTTTTGGGGTTTGGGAAATCATCAAATAACCCCCCTCCCGTACTGGGTAGAGCGAAAGCGAGTGTCAGACTTCTACAGACTAAAAACCACCCATGTTGCTTCTTAGCCCTTGTGCCGAGGCCGGGTTATCTCTTTCGAACAACCCGCAGCCCCGACGGGCGTCAACCCTTCCATGTTCCTGATATATTTTTAAGGCGCGCGTAGAACATGAACGTGCCGGACATAGGCCTCCCTCAGGTGTCGCTACATTGACCGGTCCCATGCGCGCATCCAACGGGTCCCCGCAACATTCACCAGAGCATTCATTGGTCGAATCATTGGCAACACACACGAGAAAATATCAGGTAACTGCCCGAATGCTCCCAGCCAAGTCGGATTCGACGAATACCACTCTTCCTCGAAGTTACACCAGCTGGACCATTTACACTATTTGTCTCAGGTAGACATAATCGTCCACAACTTCGAGTGTATAGTCTCCGATTTTGAAAGGTGTGGGTGTTACGTGGACATTCAACATGACTTTGGTTTTGTCCATGTTTATTTTAAGACCCACTGAGGTCATCGAGCACTTTCCTGAGGTCCTCCATGGTCTCAGCCATGACCACTATATCGTCGGCAAACTGAAGGTGAGGGATGTACTCGCTATTGACGTTGATGCCAAGATCTCTCCAATCCAGAAGCTTGAAGACATGCTCCAGTGTAGGTGTGAACAGTTTCGGAGATATGACGTCTCCTTGTCACACAAAAATTGGTTCCGAGGTCTATTCCTGAAGTCGGACTGACATGGTGGCGTTTAAGTACAAACACTTGAATTCCTCGATGTACCTGTAATCGATTTGGGACCGTTGGAGACACTGCAGTCTGGATCGAATCATAGTGTTTCTCGTAGTCCACAAAAGCTAAACAGAGAGGCAGGTTATACTCTTCAATCTTTTGAATAACCTGACGCAGTGTATGTATGCTGTCTACGGTACTAAAGCCTTTTCGGAATCCGGCTTGTTTCCCGAACAAGCCGGATTGAGTCGAAGGCTGAGAATCGTCAAACCTGCGAGCGATATCATTTCCAATGCTCGTATACAATGAAGTAGAAGATTCTTCTATGGTCATATCGTGGTCGTGATTGGTCATTGTCATAATGTCTCTTAGAACGTTTCATGAGTCATTATTATATTTTAAACATGCAATTAAATTTACGATAATATATGTAATGTTTGCAATACCGTGATCACGGTATTGAGGCGTCAATACCGGTATTGAAAAAGGCCCATATTTAATCCGGGATCACGGTATTACGGGATCCCGTAATACCGGTATTGAAAGCCCTACTCGCAAGGTATCCACAGTAAAGTTGGGTTAAGCAGTCAACAACTTCCTAAGTTGAATACTGCAAGAAGCCATTTGCAAAAAGAAGAAAACAGTACTCAGGGCAAGACTGGTTGCAAAAAATGTTGTAAAAGTAGTTAATTCAATGAAAATTAAATATACTTTGGGCATAATAATCACAGAAACTACATATAATCAAATAAATCATTCAAATAATAGATAAAACCGTTATGAACGAACAAAAATTGAAACATTAATAAGCCCATAAACAATTTAAGATCCGCTGGCCAATTTGTTTCGAAAATTAACTAATAATTAAGTCCTAAAACTTAATGTAAGTATACAATTAAGATACGGATAACATCAATGGTTTGCTAAAAGATAAAATGATAATTATAATAAAACGGTCAGGAATAAAAATGGCAATTAAAAACTTTATTTTTTGAGCGTGCCTTTTGAGCAGCCAGTTCATAGTTTTATGACTTTCATTTCTTTTATATTTTGGAACTAATTTCAACATTGGTGGATGGTTATTGATATTTTTTGTTCTGTAAAACAATTAATTTAATGTTCTGTGTCTATAGATAAAGTTTTCTTGGCATCTGTTTGTCTTAAAAAGCCATGATTAAAAAGTTTTTCCTTGTGGAACTTAACTATGCGTGGTTGGTTAGTGATATTTTTCAATTCTTTTTACTTGCATAATCCGCCTAGCCATATGCTCCCACTGCTGGGAGATAGGCCTCCTCTCTACGAGAGAGAATGGGATAAAATCCACCACGCGGGCCCAGTGCGGGATGGTAAAAGACACATGTCTTCGAATTTGTAGTTCTAAGACATTCCAGTTTTCTCAAGATGTTTTCCTTCACCGTGAAGCGTTCGAACTTCCAACTTACTGCTCGTAAGTCTGGTTCTCTACCACTACGCTCTTTCTACTTGCTTACTATGCACTTACCGAGTAAATGTCGCCCTTCTGAACCTCTCACACTATTGTAAATTCTAACCAATCTGTTATGATATATTCAAGATCTTCAGGTTCACAGTTACTGCAATGAAAAACATCAGTGTCTACATTTCTTTCAAGGGCTATGCTATCTTTTTATTTAAGGTAGAACAATTTTGTAATTAAAAACGTTAAAGGGCCACCATTTTTCAATTTCAACGCACATTTCGGAAAGAAATGAGCCAATTCACCGAAATCTGACATCAAAGCGAGAAATTGATGCTCCCGTCACTTTGTCAAGAAAATATGGTGGTCAGGCTATTTTTATTTCATAATGTTACTGGGTTTCAAGTCTTTGGATCTTACGTGGACTTATTTATTGGATTTGTTTCAAAACAAAAGGTTTATTTTTGAACTGTTTTGTGGCGGCTCTTGGGTTTGAGGATTTAAAACAATGATGATGATAATTTCAATTCGCGCCAGACAGTAAAAGTCTGAAGCTCTGAGATATTAGTTTAATCGTCTCATTTGGCAACTGCACTGGCATTCGTAATTGCATCTCTCACTTACATAAATACTCCGTCTTACTAATGGTGTGTATGACACTAATATTTTCTGGAAACTTCTAAATATTCATATCTTACCAAGAAGTATCGAATTACCCCTCGCAGTAAACAGTCGCGTTCCATAAAACTTTTACTGCATCTGGAGTGCTGAAAGCCGACTAACATAGTTGACGAAGGGCCATAATAGACAAATCATGATAGTGATGGTTTTTATCAAAGAAGCTTTTAGTTAGCTTCCCCAAAATTTGCGTTAATTAAACGCATAACGAATCCATTGTCTTCAGATCCAAGATGTCGGTCTAACAATTCTCCTAGATGATTTACACCATAAACTGTTCTACATGTCGAATCACATCACATGAGCAATAAATTATCTCCCGTTATGTGGAAAATCAATTAATACATTTTATGACTCATACAAGCTTTATCTTTGTGAATTTCTGCAAGCTTCATCAAAATTTCTAATTCATCGCGCTTTAAAATTCTTACACAATTCGACGCAAATTCTTAATCTGTTCTGTTTTCCCAGAATGCAATGGATTATTCCATTGCTGCACGATTTGATAAAAGTATTTTCTGTTCAGTAAAAAATTACTGACCTTGATTGCGTTCATTCCCTGTATGAGCGTAAAATCGCTACATCGGCTCGATGGCATATCTGTTCAATATCTAAGATATTCTATTCTTAATCGTTTTTTGTTCGCTAAATGATTCTTCATGGCTATTTGTGGATTTAAAGAATGGTGTTAGCGAGAATTTAGTTTGTGTCGATGATTTCATTGTTACATTGAATGCTATTCATGTACCTATTATTATTAATTAGCGATTTTTGTTCATTTAAATAACTGCATCGCTTCTTATTGAAGGGCATATTCTTTACAATATTAAAACTCATGCATTTTTCCCATGGGGCAGAAAACCACAGTACGACACCTGCTACTATCTTCTTTACAATATTTGGTTTGATTACATCTTTTAAAGCCTGTGTCAGTTTTGTTGAAACAGATAAAGTTTAATTTTGATTGAACGATAAACTAGTATAACGTCTTTTTTTTTTGGGGGGTGGGAAATCATCAAATAACCCCTCCCGCTCTGGGCAGAGCGAAAGGGAGTGTCATACTTCTACTGACTAAAAACCGACGAAAAGCGTCTTCCGTTAAAATATCAAAATTCAGTATCTAAAATCGTTATGTCTGTGGCAAACAAATTAATGAATGAAATGCCATGAAAGAGGGGTTCGCTAATACCCCATTATGAGCAGATAAACCCCATGAATTGAGTTTCAAAGGGTTACAATCCCAGTACATAACGAAAGCTATATGACAAGTTGATACCTTCGTTGAAGACGGAGTTAACGCAATGGTGATGTCTCTTTCTGGTACATTGTGAATCTTAGAAGACCAGTGACTGTCTCTTTCAAAAGTAGGGTATTTGTGAACGGTACTAATCAGTGGACCGACATCAGCTGTTGCACTAAAATTGTTTTTTTTGGGGTATTGCAGATATAAGCGTTCGAAATTAAGTTTCTAAGGGTTTAAAATATCTACCAAATTTATACTTTTATCCTTTTCCAATAATAATATGGGTGCACCCAGTTCAAAATTAAGATGTTAAAATTCTTTCAATGTTTTTGGTGCCAAAGCTATAGATTTAGTTTCTTCATTTGTGATTTATGAAAACAGATTTAAACAGAGACTGCTAAAATCAGTACCCTTCTTTTTAGCGTTACCGTGTTCGGATAATCCGTGTCTTAGTCGTCTTTCGCAACAAAAATAAAAGCTAGGGCAATAAAAATAATGCATTACTTACTACATCGCTAAACGTAGAAAAACGTTTAAGTAACTCAAGTCGGTAGCGCGACGGACCTTTGAAGATCCTTCATTAACATTATCAATTAAACATTAACAACAACTTTGAAGTTGTTCCGACAGCCTATAAGGACATAATCACGTTACTTTTCTGTAGAAGAAGGCTCACAAACAACAGAATTTCACATGGAGCTCTATATGGAAAATTTGGTCCTGTAAGTCCTTGCTGTCAATGAATAAGGACAGGTAGACCTCATCTTTTCTTATCCTCTCGCAGAGAGGAGGTACGTGTCCCAACAGTGGTAACAAAATTGCCTAGCTTGATTATGTATCAAGTAAAAGTAGGGACAATTTGCTGAACAGTCAATGCATTTAAAAAATCTCAATACAATCTGAGACTCAATCGTGACGAACAAACAGTTTTCTTGGTAATCTCTCTACTTAGTTTTGATTAGTTGTGCTGTGTACTTAGAAATAATAATTATTGCCTGATTAATTATTGTTATTAATTATCAAAATGATGACCTCATTTGCAGAATCTCGAAAGAAAATCAGTCCGCTAGTTTGTAATGAAAAAAAAAAACATAATTTTATATTTAACACTGAAATTTTTCCCAGATAGAAATAGTACATTTTAAGAAAAAAAGATAAGTACGTAAAAAAAATATGACACTGTTTTTGTTGTCACATACTCAAATTTAACGAATATAAAAGAAAAATAACGATTTACAAATGTAAAAGAAATCAAACTAGTAATCTAGCTTGTACTAACTTTTTACGTGTAATTGGTATTTTAATTGCCTTCGACAGCCAGAAAGTAGCCATTATTTTTCATTATAATGGCTACTTAGGCTAATATCTGTCCGTTGATATTGTTGTAATCTATGTTCATTTTGTTTATCACAATGAAACTTAACCTTTTTAATTTATTAACAGTGTTGGAAAAATATTTTTACTGTAATGCTGGTTTTTTCTAACGCAAGGCGTCACAAATTATTGAATGCCTAAATATTATTTCTTTGTTAGAATTCCAAGTCTTGGCGCTGAGTCAAGCGATGAAAATCCAATAACGTGATTTTATTTAGGTATGGCTTCATGTCACTGAAAAAATACGGTTAAATACTATGTAGAAAAGAAATAAGTTCATCCTATTTTTTAATCAATAACTATTCGAAATGCTATGGCCCAATAATGACTTTTTCTTTGTTCAGAAAGTCTTATTTATGTAATAGAAATCTCTGCAAAAACTATGACCAATCATTACTAATGTTGATGTAAGAACAAATTTCTGTCTGGGAAATATTTAAAAAATAATTGATATTGTGTAAGCCTAAAATTATATTGTCTGTGACAAATTTCCTTTTACGCTAATTGTTAGTTCGTACTAAAATAAATGATCGTTCTAGTGACTCAAGTTAAGAGCAACATCCTATAACTTGTGCCTGGTTTTATCCAATTTCATTGAAGCTCAAAAAAATATTATTAAGAAAAAAGATTCAGGTTATCTTTTTTCTTTTTTTCTTAAAAATAAGCTTCAACGAAGTATGTTGGTGAAACGTTTGTTTGCTCAGTAAAGGTTGTAAAATCTAAATGTTTCATGACCCAATTCTGTATTTATAATCTTGTTTTACTCGAAAAGCAAGAGCAATGAACTATAACTAGCTATTTGCTATTAATAAGTTCAAATAGGTGAATTAAATTTGATCGGAGAAAATGGATTAACGATTATTATTTCTGTATTTTATGGAAAACTTTTTATACTACGGGAGTAAACAATATCGAAAATGATTATATGACGTTATTTTTATCATAGTGCATTGCTCTTACTATTTTTTTTTTACTACCTATTTTTAATGAAATAAAGTTCCATTTTTATTAAGAAATATTCGCATTGGTGCTACTAGCGATCGCTAATATAGGTTTTACATTTTAATTTAATGATATTTTTGTACTTATTTCACATTTTATAGACTTTTTTCAATGTACTTAATTTTTTTTAACGTTTTAATTAGCGAAAAAATTTTAGAAATATGAAAAGCTTCAGCTACCTCTTTAAACTGTTCTAAAGGTATTTTTGTAAAAAATAACTAATCTTAACATTAGTGAAATAAGCTTAAAATCTTGAGTCACTAGATTGATTATTACGATTTCCTAAAACAAAAAAAAAGATTCAAAATCCACACTTTCCTAAAAATGGATATTAATAACGTGAATTGTCACGCGAAAGAGGGTTCTGTAGATATTTTTGGAACAAACATTTTTCTCATTGATGAACTTAAAAAAAAGATCGCAATATTTTTTTGCTCAAAAAAGATAACCCTGAAATGAAATTGTATAATATTGGAGTATGTTTTTTATTTGTTCCTTCAATACCTACGGGACCCTGAAGATTTGACGATACTTAATAGGTTGTAGGGCGACGGTAAATACCGTTAGTGTACTGTTCAATATATTTTGCAGCTGTATTGTTAGTTAAACGCTGTAATTATTAAAAAATCGCGGCCATAATGTCTCTGGTTTGATTTGGAATAAAAAATGTAAATTTCTCGGTAGGGGCAGAGGTTTGTATTATTTTCTTGTGTACTTAATTTTAAGTAAAATGTATCTATTTAATTTGTAAAAAGTATTTCTAAAACACGTTTTTTTTTTTTTCAAAAAAGTGTATTACATTCTCATCACTTCAAACAAAATTGTGTAAAAAAATATCTTTTATTTCAAAACATTTTGTAAAAATGTAACTTGGTTAACAATATCTCTGCCTGACTGCCTGAATATGGGACGAATAGTAATAAAAGAAAATTGTTAACGAAATTGGTTAAAACTTTCGCTTGGCCAACACATTTTATCAATTGAATGTGCAGTAAAAACCACACAGCCATATTGAAAAAAAAAAGTATTTTATTTTGCGCTTTCCACTGTAATAATATTAAGCTCAATGCTTTAAACTGCAATATTTTAGAATTATTGTAAAAATAAAATAATATTTTGAGCACATTCAATTGGTTTTCATATGTTGAGGCCTCGTCGAAAGTCAGGCCACAGTCTCTAAAACAATGCTATAGAAAACATTACACCGTTCGTCGAATATTCAATGGTAAGAAAGAGACAGAAAATAAACATATTGTCTCTTTTTACTTATGAATATTTGACTTGTATTAGTAAGTCCAGTCCACTGTATAGATATAAACGACTCAATATTATTAAATTTAGGTATTTGTCACTTTAAGTGTATAGCCGTGAGGCCAAAAAACACTTTTGGACTTCTAGAAGAATTGTGTTGCGTTTTCAACGGGATGGTCTTTCGAGTGCATTATTTTAGAGTCTGTGGTCTAAATGAGATTTGTAAAAATAGTACTGGGGGTTCGATAACTAATGTACCTACTAAGTATTTGGTAAAAATAACTTGTAAATATGTTGTTAAAGTAAGTGTAGTCCCTGTAGGTATTTATTTGTACGATTTTGGGCCTTCGTTGAAATCCAAAGTTTTTAATTTATTTTTCGACCAATAAATGTTGGAGAGAACTAATTTTTTGTTTTATTTCTTGTATTTTTTCGATGTCAGCCTTTGAATGTGTTCGATGGAAAGATACGTAGGAGCTATAAGTACTCTACAGACGTATTAAATATCTACCGAATCCGAAAAATATATGATGGATGACTGAAAAAAGAAGTCGCCGGTGGCGACTGGGAATTTTTATTCCCATTTACCCCAGTGGCAATCCCCGCGGGGGCGACTGGGAATGAATGAATTAACCGACAGCGCAGGAAGGAGAAAAATCTAATCTAACGAAATTCAATAATAGGTCCCGATTGTTCAAGTCGCTATGATTTGCTTTACAAACTCAAACTCAAACCATTTATTTCAATTAAACCTTTACAGGCATTTTTGAAAGTCATTAGTTTTATTTATTTTATGTGTGTATCGATCATGAAATTATTTCAATGGTATAGTCAGGTATAGTTATTCAATAGTAATTAACAGAAGTGTAGTTACCAACTAACTAAAAACTGTTAAAATTAAAATTTCAAAGTCAAAACGTAAAGGAATACGAGGGCCGTATAATTTGCATTAATGTATGGCATTGTTTGGTGAACAAAAAATCAGGGGCACCGTGAAATGTTTCGTGAATCATTCATGCGGCTGCTCTTACCATTATTTTGTTGCATTTTAGGGGATCCGGTAGAATTATTCCTTTTCTTTATTTTAATTTCTCTTGTTTCAATCAATCCTAACGTTCTGATTAAATCTTATCAATTAATAGAATGGGTTTTACTTTCAACATAGAAGTCAATTCAAGTCAGTTTCAAGTTCAAAAAGATTACTTGAGGTTTTAAAAGTCCATCTTAAGTTTAAGATTTGATTTTTATAATAGTTTAGTTAGTCAAAAATTAGAACTCTTACTGCCGCACTCAGAGAGCTTTAATGATTACTTAGGCCATCACTTAGTAAAGGTTTTGACAGTTTTGTCATACAAAAGTATGTCAAATCTTTACTAAGTGACGGTTTAAGTAATCATTAAATATCTCTGAGTACCGCAGTTAGCTTTACTTTCGCTGATGGTCGTCTTACTTCCTTGAAATTATGTTTTTTTTTAAATTTGAAATGGGTCTACTCTTGACCTCAATCTTATCTTAAGGGCAGAGATGAGGTCGACGATGGAACGAGCTAATCCAGAAGAAGCCTATTTTTCGAGACTTAAAAAAATATAATTTAGTTTGCATAAATAATAATTACTTAAACTCAAGTTGTTTCTTTAACTTGACTACCTATAAATAGACAAGGGTGTTAGTGACGGTTAAACAGAAACATAAACACACACAAACATCAATACTGTTGGATAATTAAATTTCAACAACCCACACTTGGCTCACGAGGTGGGTTATAGCCCTCTCCCTCTTATACTCTTTATAAGAGGGAGTGGGCTATAAGCCTGAGTCCTAGCAGTGGGAATATTATAGGCTGATCATCATCTGCCTAGCCTTTTCCCAACTATGTTGGGGTCGGCTTCCAGTCTAACCGGATGCAGCTGAATATCAGTATTTTACATGGAGCGACTGCCTATCTGACCTCCACAGCCCAGTCAATACTTGGTAATACGATACTCTTTGGTAAGACTGGATGTCAGACTTTCAGGTCACTGACTACCTGTAACGACTGCCAATGGTCTATAAATGGCAGCTGGGACCAACAGCTTAACGTGCTTTCCGAGGCACGGAGGAAACTCAGTATGTAATAGGCGGCCACCCATCCACAGAACAACCTAGGCAAGCGCAGCTTCACCTAAAGATCGACCCGAGTGGCAGTTCTTATTAAGCCACGAGCTCCTAATAGGCTGATGATGGTGATGATATAAGTTCAGCTGAAAAAAGGTGAAACACGCCAGTAATCCCCGCGAAGGGAAGTAGGTAGGTACACCCACATTTTGCCACTTAGGTTACATCCCAAGTAATAGGGGGCGAGCCTATTGCCATCAACCGGGCACAAATCCAGACTTCGTGGCTGTTCCAAGAAATTCCCGATGTCAAAAGTCAACAACACTTTGTCCGACCCGAGAATCGAAGCCAGGACCTCATGCTCAGCAGTCGTGCGACCACTAGACCAACGCAACTATATAGAAGTTAATTACTGCCGCACTCAGAGAGCTTTAATGATTACTTAGGCCATCACTAAGTAAAGGTTTTGACAGTTTTGTCATACAAAAGTATGTCAAACCTTTACTAAGTGACGGCTTAAGTAATCATTAAATATCTCTTGAGTACCGCAGTTAAAGTCCTTTTCAAAGACAAAATACTGAAATTCGACCTAGATGAGTCATTAGATTCGGTCTAGATTTCTAGATTTACGACTGACGTACAGACAAGTATTGTTCTAAGCTTCTAAAGCTAGTAATTATGTAGGAATTTATCAGATAATGTCTGTTCCTGCAGCTGTAAGATAAACGACTATTAATATAAACCATCAAGCCTGTGTTCTCCGAAGGCTTGGGCAGAGGTTTATCCCTTTTCTTTTTGGAGGTTGGGAAATCATCAAATGACTCCTGCCGCTCTGAGCGGTTGAAATGGAGTGTCACTCTACTGACTAAAAACCACTCATATTTCTTCTTAGCCCTTTGTTGTGGCCGGGGCCCCGGTGTATCTTACACTTACATTTAGTCAATTATGTTGATGCTCTACGTGAAAGGAGGTGACTGTCATTGCTATCAACTGGGCACAAATCTCCGTACTGCTGGCTGCTAAGACGTTCCTAAAGGAAAAAATCCTTGCACCACCTGGGAAAACAACGCTTTCTTTCTATATCGTGTGGTATGTGCCAAATTGCCAATACTATGGTGTCTGAGAGCCGCCTCTCAAAATCAAACCATTTATTTCAAGTAGGCCAGTTACAGGCACGTAATAGTCGAACAAAAACAAAATAAAAGACACTACAGTCCCAGTCACGAGGAATGTAATAACTGTGAGTGTACTGTACTCCCAGGTAAGCTGGTTTCCTCATGACGTTTTCCTTCACCGCTGCAAGTGATAAATATACAATACGCACATGAATCCGATGAAAATCAGAGGTGTATTGGTGAGTCTTGGGAGAAGCCTAAAACTATGGCTTCCGGCCCGTGCTCCGGCCGGTCTGTAATGGGCTAGCTCACCCACCGTCCGTCTGTTCTATTACGACAGTCCATCTCGACGCGGACTGCGCGTTCGTGTTCCACGCACGCGTCGACGCCTTCTGGGGTTGCGGGTTGTTCGAAAGTGATGCCACGGCTCCGGACACAATGGGCTAAGAAGGAACATGGCTAGTTTATAGTCCCTTCCGCTCCGCCCAGAGCGGGAGGAGTAATTTAATTTTGATGATTTCCAAACCTCGAAGGAAAAAAGGTAAATAATAAAATGACTAAAAGGTTGTCAGTATACCTAGTCGAATTTCTTGTCGATCATACTTGCTGTATAAAATGGGATAGGCAGAGGATAACTAACATAACATAACATCACGCCTGTAATACCAGAAGGGTTACACATAGGTAACTAATATTAGACTAACATTTCTCGCTAGCTATGTTAAAGTCCCATGTAATAGAGGGCGAGCCTATTGCCATCAACTGGGCACAAATTCAGACCCCGTGGCTGCTACTGAGAAATTCCGAACGGAAAACTCAATAGCACTTTACCCGACCCGGGAATCAAACCCATCAACTCTGGCTCAACGGTCACTTACGACGACTAGACGAACGCTTACCAGACCTGAGTAATATAGACGGCACGATTGGCGCAGTGGCTCAAGCAATGGACTGCTGCGCTGCCTGTCACGGGTTCGATCCCCGCACGTAACAAATATTTGTATGACCTACAGATATCCCCCTGTTTCGGGTCTGGGTATTTGTGTATGTGAGTTTAAATGTTTGTGAACGCACCCACGATACAGGAGAAATTCCTAGTGTGGGGCAACGTTTTTTTTTTTTTAAAAAAAACTCACTCTCGTCAGAGATTATTATTATTAATAAACGTTGCCCTACACTAGGAATTTCTCCTCTATCGTGGGTGCGTTTACAAACACCCAGACCCGAAACAACTATCTGTAGGCCTTTTTTTTATGGTGGGTGGAACATCATCAAATAACCCCTCCCGCTCTTGGGCAGAGCGAAAGGGAGTGTCAGACTTCTACTGACTAAAAACCACCCATGTTCCTTCTTAGCCCTTCATGTCGAGGCCGCGGTATCTCTTGCGAACAACCCGCAGCCCCGACGGGACCCGCAGCCCCGACGGGACTATCTGTAGGGCTTACAAATATTTGTTCCGTGCGGGGATCGAACCCGCGACACGCAGCGCCGCAGTTCAATCGATCAGCCACTGCGCCAACCGTGCCGTCTTCAAAAGTTACTTGCGACCACTTCATAACGAGGCAGTTTGCTACTCTAAATAATATAAACATAATTTTAACATCACGCCTGTAACCCCTGAAGAGTTAGGCAGAGGTGTATATATAATAGTACACCAGTTGACCAGTTATGTATGTTACCGACCCATGTAACAGTGGGCGAGCCTATTGTCATCAACCGGGCACATAGACAGACTCCGTGGCTGACCCAAACCCAATAACATTTTGCCCGACCCGGCAATCGAACCCAAGACTACCAGCTCAGCAGTCGCGCTTGCGACCACTAAACCAACGAAGCAGTCTTTCACCAATTGGGTACTTGACAAAAAAAAACTAATTAGTCCGTCAGATAGATTTCCGAAAAATGTTAGTCACATTTTTTTATTTTTTCATTTAAACAAAAAACAAGAGGTTACAGTGTTTCCAAAACTAGTGTGATGTCACATTTTCGTACATTCTTTACTGTGATGTGACGTCACATACCACCACTCATGATCTTCGACCCGTTTTATCCTCGTAAATTTTTATTAATTCGATAAAACAAAAAACACGTATCCAATATTTTTCGATAATCTAACTGACGGACTAATTAGAATCATATTTTTTAAAGTCAGGAAAGTAACCAATAAATAATTATTGTTACAATTCTGCAAATCGATCGCAATCACAAAAACAAACGCTCACAATGTAACAAGGGTATTAGAAAGTGTATCTAAAGCCTTGCACTGTAACGACCATTGTGCAACGACCGTCAACAATCACCATTACACATTGACCTATTAGAGTGGCGCTCAGGCTAAGAGACAGACACAATACTGTTCAGTTACACGTAGTTCCGAGTTCAACCGGGTGTCAAGATAAAGTGGATGTTGTAGTATTGTTTACATGGATAAGTGAGTCTTGTCTATTGTGTACTTTAGTGTATCATTTGTGTAATCAAATGTTTTGGTATTGTACTTATCTATTATTGCGCTAAAATGTCTGGTTTCAGTTTTTGCAATGCTTTTATGGGTATGGGCCACGACGTATTCATTATCTGTCTGTCTGGACATCTCCCCACTTTGTAGAGGCCAGTTTTTAGAAAAACAGCATGCACTTTTTTTTTTTGGCGGATGGAAAATCATCGAACCCTCTCTCCCGCTCTTCGGCAGAGCGAAAGGGAGTGTCAGACTTCTACTGACTAAAAACCACCCATGTTCCTTCTTAGCCCTTCATATCGAGGCCGCGGTATCTCTTGCGAACAACCCGCAGCCCCGACGGGGTTCCGTACCACCTTGAATCGTACATTTATTGAAACCCGCAATAGTGCATGCTTACTTCAAGACTTTTTAAAATATGAACAAAAAAAAACCACAGATAAAATTTATCAGTGGTTTTTTTTTGTTCATATTTTATAATAACAGACAGAACCATAACAAATATTTCGGTAAAGTCCCGCAACCTTTGCGCTTATCACAGAAAATGTGCGCGGGTCAATGACTTTTAGGTATAATCCATTTTCCCTTCATATTTTAAAACTGGCGTAGGACAATGGCGAATAAGAAACGTCTAATAAAGTGAGATCTGGAGGGCGGGCAAACACATAATTATCCAATATTTTTCGATAATTCAACTGACTGTCTAAACAGAATCATATTTTTTTGAGACGGTGGGGGGGCCGTTACACAATTATAGGGTGAAAATCGAACACAGAATACCTTCCTTCAATAAGTCCCTCGTTTAACCTAATACACTGTACATACCTAAGCTTTGAAATTATCGGTATCCATTATCTGTCTGTCTAGACATGTCCCTCTATGCCGAAATCGGTTTTCAGAAAAGCAGTATGCACCTAACTACAAGTATTTTACATGACGTGGTTAAATAATTAAAGCGACTAGGGTTGGTCTTCAGGGTAAGTCACGCTTACCTGGGTTAGTCTGTAAATCCGTTGCCTCTGGACCGGTTTATGGGAGCCGAAAGAGGGTGTTACCCGCCTTCTGCTGACAGTCTGACACGCTGCTGCGCGATGGGCAGGAGCTCGTCTTCTCCCTCTCCCTTTTTGCAACTTCCTTCTTGTTTGGTAAGCAATTTAATTTTTATTTAAAAATAAAAATACATAATATAATATGCAAGTCATCATCATCAGCCCATAACGCTCCCACTGCAGGGACGCAGGCTTCCTCTCTAGGAGAGGGATGGGCTATAATCCACCACGCGGGCCCAGTGCGGGTTGGTAGATGTCACATGTCTTCGAATTTTTAGGTAGTAAGACATGCATGTTTCCTCACGATGTTTGCCTTCACCGTTTTGAGAGCACCTGCCTGGGTTCGAACTCACGACTTACACTGGGCCACCGCTGCTCACCTTAGGCAAGTAGATACCTACAAAGAAATGTAAAGTAAATACTAATGCCAATACCTGGCTTGGCAAATATGGCATTTATTGACTTTAAATTGTCCCACCGCAGATCAAAGGCATTTTATCATCATCATCTGCCTAGCCTTTTCCCAACTATGTTAGGGTCGGCTTCCAGTCTAACCGGATGCAGCTGAATACCAGTATTTTACATGGAGCGACTGCCTATCTGACCTCCACACCCCAGTTAATACTAGGTTATACGATCCTCATTGGTAAGACTGGATGTTAGAATTTCAGGTCACTGACTACCTGTAACAACTGCCAAAGATCTTTATATGGCAGCCGGGACCAACAGCTTAACGTGCAAATCAAAGGCATTTTATATGAAGACAAAAAATAGAATAACATCACGCTAGCCCATTGCCACTCCATGTTGACCATTCAATGATTCCAGATTTTTCCACGATGTTTTCCTTCACCATAAATCCTCGCCAGTACCTTACTATTTCTTGTGAACGACTTATGTCCATTTTCACTAAAATAAAGCAACAATTCAATGTGCATGTGTGTGCTTTTAAATGCCTAAACAAAAAGCACACTGTTTAACTTTCAACTCCAACTCTTAGCGCTGTAAATTCAAAATCCAACGTGCATATCTACCTACTTAGGCATTACCTTTAAGTATCGCCTAGTTTAGGTACAACTATACGATCTCATTACCCTACGACAATTCTTAAAACCAATGCCTATAGCACCTAATAAATCGCATCTTTTTCTTACATTCTCAATTCAATATGGAAATCCTACATGCCCTTTAGCAATTAACATAATCATTTCGGTCTTACAAGTAAAAAATCATAGAATAATCATCAAATTAACAATGTCCTTTTTTGAAAGTCGGTTAAAAAAGGAGCTCGGACAAGTTTTCTGAACGAGCAATGTAAGGTATCGAACTTAGATCTGTAGAGATGGATTAGAAATTGACAGTTTTATACGTTTTGATGCTTTTTCTGGAATGGTGTTGAAGCTGACTCGAAGTATAATCAAAAATCAATTAATAAAACTTTATTCAGACATAATAAGTCCATATTACCTGTCTTAAGAAGTTATAATATTCTAAAATCTACTGAATTTATAATTTAAAAAAATATATATAGCTGAATTTCATCGGATACCGAAACGGCTGAACTGTTAAATTATGCAAATGGCACAGACAGTCAGCAATTTCCTTTCGCTTTTCTAATAAGAAGAAAATATGAATCTTTATTTAGTAAGTAATTTTAAGAATCAAAGAAGCTTTCTTGCGGTTTAATTGTAATCTTGTAATCGTAAATCAATTATGTAGCAAGGCTAGACAGACACAATACTTTAAACTAAAACAAACGGTTACAAAATCAATTATGAACTGAACCATTCGAATGCACCTTTCTAATCGATTCTTTCTGACCACGTACTGCCAATATTGCAATCATTGTAAAGGACAAACAATGACACAATTATACGTGGTAAACCTGAATTGAACCACGAAACAAAACGTGCAATTAAAAATCTTTCAATTAATTAAGAACTCAAACAAGAGGAACGCTTATTTCTTTGCTGAAAACAAGAAACTATCAAATTCCCCAAACAACCTTGAACCTAATGTATTAGCGATAAAGTCAGAAATCGCTTAAAGAAATTGGACAGGTCGTGGAATTTTACCTGGGGTATATAACATAAAACATGCATTATGAACCATTCACACGATGAGGGTGATAATATTTCATTTGTATGCACAGATCAGCATTTTGTTGCGACTTTTCTGTCACATTAAATAAACTGAGGCCTAGCTGCAGGTCAAAATGGGTCCCAAATGGCAGAATGATATAACGACACTCAAAAAAGCAAAAACTTAGCATGTAAATGTGTGTGTTTTTTTTTGGGGGGTGGGAAATCATCAAATAACCCCTCTTCTCTCGTTCTTGGTCAGAACGAAAGGGAGTGTCAGACGTCTCCTGACTTAAAACCTCCCATGTTCCTTTTGCGAACACATCATCATCCACAGCCTGACTTCAACAACTGCTGGGTATAGGCCTCTCTTATCTTGTACCGAGCTCTTCTTTTCTGTGCCAGCCTCAACCAGGATGTTCCCGCGACGGCAACAATATCGTCTGTCCATCTCGACGCTAGACGACCAACACTTCCCTTTCCAGTCCTTGGACGCCACTCACTCATTTAAGATGCCCACAATTATTCTGCGAAATGTCCGGAATGAGGAAATTTCCCAAAGAACCATGGTCACCGACATGGCTCTCAGAATATGCAAGTTGAAGTTGCAATGGGCAGGCCACTTCACTCGAAGAACCGGGGAAGAAAGGTTCTCGAGTGGGGACCACAAACCGGAAGATTCAGCGTTGGTAGGCCTCCCACTAGGTGGACCGACGACATCGTGAGAGTCGCGGGCAACCGGTGGGTGCAAACGGCAGGTTGCCGTTCATTATGGCGTTCTATGGGGCACGCCTTTGTCCAGCAGTGGACGTCTTATGACTGATGATGATTCTGCAAAACTACAACTCAAACAAATTAAATACATATTATTGTGGATGGATATATGTCACAGTCGCAATATAAATAAAAACTCCAGAATTACAAGTACCCTTTCCACATTTCTTGAATCCAAGTTGCGTTTACAGACCGTTAAAGGTTTTAAGGTAAAAACGTTAATAGTTTTGCATGCGTTTAACGAGTACTGAGTTCGATGCTTTTGCAATTAATTGTGCCTGTGTTTTATTAAATGTTTTGTTTTTGTTCTTAGTGCAACAGAAGATTTCTTTTGTGATTAAGTTGTCATTTTATCGATAAAATAATATGAATATATTATAATTAATATACGATTGTCGTATAGCGCGTGCCAATACGACAAAAAAGTAGTAAGTAGCATGTTTTTAAACATGTCGCAAATTTTAATAAAAAGTTTTAATGTAATAGATACAGAAAAATCCCAATTTTTTTTTCCAAACGGTATCAGATTTCTAGCTACCGCCAAATATTACAAGAAAACATTAACATTAATTTTATATACTAACCTGGTTCATAAAGAACAAGATATACATCAGCTGTATCAAATCATTCCAAATAGTCTATGGAAACAGGTTCTAAACGACTTTGTCTATGGCCTAGCCTTTTAAGGATATAGAGTCATTATTTTTATGTAATTGGCTATGACATATCTTTTTTAAAGTGTTATATATATTAATAGTTGCCTATAAATGATCTTGCGTGATCTTAATTAATTTAAACTTTATTTAACCTCTTTATCCTCGAAATGATTTATTACTTTGGTACTTATTTATTTTTAGCGTGTCCACGGTCATCATCATCTGCCTAGCCTTTTCCCAACTATGTTGGGGTCGGCTTCCAGTCTAACCGGATGCAGCTGTATACCAGTATTTTACATGGAGCGACTGCCTATCTGACCTCCACAACCCAGTTAATCTAGATAATGCGATACTCTTTGGTAAGACTGGATGTCAGAATTTCAGGTCACTGACTACCTGTAACGACTGCCAAAGATCTATATATGGCAGCCGGGACCAACAGTTTAACGTGCTTTCCGAGGCACGGAGGAAACTCGGTATGTCGGGCGGTCACCCATCTACAGACCGACCTAGGCAAGCACAGCTTTACCTAAAGATCGACCCGTGTGGCAGTTCTTATTAAGCCACGAGCTCCTTTAGCGTGTCCACGGTAAACTTATAATATTCAAAATTACATTGTACACTAGCGGACGTCACTCGGTTTTACCACGTAGTTCCCGTTCCCGTGGGAATACAGGAATAAAAAGTAGCCTATGTCACCCGCGGATAGTGTAGCTTCCCAACGGTGAAAGAATTGATTTTTGAAATCGGTCCAGTAGTTTCGGGTTTGCCTATTCGTTACAAACAAACAACCAAATCTTTCCTCTTTATAATATTAGTGTAGATTACATTGTATCGGCTTAAAAGTGAGATCCGAGATTGACCCTTCAGTAGCGTCCATCAGTTTCTGTAATGAATCGAATTCGAATTCAAGACCCTGAATTAACAGTTGCGCTTGCAACCACTAGATTTAATACCATCGTGTGACGTTGCGCATGTAAATTGACAATAATTATCTATATATAAAGCGATCCTTAAATACCTAATTTAAGAAAACATTATATAAGTACCATATAATTTAAACAACAGATGTAAAAAAAAAACTTTAAGGAAAATAAAAGATCGTTTTTCTATTCCGATAATTCTTTTTGAACATTTTTTGCTAAGTTTCTAAATGTATTAAAATAACATAAGTAATAAATAAAATGTCTAATTATCATATTTCAACTCTTGTTGAGTTGAACCGGTATTTAAATTGTCTATGCGTAAAAAATATATACTTAAAAAAGTTGTTGAACATCAATTTGTGTTAGAACATCACTACTTAAAAAACTACAATATTGATTATTAAAAAAATATATTATTGATTGTTTCGAAGTGTCGTGATGACCCAGTGATTAAGGTCCCGCCTCTTATCACTGAGGTTATGGCTTCAAATCCAGGCAAGTACTAATATAACGTTTTCAATATGCTAGCATAATGTAAATTGTTGTTTTTTCAAATAAATACTTAATTTATTATTTATACTGAAAACGGGATATTTACCATGTTGACATTTTCCCGTTTTCAGTGTAAATAATATTGTTACTGCCGCACTCAGAGATCTTTAATGATTACTTAGACCATCACTTAGTGAAGGTTTTGACAGTTTTGTCATACAAAAGTATGTCAAATAATCATTAAATATCTCTGAGTACCGCAGTTAGTGACCATGTCAGATTAAAATCTTATAAATACTTAATTTACATTATTATATTGTAAGCAAAGTATTGAGTATGAATGGGTATAGAAACTATTTACCTATAGACTGTGTGACATCTGGCAAAAATGGAGGTGTTTAATGAGATGACGCACTATACAGGGTGTAAATCAACCCATCACACAGCCGTCAACCAAGTATTCTGTACATCAAACTAAGTACTCCCGCCCAAAAATGTTTGCTGGGAAACGACTTTTTTTTTGGGGTCAAAAATCACATTTTACGGTAAAACTCAAAGTAGCATTCTTAAAAAATTGTGCTAGTGGATGCTTTGAATAGTAAACGGGTCATGGAAGTCATTTAAGTAAAGTTATAACCTGAAAAACTAGTATTTACAAAAACAGCTGTGAAAATTTTGGAACTTTGACCCCCAATATCTCCATAACTAGTTGGTTCTCAGGTATAGCCTAGAACAAAAAAAATATCGCAGTGGTGGGGAGAACTAGTGCCCTTCGTTTGCGTTAAGGGTACTTTTACACCCTATATAGATGAGAGAGATGGAGCAGTATTAAAGAAGAAAACATAATACGTCGTTACGTACCGGTCAACAACTTCAATACGGATGTTTCCAGACTAAAAAGATTATGATTCTGTTAAGTACGTCAGCTAGATTTATCGAAAAATATCGGATAAGTGTGGCTTGTGACATCATTTTCCGGTAACAAATATACTGAAATGTCACGTCACCCGAGTTTTCGAAGCACTTTATCGATATAAATTTTATTAACGACAAAAAAGAATAATATATAAAAGAATAATAATTCTTTAATTTTTGGAAATCTATCTGACGGACTAATTTGAATTTTTTGTTAACTATTCTATTGTTAATAATTATAAAAAAGTGTCGCCCCCGGGTGGGCTCGAACCACCAACCTTTCGGTTAACAGCCGAACGCGCTAGCCATTGCGCCACGGAGGCCGTGGTGATCCGACTGAAATACTCATCCACGTCATTTTAGCCTGAAAGTTTCAGGAAACTCTTTACAGTAATAATAGCTATTTACAAAGGGACATGAATTATCTCGATTTACTTATCGTGGCATTTGATTAATAAATAGTAATCTTTGTATTATCGAACAATTCTTGTATAAATGTATGGACATCTTTAAATATATAATTCTACTGTACGTGTGTATCACCGAACTCCTCCTAAACGGCTGGACTGATTTTGATGAAATTTGTTGTGAGTGTTCCAGTGGATTTGAGAATGGTTTAGATTCATAATTTGGACCCGGCAAGGGGCGCTGCTGTCCGAGCAGGACTACGTCTGCCAGGTACGCTAGTAGTAATAGGTTTATATAATCTAAATCTCGTAAACGGCTCCAACGATTTTCATGAAATTTAGTATGCAATTGGCTTCGGGGGCGATAAATCGATCTAGCTAGGTTTCATTTAAAAAAAAGCCGGGCAAAGCTCGGTCATTCAAGTAAAGTAAAATAGTATAGTAAGTGTAGTGTTTTAAACGTTTTCATATTTATGCAAGTGAGTGTTAACAAGTGAAGTGCCCCAAAAATAGTAGGTAGGTACAGTCTTTTTATTTTATTAACAAAATATTTTTATTTACTTTCGTCCCATATTTAGCCACATCGCTTACAGGTAGTCAATGGCCCGAAAGTCTGACAACCAGTCTTACCAAGGAGTACCGTATTTCCTAGTACTAGGTTGTGGAGGTCAGACAAGCAATCGCTTCATGTAAAATACTGGTATTCAGCTGCATCTGGTTAAACTGGGAACCGTCGCCAACATATCGTCCCCGTAGTTGGAAAATTAAAAAAGTACGATTTTGGCGATTTTGACTTTTCCCTATTTTCAAAACACCTAAAACATGGCGCATATTTGAGCCTTACAGGCATTTCGTATCTTATTCCGTTCCAAAAATATAGCCATTTTTGTCAGACAGTTGGAATAATAAATATCTTCAGACAAACACCATTTTTTTAAAGGAAGAATAAATAACTCAGTAAATAAATCAATAACTGTGGTCAATGATAAGTTGAATGTCAAATAAATTAAACAACATGAGTTGTTGAATTTTTCCTCAACTTAAAAATTCTTTCACATAACTAACAAAGTTGTAGGAAATCTAAATAACTCTATTTATTTAATTCTGCTATTCAGAATTCTGATATAACGCACCTAATTTATAAATACTTGATGTTATCTATTTCTTCTACAACTAGATAGTGATTAATTATAAGATGCTAGGCAAATAAAATTAAACAAATTAAGTTGTTTACAATTGCCATAAAACAAAATGCACCTGAGGAAAGTTATCATTAAATTTGTAAGAGAATTTGGCGCGAAAAAAATGTCTTTCTTTTTTGTTTTGTTATAGGAAGACATTGTTTGTATGCCCGGGGAAGATCTTCAGTATTTATAGTTGGCATTTCAGAGTTTGGAGTTCTCCTAGTCGGTCTCCGTGGTTTACAAAGAGTATTTTGGTAAGTATGGCCCATCGTAATCGTATCTGTTTTTAATAAAACCAGGTTCCTTTTCAAATCCAACTGCGGTACTCAGAGATATTTAATGATTACTTAAGCCGTCACTTGTAAATATTTGACATACTTTTGTGTGACAACACTGTCAAAGCCTTTACTAAGTGATGGCCTAAGTAATCACTAAAGCTGTGTGCGCCAGTCAGACATTTAATTTTCAACCAGCACACTTTCTCCCAATTCTCTGCTACAGTTTTGTTTTTAATTATTTTCGAAGCAAGTGAAAAGAGAATGAGAAAGAAGCAAGTGAAAAGAGAATGAGAAAGAGAATGAGAAAGAGAATGAGAAAGAGAATGAGAAAGAGAATGAGAAAGAGAATGAGAAAGAGAATGAGAAAGAGAATGAGAAAGAGAATGAGAAAGAGAATGAGAAAGAGAATGAGAAAGAGAATGAGAAAGAGAATGAGAAAGAGAATGAGAAAGAGAATGAGAAAGAGAATGAGAAAGAGAATGAGAAAGAGAATGAGAAAGAGAATGAGAAAGAGAATGAGAAAGAGAATGAGAAAGAGAATGAGAAAGAGAATGAGAAAGAGAATGAGAAAGAGAATGAGAAAGAGAAAGAGAATGAGAAAGAGAATGAGAAAGAGAATGAGAAAGAGAATGAGAAAGAGAATGAGAATGAGAATGAGAAAGAGAATGAGAAAGAGAATGAGAAAGAGAATGAGAAAGAGAATGAGAAAGAGAATGAGAAAGAGAAAGAGAATGAGAAAGAGAAAGAGAAAGAGAAAGAGAAAAGAGGAAAGAGAAGAGAAAGAGAAAGAGAAAGAGAAAGAGAAAGAGAAAGAGAAAGAGAAAGAGAAAGAGAAAGAGAAAGAGAAAGAGAAAGAGAAAGAGAATGAGAATGAGAATGAGAATGAGAATGAGAATGAGAATGAGAATGAGAATGAGAATGAGAATGAGAATGAGAATGAGAATGAGAATGAGAATGAGAATGAGAATGAGAATGAGAATGAGAATGAGAATGAGAATGAGAAATGAGAATGAGAATGAAGAGAATGAGAATGAGAATGAGAATGAGAATGAGAATGAGAATGAGAATGAGAATGAGAATGAGAATGAGAATGAGAAAGAGAAAGAGAAAGAGAAAGAGAAGAATGAGAAGAGATGAGAATGAGAAAGGGAAAGAGAAAGAGAATGAGAAAGATAGTGTGGCCGATAAAAGCCTTTTTTATATTGTTTATGTTTTATATTTTACTTTTTCTTCTTTTCTTGTTTTGTCTATTTTTGATATGTTTTTGTTACTTGACTTGTCAATAAAATTGCTTGACGGAACAATGGATTTTTCTTTATAAGAAATAGAAAAAATAGCAATATCCATTATTTTCAGTAATAGATAGTGAGAAAGCTTAACCTAAGAATGTAAATTAGTATAATAGAGACAGTAAACCAGACACCTGACTCCGGTATGCTTTCAAACACGGATGTTTCGGGAGCTACCTGCATCAAATCAGGCGTGACGAGACGCCCGGATGCCACCATTGCGAGGATCGGCGGGAGGACACGGTGGAGCACACCGTGGAGGTCTGCCCCGCTTGGGAGGAGCCCCGCCGTGTTCTCGTAGCGGCGATCGGCGGTGGCGACCTCTTGCGTCCAGCCCTGGTGCAAGCCATGGTCC